>OU612060.1:168590204-169190204 GCA_914767635.1 Melanostoma mellinum | reverse complement strand
ATTCCTCTTGAAGGCGATACCCTTTGTTGACTGCAGCCCGTAAATTAGATTTTCGTTTGAAACTGACAAGCCTCTTGATAAATAAATAAATAAATAGGGTGGCGCAACAGAGCAAGGAGCCCCTGGGCCTAGGGCATTTCTCACAACCATGCCTTGTGAGGGAATGGAAGGGACCTACAATTTTCTGCCGGTTCCGAACGGCTAATTGAGAAAGCGCTTTTCATGACAATGAATACTAACGGAGGACTTGCCAATTCCTCGCGAAAGGTGATACCCGTTGAAAAAACATTTTTGCCTCTGGTGGGATTCGAACTCGAACCTCTGGATTAACAGGTGGACATGCTATCCATCACACCACGGGTACCACTTGATACTTGTTGAAAATATTACTTGAATATTGAATAACTACTTTGCTTGTATTTTGTCATAAACTTGTTTACGGATCATAGTATCCATCGCTTTTTGTTTATTACAAATCAACAATGTTTTTCTTTATTCATTAAATATCCTTTGCCATAAAGAGTTGTATAGTCTTTTACTTTTGAGAACATTTCAATCTAGAAACAATAACTTCAATAATACTGCCATCACTTTTTTGTCAAATTGTCGTTTTTAATAACTGATATGTACATGTATTTGAATTTTGGCTTTCTATTTCTTCTTGAACGAATTCTTCAAAAGTCAAGGGACTCAGGTTCTATGTGCCTTAAGTTTTACTATTTGTGTTTAGAGAACAGCAATCTGATGATGATGATCTGATGATTTCGTTCAGAATCAGCAGCAATACTCGACAGCAGTAGCGTTGCGATAGAACCATCGCATCGTTCGAATGTGAAAATACATCAGAAGCTTTATGAGAATCGACTGGGACGTGTTTGACCGAATTGCTAATGCCCCTGGCGTTATGGTTAGCGTGTCTCCTTCTACGTGGGAGGTTCAAGGTTTGAATCCCAGAAACATCCAGGAAATAAGCTTTTCCGACGGTAAATGGCAATTTTCTTCGATTATGAGTTCATGACATGAAAATCACTTTCTCAATAAGTCGTTCGGAGTCGGTAAAAAGTTGTAGGTCCCTTTTATTCAGTCACATTGTATACAATGAGACTGAGCCCCTAGCCTCCCCGCTGCAGCTGTGCTGTACCAACCTATTAATTTATTTATTTTTCATTTTTTTTCTTGTCTTCAATTGAAAGTAATGCCACTGAGTGGGGTCAGGAGGAGTCTCTTTTTTTCTGACTACTGAAATGCTGACAGAAGTCGAGCCTTCGGGTCATTGTATTTTTTCATGACTGGAGACATGGTTGCCACACCTGTGACTTCACATCTGCTTCTAGGCTTCCAACCAAAGAGTAACCGGCCCCAGAGAGGTATCAGTTCGGAGTGTAAAATCGTTCGGTACGTTGGTTGGACGAAATCAAAAAACTGTTGCATTTGGCTGTCGGAAACTTCACAGATAAAGCTCTTGATCGCACTTCTACGCACTTCCCAGTGTGTTAAATAATATCGGAGCTCGAAGACAAGCTCCGAAAAGCTATTCGGAAGAATACCTTGAAGCAAAAACCTCCGAATCGTACGAAATATGAGAATTTTTTTTCTGTTAGTGTTGGTAATAAATGCCGTTTGTCATGTATGTAGGTAAATAATGGCACCTTACCGTTGGTCGGGGGAAATCGTTCGGTGCATCGCTCAAAAAAACAGTAGCAATTTTATGGAAACCATAGCAAATATCCCTTCTGTCCCATTTTCTTTTGGGTTGCTATTGAATGGAGTTTGTCATCTAAACAAGTAAGAAATTTCACATTTTCACTGGTCGGGGATACCTTCTTAATTGGTGTGAGTGTGAGTTATGAGCCCCTTACCGTAGGTCAGGGGATATCTTGCATAGATTGCTAAAGCTTGGGGTCTTGAGATACTTAGTTCAACAGCTTAGTTACTTCTTCCTCTCTTTGAATTTCGAAATAGAATTGACTTTAATTACTAAAAGTTTGTAAACATTCGACAAATAAATCGTATGCATAAATTATTCTCCAACTGATTGACAATTGTTCTGAGGGCTCTGAAATACAGTTGTTGTTTAAAAGCCGACTGGAATATGTGAAGGCTTTATTTAAAGTAAATCAAAGGATCGCCCCAAATCCTTGGGAACTATATGCGTCTACAACCTCGTCTTTTATATTAATAGACATCAACACCTCTTGCTTCACTTAGAGAGCGTTCCATACGATCAATAAGTCTAATTATATTTCAAGAACACCATATTTTTTAGTTTATTTCAACCTACACGCAACATCAATCTACAGAGAACTTTAACACTGACTGGCTGGAATTACATGTATTTTAAACTCTGTGCTGTGTACACCTATCATTCGATTCGTTTGTTAAGTGCTCTGAATTAAAATTAATATTATTTTTTGGTAATATGTATTCATCTAACCTCCCTGTGAAATCGGACTCACAATTCACATTAAACCTGATGATTAAATAATTTAGAATCGTAATTTTGTACATGAGTGCAATTTGTCTAGAGTGACCAGACACGAAATTAGAGTCCAAAAAGAGGAGGTCTGGTCTAAGTGTGGTTATCTTTGATGTCCGCATCCTCCTGTTCCTTTTCAAAACCCTTTGTTATTCCAAAACTTAAATCAGATAATTTGGAAAGGAAACCTTTATGTTCATTGTTCCCTTTTTTTTGTATAATTTTTATCTGACTATCTCTACTCACCCGAAACATAGGCTTAGAGGCTTATTGGTCCTCAAATTTACCTTCATTTCTCCCAATCACAATTATAAAAATCGTTTATCGTGTTGCCAAAAATTACGAAAATTATATATGGAGAGTTTTGTTACGTGAAGGGAATGCAAGTGAAATGATTTTCCTCATCTCCAGTAGATTTATGTTTCCATGAAGTGGTTTTTGTTTATTGTGGAAGTTTCTTGTGAGCAATTAGGTATGATACTTAAGTACATAATTCTTTATCAGTGGTGTTGGAAAAACCAATTAATTTTGGACTGGTTTGATTGTTAGAAGTATGAGTATAATGTATTTAGACTGAGGCAAAAGTTGTTTGTTTTGGAATACGAAAACAATCCGTCCTTTTCATGTTGTGTAATTGTATTCATTAATACAGAAGAAGTTTTAATGCAATTAAAAAGTGATGAAATGAAATAACTTGGCTAGCGCCTTCTAAGTGAATTAATAAGTAATTAAATCTTTGTTTTATTATGCTGACAGAATAATTACACACTTCTGTTGTCACCATTGCTGAAGGTTTCTAGGAACGTATGACTCGCAAATAGGTACAGCAGTAAGAATGATCATATGTAGCAACACAATCGCCACTTATACAGGGTGTTCCGTAATTCGAGTATCATGCTTTGAGATGTGATTCTTGGTCATATTCCAAGAAAAAATTGTTCTACAGTAAAGTCCGTTTCTCAACTTTGACATCACTTTTTCACAATTTAAAAAAGGCTAACTTTGGTGTACCCTGACCTGTGTTAATTTTGATTTCTCTGTCAATACTAATGGTAGAGACATAATTTTGGACTTAATTTTCTAGAGAAATAATAAAATCCTTAAAACTGTATTTAAATTATGCTTCTACAGGTTCAAGGTTGCCAGATTTCAAACTTGAAATGGTGTTCAAATTTTTTTCCCCCAGCAAAGTTTTGACTTTGAGGTTACTTTTTTTTAGAAAATGCCTGTTAAACATAGAGTTTTTTTTATTTTTTATAGATGAACAAAACAATAATAAAAAAACTCATCAATAAGTGCACTCTAAGACCTATATATTTTATCATACTTGGAAAAATCTAAAGCAGATAAAAAATATAATTTTGGGTTTTTTACGGACTTTTATGGCAACAGCTCGCAATAGGGGTAGTTTTCCAGGAATTGAATGTTTTAAGGTAATTTTTATGACTGTACACTGATGAGAAAGGTAAAAAGTGTACTTGACCTGCTAACAAAATCCTAATTGACTTACCTCTTACTTCGACAGCTGCCAGTATTCTATCATCGACCGAAACTCTTCTTATGGTTGCATTTTCTGCGTTAGGTCTTGCAGTTAATACTGATCCAGTTTCTCGAAGCCCTCGAAAGATATTTCCAAAAACATTTTGAGAAGGAAGTCGTCTGTTAGGAAAAAGTCCCTGGTATCTTCGTTGTGCTTTTCTTGAGTTCCCATTCCAAAAAATAAGATGTCTGCGTATTCTTTTTTCGTAAATGAATGAATTTCAAACAGCTCTCTAATAAAATTGCAATCGTGTCTTATTTTGATAAATTGATGAACAAATTTGTTTTCTCATTCTTTTATACGACTTGTTTACCCACTGAACATTCATACCCGAAACTCAAATCTCCCTTAGACTCATTGCAAGCTGTTGCAATAAAAGTCCGTAAAATACCCAAGATTATATTTTTTACCTGCCTTAGATATCACATAATGTATGGGGTTTTGAGTGCACTTATTAATGATTTTTTTTAATTGTTTTATTTATCTGAAAAAAAAAGAAACTCTATGTTTACCAAGCATTTTCTGACAAAAAAACTGACCTCAAAGTCAAAACTTTGCTGGGGGAAGAAAATTTGAACACCATTTAAACTTGAAATCTGGCAACCTGGCCTGTAGAAAAAGAATCACAACCCAAAGTATGAAGCTCGAATCACGGGACACTCTGTATATTAATTTCTCATTTTTAAAGGTTTTATCTTCAAAATCGACTTGAAATGAGCCATAGTGCAGGCACTACCTCACATGTTATAAATGAATCATTTCTAGGTTATTTTAACTTCACACTTTCTTAAGAGTAAATTAAAATTTAGACACACCCCATTCCAAGAATTTTAAGCCTTGCGTAACCCATTTAACGTTTGTTAATCTTAGTTCTGGATCAAGTAGGTATTTCTAGACAAAAACTAAACTTTATTTCAAATTTTAATTTGTCTGAACTGCTGAATTTCCAACGAAATTGTTTTTAAAATTGTCGTCAATGTTAACCTAGAACCGACACCTTCTCTGGAAAACTCGATGACTTTTGATTCGCGCTATTTTGAATTTAAATGAGACCAAAAGGTGTTTTCATCTTTGGCTCCAAAAAATTAAACTATTTGGATCTTTATGAAGAAAAAGTTTTTCCATTCTCTCGAAATTAATATTTTAAGTACTCTCAGGCGAAATTAAAAAAATAGCGTTCCAAATCCTGCAAAATGTCCTTATGGAAACGTTCATTCAAGAATTATCTGGTATCCTAAAGAGTTTTTGGCTACACCTAAGACAAAATCCACTAACAAAGAGCTAATTTAGAGGTTATTAGGTGGAATAGTATTCTTTACATCAAATTTAGTGCTTGTTAGGTGTTGAGCACCTCGCTGTTCTCGTCTTGTCTTTTTAGTTTCAGCGTGGTCCGGGATGTCTTCCAGCCAATATTTATGTTTACTAATAATTTAATTTGTAATTTGCCTTATAGTCAAAAGGGAATGCAGGTACATACTGTTAAAACTGTCTCCAGAATATTCTTAATTTAAAAATATTTTGCCTTGGAATATAAAATCGGGTAACTGGGAAACGCTTATTAGTGGAGGACCGTAAGCTTTTTACCTAGGAAAAGGAAAAATTTCACCGCTCTCAAGTTTTTAATTATTTTTAAAATTAGGTATTAACTTTTAGAATATTCTTTTATTTATTTAGGGTGTTTTAGATACGGTTTTCCAAAGGCTCAATATGGATAGATTTGGTCACAAAAAAAAAAATTGTATGTGAGGGGGGTCTATATCCCTCCGTGTAGGCGCAAGGGGCAATTTTACATGAAATGTACTCAATTTTTTTTTTTTTTTTTAAATTATTAAAAATCAACGAAGCCACTAACTTTCTCATACTTTAGTGTTTTTGAAAGCTATTGCCTTGTTCTTTAATAAAAGATTTAATTTGAGTTCCTTAAATGAAAAGTTTTTGAGAGATAAAACGTTAAAGTAAAAATTTTGAAAAAAGAGAATATTTTCTTCTTAATAAATTTTTTTTTTACATTATTTTGACCCATTAATGTTAATTTTTTCTTGCCATACTTAATTATTTTATTAATTTTTACTCAAAAGCAAAAAACCGAACAAAAAAATTTTTCTTAGTTTAAGAAAAATAAAAAAAAAAACGAAAGATACTTTTTTCCAGAAAACAAAATGTCGCTTATTTCCCGCTAATTGATATTTATTATATATTTCCCAAAGAAAACGAGAGGAGTAATGCTGTTTTATGACTTTCGAAATCTTTCACTCTTTTCAAATTCTCTATTTTTCTGGTTAGCTCGCTTCTGATTACCTTGCCTGGTTTTGAATATTTACTGGTTTGGTGTTCTTCTATTTACTCCAAATTATCTCATTTCATATTTCGGATTTCATACGACCACATATTTGCACTACTAAGTCATACCATTCTCAATTGGGCTCATATGTTTGTCTCAAATGCAAGGATTTAATTAATTCCCACATCGAAATTGATATAACTTACCAGCTGCTGTTGAAAAACTAATAACAATTAATCCGAAATAACAAAGCAAATGAAATTTGTTATGGCAAAGTGTATCACAAAATATCAATTATTAATTTTAAATAGAAAGTGGAATGCTTTCAAAACAATTATGCTGAATCAATTTTCCGCATCATCAGATGTGTTGGGAAAACAAATTGTTTGTGGACTAACCAAAGGAGATTTAGGAGTTATATTTGTGGGCTTTAATTACATATCTACAATGTGCATTATATGGATATGTTTTTGAAAGCAAAACCACAACCACAGTTCTACATATTTATATTGCTTGAGAGAGAACTGTTGTTTTGACATTTTGACAATTTGAAATTCATAAACATCAATAATGTAGATGCAGGCGTTAGTATTTTAAAAGGATACTAATTTGCATAAAAAATCAGCAACTGCAAACGAACTGGTACTAAAGAGAAATGAATTATGAGGATTAGTTTATTGGAGCTTCTTTTTTAATTCAATTGAATATTCATTTCCTTACACAAGAGGTATCCAGGCTCTTTCATCAGCTTTATTAATTTTTTATACTGTTTTACAAACTTTAATGACTATAGGTTTCCAAGGATTCAAGAGTAACCGTTTGTAACAGGCCTATCATTAATTCGACAAGGTTCTTCTTTGATTGATAGACAAAGTTATTAATTTGATGAAAGTGTCTGGCTAGACATTACGTCATTAATTGACAGAACCATACAAAATGTTAGATTGTAAACGGTGTTTTTTTTTTAGATGTGTGGTCTTCAATCTGTCAATACTTCTTTCGATGCTAGTCCTTTTGACAGCTATCACTTGATTTATGCTTAGTTTGGTTTACCATTTCATCATTGCACTGCGTATGTCTCGAAATAAAATTGAAGTTGACAGCGATTTCTAGTTAAACATGTGAGTTATCTCCAAAATAAAACAATATACCAACATTGAACGTTTTTGTGAGATTATCTGAAGTTGCAAGTCTACACATATAAGCCCAAGATGATTTACGCCTTGGAAGAGAATATTCTGCTCCTTATTACTGATATTCGTTCCCAAATCCTGAAAAAAGCGGTTGAAAATTAAACATCTCGGCTGGAATTTATTCGATCCAGCCATGGCCTCCAACTTTCCCAAAAATCACACGTCTTAAAACACACTTAAGATCATTGATTGGTTGCTGAAGAGTTAGGTCACGCCTTTTGTCGCAGCTAATGGAGCCAGGGAGTCCCTATTGATGACTATTATAGCCTATCTATAGTGACCGTCCAGCTCTTCCAGCTTCACGATTTTCCATGTCATGGGCGGGTAGGGTGGTATTGCCAAATTGCATCATTTTCATGATAGTTTGTTTGCAGAAGAGTTCTGCTGGTAGTCTAGCGCGAGCCCTAGGTCTGCAAGGGATTTCCTCCTTTGACACAACTGTCTGTCTGTCTGTCTGTGGTCTGATGATTACTATTTTACCATTTTGACACAACTTCGAGCTTAGCATCAGACCTGCTGATCGCGAGCATATACAGATCACGCGATCTCTCTCCATCAAAAGCAGCTAATTTGACGCATCCTCGATACCATTCTGCGTACTCAAAAATGGCAGGTTTTCCATCATAAGAGTCCAGTAGGAGGCTTAGAGTTTGTTCATGATATTTCGACCATTGATTGAAAGAGATCGCACCATCTGCATTACTCCTGTCGATGACAGCGACTATGGCCTTGTCCTCAGTGCAACACTGTAGGGAAGGTTATCAGTTCCACTGCTAGGTACAGTTTAACCTTCAACTTTGGTGGTAGGTGGATTGGAAACCCTTTCGTTGTCCGTTCCACTGTTAGGTACAGTTTCACCTACAACTTGGGGGTGGGAAAGAGGTTTTAAGGAACTCGTAGGAAGTCCTTCCCTTTCAGCCACGGAGCTGATGGTCTCGTCATCCGTACCGTCTGGTCAACCTCGAGTCCTTTGACATTAGATGGGATGGGTTGGGAGGTTGGAGAAGTGGAGTTTTTGATGAGGGTGGCCCCTTTGCCAACACAGCACAGTTCGCATTAGAGCCGAAAGTCTCGGCCCCTCTACTGGTTGTGATGGTTGTCTCCGGGCTCCCTTCCATTACGGGCAGCGTGAATTGAAGGAAGTCTTACAAAGAGTCACTGCAACTCTTCCACTTGTATGGGTATCCTCCTTACGAGTTGCGTTAAAACCGGATGGCTCTACACATTTCTTGGTTGGTTTGTGAGAACTTCCTTGAATAACAGTCGGCTCCCGAACCCTTCCGCTAATCGCTTTTTCCGTCTTCGTTAATACGTTTGTCACTGGTGACTAATCCTCATTCGAAGCCAAGTTATCGCCGTCAGTCGCGGCAGACACCTGCCGACCTCTGAACGTATTTCCCCCATCGGTTTTTATTTCTTTTATTAACTTTTTCTATTATATTCAGTTTCAAGTTTTCCAACATTGAGGCTTGAACAGCAGCTGTGATAAGCTCTGAAACCCAAATGCTAGTCAAATAAAAAATTGCTTCTTAAAAGATGTCCTTCAAATTGTTTCTCAATTTACTTCTGTTACACATTTGGAAGAGACTGTAGGATACAAATTGACCTGAAATCAGATGGAAAGGAAAATTAAAGTTACTTAATGATCGTTGGGAAGATCTTAAGCACCTCTCCAAAAAGGGGGAAAGTAAACTTAATGATAAAAAATAAAAATATAAATAGGGTAGCGCAAGAGAGCAGGGAGCCTTGGGGCCTAGCGAACTACTCACAGCCATGTCTTGTAGGGGAATGCAGGGTATCTACAATCATCTGCCGATTCCGAAAGGCTAATCGTGAAAGCGTTTTTCATTGCCATGAATTTAGCATCGGAGGACTTGCCAACTCCTCGCAAAAGGTGATATCCGTTTAAAAACAAAGTTGTTTTCTGTTGGGTTTTGAACCACGAACAGTGATGATACACCAGTTAGATCATAATACATATGAGTTTTTATAACTATTGGCAGTAGAAAGATTAGATTAGATTGGCAGTATATATGCCTTACAAAAAGCAATTGCACCGGTCGTAAACCTACATATATCAAATTTCATGACTTCACCTTCGTTAACCATTACAAAGTCCTCAAGTCTGGGCACTAAACTCAACAGAATATGAAAGTGCATTTTAAAGGTGTCAATAGACGCCGAGTCAGAGAGGAAAAAATTATTCAATTTATCCAGGTCGGAAGGTAAGAGATTAAGGAACATGTGTAAGGTGCCAAACGGCACTAATCACCTGGTGCCGATCGGCAAAACCGAATTAATGTGAACTTCCCGATTGAACTGCCTACCTACCGAATGACAACCTGAATTGAATGGATCCGATTGACGCGACGTCTGGAATAGTTTGGACTTACCTATAAATGTGGTCGAACGACCTGACGAAGAACTTCATTGATTGGCTTCAATTGCACGAGTTAAATTTTATAAGGCAGCTGACCAAGACCATTCCGCAAATTCCTCCATAACATGGTGGATGGACCCATTCACAGCGTCTCTGATTATGCGCACTATCCACTAGAGTAAACGATGCGTGAAACCGATCAATGGCTGCTCGAATTACCGACTGATGGGCGATTGTGTCAACCTAGTAATGGACTTATCGCTTGATGAGTCTTGCGAACCGAACCATTATTTTGTTAAAAAAATTTATGCAATTTGCAAACTTTGGGCGAACTCCTAAACGCATCCCTTGTTAAGCAAGTTTCATGCTAAAACAAAAATCCAAAACAACATCTGCAATTCAATCAAAAGTTCGCAAGATTTTTTGGTAGCTGCACAAATTAACTTACAAAAAAAAAAATAAATAATAAAATAAACAATAAATAAATAAAAAGAAATTGCGGAAAGAAACGGAAATTGCGGAATTCACCCTTTGTTCCGCAGTAGAAATAATTATTTTCAAATTAGCTAACAAAATACAAAATTTAGCATAAATTAAGTAAAAGCTGTAAAAGAAACTGCTCCGAAAAAAGCATAATCAGATTGAAAACTACACGTCTAAATAAACACTTTACTTTATAATCTTTGGACTGTGCTTGGTTTGTCACGGTAGATCGTTTTTCTCAAAGCATTTGCATGTCAGTTTGACAGAAACATCAATGCAACAAGGAGGAAGGAACCTACGTCTCGCTTTGACACTTCATTGTGAATTGTGGATATATTTATTAGAAATAGAATAAGGTAATCTGAAAAAAAACGATAAAGTTCTGGATGTAAAAATCACTTTGGTTCGAGTTCAAAGGACCTCCAAAGAAGAAGCACGGCAATTGCAGGCAAAGCTAAGTCATAGAGTGACATATGAGAATTCCTACCTACACCAACGCGACAAATAAACGTAGCATTTTCATACATTTGCATTGTTGAGATGTCATAAATTATGACAACAGCGTTTCTACCGCTGCTGCAAGTGCAACAAAAGCGCCTTGGTTTGCGAGAACACTAAGGTTCACTCAGTCGGATAGATAAGTCTGAGAATCTATCAAGTTTCACCAATTAAAATGCGTCTGGACCTCTAAAAGTCTTCTTTAGAGTTTGTTAAGAATCCTATAGGTTCGCAACTAGCTCAAACTCACATTCTTTGATTTATTTGTCGTTCGTTATGCGTGCTCATGTGAATAGTCCTTTAAGGTACGTGACTTGACTATGTTCCTTTTGATTTATATGCAAGACAAACCAGACATAATTACAAGAAACTGTCACTTCCTCTTTACTTCTCACCACCCTTACCAATGATTTACTAGCAATAAAAAAATAACTTACGCATTGTTGCTTCCGAGTTTGCTTTTTCAAATTCACGAGTATTTGACATTTTTCCACCACCATCAGCTTTAAGTTTTATGGTTTACAAACGTACATATATTCCTTTAATATCAAATGTCTTGGCATCGAGGGGCTATAACAAGAGGGAAAGTTTATAATTTGCTTTCCTCACCATTTCCAATTGGTTGCGTTTTTGTTTTGCTTAACATTTAGTCTATCTGCGAATACGTGTGAAACTGAACTCAAAGACATTTTAGTGAAGTTTTACCTTCAACCAGAGCACCAAAAGGTGAACTTAAAGTTCAATTTCTAAAATTGTGTCACTTAATTCGTAATGCATATATTTGTTTATTTATTTATTGAAATTAGCCGTTCGGAACCGGCAGAAAATTGTAGGTCCCCTCCATTCCCTCACAAGGCATGGTTGTGAGAAATGCACTAGGCCCAGGGGCTCCTCGCTCTGTTGAGCTATCCTATTTATTTATTGATTATTATTTATTGAAATAAATTATAAAACTAATTTATAAATTTCTTTTATTTTTAAGGCATCAAGGTAGCCAGACCATATGATACGGTTTTTTAGCTTAACAAGAATTTAGCATGAATTTAAGAATCGTGTTAATTTTGTACATTTTGAAAGTAGGCAAAAATTTTAATAAAAATTTTGATGGGCAAATGAAACTAGATTAAATCTCTTCAAACTTCTGTTGGGCGGAGATGGCAGCTTTGATGCGACGGATGGAGTTGACATCTGATCGATTCAGGATTTTGGGTATATTGTCGGCGGATGAATTTATTTGGCGAGAAACAAGTCACTCCACGAAAATATGCCAAATTGTAAGAGCTATCCCACACACCTAATTTTCCACTGACCGTTGAATTTGTGACGTTTTTTGAAATATGGAACTTGTGATTACAGAGAGATTATACCCAGTGGTACCTTGTATATGAAGAAGAGAATCTGATATATGAAATTACCTTCATAGCATTATGAAATTACCTACTGCAGTGGAAAGTGCTTTGTGGACTGTAAGGAAGTCCTTTAACATTCATTGGTGGTCACTTTTTGTTTTGACTTCAGTTGAAGTAAAGAGGCTTTATTATACCTTCCAACGATTTGGCTTGGAGCCTTTACCTTTTTTTTTTTTTTTTTTATATTCATAAAATAAAAATGTTATTTATATTAAAATCCACACAACTTTTGTAACTTTTGAAGCTATTTAAGGCTTTGCATTATGCAGCCAGGCTGCAGCAGTTGGCCACCAAGTTCCAAAAGAAGGAGCCGAGTACTCCTCCTTGTAGAGTCTCTCTATTGGTTGTTCTATTTGTTTCGTAATCAGTAGTCACCCATTTTCAATCTGGTCTGCTTCCCAGCATTGAGTTATTTATATTTTCAATGGCTTTTCTTTGTTTAGTTTATCAAGAACCCTCATAATCGCTGAGTTTCTGACATCGTTGAAAACACATTCTATGTCTAAGATGGCGACAAGAGTGTACTCTTTATACTTGTTTACTTAGGTTGGCATTACTGTTCGTCGAGAACCTGAGCCTCAACTAACACCATACGCCAACAATTTCGATTTCGGGAGGGCTCTCTCTAATTTTGCGCTATAAGACGAGGTCCCTTTCGCAATTTTCCTGCAACGTATTATTAAAAGCCCGTCGAGCTTAGGCGTTGATGTCCATCCGCTCTTCATGGCTCAGCCATATCGTAGCCTCGCGATCACCCGCTTTCGATATAGTCCACGCTTCCGCGCCGGGTATGATCAAGGATTTATTTTTTTCTAGAGAGGATTTCGTTTGTCAATTAGTACCTTAAACCAAAGAAGCAACGGTTGGCAAGAGCTATAATTGATCTTTGCACTGAAGTTGTTTTCCGTGACTGTAGCGGATCCTAGGTAGACGAAGTCTTGTAATACTCGATGTTATGTCTGTCTATTGTGAAGTTTTGTCCAATTTGTTCAAACGGGACAGAAATATCTGTTATGCTCAAATACAAAACGCTAAGTTTTACATGACCAAAAAGCTAGGTAAAAAATACTATTGTGTCCAGAAGGAAGCAAAAACTTTTGGTCTTTTGTAAAGAACATTAAGAGCTCGACCACGTCATTTGTCCCATCGCTCGTTTCCATTGACTCTCCGTTTTTCAGCTATATCGATAAAGCTAATTTGTTAGCAGCTCAATTTGCCACCTGAGCTCGAAGTCTGCAAAATCTGTAATAATCGGTTGCGAGAATCCTCATCTCAATATACAAAAATACATAAACCCACTGGTCCAGATGGTATCCCCACCGTTATTCTGAAGAGGTGTTCTTCTACGCTGGCAAAACCACTACGTAAACTTTTCCATCTTTCCTACTCTGTTGGGCTTTTCCCGAAAAGATGGAAAATTGCTTTTGTCCAGCCGGTCCTCCCCTTCCATTTACCGTCCAATTGCACTTACGTCCCTTCTTTCCAAGGTCATGGAAACGTTGATAAACCGTCAACTTATGAAATATCTTGAAGAACGAAAGCTCCTTAATGACAGTTAGTACGGCTTTCGTAGCAAACGGTCCACTGGTGATTTGATGGCATATCTCACCGAAAAGTGGAACCAATCTTTACATTGTTTTGGAGAAAGTAAGATTATTGCGCTTGATATTTCTTAAGCATTTGATAGAGTTTGGCATCAGGCTCTTTTATCGAAAATGCGTGCTTTTGGTATCGATGAGTCGCTGGATTAAAAACTACCTTTCCGATCGTTCCATACAAGTTGTATTGGATGGCTTCAAGTCTGATACCCATTTCATAAATGCTGGTGTGCCCCCAGGGCTCCGTTTTATCTCCGATTCTCTTCCTCATTTTCATAAATGATCTCTTGACTGAGACTTCTAATCCACTTAACTGTTTTGCTGACGACTCGATCTTCAGCTTTTCATATTCGTTCCCAAATTCTCGTCCTTGCTCATCGAATGTGGAACCGGAACGGTTGCGTATGATAAGCTCATTGAGTTCTGACCTTGACAGCATTGTTACATGGGGTCATAAAAACCGAGTGGAATTCAATGCTTCGAAAACTCAATGCTGTCTCTTGTCGATGAAGCTTAACATTCCCCCACTGCCATTATCCATGAATGGTACCTGCATCGAAGAAACCGATAAGCTGGCAGTACTTGGTATGTGTGTAAACGATGAACTTCGTTGGAATGACCACATATTTGAAGTCGCCAAAAACGTTGCTAAGTCCTTAGGCTTCTTGAGACGATGCAGGAAGTTCATCTTATCAGGATAGTTCAATCTTAGAATCGATTGATTCTCTTAAAACTTCGTCGAAAAATGTTTGTTCCTCTCTTTTTTTATCGCTTTTTCTACAAACAGTGATCTAGTGAAATAGCCAGGTGCATTCCACCCCTGAAATATTTTAGCTGCAACACATGCCTCGCTAGGAATGCTCATCGAACCCCACTTCGGGCGAAGAGTAAAGTATAGAGATTCATATTTTAGCCGCACCACCCTAATGTGGAAAGCTATACCAGACTCTGTTTTTCCCCAGACTCTGTTTTTCCATTCACGAAAATTCAAAAGCAACGTGCATCGTTCTCTCCTTTCAAATCCTATCCTATTTTCCTAAATACTCCACTGTGTTCTATAACATTATAAGGGCATTCATAACACCTCACGTTAATTATATAAAAAAAAAATTCGTCGATGTTCGATGTCCTTGTTTCATGACAACGTGTACCTCGTTTTATCTTATTTAACCATCAAACCCATTTTTGCCGCTTCTGTTTCAATGCTCAGAAAAGTATATATGAAATCGCGCTTTTTTCTTCCCATTACGTCAATATCGTCTGCATAATCGAGTAATTGTACAGACTTTTGAAAGATTGTTTCTTTGGTTTTGACGTTTCAGTTTTATACAATCTTTTCAAGTTTGATGTCAAAGAAATCGAAATCTCATGTCAGTTTGTCGCCCTTTATTGACGTCAAAGGTCTCGGTGAGTTCTTTACCGACCTTGACGGAGCAGCGTGAGCTCTCCAAAGTCATCCTGCATAGTCGTACGAGTTTTTCAGGGATACCGAAACTAGACATGGCTCTGTACAGCTCGTCTCTGTAAATACTGTCATACGCTGCCTTGAAATTGATAAAGAGATGGTGAATATCGATATTATGTTCTCGGGTTTATTCCAAAATTTGCCGTATTGTAAAAATTTGGTCTATTGTGGAATTCTCTGGCCTAAGACCACATTGATAAGGACCTATCAAGTTGTTGACGTTTCAGACGTTCACATATTAAAAAAATAAAAATAAAAAAATAAATAGGGTGGCGCAACAGAGCGAGGAGCACCTGGGCCTAGCGCGTTTCTCACAACCATGCCTTGTCAGGGAATGGAAGGGACCTACAATTTTCTGCCGGTTCCGAACGGCTAATCGAGTAAGCGCTTTTTATGGCAATGAATTTACTAACGGAGGACTTGCCAATTCCTCGCGAAAGGCGATACTCGTGGAAAAACATTTTTTGCCTCTGTTGGGATTCGAACTCGAACCTCTGGATTAACAGGCGGACATGCTATCCATGACACCACGGGTACCACCGTTCACACATTACAGTAGACAAGATCTTATAAGCGACATTAAGGAGGCTTATCCCTCTATAATTGGCGCAATTGTGAGGGTCTCCTTTCTTTAGGATCGAGCATACGATACTGAGGTTCCATTCATCGGTCATGCTTTCTTCCGATAATATCATGCAGATCAGCTGGTGCATGCTCCTTTTCAACTGATCTCCTGCTGTTCTGAAAAGTTCGGCATCAAGGCCATCTGCACCTGCAGTCTTACTTGATTTAAGTTTGCTTATGGCAAGCTTTACTTCTTCTAGGTTGAGAGGACGGCATTCTTGATCATCGTCCAAGCTGAATGGGGCTATCTGCCAGGCACCGGAATTTGTGTCTTCATCACCGCTAAACAGTCTGCAGAAGTAATCTTTCCAGATTCTCAGTAGCGACGGCTCCGGCGGTTCCATCGCTGCGTTTTTCCTCGAATTTTTAAAGGTTTGAGTTTGGGCTTTGCCACACTGGCAGGATCTTTTTGAATAAATAAATAAAATAAATAGGGTGGCGCAACAGAACGAGGAGCTTCTGGGCCTAGCGCATTTCTCACAACCATGCCTTGTGAGGGGAATGAAAGGGACCTACAATTTTCTGTCGAATCCGAACGGCCAATCGAGAAAGCGCTTTTCATGGCAATGAATACTAACGGAGGACTTGCCAATTCCTCGCGAAAGGCGATACCCGTTTAAAAAACATTTTTGCCTATGTTGGGATTCGAACTCGAACCTCTGGATTAACAGGCGGACATGCTATCCATCTCATCACGGGTACCACAGGATATTTTTGCCTTTTGGTGAAACGTCCAAACGTCATTCCTGTCATGGCATCTCTCAATTTTTTCAAACGAACGATTCGCGTGCTGCTTCTTTTTCAGAATTCAATGTTCTTCTCTCCTTTTCTTCTTGTAAGTCTCGTTGTACTCGTCAAAGGTACAAGTCCTTATTCTCTTTTGCATCAACATTTGTCATGTTTTTTGTTTAGCTGCATTGACCTGCCTCCATTCTTCATCGAAATTTGGGTTTTGTTTTTGAAGCCGAGTGAAGCCAAGAACACCAGAATCAGAGGCTACTTTCAAAATAATTTCTAAATTTTCTTTTGCCTCTTATAAACATTTCATAAGCTACGTAAACTTAAACGTATTTCTTTTCAGCGAAAATTCAACCCTTGCTTTTTTCGTTGCGTAACATTGTGGGTAATTAACTTTTCATGTTTTTGTGTAATAAATTTCTCCTAAAGAAGACACTAACCTCTGTCAATAAGTCGCGCATCAGGAAATGTTGAAGTAACAAATTTTGTTTCATTACAACCATCAATGCGACCATAAACTGCCAACGGAAACATATGTTTCCACTCAACCATAGAGTAATGGCTTCGACGACGTGCTAAGTTCTTACATAGACGTGAAGTAATTGCATCAGTCATTTAAAATTATGGTAACTTTAATCACTGCTCCTCGTCAAAAAGGCACAAAGCTAAAAACAGATTTTTAAATAACACCTCTGCAGATATGATTGTGTCAACTTTCGATCCAACAATGGCTTCTAAGTTCTAACCTTCAAAGTTATAACTTCACTACTATAAAAACGCCTATACAAGTAAGGAAGCAATACATTAAGTTTTATTCTCGTTCACCTGTCAACTCATTGAATTATGTGTTCTCCGAACTCATAAAAAAAGATTTATTTAATTATTATTTATTTTCTCCCATTTGCTATTCGAAAAACCTCTTAAAAATCGAACAGCTACCAGGAACCATCATAATGGCTTTTGTTCCCACGCAGTTTATCTCAACGTAATAAGACTTTCTAAGGAAAAGCGAAAGAAAGCAGTGTATTCATTTTATTTCACCATTGTTCCAATTGACGGCTTCCTTAATTTTTTATTTCGAGACCTTTCATTTGTTATCATCTACTAACGAACGCACTGCTTTTTATTTTATTTAAGGAGTCTTTCTACAGTTTCAAAATCTACACATGCTGAAAGGTTAAGGAAAATTCCAGGTAATGCAGGTTTTATTTTATTCAATTTTCCCTTAACCTTTAGGAGGGCAAAGCTTTGCAAATATTCACAGTGTGTGTTGGAATCTCTGAGTGTTACACATTACTATAAACGTCGAGTTGCTTCATTTCCGTTCTTACTTTTGGTACGCGTTTGGCAACGGTAAGGTGAACACACAGCGACCGCAGTAGGGGACGATGGTTCTAAAGTAATTTGCGTTGTGGCCTTGTTTATACTTGCTGTTTGTTGGCATGAATATGACATTCACTTCCCCTCACTCTAATGGTACATCGCACCCTATTTACATAAAAACTCAAATTTCTTTTTATTTTCCAATGAAGTCCTTGTATTGTCGGGGGCTTTTTTTGTGAGGAATAATTGGCAAAATACCATCTGAGCCACTGTGGGTCCCTTTCCTGTACCGAGGGATGCGATGATGGTGCGAATGTTTTGAAGGGGGGGCGATGGCATCATAATTTTTGTTTTATTTTATATTTCATCCCCAATTTATTCAGTTTGCCTTTATCTTCCTTCGCCTGTTTAATGTCGTCTGTGTGGGGCCTTTGGGGTGGGGGGAAGGAAGGGACACACTTCCATAATCATTTGAATGTGGTATTCTCTGATACAACAGACTGTGGCTTGCCACATTTCTCTAAGGAAGCCCACGCTCACGCACCTTTACATTGCTTGTGTCCTTTTGTCTGCACGCAGTAAACGGGAACACTTGTCTAAAAAAAATAATGATTACTTCAGGGAAATATCCAAGTTTTATTTCGATAGAGAAACAATAGGAAAAACGACAGTTGCTGTGAAGGAGGCTGACACCTTTTCTATTTTTCGACAAGGACTCACAAGCAAATTGATAAGAAAAGATCATGAATTTGAAATACCGTTTTGTGGATTGAATTTTCATATTTTAATCCAAGACGTGTTTATACGCTCGAGGATGAGAAAATGAGGATCCTTGGATTTTTCCTTGTAGACACACTTTTCCGTAGGTTTAGAGGCACAAAAATCCTGAAGCAGTGTGCGTTTGCATTGAGAAAATGGATTTAAATCCATGCCATGAATTTGGATAGGATCTGAATATTTTGTCAGAAGAACAACAAAACGAGAGGGAATGTTTAACGAGCAGTGTCTTCCTTTTGGCGAAATTATTTACCGTAAAAAGTACAATCCCTGGGGAGAATTTGCTTCAACTCATTTAAGCTATTTTCATCAGATATTTAGCTGGCTTTGGACATTCTCCTAAAGTTTGCTTAGAATAAGTTCTTCTGCAAAAGTAAGAAGTAAGAACTCTTTCACTGCGAAAATAAACCAGCTATTCCCTTGTGAAATGGCAAAAAAATAATCAAAAAAGTTCTATTCTAAAGGCTTCCTGACCAATTTTCTAAGATATATTCAAAGTTTAGAAGTGGACTGGAACAATATAAAATACTCAGCAGTGCCGACTGCCGAGACTTAGCTAATTTCACTTTCCCTAGAGTAAGTGAAGTGAGTCACTTTCCATTGAAAATCGATTTAGCTAAAGGATTTCAGTAAGTGAGTAAGACTACTCACTTTGCATTTTAGCAGTGACTCTACTCACTCGCTCCCTGATTTATTAGTTGAATTTCCTACCCATACATTGGTGTTTCCAGTCAAGGAATTTTTGAGCAGTCACCATTGCCGGATCGTCTCATGGTCTTTCGGAGATTTTTAAGCCTATCTTGAACCAGTTTCTAAGCCACCTTTCATATTCCACTTCCGTCGGGTTAACACAAAATTTTTTGACATGTAAAAATTCAATTGTGAAGGTCCAGTTTTTTAATTGGTCTGCAAATATTATATTTATGGTTTCTAGTTTTATGCTAATGACTCCAATTTCCAACAGGCGTCTTCCAAATTGAACTATATATTTCTCTTTAGGGTGGATCCTACCTTCTTCATAGAGCTTTCTGTGGCTGACAGGTGTACTTTGTATCGGATTGTAGCCAAGTCCTCTGAGCAGAGCCTTTTTTCGAAAACAGGCATCTTTTGCATCCCAGTCTTGGACATTGTGAACCAGGCGGGAATGCAGTACGTGATGAGATGACAGGTCTTATTAGCTGCTTATGTGGTATGATGGATAGCATATCCGCCTGTTAATCCAGAGGTTCATGGTTCGAATCCCAACAGAGGCAAAAATGTTTTTTCACGGGTATCGATTTTCGCGAGGAATTGGCAAGTCCTCCGTTAGTACTAGTTGCCATGAAAAGCGCTTTCTCGATTAGCCATTCGGAACCGGCAAAAAACTGTAGATCCCTTCCATTTAATCATAAGGCATGGTGGTGAGAAACGCGCTAGGCCCAGGGGCTCCTCGCTCTGCTGCGCCACCCTATTTATTTATTTATTTTATTTATTAGCTGCTTATATAACATTAATTTCGTTTTTTTGCTGAACTTAGCCACTTCATTTCCGAATCGGTGGATGGACGCGATAGGAAGCATATTTTACTTTCCTCAAAACTGCAGTGGCGCCCGGTTTGAGACGTATCAGTTTGTCAAAGTGGACTCCTAGATTTTTGACCTGTTTCTTTGGCTTGAGCTGTTTTCCGTCAGGAAAGTTGATGCAGATGTTGTGGCTATTTGGGGCTGATTGCGAACGCTTTCGTCCTTGTGTTGGTCTTCGTATGCAAATCAGCTCTAATTTTGCGGAGTTATTTTGATTCATTTCATTGGACTTCAACCCAACGAGTTGCAGTCACAGGTGACAGTGATTGCGCGTAGGCCAAGGAATCATCTGCAAAGAGAAGGTTGGAGACGTTTTCTGGTTGAGGTTGGTTCGTGATGAAAATGCTACACAGGAACGGTCATAGCTTCGATCCCCTGCTCGGATGGGCCTGGTTTATGACAAAGTGTTAACTACTTGCACGTAGACGAATCTGAAATTAGGATAGTTAGACTCAACTCAAAAAGTTATTTTTATTGAACGTCATATATGTAAATTATATTCAATTGATACTTATACTAGATAATTTAAATAGATGATAATAATGCAGGAATCTTGGCACATAGGTGGCCTAACCAAATACATTGTTTTTTAATTCAAATTATAACTTAATATTATATAGCTTGAGTTATCTCGGGATGTCCCGTCCCGGTTGTCGCTGGTGTCCCTCTTGGTTGTGGGGTAGCATCAGCCACGGAATTTTGCTGACCATGGCCATGGAAGTTGGTGGCTTCGTCGTTGGCTGGCATTACTTCTTCGTCCAAAGTGATCAGCACGCTTAGGTATCTTGATTCAGGGTGTCGGTTCTCAATGGTAGTCCTTCTCACCAGGGGACTCAGGTGATTGCTGATATTTGCAGCCGTTTTTAATACAGTCGATAAGACATATTGGCCCAAGGATGCTGGTTACTGTAATGTCTCTGACGCTGGTGGTTGAAAGTGAGGCCGATGCAAAGTCTCAGAATCTTCCTTCCGAAAATTAGGAGCTCCTTCAGCGCGGTTTTCGAGATGGTGAACCAAAATGGGCTTCCGTAGTTGATGACGGGTCTCTGCAGCTGCTTGTACAGCTGACTAAGTCCTTTCCTTCTCCTCAGCAAAGGGTTCAATCGGTGGAAGGCTAAGTTGGCCTTCTTAAGTACAGTGCGTGAGTGCGGGTCGAATCTAAGCACCTTGTTAAAATCGATGCCTAAATACTTCAAGTTTCTTTGGGCAGCCAGTCTGGTTCCATCAGGTAGAGTAATGGTAATGGCTACCAGCAGTACAACGGAATCTTCCTCCCGGCCTTCTAAGTTGATCCGAATACCGCTTACTATAATAAGAATATAGTTTTTGGATGTGAGTTTCCACTCTGCGGTCAGCTATTGTTGGAGATATGGATGTGCTATATGTCAGAGAGTCATCGGCGTAAAGCAGGTTTTCGAAGTCCCTTGTGGTAGGTTGGTCCGACGTCATGATATTGAAGAGGAATGGTCCTAGTTTCGATCCCTGAGTGACTCCTGCTCTGATGTTCTTGGTGGTGGACTTTGCGCTTCCAAATTGGACAAAAAAGTTCCTGTGGGAGAGAAAAGAAAAAATTAATTTGAGACATCTTCTGGTCCTGTTGATTTCTTGGGCTTGGAGCTGTGTATTATTTTTGCAATTTCTTCCGGAGTGGTAAGGTTCGGGCAGTTGATGGGGTCACTCGACGGGTTGTTGTTGCTGAATATAGCTGCATCAGTGTTAGGCCCCAGAGTCCGTTGGATGGACGTTCGTCCAGAAAATCAGGGTCATTAGAAGGAGCGGCCTTGAAGTTTCCTTCGAAATGTTAAGCGAATGCCTCCCCCTTTTCCTGATCTGATCTGGCATCAGTAGTTGGTTGTGATGATTTCCGGTATTGCGTTCTTTGCGCTAACTTCCTGTTTATCTTCATGAAAACATCTGGTCCAGGTTTTTGCAGTGCTGGATCGAGTTCCGGAACATTATGTTGGCTTGTTGAAGTTCGCCCCAAACAGTCCGGTAGCTGAGATTGGTTGTGTTGAGTTCCCTTTGGTGTATCCTTTGCAGCTTCTTACGTAGTACTTGCTTACCTATACCTTAACGAATTATCTGCAGCTAGTGCATGTGAGTTCTATAACAGTGAATGAATAATATCGTATGACATAAGCATGCGTATTCGATGGAACCATCACACCATAAACTTGTGGAATGTTGATGCTTGACTGGTACCTAGGGTTGGGGTAAGTTAAGATTTGTAACTTCGTTACAATGTTTTAACTGCGAGACTTGTGTTAAGTGAAAATGACTCCGAAATTGAAAGTTCCAGCCCAGAGACTGATATAATATGCAAATAAAATACCTACAATCCTACATTGGCCTCATCCGGGAATGTTTGAAGCTATTTTGACGTCAAACTTTTTAATGAATAAAATTTTATATTACCAGGAAAAGCCTTCGGCTGTGACTCTGGTGGTTCAGCTGAAATGAAAATATAAAATTTCACGGAATCTATATTATTCTAAACTCTGTGCAATTAAAATGTCAGAACTATGTTTGTTTCCTGTCAGCAGATATTCCATAATTCTTCAGAAAAACTTTTCATTGAGTTTTCAGTTTTGAATTTTCAAGACCGCATGCGAAAAACCCCCCAAGGCATTGTGTATGTGTGACTATCAAGTGGTAATGCTATTATTTTCTTTCAGTTTTACTTTAGTTTTCTCTTCCTTTTGTATCTCTCAAAATGGAGAACCTATTTGAACTCAAATCAAGGTCTCATCACGGATTGTGTTTAAAGCATTTGCTTCGTCACTATTCAGAAGCAAATGGGATTCTGTAAGGACGTTATGAGACAATAGACAGACTGTGGGTGTGACTGAACTACGCTTAAGTAAACCCTCAACACGTAGTCGTGTTTACTTTGCCCTTTTTGCCTTCATATTTATAATTCCACTTACGCACGTTTCACTAACAAAAACACCCAACCTTGCAGTTTCCGAACTAACTTCTTAATTCATGTATCCTGTATCCTGTTCCTGATAACATCATTCGTTTGCAGTTTCTCTCAAACTTTTGAGAAGAAGTTTGCCTTCCTCAACTGATTGTCTTACATTCCCAATTCAAATACTTCCCATGTTTTCGTAAGTTCCCATGTTAAACATTAACCTTCAAAAGTCATATGCAAACTCAACATGAAACGATAGAAAGATTTCCTTGTCGGTCGTCACACAAAAATAAGTTTTATTTTCTTTGGTTTAAATAGAACGACTCCCTCGTCATATCCCATACCACATCCGGGCAGAATTAAATGCTTTCTTTTATTTAAACAGAATGCATTACATTTTTACATGGCATATGTATAAACGCTGGCATTGAAACATTGACACTTCCATTTTAGCATTAACTATTCATATTCCTGACATTAAGCCTTAATAGCACCTTGAGAGCATTGCGTGTTGTGTTCATCATGTAACATGTGGTGTTGTGTGCGACAGAAATTGCCCCAGTTTGTTGACATTTCATTTTCTGACAGGTGTTTTTGTTTACTAACTGTGGGTAGCTTTCATGTGTTTTAATCATCATTAGGACGACAAAACTTAGTCCATGCACAGTGACAGTGTTATTAAGTCACAAAGGAAAGAAGAAAGGAATCAACGTTAGAGCCAGAGGTTTGAGGTGCAACTTTGTAAATGACATCATTTGAAAAAAAAAAAAAAAAAAAAATGATTGCGATTCATGAAAAGTATAAATAAGTTATGCTGACCACAGTGTGGGGTAAAAATGAAGAGAAAAGATAATTTAATGGTTCTTTGAAATCTGATGAATCACCTGAAATGTCTTGCAACGCTTTGGGTCGTGCGGAAAACACCTGGGACCAATAAAAGCCTTTGAAGGAAGAATCATTGAAATGTGTGTATGTGTCACCTTGACTATTAAAAAAAGGTCCCTTCTTTAGAAAACCAAAGAAACGTATTAAACACACCTTCGGGGACATTAAAAACTTTTCAAGAATGAGGTCCTCGTTCTGCGAAAAATGTCTGGTGTTGAACTTAAAGTTGTGAGTGGAGTGTTGTCCCACATCAGAGTCCACCGAAGCAACCTACATTCAATGGCTGAAATGAAAAATCTTGTGTATGAATGGTCGGTAGTGTTTGTCGAACTCATTCATCACTGTGCCAAACTTTTTCTATAAAAATTAAATCCCCAAAGTAGTTATAACAGTAGTTGAATTTCTTTATAGGTTTTGTTTGAAACAACTCACTTCTCACACAAAAAGCGACACAAAAAAGAAACACTTAAGGCTTTTTACTCTTTTCGTTTTAGTTTAGGGTATTAAACCAGCGAAAGACACCCGTCAATTTGATAAACAAAAAAAAATATTTTTTGGTCAACAGCCGATCATTTTCTTTCGGGAATTTGATGTGAAAAACGAAAAGATAAAACTCATATTCATGTACTGTCTGGTGACAATGAAAAGAAGACCTTTAATCTTAATTCAAAAGACTTTGCAGGACATGTTTGATGATTTTTTCATTGAAACCGGTCAGTTGTACTAAGAAGAGCCTGTAACACAAAGGTACAAATCAATAAGTCAAGGGCCACTTGTTGGAATATTTCCCTTGAAGAACAGCTTTGTCCTACAGAAATTCTTAACACTTGTCACAATTCAGTTGTATAATAAGTAATTGTAGTTTTTTGTTACAAGCCCCAGATTGCAATCTGCTTTTGTTAAGGCTTTCGAAGAGTCTGCAAAACAAACCTACTAGTGAATTATCACAGGTGTGAAAAATTTCTGTAGCACAAAGCTGCAATTTTGATTGAATTTCTGCAAGTACAATGGACATAATCTTACAAGTGGCTCTCATACTTCAAGACTAGTAGCTTTGTGTTACAGACCGCAGAAGACCCTGCCATATTATCAAGCCTTTTTTACCAGCTCTCACCATGTCCGTGTTTATAACCTGATACGAGAAAATAAAGGACATTCACAGAGGAAGTGCTCGGCGGTGTCATCTTCTTCTCCACAAGATTCACAGAGTATGGTATCATTTAAGCCTGCACATTAAAATAATTGGATGAAGAGAAGTACTCCTTGGCAATGCCATAAGCTTTCTACAGTCTTTTCTGCTACGAGATAGCAAAAATGTTGCAGTTTTCATATTGAATTTAAGGAGCATATGTTTTAGTCCGACTGTATCCAATTGTCATCTATGGTTGTGCTCTTGACAGATTCAATCGTTGATTGAAGCCCTTAATGAGAACTCCGGCAAACCAAGCGCTATCTGAAATCATTACAAGTTCATCGGTCAGCATAACTGAGGAGGAGTTTCAAAAGAAACTCAAGGACTGTAATCTTCCCACCGCATTCAGAGAGGGCTTTCATCCCTGGATAAAAAAAAACCAAAAATGGGCATCTCTTTTTGCGAGGAATTGACAAGTCCTCCGTTTGTAAATTCATTGCCATGAAAAGCGCTTTCTCGAATTAGCCGTTCGGAGCCGCCAGAAAATGGTAGATCCTTTCAATTTCTTCACAAGGCATGGATGTGAGAAATACGCTAGGCCGCGTGGTTACCCGCTATGTTACGCCAACCTATATGTATGTATGTATGTATGAGTAGAGCTCTATGCACAGCTTGGCGGTGGTTCGAGATGCAAATACTTTTCCTAATAGTCATTCGGATAGCGTATGTCTCCGATTGGATTGGAAGACGGACGCGTATGTGCCTGATGAAGTGGGCAGTCATATACCTATGTCCCTCCACAAAGGCCCAGCGCCAGATTCACCATCGGTTTTAGAACCATCTGTGAGAATCCGATAACAATAGATTCCTGGTTCGGATTCTAGAGTGGACCAGTCCTGAACGGAAGAAAAGCTGATTGCGTAATTTTGACACAGTTTAAGCCTTTGGACCTTCGTGTTGGACGGCAAATCCTATAGACAAAAAATAAATGAATTGGTGAGTTCCTTAAAGCTCCAGTACGAGTTGTGCAAAAGGCGATATTTTCTTAAAGGGAAAATGGTTTTGAGAATGCAACCCATAATGTAGATATCAAGGGGAAGAAAATTGATCAGTGCGTCGAGAGCAGCACTCGGAGTGCTGTAGGAGCTCCACAGCAGATAAAACAATTACGTATTTGAGTGAGAGCTCATTCCACCAAATAACTAACCGTATAGATCCAACGGATCTTTTTTGGTGACAAATGCTTTGCAATTCGATCTTTAAATCTTAAATTTTGATAAGTTAAATTTTGATAAACGGTTTCAAACTAACTCCTGATAATTTTTACTCAGTTTTAGTTAAGAAGTGTAAGATAAGCAGAGGATAACTTCATAAAATAATGAGACAAACGGTGTTGATCGAATGAGCGCTTTATTACAATTGATTTCTTAACTTATTCTAACAGAACATGAAACATGAGAACTGCAATGTCGAACGATACTTATTTACATAAGAAAGATACATAGATCATACGATAGACATGTACATAAGAAATGTCATCAAATAGAGATGTGTAGGCGAATATGCAGGTGCACGGATCTAGGAGATTATAAGATCGTATTAAGTAGTTACATGGTCCTTTATTAAGAACCCTATAGTTCTTATAGTCTTGCAGCTCCACTTTCTAAAATTCTACTGGTAACTTTTTGGAGATAGGAAATTTTCGATTATAAGAAGAAATCAAAAGGTTATAAATTACAAACCCATTTCAAACCTGAAATTGATACCGAAAGTTTTTGAAGCGATTATGAAAAATGTCTTTGTGATGAGGCTAGTTCCAGTATATCAGTAGATCTAGTCTTGTTTTCTTATTTATTTATGTATAAATGGTATTGAACGTGGAATGCAGGTTGACGCTATACAGATTTCTCCAAAGCATTTGATATAGTTCAATACGATATTCTGAAATTGTTAGGGTTTCACTCTGGCTTACTTATGTGGTTTGAAAATTACTTAACCAATCGCAAGCAAAATGTAAAAATTGGAACAGTTGTTTCAAAGGAAATTCAAAATCACTCAGGTGTTCCACAAAGAAGTCATTTAGGATCTCTTCTCTTTACATTTTTACTTGCGATTCTAGGTACTATAAGACCAGTTTTGTAATTGTGCAAAAAAATAAGTTTTGAGATAACAATTAAACATGGCGTTTCTATGTTAGACAATACAAAAAAAGTGGGTCTTGCAATTCTGTCTGTCTATTTGTCTATATGTATATGGATTCTACAGCCTAAGCCACTGGACCGATTTTCTTCAAGTTTTGCTGTTAGTGTCTGTAGGGCAGCTTACAGAGGGGTATTCGAAATTGACTACCAACTACCGATTTGATATAACTTATTTTTCTCGAAAACGGCTAGAACGATTTCAATCAAATTCTGTCTGAAGGATTTATTTTAGATTGTCTTTCTTACTATGCAAGAAATTTTCTTTGGAAAAAGTCTCAAAACGACGACTCCCATAGTACATTTTTTTCAAAACCTTTCTAACTTTCTCGTTAATGACTTACATGATTTTGATGAAATTTTGTATTTTGGAAGTTCTTAGTATTTTAAAAAAGATTGCATATGTTTGTGAAAAAATTTATGATTATGAAATTTTTATAAATTTTTTAAAAAAATTTTAATTTTTTGAAATAACTTCAAAATTGATTCTTAGATTTTTTTTCAAATTTTTTTGTCTAAACATCTTCTGGCAGTAGCTTAAGCCTTGCATACTTGATTTTTTAAACTGGTCCAACGATTTAGATAAAATTTTCAGCATTTATATGTATTAGAATAGCCTTTTTTGATTTTCGCTTGTATTTTCGGAGTATTCAATTTTTTTTTTTCAATACTTTGCGTGATTTAATTCAACATTCATAATTAATGTGTAGTTGGCATCCCTGAGTCACTTAATGCATGATGAAGAGCAAATACTAAAACCTTTTACTCAGTTCGCAAGTTCGTGCGACCCAGTCATGCCCATTTTTTAAATACTCCCTCAAGAAAGTTGAGGATGAAACCGATTCTGTTTTTTGTTCCCCCATCTTATAAAGGATCCGCCATCTAACGTTTTTTTTAAGCTTGTGCTTATTTCGGTACCACCTAGCTCATGCCTGATTTGACAGATAAATTAGTTCTATTCTTCCGCTGAACGAATATGTTGCGTTTTCGCTTGGCTAAGTGGTCTTGCGATCGACTTAGAGATGATGCTGATTTGGCCAAAAAATCATCTTTTCAGATGAAGCTCATTTTGATCTTGGCGGGTATGTAAACAAACAAAATTGTCACATTTGGGGCAAAGAAAACCCGCATGTGTACATTGAAAGCCGATAAACCCAAAACGAGTCACTGTTTGGTGCGGATTTTGGTCCAGAGGATAATTGGCCAATTTTTCGAAAATGAGCAAGGAGTGTCCGTTACAGTCAATGGCGATCGTTATCGGGCCATGTTGTACGAATTTTTGTTCACAAAAATTGAAGAGGAGGATACTGGCAACATTTGGTTTCAACAGGACGGCGCTACGTGCCACAAAGCCGAAGCTACACTCGATGGCGGACCCTTTACAACCTACTTTAGATTAAATACGATATCACATAAAACGGGCTCTGGCATGCATTCAAAACGAAGGAGGGCACTTTAAGCACTTGTTTTCATTAAAGTGTGACCGGGCTGCCAGCCGCTTCTGCTAACTCTGTGTGTGTCCGGTGCATTAACATAGGTTAAAATAAAAAGTTATAGCACACGATCTGTTGTAGACTATTAGTACACCACTATACCATATTAAATAGAGAAAACAAGAAAAGTATTGAAAGTTATTATGTTGTCATTTTCGCGTCTTGCGGTAAATAAGATCTAAACCTTCGCTTAACTTTACCCAGGGTTGGTACAGGTTCCCTTGACAACTTGTGAGTTATAAAGAAAACTGGGTTTTCCAGTAGCCATGCGCTAAACCACAAAATCGTAACACATTTCTGTCATTTGAACAAAAATAATGGAACTGAAAGTTCTCCTACAAGTTTTGGAGTAACTAAAATTGATTACGTTACACTGAAAAGAAAACTTCATTTTGAGCATTGGCCTTGGCAGTCGGTTTACCTGGATACCAATGTCCCTAAGGCTTTTAATATCTTTTTTGAAATACTAAAAAAAATTATTATCCAATGTAGCAATGTTGTCAAACAGAAAAGTAAAGATACAAGACTTTAGCCATGGGTTATAATTAACATTTATATTCTTTGATGAGTTTTTAAGTTGAGATATTCCACGTGTTTTTTAATCTAATAAATGAAAAGTTTAGTAAAATTTTTAACACTTAAAACACTTCTTATATGTATTTCCTAAAAAGTACATTTCAGAAGCAATGCTTGTATCTCACTGACGAAATGTACATCTGAGGAAATATAAAAAGTGTTTTAACTGTTAAAAACTGTACTAATCTTTTCATTTATTAGTTATATTCTAAAAAAAATCAGTCTTAAGAACAAATTAAGAATTCAGTGTGCTAAACATCCGCTTAGTCACAAATTAACTACGCGTTACAAAGATATGTGCTTTTAACTTAAAAGAGAAATTTCTCTGTGTACAGATAGATACTATAGTAACCAATTTGTGCAGGTTAAGGGTAATATTAAAAATGAATGGAAATTCGTAAATAGTCTTCTGAATAAACTTACTTGTAACAAAAATTATATCTATTTAAGTATTATATAGTCCGGTCAATCTAGACATTTGAAGTTACATAAATTCGCACCAAGCTGAAAGGTCCTTAAAATTTTCTTTTTGCGCTTAAGAAATCTGAATTTCAGAATCCTAGAGAATCATAATCTACGAAACAACTTGCAATATCTTGTACCTGTTCCCAGCTTTCGGGAACTACTATTTTTTGTAATTTTTACACAGTAATGTCTTGTAGATTATTTAATAAATTTCCTACTGCGTTAAGGTCCTTATATTACCAAATCTTTTTCAGATACATTTAAGATCTTGGTTGTTTGATTTTGATTGTGGTGTTTTGGAAATATTTGTGTTTTCTTAAACTATTATACTTCTTTAATGTTCTGGTGAGTTATTAGAATATCTGATCAATCTCTTTTTAAACTGAATTAATTTTTTCTGGCTCTTGGCTAATAAAACAAATTGTAATTCTTTTGATTCTTTTTCTGACTGTAAATATCAATATCAGTATTTGAATCTTAAAAATAAGTGTACCTCACCCAATTTAAAAGCTCAAAAAACACTAAATTTGATATTCATGGCGAGTTTAGGTTTTTCAAAAAAAAAAAACGCTTTATGATGACCGCACAGGGCGACTCCAAAGCTTCAACAAACGAACCTATAGTTGAACCAGAGACATAGAGTCAACTGCTGCAAGGCAGTACCATCATGTCAACAACCTAAATTAGACCAAATACCATTGACAGTTCATCCTCGACCGATCAATGTCGCCGCCAAGAAAGTGAACGCGTTTTTGATATTTCATTTGAAACTGGGCCAACAAACATTCAAGCGAAAACTGCTTTAAAAAAGACAAAATAAAGCCAACAATTTTAATTTCCATCACATTATTCATCTCTTGCAATCTCTGAATGTGTGTTAAGGGTAAAACATGTTAAAACTTTGTTGACATGCACTTAAGACCTTGACAGCATCACTTTCGACTCCATCAGTTTGTAATAAACTGCGTTTCACAAAAAGTTGATTCCATCTGTTGCACACGATTCCACTTGTGGACAGAATACTGACAAAGTTCCTGGGCAACAACCTTTTTTTATATTTATGGAAAGCGTTTTCAGTTCATTTTTTTGGCATATTATGGTGAAAGGATGTTAAATGGTCTGTCGCAATTTTATAAAAGCCAATGGCCTCACAAATTTCCCTTTTTTTGTAGCCAATTAAGCTGTATTGAGCTTCGGTGAAAGTGTTTTCCACTTTTAAATTGAAAACAGATTGGCTGTAGTTGAAAGCAGACAATCATTTTGACGAAGCCTTTCATCGCCGTAGTTTCTTAACATAACTTCATCGTTTTCAAAAAAGAAATAAGTCTATAAAACTACAGAAAACAAATTTTGATACAAATTAAGTAGATGCTTGCTGTTCTCACGACATTCCAGTTGAGCTCCCCGCTTACATCCTTTTCTCCACAATGCTGTCCAAACGTCGGCATTTCAACGCCTGACACTAAGTTCAATTCTATTGTCGAGCCTCAACGCACAAGAAACTTGTTCGGAAAATGCAGGAGGTGTGTATTAAAACATTTCAATTGACTACAACTTACTTCCTGCTACGGCAATTTCACTATTTTAGCCAGGCAGCAAATTGGCACCTGATCAGCCTGGCAACTTTGAAATAAATTAACCTCAATACATACACACTGGTGAATACAATACAAGTCGTCAATAATCCACCAAAATGGAAACATAATTCAGTCGTAGGTAAACCAGAGCATAAAGGAATAACGACTCAAGTTTTAGGATTAAACCAAAACTCCCTCAAAAATTTTCAGCAAAGACCATTTCGTGGTAATTTAATTTAGTTTAAAATGGGCCAAACTTTGTCTTCAATTAGCCTGACGTCATATTTTCCGAAATCAGAATTTCTTTCCACATCTCACGGTTGAAAGCCCATCCAATTAAGTTAATCGGTGCTTTGAGGTTTTGCCAATTAGTTTTATAGTTTCTTTCATAAAAGGAAAGAGTTCTTTGTTCAAAAGCCCATTTAATTTGGAAAATAATTAGAAAAAAAGCCTCAAAGTCATACATTTATTTGCTTCATATTTCTCCGTATGAGGTTTTATTAAATTTGAAAAAATAAAATATATGACGACCAGAAACAGCACTTAAGCTTACAGCTCATAAAATATACGCAAACCATCATTTACAGTTCTCCATCAACCTCTCGAGAGCATCAGAAAAAAAAGTTTACAAAATATTGCTTGACTTGCAACAACTCACTGGATATTTATGTCACTCCTTTATGCCCAGTGGATGGGCAGGGTAGAAAGTATTCCACTTTCCACCCCACACAACACAAGAGGAAAATAAGAACAAAAACAAAAATATATACAAACACCTGCCAAAGGACAACCGATTTCTCACTTCACTCCGGTCGGGCTGTGTTTGGCAGTTTTCATTAATACAAATGAAAACGGAGGTAAATATTTCAGCCATTTTCCGGACTTTCTGAGGGACTTTTCCTGCATTTGTTATTGTTTGCATTTACCTTTACCTAACTGATTTATTTTTTCCACTGGAAAAAGTTATTTGGGGTAGAAGACCATCACCATTGTCGTTTGTACATCAAGGACAATAGTACATCAGTTACTATTGTTTGGTCTGCAACAGGCATCGCACCATCGCATCATCAGGGACTCGGGTGGACATTTGGACAAGGAAAAATGTTTCCATTTTCATTTTTCGTTTGTCAAGGGATTTCATAAGAGTGATGATGAACTGTGTTTAAGAAAAAGTTCTGTTGAATTATGGTTGACCACCATCCTACCATTAAGAGTATTGGGGATAAAGTTAACCAACGTGCTGTATTGTGCGTTACTTATGTTGTTGTGGTTATTTTTTAATTTGACCTTTAATCAACTTTCCACATCGCACGCATGACATCCTTTGTCTTAGATGCAAAGTGCTTACCAAAGCGGAAAATTTTTTGAGACCACAATTGAAAATTTTGTAAGCAGAATGTGCTGCTGAGAAGAATGACTTTGTGGTGGGCGTTTTCATCGACCTAAAAGATGCTCTTGATATTGATGGTATGTGCAACACTGCCAGAGAACATTGAGTGGACGAATCATTAGTCGTGAGGAATGAAGCAATTCTAATATAACCAAATATAAGCAAAGGGTATGTTACAACAGGAGTGAATAACGAATGTCTACAAGGTGGTGTTCTAGGTCACCTTCTGTTTTGTAGGCTGATTGAATCTCTACTTTAATTGCTCAATTGATCTAACGTGCACGAAAAGCATAAGTCGACGATATATCCGTGCTCTCGGTTAGATCCAGCATCGAAGCTGAACTTGATCGACACTTGGTGTGTAAGAAACGTTCGCTCCTTCAAACTTCTAAAGACCGAAGATGTTCTCTTCACGACACTCAGAAAACTGATTAGTTTGACTTAAATTGCTCTAAATGGCATCAATATCCTCTTCTAAGACGAAGTCCAACACATTGGAGTAATCCAAGACAAGCCTTATGCTAATCTGGAGCACTCAGACCTAATTGCCGGTCCGATTTACTAACAGGGTAGCAGCCTTTCCTTTTTTTTTTTGCGGTGCAGTAGATTGAAATAAGGTGGTTGTAATTTCGTAGACAACATGTTTTTTTAGTCAAACAAGTCAAGCCGAATACAGCTAAGGAACTGTCAATTTTCTAGCAATGTCATGGAGTCTTTGGCAACACATTTAATTCTTTATTTACTTCCTTAATCATTATCTATTGAGTTAATAACTCTTCTAGACTTAACAATATTTACATACATTTATACTAATAACTATACAGGATGTTCCGTACTTCGTGTATTAGCCTTTGAGGTGTGATTCTTGGTCATATTCCAAGAAAAAAATTGTTCTACAGTAAAGCTCAGCTTTGACATTCTTAGTTTAAGTCACGTTCGCTTTGTTTGATTTGATTTAATTTCATTCCTTCTTTTGAGAACGAAGTAAAAAACGATTTCAGTATTCGAATATAACACAAAGCCAACGGCAAATTTAGTGACAAATAAAACTTTTCGGAGACAATACATATCTTATTCACAATACTCAAAGTTTTCACCCCACCTTTTGTAAAACTTGATGAGTTTGTGGTTCATCTCAAACACAGTAGATCCCTAATTGAGTTTGACTGACAACTTGCCTCTGGTAACCATCATTACTAAGAAACTAAACTTTGAAGCCAATTATAAAATGGTACAGAGCTTCTTAACATATGAAACTATAAGTTCGGTCTGTCAGAAAAGTTTGAGAGTTTAAACTGTACGTCATTTTTCGAGGAATAAAAAGGTAAAAATTAAAAATCTTTTTATTTTTACACAAAAACACAGAAATGCTTGAAAATATGTGTGTTTGAAATTTGCTGGCAGTGTTAGGTACACATTTTTTGCTCACATAAGTTTTAGTGGCAGAAATTCTTGAGGTGGAGAAATTTCTTAAGGATTTTGAAAATTTTGAAAACAGTCGTATATGGTGCAGCTTGATTTGTTTCAAATATCACAATATCTACACGGGATAGTTTGGTTACCAAATTTTTGTTGTCAAATGAAATGTCGAAATAATGACTGATTTTATAAAACAGAAGAGCTAAAATGGCAAATCAATGACTTTCTTGCTTGTGATTATTTTGCAACCAATCTGGATTCCGAAAGTTTCTTAGCACAACAACAATTCTAACTGACTTGACTGATACAATCAAGATGGACATGGATCGCATGTATGTTTCCATTTCATTACTTTTGGAGCAAGGCGTTTGATAGCGTTGACCATGCTCGACTTTGTTTCATACTCAAAAGTACCTTCTCATTAAAAATTCTAAAAGTGCTTGAAATTTAGTATTATCGCATCTATCGCAGCGCTTCCAATATGGCTGTGTAAGTGTAAACAAGTCGGTTTTCTGTGAGACATCTTCCGGAGTACCACAGAGATCCATTTTGGGACCGATACTGTTTTCAATATTTATAAATAACCTGTACAAGGCAACATCTTTCTCACTTGTTCATCTAATTGATGATAAATGATGATGTTCGTTTAGTCTTTTCGTGTCCGGTAAATAATGTTTCTTTCTTTCTCTCCTTAGTCAATACCGATATGTTTTCTGTTCATACATCGGCCCTAGATAATGACCTGAAATTAAATACGGTGAAGTCGCAGGCAATAGCGTTTTACTTGAGGCTAGTGAGCAACATGTTGGATCCGGTTGTGTTGAATAACGTTACTATTCCGTATTAGAATGAAGTTAGAAGCATGTGTTTCAGACTTGATTAGACTTTATCTTGGGAAGCTTATGTGGATAGCTTTGTAAGTCGTACTAATTTTGTCTTGTGGAAGCTTTATAATCCAAACGATTTTTGCCTCTTTTGATTGAAATAAAGCCTGCCAAGGCTCTTCCCGTTCTAAGCTTTGATGTAGTCAAATATATATTTCCGTCAAGCGGAGAGATCATATATCTGGTTTTGTTGAATCTTTTTTGAAACGATATTCAAAACTCATTTGAGCCAAGAACGGTACCTCCCATAGTACCGTTTAAGAACCGACTTTCTGCATGGTAAACCTGAGATTCGTGGTTCGAATTTTTACAGAAGTCAAAAGTATTTTTCCTTGGGTATTACCTTTCTCAAGGAGTTCGCAAGTCCTCCGATAAATTCATTGTCATTAATGGCGCCGATACCTATTAGCCATTCGGTATCGGCAGAAAATTATAGGTCCCCTCCATTCCCCTACAAAGGCAAGGGTTGTGAGAATTGCATTAAGCCTCGGGGCTAGTCACTCTGTTGCACCACCTTTTTTTATCTATGCAACGCGTCAAAACTGCTTTCAAAGTAACAATTAATGTCATCTATTTCGGTATCAAAATGTTTTCACATTGCTACTGAGAAAATCATTACAAAAGTTCTGTCTGATAATAGTTTCCACGGAGAGCTTATAAAGAGTTCAATACTTCGTCAATAACATGTACCCCCAGGAGTAAAAGAGAACGCTTTCGACAATATTCCATATAAAAGAATGCTTTCTGTACTGAAACCACGAGAGTTTTATCAACACACATCCCACCACCAGACTCGCTATACTTTATATCTACCCATTTTGAGGTAGCTACAACTCGAAAAGGATAAATGCACGAATGTAGTTCATTACACCAAAGCAACTGCGAAGGCAACGAAAAAAAAGGGTTATCATTTTTGTTCTGTTGGAATAGCGAAGTGGTTCAAGAAAAAGAAAATAGCCAAAGATAAATCATTTTTAAAATATAAGAAGAATGACTGCGATGAGATAGCACAAAAGGGCAGCAATGCTAAAAAACACCATCATAAGAACTTTAAAGACGCAAACATTTTTCAAATTGAATTTACCGAACAAAATTTCATTATAGAAGCTTCATGCCTCTACGTGGTTTTAGTTGTTGCGATTTCTCCTTACCTGCAGTCTTTTCCTAGACCGCAGGCAAATAAAAAATATTCTAAGTTGTGATCAGACTACCGCGTTGACTGAGAAGAAAATGGGAAAAAAGTAATTCACCCCGAGAAGATCACTGTTAAGTGCTGTTTGGTCTCTGGTGTGTTGTGGTGGATCCATCACGTTTCGTCCACGATTACAAAACCTCACAAAAACTCGAAGAAAGTGGAATTTTTTCTGCGGTAAAATCTTTCTCTAACTCTCCTCGTCTCTCAGCATCTCCTGGATAATATTATTCGGGCTGAGCTCTCCGATGACTCTATTTATTTCCTTACGGGGAGATTCATAATAACATAACATATAAAGGACAGGGATTTAGAGACAATCGGTATTTTCTTACAAGAAGTAAATAGTGGTGATGTCACTTCAAAAAATATTCAGACATTACAAATTAAGTGCTTAATGTGCGGTGGCAATAAATAAAAAACATCATTTTAGAAGCAAAATAGAACAATAAGAAATTTTATATTTGAATAATGTTAATTACAAAAACAAGAATGATACAGAAAATAATAGCGATAATAATAATAAGTTAAATCGGAACATCAAAAAAAGTTTGAAGCTAGAATTGAATGGTCGAATTTTAAGGGCCAGACTTTTTTAATTGAAGGTGGAAGTTTATTAAAGAATCTAACAGAAGATATAAAAAAAAAATTACGGAACGGAGTTGTCCGGAACAAAGGAACAGTTACCACATTAGACAGATTAACACGTAAGTTATAAGTGGAAATAAGCTGAAAATTACGATTACCGGACTTCATATAGAACGACTTCAACACTTTAAAACAATATAGGTGACGAACTGAAGGATGTTAAGGTAGCAGAACGAAGTAAACTAGGATGTCTTACTTTTTTACGTCACATTTTCCTCAAAATATGCTTCTGCAGCACTAAAAGAGGTTGAATTTTGTTTAAATACGAACCTTCCCAGCAAACAATTCCGTATTTTAATTTGGAATGAAAAATTCCGTAATAGATTTGTTTCATGAAAAAATCAGAATACACATTTCTCAGGCAATAAAACAGCCGAAGAGTTGAACGAAAATACATGTTTTGAATATGTTTTGAAAAACTCATGTTAGAGTCAATAAAAAGCCCTAGATTTATGATGCCTTTAGAAGGTGGAAGAAATAGACTGCATATTACATAAACAGTTATTAGTTTTGAATTTAGGGCATTCTGGTGCATGAAAGTGGATTCCAGATATCAAATTTACTGACTTAGTTAAGTTGAAAAACATTATTTTTGTTTTATTGCTGATTTCCAATTTGGGTTCAGCAAACCAAACCCTCAATAAACTCAGATCCCAGTTTATATCAGCAACCAGATCAAGAGGACTATTCCCACCATAAGAAAAATCCACTTCATCCGCAAATGCAGTTGGCAAACCTTTGAACTCGAGCTCCAAGAGAGAGTTTATGTAGACAAGAAATAGGATTGGACCAAGGACAGATCCTTGGGGTACTCCCAAGTTGAAATATTTCAAGTCGCTCCTTATCTCACCAATTTTAACTATTTGTGAGCTATTTTTAAGATAAGCTTCGAACCAATTCAGAACAAATCCACGAAAACCAGCTTTTTCTGACTTTTTCAATAATTTATACGGTTCACCACGTTAAAGTCCTTCGTTATGTCAATGAACAGCCCCGCTGTACACTTTTAACCATCAAGGTCGCGGGTAAGTCAACTACAGACGCAATCCAAAGCATAAGGATCATTATGGAAAAACACCGAGATGCCTTAGAGGATTTGCATATTGTGTTGGTTGACTTCGAAAAGGCATTCGATCGACAACCACGAGATCTGATATGGGTGGCCCTCAGACACCGAGGAGTTCCTGAAGCCTATGTGCAAATAATTATGGACATGTACGAGGGAGCAGTTACAAAAGTGAGATGCCCAGCTGGAGTCACCGAAGAATTCCAAATAACAGTAGGTGTACATCAGGGAAGTGTCTTGAGTCCACTGCTCTTTATTGCTGTTCTGGATTATTTGCTCGAAGGAAAAGTAACGGACAATAAAGTACAACAATTATTCTTTGCTGACGATGGAGCCATCATAAGCGAGGATCCTACATCCCTGCAACGAGCACTTGACGTTTGGATTGATGTTCTGGAAGGAAATGGGTACCGTATTAGCGCTAAAAAGACTGAATACCTATGCTGCCCTTTTTCTGATCCAGACAAGCCTATTCCAGACATTTATTTGAATGGAAATGTGCTTCCCAAGTGTGAAAAGTTTAAATATCTGGGATCTATGATCAATAGTGAAGCATCTTGTGATGACGACATCAATCATCGAGTAAGCGTAGGGTGGATGAAGTGGCGAGAAAACTCCGCTATCTTCTGTGATCGAAAAATGCCCCCTAAGCTGAAGGGAAGACTCTACACAGCAGTTGTCCGTCCAGCTCTGACATACGGTTCACAATGTTGGACAATGTACAAAAAGTATGAGAGCAAATTGACGGCAGCCGAAATGAAGATGCTTCGGATGACAGCAGGAGTAACAAAGCTTGATCGAATTAGAAGTACTAAGATCCGTGGAAGCCTTCATGTCAAAAGTACCATCTTGGACAAAATTCAGCACGACCGGCTCAGTTGGTATTGTCATGTTCAAAGGAGAGATCCGCAGAACCCCGTCAAAAAGGCAATATCGTACAACGTTTCAACAAATTCGCGACGAAAAAGAAAAGGCAGGCCAAAACACTCCTGGTACAAGCAAATGCAAAAACAGCAGCATTTGGTTGGCCTCAGACATGGAACAATCCAAAACCGGGAGGCTTGCCGACGATTTCTGAGGTCAACGCGGCGTACCCCACAGGCGGATCACTAGTGTGAAGCAGCAAAGTGGGAGAGTTGTGATCGCTTCAAGATCACTACTCGTAACGCCGAAAATGAAGAAGAAGAAGAAGAAGAAGAAGGTTAAACATTATTTGGGAGCAAAACTGTAAGAGCGCAAATGCTTGCAACTAAAAAAACTTGTTTTATTTAAAAAAAACTTACAACTTTATATTTCATAAGCTTCTCGAAAACCTTGCTTAGCACTGGAAGAAGAGAGATAGGCCTAAAATTACAAACATTCAATGCAGAACCTTTTTTAAGTAGTGGCATTACATCAGCAGTTTTAAGCTCTGCCGGAAATACTCCTGAAAAAACACAATTATTAAAGAACACAGTCAAGACGTCTACTATAAGATAAAAATTTGCTTTATAAGAACGCTAGATAAGCCATCAAGTCAACTACGAATAACTGTCAGCATGTCAACAGGAGTAATGGGAGTGAACAAGAAACTGTTTCTCTGCGAAGGCTCAAAGGGCAATGCATTGGACGGACAGGAAGAACAAACTGAGTTAATAATAAAAGGTTGTAAGCTACTTCTTATCTTTTCATAAAAATCATTAAAAGTTTTAGCAACATCAAAAGGTTCGGAAATTAAACAATTACCAACATTGAGAGAAACAGGTGTTTTAGATGAGGAGGAGTTGTTCAACAAACTATTGACAGTTTCCCATTCTTTTCTAAGGTGGTCGAATTAAAACGATTGCGGTCAAAGCTGTCTTTGCAGAGTAGAACTTCACGTTTCAGTTCTCCACACACTTGTTTGTATTTCAGTTTTAGACTTTGATTGTAAGGGTTTTTTATAAAGTTTTATTCTCAGCTTATTCCTAAGATTTATCTTATTCAGCAACTCAGAAATTATCCAAGGCTTGAAACTTTTAAAAATTTTTTTCTTGAGCATAACCGAAGAACAATTATTAACATGCATTTTGAGGCGCTCAAAAAATGTTGTAAATGCAACTTCAACATTTCTACACAAATATACATCTTCCCAAAATTCATTAAGCAACTCAAATTTGAGTTTGCTGATGTTAACTCTAGCTGTTTTACTGGTTGATGCTATGTTATTACCACTCCTTTTGTATGAAATTTTTATTAAGATTCCAGTCATGCAGAGGTCAGTGATATTTAGATCAAACACACATTTTTCAAAACTAAATACAGAAGCACAAGCGACTCTGACTAAAATGTGGTCCAAACAACTGCCCGACATAATCCTAGTTGGCTCATTGATTACAGATTCTAGTCCATGTGAAGCTAAAAGAGCAATTCCCATCTACTACACTCGGAAACTGTATAATAAGCGTCGTCTTTTATGGGTGCCGAGTCAAGAAGACATGCACGGCAGACGAACTCGCCAAAAAAGGTATACCAATCCCTGTATCTTAAATTTTGCTAGAGCAAGACATTTCCGAGAAACGAATTTGCACATGAGTAGACTCGAAGCGTTCAAAACGCTTAATGAATCTATGAGATTTGGTATCTACTCCAAGAACTTTCGTAGAAGCTACATGGATGATGAAGAGGAGGAAACAGTCCAACACTTCCTTTATCCATTATCCTTTATCCTTTAACAGGCGGAAAACTCACTTGTTGAATCCTTTTTTGACGACACCACTGATTTAGCTAACAAAGACCCTAAATGTTTCTCCCTTTTCATATGAAGTTCTGAATGGCTTGACTTACTGGTGATTCGACTCTCTCATCCCCTAGATAGAAAACTGTAGGCGAACAACTTTATGGTCTTAGTTGTATAACAATAGACCTATTGTGGTCTAAGTGTGTCAGACTCCGTTTCCTGACAGCCACATCTAACCTATCCCAACATATCCTAATTTTTTTTTGTGCAGTGTTCAGTTTGTTGAAGCGTCTAGTTAACAGCAATAAGATGTGCGTTTTTATCGCAACTTAGCAATGCTATGTAAAATCAGCTTAGCAAACACAAAATCAAATAAAATTTAGCACTTTCAAAGTGCTGATTTGTTCTTTTGGTGCAGTGGTAAAGTGCATTGCTGAGTTGATTGTAGGTTTGCTGACCTGCCACAAAAAAGCACCTTAAATTGAATTGAACAGTAAAGTAAATATAATGTTTGACCGTGCGAAGTGACCTTGCACTGTTTTCACATCCTATTTTCAATGACTGCTTAGAACTTTAAAGTTGGGAAGCGTATTTATTTTGACAGACATTATTTGAACCCAACAAAGGTCACCCTCGCATACACAAATACAAAGTTACACACGAAACAACGTGGCACAAGCGTGTCCCTATCGTTAGGTTGATCAGAAATTAAATAGGAATATAATCTCGCCTTCGTGATTTATTAGCAGATGTTGGATACATGATTTGTCACGTAATTTCCATTTACACACTTAATAAGTCTAAATCCAAAGTTCCATTAACAAGGTTTGCAGATGTCTTTATTTTCACAAAAGCCTGTCAACATTGGTTATGTTTTATGTCTTCTGAAACTCAAGCTTTACCTTTGTTTCCGAACAGGATGAGCTAAAGCCAAACAAATATGTTTTTGTAGCCTTTGTATGCCTCTTTCTTTGGTAGGAAGTTGAGGTAGTCGGAAACTGTCATTGTTAACTTCGTTTGATTTATAAACCAAATGAGGACACGGAGTGTTGAGTTTTATCAAAGGCGTATATACACATGGATACAAAGTGTCTCCTCATTAAATCCAATATGCGAGTGCTGAAAATTCAAAATTCAGGGAAAAGTTGGGAAGTAAAGTTCTTGTGAAAGTTAAATTTGTTGTTTGATGCGAGCAATTTTGGGGATTTTGTGCAAAATGTCACCACCTACAGTATTCAATTACGATATTAGAAAGTGCGAACGTGGAGACAACATCTGACTCTTCTTACAAAAACATATCCAAATTGTTTTGTCAACCGTAGTGTCATCAAGTATGTAGAGCAGGAGATTACAAATTATTTAGAATACACGCAGAGAAGTTGGATCTTGGTTCACAATAAGTTGAAGATAAACACACGAATAAGGGTGGAAAGAACAAAGGTGGCTTGTGATCTGATAAGTGACAGTTGCACATCAAATATTTCTTTGAGGAAGATGATTGTCACCTGTGTCAGTCATGTGATGTTCTTGCGGGGTAGCTAATCAGTTATATGAACCATCAGAAGTAAATGAGCGTGCTTTTGGAGATTGGTTTATTTTGCGACTCGAATATTTTGATATTAAAAATTCTTTTTTTACGTTAATCACTGTTCTTTGGGATTTTGGGGTTCTGTAAAAGGAAAATTTTGATTTTGAGATTCTTAAAATGAAAATGTCTCAAATGCACCTGAGGGTTATTCCAGAGATTTTAAAAAATACGAAAAGGTCAGTAAACACTCGAACTGTTTCTTGCAATATGTTTGATGACACAAAGTGCAAACTGACTCGACAATTTTTATTTCACCATTGAGCTCCTTCACGCTACAACTTCAATGCTTCTCTTTTTTTGGTGGTTGGGCCTGTACTATTCGGGAAGACTCTGATTGGTGTCAACTTGGTGCCGCCCAGGTGTTGCGACTTATAGTACACGTCAATTGTGCTAACTATACCTCCACGCGGTATAACCACTGGGAATTGGGATGCTCCACCCTGAAAAGACCTGCTAAACTAGGAAGTACGAATTTGAGTGTTGTTTGACCTAGTGTCGAAGAAGAAAAAGATCAACACTATAATGTCTACCAGAGCTTTCTGGGAATGTCTCAGCGGATGAATTCGATTTACAGAATCAACGGTGGACTTCAGCAGTCAAAAAAGCAGAAACCTTTGGATCAGATATTCCAACATTTTTGGTTTATAGGTCTATGGTTCCAAAACAACCCGGAGCTTCGGATAATAATTATGATTTCAACGTTGAAGACTCAAGCAAACGAAAAAAGACAAAAGCCTCCTGATTTGCACGTGAAACGTAAGACTCCTTAACGGACTTCGCGCAGCTGGAGATTAAGTGAACGCCTTGGACTGCTACAATACAGACATAACCGCCATCCAAGAAGTGCGATGGAATGGGCTGGTCATAAAAATGATGAAAATGCGACATCTCTTTGGCGACTGCTACAGGCAACAGAAACAGCGCTTATTTGGATGCGGATTTGTTGTTAGAGGAAGACTCAGGGATAAGGTGATTAGCTAAAATCCAGTTGATGACCGTATAATGACCATCCGCATCAGGGCTGAATTCGCCAACATTTAGCCTTATATGCACCCACGCCCCCACAGAAGAGAAAGACGACAATTCCAAAGACTGTTTCTACGAGCTCCTCGAAGAAACATATGAGCAGTGCCCTAGACATGAATTGAAAGTCTTTCTTATCGATTTTAACGCATAGCTAGGGAAGAAGGACATTTTTGGAAATACAATCGGTAAGCATAACCTCCACGATAAAACCTCCGAAAACGGACTGAGGCTAAGCAATTTTGCTGCGGGGCACCCTTTCCGTATCTCAAAAATCTTAAAAGTATACGGCGAGTCCCAGATCAATCTACAGTCAACCAAATTAATAATGTTGTGATTGACGAAAGGCACTCTTCCAGTGTGATAGATGTCCGAGGGACCATCTCTGACTCGGACCCCTTACCTTGTTGTAGCCAATGAACGAATGAGGACATTCTGTTCACGATACGGGTGAACCAGCGCTGTGTCGTCGGTAGCTACAATCGCAAGAGACTGCCAGTGCCTTCTTCAATAGAGTGTCCCTCCAACTATACTTGAATCTTATGCTGCCAGCATCAAGCATTGAAGATCAGCGGCATCAGAACCACTGCCTCTGAGGTTCGAAACCCATGGTTCGATGAAGAATACAGGCAGGCAGATGCGACCAAACATAAAGAATGACGCAAAAGAGAACAAGGGCTGCTTACGACTTGTATACCGATATTTACAGAGAAGGGAGGAACACCGAATTCTCTATATGAAAAAGAAGCAACATTCTGAGATGCTATAATAGGAACGAGATTCGGAAGTTTTAGCAGAAGGTAAGAATATTATGCCTGATTGGCAAAGCCTGTTTAAAGAAGCATAGTAATAGAGTCACAGTAGCTACTAAGGATTCTGTAGACTGTTAAAATTGCGCTATCAGGCAAAGTGCCCCATTCAACTTGGACGATGATCAAGAATGGCGTCCTCCCGACACAGAAAAAGCTAAGCTAGCCATAGTAAAACTTAAATAAAATATGACTGCAGGTGCAGACCTTGGCCCTGATGAGTATGCACCAGCTGATCTGCATGATATGCTCGGAAGAAAGTATACCCGATGAACGGAACCTAAGTATCGTATGTCCGATTCTAAGAAAGGGAGACCCTCACAATTGCGCCAATTATAGAGGAATAAGCCTATTTATGGTCGCTTATGAGATCTTGTCCGCTGTAATATGTGAGCGTCTGAAACCCCCCGTCAACAACTCGATAGGTCCATATCAATGTGGTTTTAGATCATAGAAGTCCACAATAGACCAAATTTCACATTACGGCCGATCTTGGAAAAACACCGAGAATATAAAATCGATATACACCATCTTTTTATCGATTTCAAGGCCGCGTATGACAATATTTACAAAGACGAGCTGTACAGAGCCATGTCTAGTTTCGACATCCCTGCAAAGCTCGTTTGGAGAATTCACGCTGCTCCGTCAAGGTCGGTAAGGAACTCACCGAAACCTTTGATGTCGAAAAAGGCTTTAGACAGGGCGACAAACTGTCATACGATTTCTTCAACATCATACTTGAACAGATTGTAAGAAACTCAAACGTCGACACCAGAGGAACAATCTTTCAAAAGTCTGTGCAATTACTCGCCTATGCAGACGATATTGACGTAATGGGAAGAAAAAAGCGTGATGTCATAGGTGCTTTTGCGAGTATTGAAACAGAAGCGGCAAAAATGGGTTTGATGGTTAATGAGGGCAAAACGAAGTATATGCTGTCATCAAACAAGGACACAGAACATCGACGAATTAGACAATACGTCACAATAGACAGACATAACTTCGAGGTAGTACAGGACTTCGTCTACCTAGGATCTGCTGTAGACACGGAAAACAACATCAGTGCGGAGATCAAACGGAGAATAACTCTTGCCAACCGTTGCTTCTTTGGGTTAAGAAGGCAATTGAGAAACAACAACCTCTACAGAAAAACCAAGGTAACCTTGTATAAGACCTTGATCATCCCAGTCCTGATTCACGGCGCGGAAGCATGGACCTTATCGAAAGCGGATAAGGAAAACCTTGGTCGTTTTGAAAGAAAAATTCTCCGAATGATTATTATGGTCCCGTATGCGAAGGCAATGTGTGGAGAAGAAGATACAACAACGAGCTGTATGAGCTGTACCGCAACATGGGCATAGCCAGAAGAGTACGCATCGCGAGGCTACGATGGTTGCACCATGTAGAGCGGATGGACCCAAACGCTCCGGCTCGTCGGGTGTTCGAAAGCGTATTGTAGGGAAATTGCGGAAGGGGAAGACCTCGTCATAGGTGGCGCAATCAAGTGGATGAAGACCTCAACCGACTTGAAGTGCGAAACTGGAGAGAGCTCGCCCGAAATCGAAGTCGTTATAGAAGGATGTTGGTTGAGGCCCAGGTTCACCCCGAACTGTAATGCCCACCTAAGTAAGTAAGTAATTCCCACGGGAACGGGAGGTGAACGGGAACTTAAAGACTACTGCAATTATTTCCAAAATTTTTGCACCGTTCGAATGCTACACTCTCCCAGAGTAACATAAACTTTTCCTATCTCATCCTCATATTTATACAGGAAGGGTCACCCTATTCCCACAGGAAAGGGAGTCTTTACTAATATTATATAAACGAAATTAACTCTAAATGTCAAATTATTGAACCGATTTAACGCTGTGTCTCCACTTGCTTTGAATTCATAGCAGAAAGCAAGAAAATGACAGACACAAGAAAGCAAAGCTACAGACAAATTTTGTGTTGTGGGCATTTTGTATAGCATACTTTTAATACCAAACATAGCATCGAAGTAACAAAATGGTGGAAAACCCTATGCTGATGACAGATCCCCTGCTTTAATAGCTGCGATAGATACCCTGCGATAAAAGTATGCTATCTATCGCAGGCTATCAAAATAAAGCTGCTATAATGATCTCCACTTGCGATATTCAAATGCTGCTGTTAAAGCTGCGATAGATTTAAAGCATGTGGAATTTTGGTACAGAGATTGTCTAGAACCTGAGGATGGACATAGGCTATATGTTATGTAAATTTTAAGTCATCCCCCGTCGTAGGTCACTTTGGCTATATACTTAATTATTTAATAGGTAAGCTGTCGAAGTCAAATTTTTGTTTTGGATAAAGCGTAAGCAAATACTACCACATCCAAAATATACATTTTGATAATCATTCGCATGCTTTTTGTACTAATAAAGTTAAAGTTAAGTTTAACTTTTTTTTGAAAATGCTATTTAAAAAAAACTACTGAATATTTTCTCAAATTTCGTTTTTTAATTGAAAGTGCAATCTTTCCGGTTAATAATGGAAAATAATTTCATTCAAATGGCTGCCTCGGCTGGCCATGCAGTAGCCTACATGATCGGTAAAATTTTTAAGGACATTATCGAATGTGTGGAGCTGTATTTCACCAATGGCTCCGCCACACCAATATAGTCTATTAAAGCGTCAATTGTCTTTAAAGCGTTTCGGCTTGTCGGCGTAACACTTTTCTTTTACTGCATCCCACAATAATAAAAGTCCAACGGTGCCAAAACGCAGCTCCGAGGTGGCCAAACGACATTAGCTCTGCGGCTGATAATGCGATCTTCAAAAACAGCGCGCAAAACGTCCTCCCCTTCAATTTTTGTGATCAAAAATTCGTTCGATAACGATCGCCATTGACTGTAACGGCCACTCCTTGATCATTTTCGAAGAAAAATGGCACAATTAACCCTCTGGGCCAAAATCCGCACCAAACAGTGACGCGTTTTGGGTGTATCGGCGGCGGCGTTTCAATGTACGCGTGCGGGTTTTCTGTGCCCTAAATGCAACAATTTTCCTTGTTAACATACCCGCCATGATCAAAATTATCTTCATCAAGATAATTTTTTGGCACACATTCTGCAACATTACCTTGATTTTCAAAGTAATGTCGCAATATTTCCCAACGTTTTTCAAGGATAAAACTAAATATCTGTCAAATCAGACATGAGCTAAGTGTTACCATTCACGAAATAAGCACTAGTTGAAAAAAAAAAACGTGGTGTTATTGTAAATTGTAACTTAAAATGTCGAAAACAGTGATTTTAAATTATCAGTTGATCCGAGATAACACTGCAACGCAGATAGTAAGGAGTATTTCTAGTACATCCACAAAACAGGACAAACAGCAACAACGCTTTTAACACAGAAAGAACGAAACATATTCAAAGTTAGACTTTTTTATGCAGGAACTGCAAGTCATACATTTTTTACCTTTTCAGCAAAATTAAAACCCAAGACATCAAAGTTTCCTCAGATACTGAGGTGTAAGCGTCAGCCTATGCCGAGTGCCGTAAAAAAGTTGAATTGCGAAGATAGAAAGCTTAAAATTCTTTTTCACTTAAAACACTGAAGAAGGTTACGAAGATATAAGTAACTTCCTTCAAGTTAAAAAAAAGTTCTTAAAAAAATAACAAAGTAGCACAAAATACCTACTATTTCTCATCACTTTAATCTTTCTGATTGGCTATTTTCCTATTTCTTTCATGTTTCTATACAACTCTAGATGGCCATAGTGAACTTGGTTCTGTAAAATGGATGATAGCGAAAAGCTACCTCCTTTTTATCTATACAGTGCTTGATGGCTGATGGCTTTTTTCCTGTTAAATGACTTGAGAGATTTTTAAAAAAAAACATACTCCTTTTTTTCCACTCATTATTAAAATGCGGTGTAGTGGTTATTCAAAAATGCTGTGTAACACCACCTAAACGAACTACACCGTGAGTGCACGTCCTAAATGTAAAAGTCATGATGGGGGATGTGGTCGAATGTCTATCAATAGGCAATTATGGACACTGAGCAAATCACAACATACCCCACAGAGTTTCCTACCTTAGAATCATCAGGAGTAACTTTCAATTGAAGTTGCAAATTGGTGCTCCAGTGCCAATGATGAGAAATCTAGATTTTTGCACAAAACACAAATTACACACCTGGGATGCTGCACTATTAAATTTTTAATAATGACTGGAATGGCAAACGAAGAAAACGTTTTGATTCCCCGTATACCTTTAATTCCCACTGGTTTGTCATTCCAATAAAAAAAAGAGTGTAGTGAATGAAATTTTAAATAGATCGGAGGGATATAATGATATAGTTATTAATCGCGATAATACACTTGTTTCCGAGCCTGCACAGGCCGCCAACTTGTTTAATGACTTTTTTTCAAATTTAAGTTCGTCTTTCGTTTATCCTAACGATGTTGGTTCATCTTGTCAATGTGATTCTGGTGTAAAACAAGCATGTCTACAATCTCAAACTTTTTTTTTGAAGAATTTTCCACATTCGAGGTCCATAAAATCATTATGTCTCTTAAAACATCTCATTCGTCTTCTTTTGACCAAATATCCAGCTTTGTCCTGAAAAAAATATCATTTCACGTAGCTGATGTTTTAAGTTTTATTTTCAATTTATGTGTTAAGCAAGGAATTTTTCCTGAAGCCCTAAAATCAGCAGCTGTATTGCTACTTCATAAAAAACGTTGTCCTACATCCTTAAACAATTATCGTCCTATTTCCCTCTTGTCTGTATTTTCAAAAATCTTCGAAAGAGGTATGAAGTCCAGAATGCTTTCATTTTTGGAGAGGACGCATTTTTTCAGTGATTGTCAGTTCGGTTTTAGAAAAGCCAGATCGACTGAGAGTGCTTTACTAAAATTCACTAGTGAAGTTTATAATGGGGTGAATGATTTTAAAGTTTCAGCTGCACTATTCATAGACATAACCAAAGCTTTCGATATGGTTGACCACACCATTCTTTTAGGTAAATTGTTGTTTTTGGTAAATGGTAAAAATCAAGAACAATTATAGCTCGCGAAAACTTATTAACTTGGGCGTTCCGCAGGGTTCTGATTTGGGACCAGTTCTGTTTTTAATTTATATAAATTCACTCTTTATCCAAACATTTAAAGGCAACCTTACTGCCTTCGCTGATGACACTGCACTTTCGTATGGTAGCGAAAATAGTTTCAACCTTTTTTTGGGTGTAAACCATGATTTAGTGGTATTCCGAAATTGGTTCAATGCATAGGCTTGTAATCAGTACGAAAACAAAATTTATGTTTTTCAACATTAAAGGCACAACCTGCGAAGAGTTTCCCTTACCACTCCCCGTGCTGTTCAAGATTTTGTTTGGCAAGTTGTCATCATTCTCCTACAACATTTAAGGTTTTTGAAAGTTGTAGTGATACTTGCTTTGAAATTGAACGTGTCAAAAGCTTCATATATCTAGGCATACTTTGGATTCCAAGCTTAGTTGGAAGGATCACACTTCCAATCTAAAACAGTATTTAAATATAGTAGTCAAACAGCTGTATCACCTCAGTCTTTATTATAGCGCTCCAATTTTGAAACTAGTTTACTATGGTTTACTTGACTCTAAACTTCAGTATGGGGTATCTTGTTGGGGAGGTTTCTATACTGTAAATATTAGTCCACTGTTAATAAAGCAGAAGCATGCAGTTCGCATTTTGTGTAAAGCAAATCGTCGTACTCCAAGTTTTGAATTGTTCAAGTCCCTGGCCTGCCTACCATTAAGGCACCTTTATTGTTACAAAGTCCTAAAAATATTTTTTGAAAACTCTGGGTTTTATGCAGTAATAGTAGATTTAAATCACAATCTTCGTGTCAACAACAGAAATTTTGTCACGCTTCCTAAAATCAATAAAACGCAGTTTTCACGGTTTTATTCAGTCACTGCTCCCCGCCTGTTTAATTGTCTTCCAGATATCCTAAGATGCGAAAGAGTGAAACAAGTTTTTTTGCGCAACGTAAAATGGTGGCTTTTCTCCAATAGCTATTTTTCTTTAGAATCACATTTTACTCCCTTGTCATAAATATATTATGTGCTTGCATCATCTGCTTGTTAATTGTTTAAATATTTTTATTTTTGTTATTTTTTCTCGCCTCTGTTCATATTAAATTTTTATTGCTTCTCTCCTCTTTAAATTTAAAATTTTTTTTTCTTCTTTTACTTATGCGCTTTGTAGTTTTTCCCCATCTGTTTCCTACTTAAATTAATATCCGATAGATTCATTCGCCACTTGTTAAATTACAACTGACTGAATCTTTTACTATTTCAAACATCAATAACTTTATTGTTTGCTTTTTATGTATTAAATCAAAGATTGTTTAAGAATAATGATTAATACAAATAAAAAATATAAAAAATAAAAAATAAAGAGTGCAGTATTTGATATAAGCATAAAGCTCAGACGCTTAAAGTTGCAGATGGTGGCAAGCTCACGTCTATTAAACCTGCAAAACCATTTTATTTGGCAAGAGATAGGAAGAAAATGGACGTCGTGTGAAAAAATGTGGTTAAAAAAATATAACAATAAATATAATGCATGTATGTGTTTTAATTGCAAAACTAACCTAAAATATTAAAATTGCTGCCCCAAGTTATTATTCCACTCGCACGAAGTGGCGGGGCACAGCTAGTTGTATTTATATATTTAGCATGTAGCTTACACTTTTCTGTACCTTGTACCTATTACCAACAACAAAAAATTTTTGATAAATATTTGAGTCTAAAATTAAATTAAATTCTCAAAAAAACCTAGAAGTCGGGGTAGTGCTTTGTTGATTTAAGAGAAAACCGTCCGTTGATTTGGTTCCTTTACTGAAGAACTACCAAAAACCACTCTCCTTCAACAAAACTGCATTACTGTAGGTTTCTCTTTTATTAAATGTTAATTGCGGTTCACCTTTAAACAGACCATTAAAAAGGATACCCGCACATAAAAGAAAAATTATTTTTACCTCCTACGAAGCTCCGCCATAGAAATGCTTTTACTTCCACAAAAAAAAAAGGAGATTATTATCATCGGCCCTGTTTTCAGAAGCAAATTTCATGCATTAGATTTTCTCGGTCTTTTTAATACCAAACGTGACCTTCCCTTAATTCGATCCGACAGCTTATCTAGGTATTCTTCTTGGTACACTTTGTTTTATTTTTTATGCTTTTTGTTTTTATTTCAATCCACGTTAAAGAGGCTTTTGGGGGATGGTGTTTTGATTCTGACCTTTCCACACGAAATCTTCTTCAAAATTTTATATTATTGAGATTCACTGCTATGCCATATAATTCTAAATCCCTTGATCGGGGGCCATTTTTCTTGTCTGGGAATTGTTAATCTCTCTTTTTAATGCTTAACATTTACTTAGGGACAGTGTCAAGCTATTAAATCTGAAGAGAAAAAAAAAAATTCATGGCAGAAAACATCAGCTATCGACTTTTTTTTATTTTGAGTACTAAACAAACATTTGTGAAAGTAAACATCGCTTCAATAAATCCTAAAAGCAACATGCTTTCCATTTTCAATGTCATGTCAGTTTTATAGTGAATAGGGCCAAGTTATGTCAAACAGAGGCTCTTCATAGTCCAGTCATTGTAGATTTGTGAAGAGAAGAACATGAACTACAACTGGCGACTGAATGCAGTAGTGGAGCTTAATTTATGGGGCTTTGAAGATTAGCGGGATTCTAAGTTCTTCTATAGTGCTCTGAACTCTAATACAAAAAAATTAACGAATATAGAGGCCTGGAACTTTCTCACTTTGTTTCAAATTCAACTTTAGAGTTGCTTCTCTTGCACTTCTTTAAACCGATTCTGATGTTCACATTTTTGTGTCCTCTGACGACTCGACTAACAAACATTTTCCTGCAAAAAAATAAAAGCAAAAACATTTTTTATAGAATAGAGCAGAGGTTGTGGGAACATGAATGCTTTTACAAATCCAGGGAACCTTACAAAATAAAAATAATAAATACAGCAAAAAAGATAAAGACATACATTTGTTTGGATTTACGACCTTCTACATATGAACTCAGGCAGACATTTATAGAGCCATTGAAGTAGTTAATATATCTGTGAGTTGAATAGGTCGAAATAAAAAACGAGCCTCCCTCCATCTTTTTCTGCATTCAATGGCATTTTGTCTGTGGTGGGTTTTGGCTCTGAAGGAAAGGACTTTAGCATGTTTGAAAGGGACGATTTAATACCGTAATTAAATTTTTACAAAGTGTGCTGATAGCAAAGTACCTACTTTAATTAATGTTTTGTTTGAATTAAGAGTTATTGTTGCTAGCACAATAATTTTTTATTTTGTATATGTACTCAATTGATGCCAGAAAGGGTACTTGATAGAATTTAATTTTCTCCCTGTGATAAAAAATTAAATTTTGTGAAACTGGAAACGATGCTGTGAGTGGTTGGAGCATTTCTACTTGCTGAGCTTTTCGTGCTTTAAAAAGGATAAATATTTTTACTGTAGCACGCAATTTGAAACATTTTTTGTCCATAAATATCACAATATATGTCATTAAATAACGTGTTATAGAATAGAAGATTGAAAAGATGAAATTTTTTTAACAGGTAAACATGAACACTGCGCTTTATATAGTAGTCAAATATTACATTATATTGAAAGAGTAAGCTGAAATTTATAAAGTAAGAAGTTTCGCTTTGAAATTTGAAATAATTGAGTAATTTTCAACAGTTCAAAACATTTGCGAACAAATGGGGAGAGTACGATAACTTTGGCGACAAAAAATAATAACGGTTTTTGGTGGAGGGGTTCAATACAAGAATTTTTTAATATTGTAGGGGGGGGTCTATCTCCCACCGTTTAGGCGGTAGGGTCAGTTTTATAAAAATTGACTTAAAATCTAAAAAAAAAATATTGCAGAACAACGGGAAAAGTTACAGATACAATTTATACTTTTTATGAAAGCCAGAAATCTTGTCTGATGAATTTTTTTACTTTTACTAGTCTATTTCCTAACATTATTGTAAATTCGTACGTATTTCCACAATTTTTTGAAAATATTGCAAACTTCAATAGTTTTACTATTTTTCAATTATCTCAAAAACTATAAGACATAGAAAAAAGTAGTTACAACGTTTGATAAAAAATTTATTAAAGCAACTAGCTACTTCAAATATTTTTTTTTATTGGCATTTGTAATCACGAGAAACATAATACTCAAAGTGATTTTTTCAAATTTTTTTTCCTTAATTTTGACTTTGAAGTCAGTTATTTCAAAAACTATAAATTGAAATCACTTCATTTAAAATTTATTATAAAGTGCAGATTTCTGGCTTTTATAAAAAGTATAAATTGTGTCTGTAAGTGTTTCCGTTGTTCTACAATATTAATATAGATCTAATATATTAATAGATTGTAAGTCAATTTTTATAAAATTGCCCCTACCGCCTGAACGGGGGGAGATAGACCCCCCTCCAATAGTAAAAAATGCTTGTATTGAACCCCTCCACGAAAACCCGTTATTATTTCTTGTCGCTAAAGTTATCGTACTCGTGCCGAACAAATTAAAAAGTTTTCTACAACTCAACACATTAGGCCCTAGCGGATTTCTCAAAAATCAATTGCGTTGAGAAATTGAAATTTTGTCATTCAAATGCAAATCTACAACACGAATTTTAAGCCCATTTTGTCCTTACTGTAAGTTTTGTGATTAAAAACTAATTTTGTTTTCACTTTTCATTTCAATGGCAGAAATAATAACTTTATAAAATTCATATGTAATGTTGAAGAATCTGATTATAAAATTCAGCCAAACTCTGCTGGCAACAACTGACAGCACAATAATATTTTCAAATCGACAGCAATGATTTCATTTTGGGTTGATTAAAAGAAAAACCATTGTCATCAGAAATTACTAAATAGCTTCGTTTTAAACGAACCAACACGAGTCTTACGATTTTCTTCTCCTCCATTTAAGTTCTCTAAAATTGTGGACTTTTTTGATCTAAAACCACATTCATAAGCACCTATCAAGCTATCGATGTGGGCCTTTAGACATTCACATATTACAGCAGACGAGATCTTATACGCGACGCCGACGTTAAGGAGGCTTATCCCTCTATAATTGGCGCAATTGTGAGGGTCTCCCTTCTTTAGGATCGGGCATACGATACTGAGGTTCCATTCGTCGGGTATAGTTTCTTCGACCATATCACGCAGATCAGCTGGTGCATGTTCCTTTCCAACTGACCTTCAGCAGCCTTGAAAATGTCGGCATCAAGGCCACCTGCACCTGCAGACTTATTTGATTTAAGTTTGACTATGGCAAGCTTAACTTCCTCTAGGTCGGGAGGACGGCATTCTTGATCATCATCCAAGCTGAATGGGGCATTCATCGCCGTTAAGCAGTCTGCAGAAGTGATCTTTCCAGATCCTCAGTAGTGACTGCGTCTCTATTACTATGTTTCCCGGTTAGTCTTTACAGATTTGAGTTCGGGCTTTGCCACCCGGTAAAACTTCCGAACCTCATTCCTGTCATGGCATCTCTCGATTTCCTCAAAGTTTCTTTTTCTTTTTGAGAGTTCAGTGTTGTTCCCTTCTTTTTTTCTGGTGAATCTAGTTAAACTGCTCAAAGTCAGCCATTGTTCTCTTTTGCATCAACATTTTTAGTGTGTTTTTTAATTGAATGCGTTTGTCTGCCAGTATTCTTCATCGAACCATGGGTATCGTTTTCGGGGCCGTGTGAAATCAGAACATCAGAGGCTTAGGTTCTGATGGCTTGTTTGCATTGCTGCCACTGGTCTTCACTGCCTTTTGCTGCGGCATAGAATTCAAGGTCAGTTGTAGCTGTTGGATCTTTAAAATCCATTAGATTTGGATTACAACAATAACAGATGGAACTGCCCAGAAAAAACAAGTGTGCTTTAGTTGAAATCACGAACAAGAAGGAAGTTAATATTTCATTAATTTAACATGTCCGCCATGTTGAATTAATAAAATATTAACACACGGAACATAAAGACAAAGAGTAGACAACGATTAATATAAAAGTGTTGCCAATGACATTAAGTTACTTGCGTTGCCAACAGGAAGGATGCTCGATTGGAAAAGGAAGTGGCAATTTCTTGCAATTGAAGCTTTCCAACACAATACTACCATTATAGAACTATAACATTAACAGAAATCTGCCATTTTGAATTCTTCTACTTGAGGGAGTTCGCCACTTCAAATATAGCCTTCTCTCTCTCTCTCTCTCTCTCTCTTTATTACACCCCCCCCCCCTTGGTTTTTCGCTTCTGAGACACGTGGTATACGTTACATCAAAACCCCCAAAATAAATTGCCATAATTGATAATTTTGGGTTCTACAAACTTACGCAATAATAAATTGAAAGATAAAGTTAATTAGAAAAGATGTTTATACTCGTAACCAAATAATATAAACAAATGTGGTTCAGGATTGATATTACTCTTACTATGACTCAACATTTTTTATTTGAACTTAATCAATATTACAAATCTGATGGGAGTCATCGTGGCATTTCCCAAATTTTATAATGGGCTACTAGAAGTCTCTTAATGTGACTAATCGTTAATTTTTCCCAGTCAGGAGACTCATAAAACATAATTGGCAGAAATATTACTTTATTTGGTTGGTTCATAATAATTAATAATTCATAAGGCTTCACGGCGAGGGTAGTAATAAAAGCAAAAAAAAAAAAAAAATATTTTAATGTCTTTCTGGTTTCAGTATCAGGTTATGAATCAGAAGGGTAATCGGGTTTTCCTTTTGTTAGTATATAGTATTTTTGGGACCATCAGAGGGGGATTTATATTTTATGTAAACTGTTTTTTTAAACTTATTTTACTGTCATTAAAAATTATGCGGGTGAAAATAAATTGAAAACTTATAAACGCAATTAAGTGAAATTTGAACTGTTTTTACTAAAAATATAACAAGAAAAATTTAACAACACTTTTATTAACTTCCAAACAGAGTTGCTTATCCCACACCGTTCCGTTTAATGATAAGGAACACTTATTTTCCTCACTTTAATAATTAAGTGCTTAGACCTCTCACCACTGGTAAGGGGTATTTTAGAAAAGAGTTGCAATTCATACTCAGAAGAATTAAGCTGGACTCAAGAATTGTTAGTATTAGAAGCTGTATACATTTATGAAGTTGCTATGAAATTACTATCCTCGAAAGTTACTGGTTTCGGGCCAATTTCCTAATTTCCGAGCTTAGGTTGACTTGTAAGATACCGACGATTTGAGTTCCAAGAAAGCTGCTCTGATTTATTTTCTGTTAGACCGATTGGCAAAGACTTTCATTAAAAATACTTAGATCTGTGAAAGCTTTCACGTCAAAAAAAATCGACTTTTAAGAACCAAAGTACTACCGGCTCTCGTTCAAAGGATAGGTCCGGAGAATTCCGTCAAAGCGGCAATATCGTGCTACTTTTCGACACAATAGTGGCCAGGACCTCAGGACTGAAAATTGGCAGGCAAAAAAAAGTCTTGTCACGCACAAATAGCTGCCATCAATTTCGGAAATATTGTAACCCAGAAGATTTGTCGACCCAGCCAATGGCCAAAGTGTCGCGGCGCGGCGTTCCTCACACGGCGGCGATAACAAGTAGTGTGAAGTGGGGAACACCCGTTTGTGCATTTTTTTCAGTCTTAGGTTTTTTTTTGAAATACCAACTGGAGCACTCATACCAAAATACTGACCCATTGCCCTACCAGATAGCAACCCTCATTTGTAACAGTTTTCCAGCTGTTCGTATTAAAGCCAGAAGAAGCTGCTATTGTAAGAGCAGACGCGGTGGCGTCATTCTCTGCACCGAATTAACAGCAAAGCCACGTAGCAATGCCCACAAGGTTTCTACAACTTTTCTGCTACTGGAAAACACAAATGTTGCAGTTTTCTTTTTAACGTTTTATGTTTGGTCTATCTGCATCCAATAGAAGCATGCCATTAACTGTTGTGTTCTTGAAAGATCCAATAGTTGATTGAAGTTGTCACTTCCAGCCATGGAAAACCAAGAGCTTGTTCAGGTCCAGTGAAAAATGTTTGAAATCTCGTTTAAACGCATTCAGATAGGTACCTCATAGTAAAGGAGGTGGTGCATACTTGGGCCCAGGGCGTACATCTATGAGACTAGTACCAAATGAAAGCTTACGTTCAGCCCAATCTATCTGCCAAATATTTTTGAATTCGGTTTTGGTGATTTTGAGATAAAAAGACTTGAAATTGAGCGCCGGAAATGGGAAAAATCTGACATTTCTGCAAATAATTACGTATTTCTCGAAGAGTATAGCACGTAGGACAATGATTTTGGTATCATATGAAAGATCATAAAAATATTTTTCATTTCATATTACATACATTTTTTGAAATGCCTCACGAGTATATTTCGAAAAGATAGACCTAAAAGTTGTTTGAAAAGAAACATTTTCGTTGACGTTTGCCAGTTAATATCTCGAAAAAATCAGTGATGACCTATATTTTTTTTTGCACCACTGTAATCGTTAATTGATAAGCTTTAATTTGATATAATTACGCTTTCATACATAAAGCATATCCCGTACATTAAACACAATTCCTAAAAAAAATTAAACAAAAATATGTTCCACAGCAAATGCATTTTTTCATTGAATTTTTCGCAGTTACCTACTCTGTTTTTTACAAAACATAAAAGCAAAATAAAAAGCATTAATATTGATGCTACAAATGAAAAAAAAAAAAAAAATCAATCTTCGTTTAGATCTATCAAAATACCATCCAAAAACAAATCCAAAAAAACTTTTTGTTTGGTACCAAGCTTAAACATACAAGTCCGCGACCGTTAGGCCTAATTCATTGATAACTGATTGTTGGCTTGTGAGTAAATAATGTAGTGACACAAAAACAAGTAATTCCCAATTTCGCTGTTCAGGAAGTATCCAGAAGGAACAGACTTATTCCCAACAGACTGTTTGGAAACATCAATTTAAATGAAAATGATCGTCCATCTAAAATCTATAGTCATTTGCGCTGGAACATGTGTGTACCTTCAAAAAAGTTCAAACTACGGCTTCCAGAAACAATCATACAGCCCACATTATAGTATCGAAATCTGGTTAAGCTTTTTGTAATCACATGCTGTGATGGGTATATCCTGGACGTTATAGGACCTTATGCTGCAACTGTATCTGATGCTAACACAATGAAACATCTTTTCAGAGACGATTATGGCACGTTCAGGCAGTACTGTAGACAAAATGATGTTTTTATTTTGGACAGAGGATTCAGAGACGCAATCCCACATCTTGAATCTCAAGGATATAAGGCTTCCTTGGCTGAATCTGTTGCTGAAGGTAACTTTCAACTTACCAGTTACCACAGAGCAGGCTAATAGATCCAGGTGTGTAACTAAAGTCAGATGGGTCGTTGAAGTCGTGAACGGATTCTAGCTGCTGGTCATTTGATGGACGACTTCAAAGTTGCAGCTGCACTTTTTATAAGCTTCATTCAACCATTGAAGACGGTGTTGATGCGAACGTTCTGCTAGAACTGGCTTTAAATCTTTTGAATACTCCTAATTATTTAAGTGCCTTTGTAAGAGAAAATAATCTTAACAGAACAAGAGCCATGTTCAGCCGCATCGATGGTAATATCCCGCATGTAAGCATTTTCCCACGACTCACTATTCAAAAACTTCGTATGATATCATTGGGGAATTACCAAATTAACCAGGCTTGATCCTACTGTGGTGAACATTTAAAGGATCAGGGAACCTATACAATCGAAGTCTGCGAAGATCGGATGCGAATTACCTCTACTGCTCATCATAGTCTTTATAGGCAACAATAACTTTTTATTGAAAAGGCGAATCAAATCCAGGTATGTAAGTAGAAAAGTGTATCACACTTACATCTTAGTGAATAGCGTAGCGATGCAAACGCTGCACATAGTTCGAATGCAATAAAAGCTTACTATTGTATTGTAACTGTCTCGTTGGAATGAGGACTGTTGGTTGTTACGCTCATGTCATGAGCATTTTATGGTATTTGGGTTACGCAAGACACCAGGAAGCAATGAATATAGCACCAGCTTTGTTTTTGGATGGTATTTTGATAGATCTAAACGAAGATAATTTTTTTTTTCATTTGTAGCATTAATATGTATTTTGCTTTTATGTTTTGTAGAGTAGGTACTGCGAAAAATTCAATGAAAAAATGCATTTGCTGTGGAACATATTTTTGTTTAATTTTTTTTAGGAGTTGTGTTTAATGTACGTGATATGCTTTATGTATGATAGCGTAATTATATATCAAATTAAAGCTTATCAATTAACGATTACAGTGGTGCAAAAAAAATATAGGTCATAACTGATTTTTTCGAGATATTGGCTGGCAAACGTCAACGAAAATGTTTCTTCTTAAACAACTTTTAGGTCAGTGTTTTCGAAATACACTCCTAAGGCATTTCAAAAAATGTATTTAATATGAAAGAAAAAATACTTTTATGATCTTTCATATGATACCAAAATCATTGTCCTACGTGCTATACTCTTCGAGAAATACGTAATTATTTGCAGAAATGTCAGATTTTTCCCATTTCCGGCGCTCAATTTCAAGTCTTTTTATCTCAAAATCACCACAACCGAATTCAAAAATATTTGGCAGATAGATTTGGCTGAACGTAAGCTTTCATTTGGTACTAGTCTCATAGGTGTACGCCTTGGGCCCAGGCTCCATAGAAAAATGAGCCGTCTCCTTTCTCTCAACAATGGCTCTGAAGGAATGGGAGGACCTACGAGTTATGCCGACTCAAAAAAGCCCAAATGAAAAGCACTTTTCATGGCAGTGTCGATTCTCTCAGAGGATCTGCATTGGAAAAAATAATGTTTCTTTCTGGTATTCGAACTTCAAACTTCCACGAAACCGAGTGGCCTGCTAGCAACTATCCCACGGGCACCGCAATTGGCTATCATTTGCTGAATGCAATTACATACTCTGCCAAACACTAGGATGAGGCCACAAATTTTGCGATCGATTGCAAAATTTGTGGCCTCATCTCAGTGGTTGGCAGTGTATTTCCAAAACCAATTCAAAATCTTCAAAATATGATAATTTTGCTGTAACCTTCAACTCAAAAAAATGCTTTAATTTATGCAAAACCATGCCAACGGCCTCTCAATATCGATTTAAAGTCCAAAATGATACAGTTGGAGCTGTCATCGGTTGATTCTTGAATTAAAGGGCTGTGCGAATACACATCTAAACTATTGAACCGTACGTATCCTTCTAGTTTTAGTTAACATAAAACAGTCTCTAAGAGGAAAATGTTAAACAGAATAAATGCGTTCCTAGTGAAAACAACACCAGGAAAAAAAACTATCCATTACCAAAACAGACCCAACCCAAATGTAGGGAGAGTTTCATCGTTCTGCAAATCTAAACTCACCTGGCGCTCGTTATTTCACAGAATTGAGCCTTTACCACTTCCACAGGACCGAAACCCGTAAAATAATAGAGAGTGAAACCGAATCTTAATGCCACATATAAAAACACGTTCTGATTTAAAACCTTCACCGCCAGTGTGGTCTTTGCAATATAAAACGTGGTCGTAAAAGGCAAAGCCGATATAAAATACTCAAGTGAACTCAATTAGTAAGGAGTAAAGAATTTAAATGATTTTGAATAATCAAAGACTCTTGTACCTCATGCCGTGAAATCAAATGCAAGCTAAAGAAAATCTCTTTCCTTTTTTAACAATTCTATGAAAGCCATACAATTCACACATCTTTATTTCTATAAGCTCTTAATCGTATATTATTTTATGCTCACCATCTCAACATCCTGATCCTTCTGAATCTGCCAGGCATGAATAATTTAAATGAATCTTTTGTTTACTAATCCGCAGTCTTTCTCAAAGCATTGTTAGGTTTTTCTTTTTTATTCCCCAACACCTCGAGAAGATGCAGAGGAGGGTGATTATTTTTTATGAAGATAACAAAACTGCCAAATCAGGACGTAGCCTCACCCCACAACTTCCAACGATTGACACTCTACGCCAGCCTATCCTAATCGGCTTAGAAGGCACTGAATCATTGCATACAAACGTTCTGCAATTTATTTCCTTTACTTGTTTCCTTTGTGACATATTTTGGTGTAAAAAAGCTTCTGAGGTATTAGACAAAAAACAAAGAAATGGAAGAAAACAAAAGCAAACATCCCTCTATTTGCTCAGACAAAGACCACACAGAGACATACCTTGTTCGGCCGGATGTGTGTATGGAGTGCCAAGAAAGACTCCGCAAAATTCTTTCCTTTTTTTTTTTCAAATACCAGGATGTTTCAGCACACACGTTTGAGAGTGGAGAGTATTTTTTGGTGACAAGGACGTCTCAGGGGGAGCGGAGTGTGATCCATTTTTTATTTCTTTCTGAAAATCACATACGTACGTTGCGTGGGTACATTTTTAAATTGATCTAAATGTCCTTTCATCGTTCGTATCGATTAAATGCAATGAAGCATTGGGTGTAAGACTCAGTTAACAAGGACCTGTAGGCTTTTACCAAAATGGTATTCGATACACGAACAAGCCTTTACTTAAGTCGGGTCTTTCTCATTCGAAAACATTGAATTTAAGAAAAATGTTATTTCATACGAAACGTGTAAGACCGATTGGAACACATAATATCCTTTTTGGTGTGTGGGAAAAGCATGAGTGAGTTAATCTTTTTCTTTAATGCTGTTGGCTGGTTAGTAAACCGAAACGAGATACTTAGATCCCAGCAGCAAAACGACACTGTTTTTGTTGCGGTTGTAGTGTAACTTCAATGGGAATGTGTGTTTTTGCGAATCTCTCGCTTGATGGTAATGTGGGTTTTGGGAATTTCGCATTAAGGATACAGTTCAGACAGATACATGAGCTTTTAAAATGGCTCTAGCACAACTACGTGTGTTGTTCGTTAACTAGTTGCTTCTTGCTTCCAATTACCGACAGGATGTAGGTTGCTGTGTGTCAGTTCAAAGGAGCAATTAGAATTTCTGTAAAACGCGTTTGCCTCTGCAGAATGACGCTACCCACGTATGCTACCCTCCGTAACCTCAAATTTGAATTGAGGACATGGTCCTAACGCTAAACAGCGATCTGAATCAGAGAACCAGTTTAGTTCACATCATTTCGTTTTCTCGTAAGAGCTCGGTGGGTGTCTTGTTGCTTAATTAGACTTTGAAGCTTTTGTGGGAGTGGTTCCTGGGTTGAGAGGTACGCAGTGATTTTTTGTGAATTTATCACCTTCAATAAGTCTGTGGGTGTTGATTGCAGTTTAGTGATAAGGACAAAGACACTAATTGAAAGAGTAGTAAGATAGTACTTCGACCTTTTTGAGCATGTTATCATTTCGTAGAATCTTCGAACCTTAGCAGTGCGGTAGCTACCATCAGGTGATGTCCCCGAGTCAATCCCAGGTCTGCTGCTCATTTGGTACGGACGTCCTAAAGACAACATTTGGATCCTCGACTAATCGCAAGGCGATCAATTTAGTAAGAAGTGAGTGCTAGTCCATCATTGGGCTTCCAATTTACTTTGTTGAACATCTTTTGTTTAAACATGGCCTCTAATAACAAAGTAATTGTTGTAGCAAAACCAACGAATCCAACAAAATTCAAGCTTCTTAAGTTGCCTGCCTGTTGAAAGGCACTGCTGCTGGCAAATATAACACGGCCTCGCTAGATACCCAATTTTCGTGTCTGTTCGTGAAAACCAGATATATCGCCAACGACGAGTTACTTCATTTAGAACGGCCCACGGCCACAATGGATTTCGTCAATAGAGCTCTAGAGTCAGGTTTATAAAGGCTCTTCTGACAACACGATCACATTTATTCTTAAAGCGAAAAAATTGCTTCGTTGATGAGTACTACAAAATGGGTTCAGATCTTGTCCACTATTTGAAACCATACCTGAGTGTCTATTTTTAATGTAGCTGAAAGCTCTTTTCAGTAAGCCTGTCAAAAACTTTGAAGTCAATTAACTTTTCCGCAACTAGGTCTATCTTTTTTTTTTTGTCAGGAGAAATCCTCAAAAAGACCCTTGGCAGTATTCGACACCAAGTAGTGTGGGATTCTTACCTCACTAAAAACTCCTCGTAATCAGAACCAATCTATGAACGATCAACAACTTCTGTAACCGGTTCTATTTGTAAGTCACGATGTAAATCGCTATTTCTTATATACCATGGTGCATTTACTATTCCACGAAGGACTTTGTTTTAGAACTTTTGGATGATTTCAATATTTGTTTTCTTTGTATAGCCACATAATTGGATTCCATAGGTCCAAACAGGCATAAGTACTTGTTTATAAAGCAATATTTTATTTTCGACAGATAAGTCAGAATTTCTACCGACCTGCCGAGTAACTAGTACATTTGTCTATACTTCAAGTTGAGCTCTTCCCTTTTCTTTTTGATATGCTCTTTCCATTTTGGTTTTGCATCCAAATTCATCTCAAGGTATTTCGCCGTATTGGCGTAAGGTACAGCTTGTTGTTGTTGATGAATATTTGAACATAGCTTAACTTTATATTTGTTAAGTTTATATGTGCAGATTTAGCTTCTTTGAGCTTGATACGCCATTTTTTGGTCAATCACTAACGGTGTCGACTGCATTTTGCAATTTCTCAGCAGCCTTGACGACGCACTTACTGGATGCCAAAATTGTAGTATCATCTGCAAAAGTAGCCATAATGGTGTTGTTATCCACTGGAATATCCCTTGTATATAGCAAATACAGGGTAGGTCCTAGGACACTTCCTTGTGGAACACCGGCTTGTATTTTATTTAGCTTTGAATATTCTTGATCATACCGTACTCTGAAGAGCCGGTTTGAGATCTAAGATTTTAGTATTTCGTATCGTAGTACTGCCTGGGTAGGTCCCTTTGCAGTTTGTACTCTAGCCCCTCATGCCATACCTTGTCGAATGCTTGAGCAACATCTAAAAATATAGCCGAACATACTTGTTTTTCTTCTAATGCTTTTTCAACTGCATCCGTTATTCCATGAACTTGGTCTATCATGGGATGTTTATTTCTAAATCCAAACTGATGATTTGGGATTAGATTTCTTTCTTCTATTTCACCCATTTTACAAGACAGGCAAATACCTTGTTAGACGTCTTCTTTGTAAGTAATTGTGATGATGCTACTTTTTATAACCAAATGTCTGCACCCGCGTTCTCTAAGCATGACCTTATTTTCCTAACATATAATTTTTTGATTAGTAGTGAAATGGTAACTTACGAATATAGAGACTTTAACGCAATCAATTACAATGCTTTGGAACAGGATATAAGGTCTATTGAATGGGAACAGCTTTTGTATATGAACTCATCAGATCTTAAGGTTGATTTTTTCACGCAACATATTCAATTTCTTTTTAATGCACATGTACCAACTAGAATAAAAACTGCAAGACATGGACGATGCCAATGGTTTACAAATGAAGTTCGACTTGCAATCGCCCGTCGCAATCATGCCTATAAAACTTGGAAAAAGTATCGGCTAGATACTCACTTACAAATGTTTCGTTCACTGAGAAATGAAGTTGTTAAAAAAGTCAAACAAGCTAAAAAAGCTTTTTACAGCAATAAACTTAATCCAACGCTTCAACGCCGACAAATTTGGAAAAAATTGAAAGAATTTGGGGTAGGAAAACAGGTGTCTGTTCCTGATGAAAATATAGATCTCAATCAACTCAATCAAAAATTTATAACCACCACAACACAACTGTCCTATGTTAATACTGAGTCGGATATTTCTCGTACTTCATCTGAGCCTTTGTTTGATTTTATTTGCATCGATGACGTCGAGCTTGTTTCATGTTTGTTATCTGTTAAATCAAATGCTGTTGGGTTCGATGAGGTTCACCCGAAATTTATTAAAATTGTTTTGCCAATCATTCTACCATACTTGCTCAATATATTTAATACTATTATCACGACAAACGTTTATCCTTCCCTGTGGAAATCGGCTAAGATTTTACCATTAAAAAAGCCAAATAGCAATGATTACAGACCGGTCTCTATTCTTCCGTTTTTGTCAAAAGTTTTCGAAAAAGCGTTACAAAAACAAATAAACTCGCACATCCATTCAAACTTTTTACTGTCGCCGTTTCAATCAGGCTTTAGAAAATTTCACAGCTGTGTATCTACAACTATTAAAGTGGTAGACGATATCAGAGAATCCATAGATGAAGATAAAGTAACATTTCTAGTTCTGTTAGACTTCTCCAAGGCTTTTGACACAGTAGACTATTCAGTTTTGTGTAATAAACTTGCTTTAAAATTTCATTTTTCCAATTCAGCAGTCAATTTAATGTCATCTTACCTTCGCTGTAGAAAACAAGCAGTTTGCATAGGACATCGTTCCTCAGATTTCTTACAGAATAATAGAGGTGTACCTCAAGGATCAATACTAGGTCCAATTTTGTTTTCACTGTACGTTAATGAATTGCCCTCTATCGTCAAATCACCTGTACACATGTATGCTGATGATGTACAGCTTTATAAAAGCTGCACTTTAGGAATGATTGAAAACGGTGTATACGAATTGAATAAAGATTTAAGTGAAATTGCAATGTGGTCTGAAAGGAACGGATTATTTTTGAATCCATCAAAATCAAAATGTTTAGTAATAAGCAAGCATTCGCTTGACCTTTCGTACTTCCCGGATATTTACATACAGGGCTCCAAAATCGGATATGTAGATAAAGCTAAAAACCTTGGGATTGTATTCAACAGAAATTTAACTTGGAATGATCATATTAATGCAATCATTGGCAAAGTATATGGCGTACTGCGCAAGCTGTGGATAACGCACAACTTCACACCCCAAAAAACCCGCTTGATGCTCGCTAAAGCCTTAATTATTCCAATTTTAACTTACGGTGCGGAAGTGTTTAGAAACTGCGATGCTGTTAGCAAAAGAAAACTTAACGTAGCATTTAACAATACAGCAAGATACGTGTTCAGCATAAGACGTTACGACGATATTTCTGCTCACTCAAGACTACTTTTCAACATGACATTTGATAACCTACTGGCCTATAGAGCTCTGATCCTACTTTCTAAAATAATTGAAACTGGTGAACCTGGCTTCTTATTTGACAAGATACGTTTTGGAACCTCCAACAGAACTAACCAACTTATCATGCCGCGCTTTTCATGTTTAGCATCTGAACGACAGTTCTTCATATGCTCTATTCGTCTTTGGAATTCCCTACCAAGGCATATACGGGAATTGGGTGGCACTGGGCGCTTCAGAAAGGAACTTAAGTTATATTACTCTTGTTAAAATTTATTTTTTATATCTTGTTATTTTTTTTGCATTATACAAAGCGAAGATGTAGGTACATATGCATTATTTAGTATTTATTATTTATTTCCTTTTTTTGTCTTATTCATCAATATTGTTTAATGTTTAAAACTGTAACTGAACGATGTAAATAATACTACTTTGTAGTTCAATGTCAATGTTTTTGCACCTTAAGTCTTCAATAACTAAAAGATTGTTAAATCTTAATGTGTAAGTAATCAATAAATAAATAAATAAATAAATAAATAAATAAATAAAAAAATGACTTTGCTTAGCCTTTTCAGTGGCAATTTTTCAAAGACTTTTGCCATTATTGGTATAAGCGATATAATGTGACTAGTTTCGTTTGCGGAGGTATTTGATACAATGATACTGACTTACAATTTCACAAGGCATGGTTGTGGGACATGCACTAGACCCCAAGTCTCACCCCTCTGTTGCGCCACCCTATGTTTGCATGATATTGACTTTCTCTCAAGATTTCAAGTATGAAACAGTTCTTTGTTTTGGTTATGATTTAAAATGAAGCCGCTAGATGGCCCATCCTTATGCAGGTCGGCGAGTGCTCACGATTTCCACGATAGATGTCTTTACCGTAGATGGCGTGTGAGGTGTTTAATTTGCAATGGTCTCACTCAGATGCATGAAATAAATGAAAACATTCTAATAACGGCATCGTCTGCATTCAAAAAAATTCTGTTTTTGAGTTTGATGGTCATCAAAATGTAATTTTTTTATTTAAGAAATGTTTCAATTTCGCTTATACCAATATTCTAATAACCATAATTTTCATAAATCCGGAACAAAAATTTACCTACCAATTTGCTGAAAAACATATTCCTTTTGTAAAATTTTGTACTGATGACCTTCAGTTAAACGGCAATTACCGAAACATAAATCAAAGCTAATTTTATTGCCACCAACACGCAACAAATGGTTCATCTAACTTACCAAAAAATACCAAGTAAAGCTCACTTGTCAGCCATCAGGTCAGGTGTACTATTTTCTCTAATATGGCTCCATAAACTGAATCCAGATAATCTTGACTGAAAAACTGGGGGCGAATTACCGCATCATTAATCGAGTGAGTGAGTACTATATTTCTTTCAAAATTAGCTCTCTATTACAAAACGTCATAATCTTCTGTTTTATCGACCTCAATTCGTTGAAATGCTGATGAAGAAATCTCAAATTACCAACTAAGGTGTGCGATTACTCGAGAAGTAATGCCAAAAAAACATAATTGAGTCACGTTCTACTCGATCACGTGTACGGTAACTCGGCCCCTGAATTCGTAAGAACCAATAGTTGATGAATTGGCAACTGATCAGTCTGAAGTTAAGTTTTTTAGTTGACAGAGAGACCGAAAAAGTAAATCATGAGACAAACTGAATTTTTTTTAATGCTTTCAATAATAACGATAAAGTGGCCATGACTCCATTGGTATAATTTTGGTAACTTTGACACCTCAGAAAAGTATCTCGATTCTAGTTTCCTTTGAGTTGCTTCGTGAATGGAGACGTGTTTGCAACTGGTTGGTTAGTTTAGTTTGCAAATAATTTGAGTTCCTTTTGAGTATATCCGTGTGTAGAAAGGCTAATAGCCTATTCAAACCTGGGGCTGTAACACAAAGCTAAGAGCCTACAAGTTAAAAGCCACTTCTAGGATAATGCCCATTGCACTTGTAGAAGAACAAGCAAACTTGTATCTTTATGTTACAGACATTTTTCAATCTTATCATAATTCAAGCAATAGTTCCCAAATCCTACAAAACTCAAACTCTCGTTTTTGAGGCGCTTGAATAGCATTACAGAGAATAAGCGATAACTTTTGACACCCATTGGCACCTGAACGTGTTGAACTTAATTTGTTTCAACTATTGAGCCCTCACAAGTATTTTTAATCCCAAATCTTTTTTATCTTCAAATATACCCTTCTTAAAACCTTTCACAACTTAATTGATTTTTAGGGTTATGTTTTTCCATCATCTAGTGCCTTAACAACCTCATTCGCAACTGGTATGTCTAAAAAATAAAACAACACACTTCCATAGACAAAAGAAAAGAGCTTTTTTTTCCTGTCCATGTGCCCTAACCCCCCCTGACCAAAGACCCATTATGTGGCTGTGATTGTTTCTACAAGCAATCTTTCCGAATTTCCATTCCAGAACGTGTTACAGTCACCTCCGAATGGTTATGCGTTAATATTTCATTTGCGGACGCACACTCTATTCCTTGTGTTGACTTGCTGACGGACATGGAGACATTGAAATGATTTTATCCTAACACGTGTCCTGCCATTTGTTCGGATTATGCAGCAAAAATATTATGCGCATTCCAGTAAAACTCGATATCGAATAAATTAAATGAAAACAAAAGTGAACAACAAAAGAAAAGGGCAAAAAAAAAAGAAAAAAAAAACTTGTAGACTTGGCACATCTATTGGCTTAAAGGATCAGATTGGGTTTAGTTAGAAGGGAATTTGAGAAATAAGATGTTACGGACAATTGGATTTTTGTTGAAGCTTATTATACACAATGAAGACACAATCAATAATGGATGTCTAATGACCATTGAAATAGCACGTAGTACTCATATCCCATGAGATATTAGCTGGGCAAAATTATTGTGCCAAAGGTAAAACGATAGACACAATTTGTAGACAACTCACGTGGTAGGTACCTATGGGGAGTTGGTTGTAGGAGTTGAAAACGTGACAAATGACAATGTGAGTTATCCTTGTGGTACTCGTATATCCAGGTTGCTATGGAACAGCAGTAAGTGCAGTGTGTATATAAATTGAATTCTTCAGGGACAGGTATGTACCTACATTAAGCTGAAAGGTGAGACACTGAAGCTATTTGAAGTGACTTTAATGTTAAAACGTTTTGTGTTGGGTCTGTTTGAATATTTGTGTCATGTTAACAAACTCGACTGCGTGTTTCTCACACACAATTTTACTGATTTGTTGTGGGCTTCGGATGACACGGATTAATTAAATATATGTAGACAAAACGCCCTTCAATTTGCCTTAAAGCTTCTTCTAAACTACACAAATGATACGTAAAACTTTGTTTGTCTGCTCGAGAAAATCAAGGTACAATCTGATTTAATGTTATAAAGTAAATCCATTAGAGTGTGATCTGAACTTGGGCGCCATTCACTTGTAAGGGAAGCTTGTAATTTTCTCTCTTTATGTTTTCCCTCTCCTTATCAATGAGTTCTGTTGAATCGCATTTATGCATAATGAGATTTAGTTGTGGGTGTATTCTAATCTTTTGTTCGACTAAGTAAAAAGTAAGCCAAAGGTTGACAGGAGATGAGCTGAACTCTTGCGGGCCAACTTACTTTCAAAACACTTTTTATAATCAAGCAAAGTTGTATGATACGATTACTGTGCTTGGTCAAGTAAAATGTTGGCAAATTAATTAGTTTGAAAAAAGATTCTAAGAGCGCTGTCATACTGAAGTACGCTGAAATGAAAATGTTTTGCAAATAAGTTGCAGACAGTTCATATCTTGTACCATTTATGTATTCTGTGTTTGTATTTACTCAAGAAAAACATTTCTAAAATAACATGATGAGGAAAATATTGAAGTTGTTTACACAAAAAAAGGAAAACACTAAGATTACAAGCTTACTTTGTAAAGATTTGACATTTATACGCAAGATACCAAAGTAGTTCGTATGCTTTAACAATACTTCAGGTAATTATTCCGTTCCTTATCCTGCAAATTTCGTAATCTAAAAAATGTTCCATCCTTTTAAAATAGGACCACATTTTTCCAGTGTATGTATTTACTTTCCTAAGGAGTAGGGTATCTTATGTTTTTTTAAATAGGTACCATTGAGATATTAAATATTACGGAATGTAACTGATTTTCCATCTTTAATCACACGAATTCTGTTCTTAAAATAACCGTTCATTTTTTTTTTTTCATTATAGGTAAGTTCGTAAGACGTTAAGAGCTAATGATGATTAACTTCAAAGTCTGTGAGAAGGTACTTTTTCTAATAATTGAAAATGGATTCAGTGAATGAGATCGTCCGAATTTGGAGAGCAAATAAGTGATGGCGCCAGAAACTTATTTCTCAGGAGATTTTGTTTTAATGATCTCAGAAAATTGTGGATGGAAAAAATTATTTAATTTCAGAGCTTAACGGAGAATTTATCAATATTAAGTTATTTTAAGTTCATTTTAACTGTTTTTTTTTTGTCAATGCTGAAATACCAAAACTCATTTCATCCGGAAATCACATCCCTTTCTAATGTATCACACTACTTACTTTTAAACTGATGGTCTTTAGATTTCGGGGTGAACCTGAGCCTCACGATTTCGATTTTGGGCGAGTTCTTTCCAGTTTTGCATTCTAACTCCGTTGAGGCTTTCCTCCACTTGATTGCGCCACCTAAGACGAGGTTTTTCTTTGGAAGCACCATCGAGCCGGAGCGTTGATGTTCATTCGCTCTACATCCATCGTCGTCTCGCGATGTGCACTCTTCTAGCTATACCCATGTCGCGGTATAGCTCACAATGCTCTTTATTGTATCTTCTTCTCCACAAATTGTCTTCACATACAGGACTAAAGATCATTCGGAGTATTTTTTACGAAACGACGAGGGTTTCCTCATCCGCTTTCGATAAGGTCCATGCTTCCGCGCCGTAAAGCAGGACTGAGATGATCAAGTTCTTATACAAGGTTACCTTGGTTTTTCTGGAGAGGGTTTTGTTTCTCAATTGCCTTTAACCCAAAGAAGCAACGGTTGGCAAGAGTTATTCTCCGTTTGATCTCCGCACTGATGTTGTGGATTGTGATCCGTGTCTATAGCTGATCATAGGTAGATGAAGTCCTCCGATAGGAAATTCATTGACTTGAAAAGCGCTTTCTAGACTAGCTCTTTGGAATCGGCAGAAAATTGTAGATCCCCTCCATTCCCTGAAAAAGCAAATGGTTGTGAGAAACTCACCAGACCCAAAGGTTTCTCGCTCTGACACCCTTTTCATTTTATATTTTTTTCGACATCAAAGGTCTCGGTGAGTTCTTTACCGACCTTGACGGTGCAGTGATGCCGAAACTAGACATGACTCTGTACGGCTAGTGGATTTATAATTCTTCTTTTTCATTTCCGGCGTTACGAGTAGTGATCTTGAAGCGATCACAACTCTCCCACTTTTCCGCTTCACACTAGTGATCTGCCTGTGGGGTACGCCACGTTGACCTCAGAAAGCGTCGGCAAGCCTCCCGGTTTTGGATTGTTCCATGTCTGAGGCCAACCAAATGCTGCTGTTTTTGCCTTTTTTTTTTCGTCGCGAATTTGTTGAAACGTTGTACGATATTGCCTTTTTGACGGGGTTCTGCGGATCTCTCCTTTGAACATGACAATACCAACTGAGCCGGTCGTGCTGAATTTTGTCCAAGATGGTACTTTTGACATGAAGGCTTCCACAAATCTTAGTACTTCTAATTCGATCAAGCTTTGTTACTCCTGCTGTCATCCGAAGCATCTTAATTTCGGCTGCCGTCAATTTGCTCTCATACTTTTTGTACATTGTCCAACATTGTGAACCGTATGTCAGAACTGGACGGACAACTGCTGTGTAGAGTCTTCCCTTCAACTTAGGGGGCATTTTTCGATTACAGAAGAAAGCGGAGTTTTCTCGCCACTTCATCCACCCTACGCTTACTCGATGATTGATGTCGTCATCACAAGTTGCTTCACTATTGATCATAGATCCTAGATATTTAAACTTTTCACACTTGGGAAGCACATTTCCATTCAAATAAATGTCTGGAATAGGCTTGTCTGGATCAGAAAAAGGGCAGCACAGGTATTCAGTCTTTTTAGCGCTAATACGGTACCCATTTCCTTCCAGAGCATCAATCCAAACGTCAAGTGCTCGTTGCAGGGATGTAGGATCCTCGCTTATGATGGCTCCATCGTCAGCAAAGAATAATTGTTGTACTTTATTGTCCGTTACTTTTCCTTCGAGCAAATAATCCAGAACAGCAATAAAGAGCAGTGGACTCAAGACACTTCCCTGATGTACACCTACTGTTATTTGGAATTCTTCGGTGACTCCAGCTGGGCATATCACTTTTGTAACTGCTCCCTCGTACATGTCCATAATTATTCGCACATAGGCTTCAGGAGCTCCTCGGTGTCTGAGGGCCACCCATATCAGATCTCGTGGTTGTCGATCGAATGCTTTTTCGAAGTCAACCAACACAATATGCAAATCCTCTAAGAAGGCATCTCGGTGTTTTTCCATAATGATCCTTATATTTTGGATTGCGTCTGTAGTTGACTTACCCGCGACAAACCCGCATTGGTCATCAGACAGCCTTATTATTTTCCGCAGTCGGCTATCCAAAACCCGCTCAACGATCTTCATAGTGTGGGACATCAACTTGATCGAAAGATAGTTGTCACAGCTTCTGGTATCTCCTTTTCTCTTGTACATTGGAAGAAGAAAACTTTCTCTCCATTGATTAGGCAAACTGTCACCTCTTATAAGTTTGGAGATGAGAATCGTGAGCCATCTTAACCCGATGTCTCCCATATTTTTCCAAAACTCATATGGTACCTCGTCTGGCCCAATCGCTTTGCCTTTTTTGGAGTTCTTAACTGCCTCCCTAACTTCTTCGACTGTGACGTCGGATACTTCCGTAAAGTTAGGTGCAGCTGTTGAAAAGTGGCGCCGAGGAAAATGTTCATTCAAAAGATCATCACAATACTGTCGCCACCTGTGAAGAATTTTGTCGTCATCCACAAGTAGCAGTCCTTGAGCATCATTGATGAACTTCGGCGAACGAATCTCCTGCGCATTTCTCCTTCTCTGAGCGGCTATTTTGAAAATGTTTGCTCCCTTATTCAAGTTGCTTTGTCTTAGCTCTTGGATTGCCTGATTTGCTTCAGCAGCTGGGGCAGAAATCTCTTCCAGCTCTCGATACAGGCCCTCCGTGCTTTTTGCTTGAAGTTGGGCGCACTTTTTCTTCGCTTCTTTTCTGCAACTCTTGTATCCCATTTTGAAACGCGCTTTTTCATTTGTATTTCTTGAGGGGCACTTCGTCCAAGCTTGGAAAGCTGCTTTCTTCTTTCTAATCACTGCTTTAGCTTCATCATCCCACCACCAGGTTTCTTTAGCTTGTTGGTGGTGTCCTTTTGAGACTCCTAACAGTGATTTGGCTCTCTCTAAGCAGGTTCGTTGTAGGCGATCCCACATATTTTGTGCCGTGATTGCATTTGAAACTGCGTTGATGGTATTACACAGCTGACTTTGCATATACGAAATGAATTGCTGTCCTTTGGTTTTCTCCAGATTGTACCACTTGATTCTCCTAGGTGCCTTTGTTTGTTTGACCGCATCCGTAAAAAGTTCTGTTAAAAGAAGACGATGTTGTTGAGCGGCAGCTTCTCCTAGTATCACTTTGCAGTCTTTCATTTGAGATTTCATGTAATTGGTTACCAAATGGTAATCAATCTGGGTTTCATTTCCTCCACTGCTGTAAGTGATAAGGTGTCGGTCTTGTTTGATGAACATGGTATCAAGTTGTTAACGTTGGATTTCAGACCTTCACACATCATGTATAAAATCGTATAATCCACGTTAAGGAGGCTTATTCCTCTCTAAAGTTGGCTCAATTGTGAGGGCCTCCCTTTCTTAGGATCGGATAAATGATACTGAGCTGGTCAAAAAACCAAGTTCTCTTTTGTATCCATATTGTGGTGGTTTGGCTTTGCTGCTTTTGCTTGCCTGTAGCCTTCTTCGAACCCTGGGTTTCGTTTTTAAGGCCAAATGAAACCCAGAACCTCAGACACTATGGTTCCGATGATTTGTTGGCATTGCTGCCACTGGTCTCCAATGCTTAATGCTGACAGCATAGAATTGGATTGATGCTGGATTGGAAAAGACATTTGCTATATCTTGTGATTGTAGCTTTCCAACGTCACCGTGTTAGCTTTTGTGGGTCGTAAACAAGATATCCTCATCCATATCTTGGCTACAACAAGGCAGTAGGCCAAGGCTAAGCTGACTCTTCAAAAAATTCAGATATCAATAACGCTGGAACAGTGTCTAGCGCCAATCGCCACATGGTCAATTACATGGTCAATTTGGCTGACGGTTGATTGATCTAGGGATCTCCACCAATTTTTACGAGCTTTTAGAAGACGGAGGCGTGTGGTACTCAAACAGACTCGCAGTGAAATCAATTAGCTTACCGATTTGCTTACCGATTGTATTTCCAAAAATTTACCCTTCCCTACTTATGCGTTAAAGTCGTCAAAGACGATTTTAATATCATGCTAAAGGCCATCTTTGGAAATCGTCTTTCTCTTCTGTGGGGGCGTTGGCGCATATTAGGCTAATGTTTTCGAATCTTTCTTTTACCCACCTCAGTGGTATTCTCAGTTGTTTTCGAACGACATCAATGAGTCGGAAAGGGCCATTGAACAGAACAGTGAAAGGAACCAACAATTTGTTGCCGACTGCGAACAAAACCTCGTTAACCGAAGTTTTACTCTTCGAATACGATCGTGGATTTCCAACACTTTTTCAACGTGGCAAGCTACACAGCAATTGCATTTTTTTTTGATGATGCAGCCTACATTCAACTTTGCTTCTTAGACTAAAGTAGAATGATAGAAATTCCTGTATATGTCAGTTCAAGTCATCATCAGTTGGTGATGACCTGGTCCTGCAGAGAGACACCCATTTCGTCAACATTTCGAAGAATTTTTCTCTCAAATCAGGCTTAAGTTTCCTCTTCCCTCTTCGAAAACCGATGCTACTTTTGTACCTTTGCACCACTCAGCAGGATCGGGCTGATTATATTGTTTGACAAAAGCACAATTTTGAGGGATCTAAGGGGTGTGTTCTTTTCACAATCTGGCAATACTTTCCTCGGAGTTGGTCGGTCTTTTAGAAAGCTGGTCACTTGATTCATGATCAGTTTGGTTTGCCATTTCATCGTGGAAGAATTGATGCCGCACAACCGATGCGCAGTGGGCCGAATTTCACACAATTTCTAGTTTTAAACCCGTGAGTTACCTCCAATATCGGGTAATTTAACACCGTTGCACTATTTTTTGTGGGGTTATGTGAAATCGCTTGTCTACACAGATAGCCCCGAGGCGATTTGCACATTGAATGCCGACTGCTGCACAAAGCGGTAGAAAATCGGGCCTTTCGACTGAAATTGGTTCGAGCCAGCAGCGTCGGCCACTTGCCCGAAATCGTGTTTAAAACATATTTTGGCAAACCTTCATCTTTATAATTACGTCTCAGCTGTCAATGGTAACGATTTTGCAAAGACTAATGGCAGCATATGCGCTCCCTTTGGCCAAGAAACCAGTGCTTCAGTCTTAGAGAAGCTGATAACATGTCGTGTCTTTGCTCTGTTACATCAATGTCATCAACGCATACGAGAATTTAATCCACATTCGTAAAGGCCGCCCTTGTCGTACAGGCTCAAACCACTGACTATTCTTCCTTTTTCTCCTCCTTTGGCAAATATATCATGACATTCAAAGTTCGTTCGAATACAAATCTCTTTCTTAATTCTTAGAATCTTGGTGCTTACAAAACCCAATCGCATTCAATGGAAAATGAGATCAAAAATTCGCTCAAGAATCTCATGAACAAACAAAGCTGAATGGTGATTTAAATGTAAATCAAAACCAACAAGACACACACTGTCACCATACTCATTTGGTATGTACTCCATGGTGAGACATACATTAAGCCATCATCTGTAAGCATCGAAGTCGAAAAGCCTTGGCTTCAGATTAAGAGTGCCAATCAACAAACACAGGCAATTAAAGTCAGTTTTGTTAAAAATAGCCTCAAGGCTAAATCTGAATCCGTGTTTTTCAACCCACTCGTACCCCATAAATGTCGCTCATACATAAAACAGAAAGCGAAATGCCTTCTCATCCTATTCATAGCCTTCGGGTTCAACTCGTTATTGATCGTCATGTTTAGTGCTTAGAATTAAGCACCCTTTTCTGCGACGACACAGCATGTCTCTCTCTGTCTCTCTACATATACGAGTTAGTACCTACGGAGACCGACCTATACTGCTACTTGTTGTTTCGGGTTAATTAATGTTTTCTTAATTAAAATCACTTACGCAACCTACCTAAGTAAAGCAAATGCCAAAATCACCCCCTTAAATTGTTCGTATTTAACTTTCAAACATCAATGATTTATAAAGCACCCTTTATGCTTCCGCTCGCCTGAACTTTGCCCGAAGAATGGGAAACATTATTTCCTCACTCAACCTATGCTTATAATTTATTCTCTTTATCATCCCTAAAAGTCATCAGCACACAAATTTGTATCAAAATTTTCACAAAAATATCCTTGTTGATACATTAAATGTATTCATCCTGTCGCATGCGAAGCGAAACAATATCATAAATTCCATTAAATCGTAGATATATGCTCGTATCTTCTCATGTATTTGTGACACGGACATGGACAAACAATGAAATGCTCTAAATTGTGAACTTTAAATTGAAACCGCATCCACTTGGCATGGGAATAGGAGTTTTTTGCGGTAGGATGTGTTTTGTCAGTGCAAACGACACGTGTGATTAAATTTCATACAAAAGACCACACAAAAGTGTTTTTTTTTTCTAAACTTGCTTACTTATGATGCATCCAATCAAATACGAATTCCTTAAGATAGATGTGGTACTCAGCTTCATTTTATTATTTCAAGTACCTCAACAGAAAAGGGGTGATGTCTTGAAGCTATTTTGTGGAAAGTGGAAAACAGGATCACATGGTGTGGTGCCACACCATGGGAGATGGCACTCTCATCCATACTGGGCTCCTTTGAAGTTGATCGACCAGAAATGTTTGTATCCCAACTCTGGAGTACCTGAACCTATACTTGGAATACTGTGAGAAGTTGGGATGTAATGGAACTATAGTGTTGAGATGAATATTCAATAGAGCAAGGGATCTACGAATAATGCAATTTACAGAAGTGCAGAGTGCAATTTAGTAGCTCTGCATAATAAATTCGTTCAGGAGTGCACTTACATCTCAGGTGTTTTTAAATAAATTTGACGAATAATTGGACTGCACATTTCCAATTCATATTCAACGCAAGGCGTAGAGTGTATTGTTGTCAAGGAAATCGTAGGATTAGGAGTCTTATGTAAAACTTCAGAACACCCGTTCTACTCGAGTACAAATTGTTCAGAGTTTTGTTCTTGTGTTGACATAAAATTTGAATTTGATTGTTGTGCTTACATTCACTATATGCACTCAAGACATTTGGAAACTAACCGACCGCCTCACTTTCTTTCCTAGAAGTCGTTAGCAATGACAGACTAGTATAAGGATGGGCCATTTACTGCGGTTTCTTGTTAAATCATGAGCTATTTCGACATGACTGCTGTTTCACGTTTGAAATCTTGAAACGTGTCGTTAATAAGGTTTGTGAGTAATGAGGTAATAAACAGCACTCAGGGTCACCGACGCGTCGTCACAGACGAGAATGTGGATGCTGTAGCTGAGAGTGTGAGACTCAAAACTAAATACGCAATCCACGAACATCAAATCCCCATTGATTTCAAGAGCTCAAAATATCGCTTACTAGACTGAAGAGCTGGGGGTGTTCGCTTACAAGATAGTGACGTGCTTTGGATTTCCCAGCCATGGTAGAACTGACGCGACGGCTGGACAACGTCAGTGAATAAAAACACTCAAAAATTCACAAAGGTCAGAACTCTATATTTTCAAGAACTTTTCTGGGATTATCTTTAACAACTGGAATAGTAATATGATTTGAGTGATTTCTCTACGGTCAATTCGGTTTGCGGTTGGCTATGCGGCTTCTGCCGGAAATAGTTCCTTTGTCAGGGAATCTCGGTGTCACACTGACTGTAGAAGAGAAGAAGTTGATTATTAAAACTGGTATTAATACGCTCTAAGTGGCACAACAGATGACGGCAGTTCACTTCGTAGGTGGCCGTCAAGAAACGCAAGGCGTGCAAAGACCAGGTAGGTAGGAAACAGCAGGCGCCCGAAGGCCTTGGTTGGGAAGAAACAGCAGGTGAACTAAGCCCTGGTTGATAAGAAACAGCAGGCACCCGAAGGCCCTGGTAGGTAAGACACAGTGTAGGCGCGTAAAGCCCTGGTAGGAACGATCAACAGGCAAATACCTCTGGGTGATCGGCATGAATTAGTTCGGCACCTTTTTTTTTTTTTTTTTTTTTTTTTTGTCAGGAGTAAATCTTCAAAAGACACTTAGTAGTATTCGATACCAAGTAGTGTGGGATTCTTACCCACTAAAAACTCCTCATAATCAGAACCAATCTATAACGATCGACAACAGATTTTTCTTTCTCAATAATATTATCTCTTTAAGGGAAGCTTAAACTTTTAATGCTTCCCATGACTTTTAGGCCATTAGCTCTTGTGGCTTGGTTCTTCTTAATCTCCGAACATTGCCTCTCGTATTTAATACGGACTCCATTTCAGAGTTGATATGACTATGCAGTCGCTGATTGTGTGATACAGCATGTTTTCTTACAACTTCTGTAACCGTTTCTATTTGTAGGTCACGATGTAAATCGCTATTTCTTATATACCATGGTGCATTTACTATTCCACGAAGGACTTTGTTTTGGAACTTTTGGATGATTTCAGTATTTGTTTTCTTTGAACAGCCCCATAATTGAATTCCATAGGTCCAAACAGGTCTAAGTACTTGTTTATAAAGCAATATTTTATTTTCGACAGATAAGTCCGAATTTCTACCGAGTAACCAGTACATTTTTCTATATTTCAAGTTGAGCTCTTCCCTTTTCTTTTTGATATGCTCTTTCCATTTTAGCTTTGCATCCAAATTCATCCCAAGGTATTTGGCCGTATTGGCGTAAGGTACAGCCTGATTGTTGATGAATATTTGAACGTAGCTTAACCTTTTATTTGTAAAGTTTATATGTGCAGATTTAGCTTCATTGAGCTTGATACGCCATTTTTTGGTCCAATCACTAACGGTGTCGACGGCATTTTGCAATTTCTCAGCAGCCTTGACGACGCACTTACTGGATGCCAAAATTGCGGTATCATCCGCAAAAGTAGCCATAATGGTGTTGTTATCCACTGGAATATCCCTTGTATATAGCAAATACAGGGTAGGTCCTAGGACGCTTCCTTGTGGAACACCGGCTTGTATATTACATAGCTTTGAATATTCTTGATCATACCGTACTCTGAAGAGCCGGTTTGAGATATAAGATTTTAGTATTTCGTAGTACTGCCTGGGTAGGTCCCTTTGCAGTTTGTACGCTAGCCCCTCATGCCATACCTTGTCGAAAGCTTGAGCAACATCTAAAAATATAGCCGAAGATACTTGTTTTTCTTCTAATGCTTTTTCAACTGTATCCGTTATTCTATGAACTTGGTCTATCGTGGAATGCTTATTTCTAAATCCAAACTGATGATTTGGGATTAGATTTCTTTCTTCTATGACCTTGCTCAGTCTTTTCAGTAGCAATTTTTCAAAGACTTTTGCCATTATTGGTATAAGCGATATTGGTCTGTAAGACGTCACTTCTGTTGGTGGCTTACCTTGCTTTGGTATAACAATTACTTCAGCAATTTTCCAATGATGTGGGACATATTGGGTCTTTAGGCATGCATTTATTATGAATTGGAGTTTTATGAAGGCTTTTGATGGCATTTCTTTCATAACCTGAGCAGTTATTAGATCGTACCCAGGTGATTTTTTGTTCGATAGTTGATTTCGACACACACTTTTTATTTCTTTGAGTGTGACAATTGGTATGTCAACTTCATCGACTTTATCAATAAACTGTAAGCTGATTTCAGATGTATTTGCTGGGAATGGCTTAAAAACATTCGCAAGATGTTCTGCAAACAGGTTAGCTTTTTCTTTCGGATTTCCGATCCAATTCCCGTTTAGAGATTTAATTGGCGGGTTGTGTAACTGCGGTCTTTTCAGGCGCTTAGCTGCTTTCCAGAGCGAATAATCAGTTGAAGCATCAGTCGTTAAATTTTTCAGGAATCTACTTAATGAATCATTTTTGAATTCGTAGATTTGTTTTTTCAGTTCGTTGCTTAGCCGGTTAAACGCTGTTTTGTCGTCTGGAAATCTAGTATTTTGCCATTTTCTTCGAGCTCTTCTCTTCTCCAATATCAACTCTCTTATCTCGGCAGGGTATTTTGTTTCAGTTTGCTTCCTACTCGAGCAAGTTGGTGTACTTTCTTCTGCAGCTTGTTGAACATCGGCAATGAATTGTTCTACTTCAAGGTCGATTTGCTCTTTTGTTTCCATAGGGGATCTGAGATTTATATAGCTTTCAAGCTTTTCTCTGAATTTACTCCAGTTTGTTTTATTGTTTACTAGCTTAGGATTACTTTTTTCCATTATCTCCGATTCATTAAGTGATAAAATCACCGGTGTATGATCTGATGATAAGTCATAATTACCTTCGACTCTTATATGGTTTCGTTTGATACCTTTAACTATGAAAAAGTCAACAAGGTCTGGTATTTTACTTGAATCCGATGGCCAGTATGTTGGTATGGTATGTTGGATCTGGATGAATAAAACTCACAATTGTATTTGAGGCATGCTTTGTAAAGCCTTCTGCCTTTTGTTGTTATAAGTCTGGATTCCCAATGGGTGTGCTTAGCATTAAAGTCACCACCAACAAGGAAGTTATGTCCTAGTAGATTTAGCAGTTCTGTATAATCATCTTCAGTCGGGGAACGCCTCGGCGGGCAGTATATTGATGCCAACTTGAAGTCTTTCTTTTTCATACCAATACTAATTATTGTTACTTGCATATTCTCGTTTGTAAACATAACTTCTTCATGGTGGACCGAAATTTATACCTACAAGTAATATATTTTAAGGACTCCTTACCAAATCATTGGACGAACCGCAGCTTACTGCCGGAGTGCCGGTACTGGTGCGGCCTGAATTTTCTTGTATTCTGCTCGCTCTATTTTTATGACCCCATTCCGCTTTGGTGCCGTTTGCTTCCCTTGCGGAATGTGTATGGTTAGACTAATATGACACTGCTCACCATTATGCTGCAGTAATGTAGTCTGCTCATCTGCGCCAAGTCCTCGCTACTCTGGTCCATGAGAGTTGTGTCTGGGATGAGAGATTGGGGAAACACTGTGTCTGGTGTTCTTGGCAATGGTTGGTGTCGAATATGGTCGGATTCTAGATTTGAACACTAGATGTTGTTCGGTGGTGGCTGGTTTATTTCGATTCAAAATAGAAAAGCATGTGACGAAGCCACAATGCTTTGTTACAAGTTCCAATTAATCCAGAGATTTCACGAACACGACCATCCACTTCGTTATAGCTTCACAGGTTATGCTTTATGACGGCTTCAATTGGACAGCGATTTGGATCGAAGAATCATCTTTTCTCACAGGCAGCATTTTCATATCGGCGGTTACGTTAACAAACAAACTTTCCCCTGTCTGGGCTCGGAAAACCAGCGCGATATTGTAAATAAGCCAGTGCATTCAAAGAAAGTGACAGTTTGGTGCGGATTGTGAAGTATTGTCATGACTGGACCATTTGTGTTTTCTGTAAACGGTTGGCGTTTGAAAGCCAATTAAAGGCACCTTCGTTTTTACTAAAATTGATGATTATGTACTTGCCCGACCAATGGGTCATGCAGGACAGCGCACCTTGCGTGAAGGACGATGTTATGTCAACAATTCTGAAACAATTTAAGCACATTAGGCTAATTTCATCGAAGCAATCTGTGAGCAAAAGTCCGAGACCGTCAATTAGATCTTTGAAAATTGAAGTGACAGAATGGGCAACTGGTGAAATAAACCGAGGCGGTGGTGTTTGAAACGACGTTGTGTTTTATAATCAATGGGAATTTTCGGTCTTACTATTTAGGCGGAAATACGTGAAAAATTTTAATTTTTTTTTTCAATTTGTTGCATTGCAACTGTGCTGCTGCAAAACTGTTTTAATTTGTTTTAAGGACTCCGGCGCTATTAACTTTCATGTTGTACTTATTCAATGAAACACCTTCACGAGGAACGCATAATGAAAAAAGTAAACAAATGAATTGGCTTTTAGATGGACACTGTTTTATGTCAGTATATGTCGGGGAGCGGCACGGCCATTGCGGCGCATAACTAACTCTAAACATACCTTAACTAGGCTTATATTAACTGTTTAGTTATTGGGTTATAGTTCCCTCTCTTATCGAAAACGAATGAACGTCTCAGTCTGAGTAACTACTAGCTAGAGCCATTTGAAGAGATCACAGCGGCAGATTTGGAGCTTTGTCCAATCCTTACACCATTAGTTTGCTATCAAAATAACTATCTGCTTCTTCAACTGATTTCATGATGTAAACATGTTCGAATTGCTTTTACACTTTTCGAGCACATCAGATCATTATTTACTTTTCAATTTTTCTAAGAAACTACTGTCTGCTAACGCCTCTTTATATAGAAAATCATACCACTTTAAGATAATACGAGAAACTTCCAGCAATTTCGACCAGTTTATGTTCTAGCTCTTCCCCATTACCAAATTTTCTTCTTTTGGTATACTCCTCAGTTACATTATTTCTGTGCTCACACACACTGACTCACAAGCAACCCCTCTATTGGATATACATTACAATACAGATCGAACTGTTTCACATTTCTGTAGAGGTGATTTGCTAGATCCACTGTATGCCATGGCTCACTGCCCATCTTTTTGAGTTTCTTGTAGGTTGTAGCGATTAACTACCTTGGATCATTATGCATTGCTTCTGCGTGTAGGTAAAGTTAAAACTTTCGAATATTTTTCCTGATATGAAACCTCTCAATAAGAACATCAAAGGAGCAGGGGCGTAGAGAGGGGGGGGGGGGTGTGGGGGTGTAGCACCCCCCAAGATTTGTCGAGTTAAGTCAACTCAACTAAAAAGACACGAATGGAAGTGTTTGCAAAAGTCGATTTGCTACCCAAAAAAATAAAAAGTCGGAAAATTAACCCTTTATAACTCAACCTCGTATAATTTATAAATTCGACAATTTTATGGTAGTTTTCAAAAAGTAAAAATACACGTATTTTTTTATTTCACTGTTTACTCATTAGAAAAGTATAAAAATGAGAAAAACGGAAATGTAACAGTTGTGTCTCATTGCCACAAAGTGCTCCTTTAAGGTGTATGGAATGCGTTATAATAATTATTATGATTATTGTAGCATAACGGTACCCCACACTTCTCACACATGGTCTGTGTAACGCCAGTACACTTAAATTTTCAATGTTCACCCACTAATAAAATTTAAAGATTCACAGCAAACAAACAAAGAACCAGCTTTATTACAAGTAACGCCATCTAGTTTGAACAAAAGACATTTAATATGTGTGAAACTGTTTGTAACCGTTGTGTCGCAGTGATTTTAATCGGAATTCAACGTCTACTTGAAATTTTTGGAGGAGTTTTTTGGTTTGTTACAGTTATGTCACACGGTGATATAAAGGGTTAAGGTAGAAAAACAAAGTAGGTTTGCCAACAGCCGAGTCAAGTAATCTTAACCAAAAAGACACGAATGGAAGCGTTTTTGTCTCAAATCAACAATTCCATGATCAGGGGCCTGTTTCACAGTTAATACAACACTACATTTCATACAACATACAACAATTTTAAAATCATGCATCACATACAATTTTTCCCATGGTATTCTGATTATTTTTGTCCTCCATGTCCATATCATCCAATTGGGACCAAAAATATTCGGTTATCATTGAAAGCTAGCGATCCGCATTCACAGTAACGTGCCGGCCTTGATCATCACGGAAGAAGTACGGCCCAATGACGCCGCGGGCCCATAAACCACACCAAACGGTATTTTTTTTGGGATGCAATGATGACTTATGGATTACGTGTGGATTGCTGCCTGACCAATACAGCATATTATGTTTATTGACAAAGACGTTCAACCAGAAATGAGCCTTATCATAAATTGGAAGTAGCGCTCTTAACGTTGAAGCCATTGACTCCCAATTTCGGTATAGTAAATTTTGATAATATTGACTGGTTGTTGGCTCGTATATCTTTTTATCATAAAATGGCAAACCTTACTAAAGAGAAATGTCAAAAGAGCGGCAAAAAATATTAAGTCGTTTGAGGTCCCTGTCGCTCTACTTTTGTAGCGTTCTTGTTGAAAAACCCTTACATCTTATTTTATATAAAAAGATTTATTTTTTGATGCAATCGGCAAATTCTTAAGACTAGTCGGCATTTCATAAACATTCAGCCCCCCTGGCTTGGAACCTCGCTACGCCCCTGCAAAGGAGCTCTTCTTATGCTCCTTCTTTGAGGGAGGGGTTCGGGTTTCAGCTTAAAAAAAACACTATTTTGTGATTTTTTTAGTTCAAGTACGCATTGATCAATTTCATTCGCATCTTTTGTATGATATTAAGCATACTTTTAACTGTGTTGTATTGTTTCATCACGCAGAAATATTGATGCATGAGCCGGTGACAGACCTTTGGAAAAAGCATTTAGCGGTGTTCACTGTAACTTGGCCGGAAATTATCGGAAATGAAAAACCGTAATAGTTTAAGTAAAATAATTATCTACCCGAACTATTAAGAGAATGAACTTAAGCACGACGCGACGTTCAGTGCAAGGTTAGATATGTCGATCAACCTTGGTAACTCACGGGGAAAGTGGATTGATCATTCCTCCTCCTCTTTGTCTTGGCATCCTTTACATAAGTCGATTGTGATAATGCAAATTCTCATTATGTGTGTACCATGTGAGTTGTGATCCGCGAGAGTGCCAATCAGCAGAGAGACAAGGCCTGCTAAGTGTTATAATAATTTGTACAATTATCTTTATTTAACTGTCAGAAGAAGACTCCCCCTGCCCATACGTTGGGCTGTATTTATAAGTACATGGCAACAAGGTGAATATCTTAACATCATGGTGAATATCATAACATCTCTTTTTTCCAGATATATAATATAGAGATAATTAATTTTCAGATATAATAATAATTGGATATAATAATTAACTTTTTTTTTTTTTTTTTTTTTTTTTTTTTTTTTTTTTTTTTAACAATTAACAAAAAATTATGATTTATTATAAATTACTGAAATGTTTTCTGAATGGCATAAGTGATGAAACTTTTAGGTAAGTAAAATGTTTTAAGAATATTTAAATATTTTAGTTGGCACAGCTTTTCTGCCGTAACGTGTTCTAACCACACTGTATGTGGATTAGAAAGCGAATCTTGAATGTTTGGACATACTAAAGAACTGTCTTCGCTATTACTATTATTATTTTTACCAGTTGGTGATTTTTCACCGGTTGTTTGGGTTGTTTGATTATCCACGTTTTGATCATCTTCAATTTTGTTATTTACACCACAGCTGCTTACTGCTGGTGATACCATCAGATGTTCACGATTTCTCCTGTAACAATTTCCATTTAAATCAGATACCAAATAAGAACGTGGTTCCTTACATTTAGAAATAATTTTGCCTGGGCTCCATACTGACTCCGGTGTCTTTTTATAATAGATATAATCATCATTTTCCAGGGGCTTTAATGTTCTCTTACCTTTATTATAATTTTTCTGAGATATCTTTTGACTTTTACTGACTTCTTTTGTATGTTTTGAAATATCAACTAGCTTCGGTTTGAGGTTTTCTTGAAGGATCGGTAATTTTCTGAAGGTGAACTAATATTCCCTTTTTTGGTTGTTCTATGTAATAAAAGAGCAATGTATGGGTCACTATTTGTTTCGTCACATTTTGTTAGTATTTTTTTTATTGTTTGAATGGATCTTTCCGCAAGCCCGTTTGAACGAGGTAAGTAGGGACTAGAAGTACAGTGATCAATATTCCATTCTTCGTAAAATTTTTAAAATGGTCTGAGCTAAACGGTGGACCATTGTCCGATATCATAATTTGAGGTATGCCATGACGAGCAAAGATTGATTTTAATTGTGTGACCACCAAATTGCTTTAAAATCCCGAACTTAGCTTAGCTATTTCAAAAAATTTTGAAAAGTAGTCAACTACCAGAATATATGTACATTTTTTAAACTCAAAGAGATCAACCCAAACTTTAAACCAAGGCAAAGAGACCACTTCGTGTGGCAGCATTGGTTGTTGCAAATTTGAATTTCTGTGCCGAATGCAAGCCTCACAGTTTGAAACGATGTTGTATATATCTTGGTTGATATTTGGCCAGAAAACATTTTGTTTAGCTAAATCTTTGCAGCGCTCTATTCCCATGTGACCTTCATGAAGAATTAATAAAATGCGATGTCGCAACGACTTTGGTATAATGAGGCGGTTGCACATAAATAATAAACCATTAATAACTTGAATTTCATTTCGAATATTAAAATATGGCATGGCAATATTATCAATTTTTTTTTTAATGGTTGGCCACCCCATTTGACAGTAATCTTTAACTAGACTCAAAGTTTTATCTTTTTCTGTTTCATTTCGTATTTCCTCAAGTTTTGAATCAGACACAGATAGGTTTGTTATCAGTAAATTACAATGCAGGTTCATTTCATTATCAAATTCAGGTAACACATTTTCAGTAAGAGGAGCCCTTGACAGCGTATCCGCTACATAAAGAAACTTTCCAGGTTTGTATATAACAGACAAATCGTAGTTTTGCAAACGCAGCATAAACCTTTGCAATCTTGTCAGTATTTTATGCAAAGGCCGATTGAATAAAGGAATAAGATATAACCGCTCCCATCGCATTTTTAGAAGCGTCTACTGATAAAGTTACTGGTTTATTAGGATCATAATATGTTAAAATCGGTATTTCGGATATGGCTGCTTTTAAATTGTGCTTGCTCTTTAGTTATTTCCAATGTTTTAGAAATCTCTATGGCTTTGTCAAATGTTATAGCACCTTCACATAACAGTTTTTCTTTTATGTGGATATAACTGTCGTGCAATCCACAAGTAAAAATATCCCGTACCAGGTCTTCTCGAAGATTTCCAAATTCACATGATAAGCTGAGGTTTTTTAAAGCGGTGGCATATACCTATATCAATGGACTCGTCAGGCTTTTGTTTGCGCGAAAAAAATATATGACGTTCCATAGCTATATTAGCTTTAGGCGTGAAATATTTTTTGAATTTATCCACTAATTCTCCATATTTCACTTTGTCCAAATAAACATTAAAAGAGTTAAATATTTTGAAACACTCCGAACCAATTAAATGCAATAGCAATGCTACTTTTCGCGAGTCACTTTGTGTTTCCAAATTAGACGCTCGCATATATATTACAAACTGATTATACCACTTTTTTCACTCTGTAGACAAATTTGAGGATTTTATATTTAGTGGCGGTATAGACGAAGACGTTTGCGACGAGTATCCATAAGTGGTTTGAGGTTCGGCCAGTGAACTCTCTTTTACGTCTACGATTTCAGGTGCCATTATTACTTTTTAAAATTAAAAAAAAAAAAATTTTATTATTTTATTTTTTTATAAATCTGACACCATGTTATAATGACTTGTACAAGTTCTTTATTTAACTGTCAGAAGAAGACTCCCCCTGCCCATACGTTGGGCTGTATTTATAAGTACATGGCAACAAGGTGAATATCTTAACACCAGTAATTCTGTGTTTGTCTTGGAAATATCTGGCCATAGTTTCCTATATACTCGACAAGTTTCTAAGTTTCTGTCAATATTTTTTAATATTCATGCTAATGAAACTGAATATCATGCAACGTAGAAATGACATGGCTTTCAAGTTATTGACAAATTTTTCCACAATCTTGATAGGTAGGTACCTACCCCCGTTTTAAATAAAAATAAGTTGACAGGTGAAAAGATTTACACACTCTTTTGAGTCCAGAGGTTCGAGGTTCAGAGAGTTCGTTACCAATTATGACAAGAGTGGAACCCTAATTGAAACTACGTTGTTCGTTGAGCTGAGTAGTTTTAAATTACTTCGACAACCTCCTACTAATTTTGATTTTGTGGCAATGGATGAGACATCTTTTATGGCCGTCTGAATGTCTACGTTTTTGTTCACAAATTTTGGTCTAGCAAGATGTTTTCGTCTTCACAGATTGAAAATTCTTCTGGTTAGGAGGCATTAAAAAAGTTTAAGAGCTTTATTGACCTTTTAATTGAGGAGGGGGGTAATCTTAGAAGATTTCTGACCCTACCCCCTGGTTCGTTTTGGAACCGTCTATGAGTAACACAACTTGTATTTAGAATAATAATTGTTACTATTTCGCTAACTGCAAGTTTTGTGGCTTAAAATTAAAATTGTTTAAAACGATGACAGTGAACTTTTTTAGATTGACCAACAGGAAACTTTTGTCATGTAATTTCGTTTTACATGCACCAACAAGAGCTACAACATATGCCTTCCAACTTAAATAACACCAATGAGCTTTTTAAGAATAACCAAAAGAAATCGCAATTAAATTTTTCACTTGAAATGACTGAATGGTTTCGTTTTAAACGAACCTACACAAATTACATGACTTATTTCTTCCCCTTTATTTTGCATTGATCAAAAACACTCCTTGCTTTTCGTTCTTCTGAAGGGAATTTCGTTTTACAGGTAAGCAAATTCAAAATGAAATAAAAAAAGAAGAAAAAATAATATATTCTAATCACATTGGTGCTTAAAAACGATTTAGTACATTAGACTCATGGCCAGCATGTATCGAGCGGTAAGCCTAGTTCTCAACTACTTGTTTTTTTAACTGGCGCCGTATATCGGCAATTATAATTAGCTAGCATCGTTCTGGAGAAAGTCTATTCATTGTGATATTGCAAAGTGAATTGATAGCAAATATTCCAACTATTGTCAAATTGGCAATCGATACAATCACTGAAAACGGTGCTTATCTACCCATTTTCAGGCGAAGTACAATTTTTTCTCAGTCATTTCATGGTTTGGTTCATATTGAAGTATATACTAAAACAAACTCGTATATTCGGTATCCAAGTAACAAAAAAATTGTGGCTGCTAAAATTCCAATAAAAAAATCTACATGAGAAAGGAAATAAAACTCAATCCCTTCAAAGCAATAAAACAGCACAAGCTCATTTTAATATACCAAAAAAAGGAGCACAGAAGCAGAATAAAAGAGTAAAAATGAAACAATTCAAAAACCAATACCACTTGAAAAGTTTCAATGTTCATTTCATTCGAAAATGTTTCGCGTAAACGCTAATAACAGCCGTATTTATTAGATTTTCTTAAGACGTCTCTTAGACGTTGATAAGTTAAGTTTCAATTAAAATTTAATTGGAACTTAAGAGAGGTTGATTAAATTCTTATCGAAAATCGATTCTACGCTGGTGCTAAACTAATTGATAGTTGTGTCAAAATAAAGTAGTAAAAACAGAAATCTAGTCCAATTTAAACTGCGTTTTGACAACCATTTGTTTGTAAACAATTGTGGTGCCTTTTTGCTTATCAAAAAAAAAAAAAAACTATGTACGAGTATCATCAACCTAAAATGTGATGAGAATTTCTTTCGAAAATTAATTCAAAAATAACACAACGCATTGTTGGTTTAAGGCCCTTATTATGAGTAGCAAATCGACCGCTCGACCATGGAACAATCTTTCTTTGCCAAGCAAAACTGCAATTCCCCAACATTCTCTTAACTCTGGTTGTAGGCACACGACATCCATGGCGAACTGCGTGGGCGTTCGACCACCATAAGCATCCAAAATGATTTTTTTTTCTGGTATCACCTCAACAGCAGGAAAATATGTCTTGAAAAATGCTGTTCCAAATTAACATTTCAGAACCGCACTCACGAGAATGTTTGTTGCGAGAACAACGCGTTTGGCCTTGTAACCCTGTGGAGCTTTTGTGCCAGCTTTTTAGGTTTCTATTTATTAATCATGACATCTGAAAAAACTTGCACATTGAAAACATTTACATAAATCGCGAAGAAAATCTTCCATATTTTTGTTTTAAATGAAGTTTCTTTTTAGAAATAATATTGCCAAAACAACAGATCAAAATGGACACCGATTTTCCCGAAACGTCAGAATGAATTTTTAATTTGGATTTAAGAGACCTTTAAACGCCATTATCGGCATTTAAGTTAAGAGGGCTCTTAGCAAGGTTACTTAAATGTGAAATTTGATTATCGATACGGATTCGTTATTTAAGTGTTACTTATAGGACAATTAAATCTAATCGATGATTAAAAGTTCTTTATAGATACGGCTGTAAATGATTTTGATTAAACTGCATTCAAAAACTTCCGCAATCAAGGCAACGCTTCAATGGAAATAAATATTCAACGCATGTAAATGCAGAAAAGTTGTTTTCATTAATCAAATTCAAAAACAACCAAAAAGTTTTATCCTAAAAAACCTCGCAAGGGCATTTGCACGTCCATATGTTTTGTGTGCATGTATACATACCCTCTCTCTGTAGGAAATACAAAAAATGATGTTGCCAACAAACCCCAGAGGCATTTGCTTAACTCTTCATATTACATCCTTATGTTTTGCATAACTTTTAATTAACAAAACAACACCCACGGTCATTTGAGGCAGGATAAAAACTTGACCAATGAGCCTACCGACATACAAATTCTGTTTTTTTTTTAATCAATTTTTTAAGGGCGTAAAAGTAAATTAATATTGAAATTGGAGGGAAATTGATGATACACATAAGCGTTCAACATAAACACCATCACACAGATTGACATTATCCTGGGCTAAAAAAATATATTTTTTCTACAAAATAAAAAGCAACAGCTACTTGTTACTCTTAAACCATTCAACTCCACTATTGTGTGTATAGTTCACGTTCGGAGCAGCACATCAATCACATGACAATATTGCAAAAAATTGATTGCTACGACTCATTGACATGGAAAAATATTATGTGTGGGTTTGGTACGCAATGATATGATAATTTTCATTTTCGTAAAAAAAAATGTCAAGGTAATGGCATAAATGTAAAAACATATTCCAATGATATATTCTGACACTGAGTGCCATTGAATAAAAAAAGCTGTTGCTTTTAAATAATTCATTTATGGCTTTCCATTTTGTAAATGATTGGCGAAGTGCACTTAAATTTAAATTACAGATTACATCGATACATTCATTTCAAAGTAAAAAAAGTTGTGGAATTTTATTTGTTATCCTTCGTATACGAGGAAGTGCTGATTTAAACTGCGGAAACGTTTAAAATTTAATTTTCGTTAACAATGCCATGTCATTTTAGTTTGGAAAGTTTAGTTTGCTAAAGGGTAGGCCAATAGCCAGATGAATAAAATATAAACTTCCACGTTGAGGGGCAGAAATTGTATTAAGTCCTAGAGATATGCGAAGACTTCCTACATGGAAGTGAATTTTTTTAGCGGAACTATAGTTTTGAGAGCTGTAAGCAACAACGGGACGTGCTTTTTTTAAGTTGTTTCAGTTCCAATCGATTCAAAGTAAAGAAGGAAAATGTGTACATCAGATGTGTATCATCTTTCCATTCGTTTTTCTTCAATCTGTGAAAGTAATTTCGTCGTGTGAGGGTCCAAAATGATTTGCAGGAAGACGAAGCAGCTTTTCTTTTAGCTACAAGGTCCAACGGCATTTTGAAAGTAAAATGTCATCGTTTGACATTTTGAACGATAAACAAAATATTGTAACTTATTTGAACTCTTTTCGAAAATGGAACTGTATGGTGAAGAAAATGAACTCATCTCTTATGTTGCTTAGGTCAGGATTGGGTTGGTGACTGAATTATTGGAGTTGGGAACTCCTACTGAACCATTGGAAGTCCTGGATGAATTTTAAGATGATGTTCAGTAGAAGGTTAGAGATGTCGCCCAGTTCGTCGAAGAAGTAATCTCTGAGGGTTTTTTCCTAGAGTAGGCCAAGCTAGGGCCTTCACAGAGAAAGTTGAATGAACCTTCCTCTGCCTCTTCGTGTAGACATCCTCTACATAAATCGGATGTGCTGATATCTATTCTCATCATGTACCCAATGCCACGATGTCCTGGAACCGAAATTTAAGTTATGGTGCTCGTTGAGCTGAGCAGTATAAGATTACTGCAACATCTTTCTATTAACTTGGATTTTGTGACAATGGATGAGAAAGTGACATGTTCTGCGCAACCAGATGTTTTGCGGCTTCACAGACTGCAAGTATTGGCCCTACCCTCTCGTCCGTTTTGGAACCGTCTATGAAGACAGAGACAAGATTTGCTTTTATGATCCTGTTTTTCTCCCAGCAATCTCCTGAATGATTGGGGCATTGGATTGCATTTAAAGCAGTATGTTAAGGGGTTGGGGGAGGGAGTGTAGTCTGTTTGTATGTCTATATCAGTATGATTCATAATGGTTCTGTGCCTTGATATTCCTCTCTTCCAATTATTGCATTGTTTTGAGTCGCAGTGCACTTATGGTCGCCATCTCCTTTTTCAAATGGGTCTAGGAGAGCGACAGGAAAGTTTCCAGAGCTGACGTTGGTATCGCCAATGAATGTAAGTCTTTAAATATTGGTCATGGTCTTAAGGTTTGATGACTCCTCTAATGATAGTTACCATACTATTTGAGGATGGGTCTTATTATGGATGTGTACATCCAGCAAATCGTGATGATAACAAGTCCCCATTGTTTTCCTAATATTCTACTGCACATGTTAAGGTGATTTGAGCTATTCTTTCTCTTTGTGAGGTAGGCTCTCCAGATAAGCTTACGATCAAGGACAATTCCGAGATATTTCGCCGTACCAGTTAAGTGAATTGCTCCACCAATTATGGTGGGTGGAAGTGAATTTGGAATGTTGTGCTCTCTCGTAAACAGAACAGAAGAAACAGTAGTTCTGTTTTTGTAGGGTTGACATTTAGACCGCAGTTTTTGAACCAATCGATGAGTTTGTTTAGAGCTGCCTGGAGGAGCTCACAAAATGTTATTGTTAATTTTCCCGAATTTATGATGACAATGTCAATGTCATAGGCTTAAAGGTTTTACTCCGCTGAGGTCTAGTTTCACCAGGATCTGATTAACTACTAGGAGCCAGAGTGGCGAGGATAAAACTTCTCCTTGCGGTGTACCACTACAAATTTTGAATTTTAGGGTGTTGTACCCATTTCTGCTTTTACTATTCTTGTTTGGACATGAAGTCAATCCAATTTGACACGGTTGGTTCGATATATATAGAGCTTATAGTCCGGTCAAAATAGACATTCAAGGTTACATTAATTCGCACCTAGCTAAAAATTGGTATGAATGTTGGGAACCCTATTACTTACAATTTTCTAATTATCCACATCAATCCGCCGGCGCCGTGTGGAAAAAAATTTATTCAAGGTCAAATGTTGCAAACATCGGTTTTTTTAATTTTCCAGCTAAACGGTAAGTTTTATCATAAAAATAGAAAGACAAAAATTATTCATCATGCAATTATCTATAAAAATTGTAGACACACTTTTTTCCCTAAGAATCACCATTTCGGAGATATAGCTATGCAAAAGTTGTGTTACAAAAATGCACACTGTGCATTGCAAACGTTTCCGCGCCACCCGTGAGGTAGTGTGCATGGCGCGTTTTTTTACGTGGTTTCCCCGGTAGGCCTATTCCACTATCTATTGTGGTTCTGTTGAGATAAAAGCTGTTGTATTAAATTGAAAATGGTACTATTTTAATGACTATTGTAATGAATGAGAGCGGTGTAAGTAATGAGTAATTTGAGAAAACTATTCGTCTGATTAAAACTCTTCTAATGGAACATCATCCATACTGTCTTTGTCTTGTTCTTCTTCTTCTTCTTCTTTTTCTTCTTCTTCTTCCTGCTGGGTGCAAATAAATTGTTCAAAGAGCGATGCATCAGAAGTCTCCTCGCATATAGGTACCGTAAGAATCCTCTTCTTGGAGGAAGACAAGCTAATTGTACTTGTTTCTTCTTATGCGTGTTTTTAGCAAAAGATAAGTATCGAAACTTATCCAAGCACGTAATTTTTCTTGGAGCTCCGTAAGCGGAAAGAAGAAAGTGAATTCTGTTGGTGATTACAGCTTGTGAAGTAGAGATATTTTCTTTGAAAACGTCAGCACAATCAACTAAATCTTTTCTCTCAAACAATTTCAAAACTGTTCTTTTACCTCTCCAGAAAAATTTGTTCGACACTGCACATGAACAGTCACAGAAGTCTGGGCTTTCAGGTATTTCGAAAATTCATCACCTCTTTTGATACTTGCATCAATGAACGTCTTGAGGCCTCGATCAACAGTAACTGTTTCGCTTTCGGCCAAATGTTTATTTCAAATAAAGCAAAATTGAGACATTTCTATAACAAACACAAGACTACACAAATTTTGTTTGGAAATAGAAGCAATAACTATGTGTTCTTACTACGAAGGAATGCTTGAGACTAATACTATTCTGTCTAGTTAGGCCTTGAAAAAGAAGCAGTTATACTAGCGTCGCCACGCGGATAATTGAATAGCAGACAGTTGTTGCTCAATACAAGCCTACAAGACCGTACGGTCATATAAAATGAGGAACTGGATTTTTTTCGAGCTTACATTATTAAAATTATTGTATGTAAGTATACGCCACGAAAACTATTATTTTTACTTATGTTATCGTTCTGTAACGCATATAACGGTAATTGACATGCATATTATGAAGAATACAACTTTTTCAACATTTTGCATAGCTATATCTCCGAAAGTGGTACCCGTGGCGTAATGGTTAGCATGTCCACCTGCTAACCCAGAGGTTCGAGGTTCGAATCCCAGCAGAGGCAAAATGCAAAAATGTTTTTCCACGGGTATCGCCTTTCGCGAGGAATTGGCAAGTCCTCCGTTAGTAAATTCATTGCCATGAAAAGCGCATTCTCAATTAGCCGTTCGGAACCGGCGAAAAATTGTAGGTCCCCTCCATTCCCTCACAAGGCATGGTTGTGAGAAATGCGCTAGGCCCAGGGGCTCCTCGCTCTGTTGCGCCACCCTATTTATTTATTTTTATATTTATATCTCCGAAATGGTGATTCTTAGGGAAAAAAGTGTGTAAAATTTTTATAGATAATTGCATGACGAATAATTTTTGTCTTTCTATTTTTATGATAAAACTTACCGTTTAGCTGGAAAATTCAAAAAACCGATGTTTGCAACATTTCCGTAATTTTTGTATTATTCTTTGGGGTGTGGTTCTTGGAAAAAAATTGTTATACAGTAAAGTCCGTTTTTCAAGTTTGACATCACTTTTTGAAACCAAGTGCCAATATTTACGCTCAGATTCACAAAATATCAGCAAAATACAATAGCGCAAATTTGTTGTCGGCGCGTTTTTAATAGAAAGTTCCGGCTCTAGTTAACACCACACTAAATTTAAAATGGGTCATTCAATACAAGCGATTTCTAAATATGTACCTACCTCACTAACTAGTGACAACTTTAAATAAATGTGAACAGTAGGTCTCAAAATCTTGAAGTAACAGACCTTAAGGCAAAAAAAATAAATCAGGTGAAAAATAACACAAACTTAGATTGAAAACGAAATTTTGGAATGAAAGTTTAATTTTTGTCTAGAAATGCTTGGTTCAGAACAAATATTAGTTCTGAAATAAAATTTTAACTACACTCCATGGTTATCCTGCAAATTTTGTTCACGGTGATACTACTCTAAAGGATACTGCCGATATCTGCAATGCCTTCGCGACTCATTTTCGAAGCTCTTTCAGTGATACCCCCGTAAATATTGACGTAAATTACTTTTCGTATTTACGCAACTGCTCTCAAGTAAATTTTAATAATATACCTACTAACATAGATAAGATTTTACAGTATTTATCATCTCTTCATGATGATTTTTCTTCTGGTCGAGATGGTATACCGCCAATTCTGTTAAAAAAATGCCGTTCTGTAATAGCGTATCCACTTCAGTATCTCTTCCAGCTCTCATTGAAATCAGGCGTATTTCCTAGTCCTTTATCACACCTGTATTTAAAAAGGGTGAAAAGATAGATATGAAAAATTATAGACCCATTTCCAAACTCTCATGCATTCCTAAGCTCTTTGAACAAGTTGCTTGTGACTGCCTCTCTTTTTACACAAAAAATATTATTTGCAATCAACAGCATGGTTTCATCCAAAGAAGATCGACTGTTACCAACCTGCTATCTTTTTTTCATAATTGTTCCAACTCTCTTGAAAATGGGTATGAACTCGATTGTATATACACTGACTTTTCCAAAGCATTCGATCAACTTTCTCATGATGTTGTATTATATAAACTTAAGGCATTTGGTTTTCCCACTGAATTTATTATATGGATTTGTTCCTATCTGCAGAATAGAACTTATCAAGTTAAATTTCGTAACTGCTTTTCGAATACTTTTATTGCCCTGTCGGGTGTGCCACAAGGCAGTCACCTTGGACCTTTACTTTTCATTGTCGCAATCAATGATGTAGTCTCATGCATTTCTTATAGTAAAATTTTGATCTACGCAGACGATATGAAAATTTTTAAATCCATTATTAATGCTACTGATCGCGCACTTCTTCAAAAAGATATCGATAGTTTTGTAATATGGTGCAGTAAGAATGGCCTTAGTCTCAACCCCTCCAAATGCCAAACTATGACTTTTTCGAAATAACGGGAACCTAGTAAAGCTGTGTATTCGATGCCTGGTCATTTATTATGTAATGTTTCAAGTTTTCGAGACCTTGGTGTTTACTTCAATGTTAACCTCGAATTTAATGAGCACATAAGCTCAATTGTAAGGAAAGCAAACGCTATGCTAGGTTTTATAAAAAGATGGGCAAAAGAATTTAATGATCCTTATGTAATACTATCTTTGTATAACTGTTATGTTCGCCCTCATCTGGAGTATGCATCTCAAGTCTGGTCTCCATTGTATGAAATTCATAAGTCTCGTATTGAGGCAGTTCAACATAAATTTATACGCTTTGCTCTGAAGGGTCTTCCTTGGGCGGATCCTTGGAATCTGCCTCCTTATGAGCACCGTATTTAGCTTTTAAGCTTGCAAACCCTTTCCCAAAGACGTATCAACAATGATCCAATATTTATGCATCAGCTCATTGCTGGTTATATTGATGCTCCCTACTTGCTGTCGTCCATTGGTTTTAACTACCGCGGAGGATCTCACCACTTACGTAATTTAGAGTTAATCCACTGCCCCCATCACAGAACCAATTATGGCATGCATGAGCCGATATCGCGCATGAGTAGATTATTTAATTCAAATCATTTACTTATTGATTTTCACATTAGCAAAAATAGTTTGAAACAAAAGCTCAAAACCAGTGCTTCAAATACTTAATTTTTTTTTTCTATTATTTATCTCATTTGTAATCTATCTGTATTTGTAATTTTATCTCATTTGTATTAATTTTTATATTATCTAGTCTAGTCTTGTTTAATTTTTTTTTATGTTATGTAGCTATAATTTTTGTTTGTTTTTTATCTGCTTTATACGCTCTCTTTGTGCTGGTGTAGGCGTTATACTAACATCTAACACTTGCATTTATGATGAAGAGCGTAGATAAGTACGTACAAATGGGCTTGCTCTAAGCCCAGTGCGACTTATGTCTATAAAAAAAAAAAAAAAAAAAAAAAAAAAAAAAAAAAAAAAAAAAAAAAAAAAAAAAAACCACGAAGTATGGCTAGCTGGTAGAGTATTCGAGTTAGAAAAATGCAAAATCCATCCGAAATCATTGGTGGAGCTCTCTTCATTGCAACATTACAGAACTTTTGTCCACATAGCAAAACTCTCACAGTTACTACGAACTTTTTATCTATGATAAATATAATAAAAACTATCCCTGCTTGTACTGTGATAAATAGTGACAGTAAAATATTTTAAATGTATTTTTTCAAAGCCAGTAAGGAGTAGTGTAGTCGATTTGAAAATACGTTCAGGAAAAACGCAGTAGAACCGGTGGAATGCATGATTTTACTCATTGCAAAGGGTGTTTTATTTCGTAAACTAGTTAGAGAAAAAGTTAATAAAATCAAACACTTTGATTGTTAAAGTAAAAAATATTGCTGTTTTGTGTTTAACATATCATAAAAAGGTATAATCTGGAACTTATTCCATCTGAAATATGATTGAACCCTAATTAGAAACGGGGTATTTAAAGCATTCATGAAACTATAATCCTTGTACCAGCGACTCATCGACTCATACTTAGTTGTTTTTGCTTTTGTGTTGTCAATACAAAAGAGCTCAAGTCGAATTCCAACTAGGGGCCCTTACTGCCAGGAAAATTGTTTTAATCGTTTCAAATCCTTGATACGCCTTTCTTTCAAATTGCAAATTTGACAAAAAACTAAAGTCTCAAACACTTGGTTGGTTTTTTAATTTTGAAACTTGGAAAAAACTGGACCGATTTCAAAAATTCTTTCAACGTTAGAATGCTTCATTGCCCCTGAGTATAATATACTGTAGACTGTAGACGATATAATGTGAGTTTGTGTTGAAAAGGCTCCAAAACTACAAAACTACCATTTAAATGAAGTTTGAAAAAAGTAGACTTCAACTTTGGAAACGGAAACGGGAACAAGAACATAACCGGGAATTTGGATGATGCTGAACCGATTCCAAAAATTCTCTCACCATAAAAGTACTGCATTGCTCCTAAGTAACATAGGCTACATTTCATACCCATTTTCCCGCTGGTATGGAAACTTGGAAACTATTTAACTTAATTTAAGCAATTCGATAACCGCAGAGCCGGTCAGGTCAGCTTTATAAATATTCAAAAGGTCGCATAACACATTCCTTAATTCGATAAGTAAATTATTTTATTTCTTCCAAATTGAATATAATTTCAAGTCAGTCGCGTGGTGCAATTATTTTACAGAAAGACAATGTCTACGAGCACATAAATAATAAATATGCTTTCGTTGTTATGATAAGCCATTTAAGTAATTTAGGTTTTATGTCCTTAGACAGGTATATCCTCGTCAACATTCATTCAACTGGAAAGGTACTCCTCCTGTATGGTAAGATATTCAACTCTCTTTTCCTTTATGAGGCCTTGTGCTGTAAAACGTGTAAGGAATACGCATTATCCAGAAAATAAAGCTACAGGATATTTTTTTTTTTTCAGAATTTTATTGCTCGATTTAATTATACCACTTTGGAGTCCATTCGCAGTCTCGTGCAGAGCTCTGTTTCACTGTAGAGTGCAATAAATTTTCCACGTTGAGAAGCTTTTCTCTTTTTTATTATGACATATTATATTAAAATCACTTAACTGAAACAGAATTTGTTTTCTTTTGTTTTTTTATAGCCTCATGTTGATGCGAGCGAATTTTATTGATTTAAGTGACGCAGGGGATATGGCAGTTTTGAATTATATTGTCAAGGAGGATGAGAATGAATATTTTCATTTAAATTGGCTACATATTGACGAAGTATGAAAATGAAAGAAGTCCCGGTGGAACTTTGAAATGAAATGATTTTAAAAGATTTGGTGCAAGGACCTCAATTAGGTTATTTTGTTATAAATTTCTGGTGCGTCGATAATTCTGTGGCTAAGTGGTTATCAAGTTTGCCTTTTAAGTCGAAGTTCAAGGTTCAATTCAATTGTTTTTTTTTTTTCGGGATGAGTTGGCAAGTTCTCCGGAAGTAATTAAATTCCAATGGAAAGAAATTTCTTACTTAGCTGGTCTCAGTCAGACAACGCAGTACCCGGGGATGAGCAAGCTTTACCCGTCCCCTAAATCTATCTACTGCTGTTTTGAAGCTCTATGGATTCAAGTAGGTCCCCTCCATCACTAATAAAGTTATGGTTGAGAAAAATGCACTAGGCCCACGCTCTCCAAGTTGAGTTGTGCAGCATAGGTGTGTGTCAGTTGGAGGAACACAAGACTAACTTCATGTCTAATGCGTTTGAGGATGCTTTTTGTCTAAGGCTGATAGAGGGTGTGCTTTTTAGGCTTATTATTTTTGAGAAGATATAAGATGCATGTAATTTAGTGTTACAACCAAGACCTTAGCTTTATTATAAAGATAAGAGTTTAATATTAAATATTATGCTTTAAAACTGATTTCTTTCACAAGGGTCTCTAACAAATTTTAGGCAAGAGATCCAATTTTCGACCACTTTTTGCAGCATTTGGGGGCTCAACCAACATCCTTCTATAACGACTTCGATTTCGGGCGAGCTCTCTCCAGTTTCACACTCCATGTCGGTTGAGGTCTTCATCCACTTGATTGCGCCACCTAAGACGAGGTCTTCCCCTTCCGCGATTTCCCTGCAATGTGCTTTCGAACACCCGACGAGCCGGAGCGTTTGGGTCCATCCGCTCAACATGGCCCAACCATCGTAGCCTCGCGATGCGTACTCTTCTGGCTTTGCCCATGTCGCGGTACAGCTCATACAGCTCGTTGTTGTATCTTCTTCTCCACAAAGATCATTCGGAGAATTTTTCTTTCGAAACGACCAAGGGTTTCTTCATCCGCTTTCGATAAGGTCCATGATTCCACGCCGTAAAGCAGAACCGGGATGATCAAGGTCTTATACAAGGTTACCTTGGTTTTTCTGGAGAAGGTTTTGTTTCTCAATTACTTGCCTTCTTAACCCAAAGAAGCAACAGTTGGCAAGAGTTATTCTCCGTTTGATCTCCGCACGAAGTCCTGTACTACCTCGAAGTTATGTCTGTCTATTGTGACGATTTGTCCAATTCGTCGATGTTCTGTGTCCTTGTTTGATGACAACATATACTTCGTTTTGCCCTCATAAACCATCAAACCCCCGCTTTGTCGCAAAAGCACCTATGACATCACGCTTATTTCTTCCCACTACGTCAATATCGTCAGCATAGGCGATTAACTGTACAGACTTTTGAAAGATTGTTCCTCTGGTGTTGACGTTTGAGTTTCTTACAATCTGTTCAAGTATGATGTTGAAGAAATCGCATGACAGTTTGTCGCCTTGCCTAAAACCTTTTTCGACATCAAAGGTCTCGGTGAGTTCTTTACCGACCTTGACGGAGCAGCGTGAATTCTCCAAAGTCATCCTGCATAGTCGTACGAGTTTTGCCGGGATGCCGAAACTAGACATGGCTCTGTACAACTCGTCTCTGTAAATACTGTCATACGCGGCCTTGAAATCGATGAAAAGATGGTGAATATCGATATTACGGGTTTTTTCCAAGATCTGCCGTAATGTGAAAATTTGGTCTATTGTGGACTTCTCTGGTCTAAAACCACATTGATAAGGACCTATCAAGTTGTTGACGTGGGGTTTCAGACGTTCACATATTACAGCAGACAAGATCTTTTGGGGGCATATGTCCGCAATAACACGCCAAAAGTTCTCTTCCAAGACGTCAATTGTCACGGAACCATCTGCGTAGAAAAGAGACTTCACATAGCCCCACAGAAAAATAGTCCAACTGTGTTAAGTCGCCCTATTTTAGAAACCATGCCCAAGGCCCGAGAGGCGAGATAATGCGCTCACCAAAAATTTCCTTCAATCCTAACTAATATTATCAATGTGAAAGTTACTCTGCCTTACCGTCTCCTGGCCAAACTACAGAACTGATTTAAATGAAATTTTGTACAGAGATAGTCTGGAGCCTGAAGAAGGATATAGGCTATATTTATTTCTTTATATTGTATTCCTATATTGCCACAGGAACGGGAACGTATACGCGAACATAGAAACTACAACACCGATTTCAAAAAATTTTCCACCGTTAGAATGCTACACTATCTCTGAGTAACATTAACTTTAATTCATTCACCTATTCCTACGGGAACGGGAGTCCTTACTAATATAATAAGTGGGAAAGTAGCTCTGTCTTTTATGTTACCATCTCCCGTCCAAACTAATAAACCGATTTAAATGAAATTTTGTACAAAGATTTTTCAGAACCATGGGAAATACATAGGCTACATATTTTTCCCTATATTCCCACGGGTGCAGGAACGTATACGGGAGACCGCCCCAACTATTGAACCGATTATATGAATTTTGGTACAGAGACAGTCTAGAACCCGAAGATGGACATCCTTACTAATATTACAAATCCAAAATTAACTCTGTCTGTTCGTGTTTCTTTGTTACCATCTCCCGCCCAGACCCCAGACCACTGATCCAATTTAAATGGAATTTTATTCAGAGATAGCCTAGAGCTTGAGGAAGGACATGCGGAAGGACAAGACATTTGACCTGAGAAGAAATGTCTATCTTGATTTTCAAATAAAAATTGGCAGTCGGGAATGGCTGTGTAAAAGGTCGATTTCGGCGCCGACTAATGAGATAGTTAACCATATAAACTAATAAATTATGTTTGATGTATTGGGAGATGTTGTCGAATGTCTATCAAAAGACAATATTATGGACACTGAGCAAGTCACATCATACCCTATAGAGTTTCTCAATTTCTTAGGATTATTAGGAGTGGCAGTAAGTTGGTGTTCCAGTAATCCAATAGTGGGAATCCAGAATTGTTTAATAATGACTGGAACGGCAAAATGAGAAAACGTTTTGATTCCCCGTTTTCCTTTAATTCCCACTTATTGGTCATTATAAATAAGGCTCAGACGCTTTAAGTTGCAAGTGTTCGTTTTGAAAAAAATCCCATTGCAACTTTATGTGGCAGAATCACGTGTATCAATCCCAAAAAACCTTTTTAATTCGCAAAAGATGGAAAAATTAAGAACGTCGTGTGCAAACATATAAAAATAATATAACAATAGTTTACTAAAACGCATGAATGTGTCTTATTTGCAAAATAAAAAGCCTAAACAATTAAGAATGCTGCCGAAAGTCATTATTCCACGCGGACAAAGTCGAGGGCACATCTAGTAAATAATATATCCTTTTGGATATCATGTTTTCTCTTAGCCAAGACAGAGCTTCGCTGATTACCATTACCTCCTCTTGGAACTCGCAACAATGATCTGGAAGACGAAGCTATCTAGTTTTGGCATCTCCATAATTCTCGTCGCCAAGTAGAACTTTGATGTTGAAAAGAGAGGCAAACAATGTTTTTCACGTGTATCGCCTTTCGCGAGGAATTAGCAAGTCTCAAATTAGAAAATTCATTGCCATATAAAGCGCTTTCTCGATTTGCCGTTCGGAACCGGCAGCAAATCGTAGGTATCTCCATTTCGTCAGAAGGCATGGTTGTGAGAAATGTGAGGCTCCTCGCGCTCTTGCGCTAGCCCATTTGTTATATTTGCCTATAATTTTTCAAAAGTCTGCACGATTACTCGGATACACAGACGATACTGAGTAAGAACTAAAACAGAAACGGCAAAATTGGCTTTGATGGTTAATGAGGGCAAAACGGTGTATTTGGTGTCATCAAACAAGAACAGAGAACTTCAAATTGGGCACAACGTCACAATAGACAGACATAACTCCGAGGTTGTTCAGGACTTCATTTACCTTCATTTACCTATCCACTATATAGACATGGATTGCTGTTCTTTTCTTCAGTTTTGGCTTTGGTACCGTTGCATTCTATTTCCCTTTCATTTCGGTAGCAGGAGTCGTTATTTTCAAATCATTAAACTTGATATCTTGTGGCCTAATGAATCATAAGGGACCCAAAGACTAACGACGTTTAGCAAAAGCCAACCTCAGCTATATCCCCTGCTCAAATTTTGAAAGGAAATTCCCTTATCCCACTTTCTAGTCATTGTTCCAACAGACAAGGTCAACGTACAGCAGAAAATTGAAATGTCCAATTTCAATTACGATGACGTTTTCTTTTTAACTTGGAAACCTTTGTTTCCGCTTAGACACCAAGAACTAATTAAATATTCCCATAGAAACAACAATGTCATCCACAAATGACTCAGTATGCATCTTTGCAAGTCACTTTTACGTAATTGAAGTGTGACCAACCATTTTAGTGAATAACCATTGTTTCGATCCACTGTTTTTTCAGATGTTGAATGTTGGGGAGGGAAGTCGTATGCCAAACCAAAGCCATGACCTTACAATTTCCATAAAATGGTTATTCTATTAAAGCACCAGTACGATAAAGGACCTTCTGTTCAATGAAAATCGTTTAAGAATCTTTTCTCTGTAAATCAACATTTGTTCAGTCAGAAAAAACACACGCATACGTTGCCTGAAACTCTTCGCTTCACCTCCTTTAACCTTTGAATTAAGAAACCATATGCCTAACATTTACCTCATCCGAGTTACCGAGTTATGCAAACCCTACATTGTTATCTTTGTATATTGGCATTGGCACAGTTGTTTAGCTCTGAGCTTGCAGAAGTAATTTCGCTCGTGGTGACGACCGACTGACGGTTATCCTATGTTCGCAGCGAATTTATTTGCATTGCGTAACAATTCCACAATACACACTCAAAGATTGGGAATCTCGATTCTAGTGCTGTTGTTTATCCTTCAGTCATACTTGATACTTTGTTTACTTTAAATCAATGGGCATCCGCCTTACGCCAACAAGCTGAGAACTTTCTCGAGTTTGTTGATTGAATAAGGTAGGATCCCACAGGAATATTTTCAAATGGAATCGATATAGGTTCGGCTTAGTGAAGCAGAACTAAACAAATTCTGAGAAGTTCTTTCTTCTTTTCAAAGTCAGAATAAATATTATAAAATTGGAATACAACTCTTTTGTTGCCTGAAGTCAAAAGATTTCAGCACTTTGCCCGGTTGAATATTTAAAACTTAGGGATGTGGCATCTTTTGAGTGAATATCTTTGGTGACCTATCTTCCAGCCAAATCATTCCCCTTAGGCTTTGAATCCTTTCAGACAGTTTTGCTCCAAGTGGAATCTTAGCGCCACCTTCTTTTGTTGAGGGGGTGCCACTCCTTCTCAAGTTGATGGTATATTTTAACAAAAGAAACTTCACTTCAACTGCGATTGTTGTGCAATAGGGTTGGGGTAGGAGTTTAGGGCTTTGTTGCATGCATAATATTACATAAATGTTGGCTTTCAAAGTTCAAGGGTTTTTTAATACACTGTCAAAGCATTATAAGCATAACGTTAGTGTGCCGTCGTTGAATAAAATAGATAACCTTATGAAAAGAATGTGCACAATTGGGTAAGACGTACTTGCTCTAGTCGTTTACTTTTGGAACACCCACACACAGAAAAATAACAACGTAAAATCAAAAAAAATAAACATATTTCAACATTTTTTAGCTATGGTTTTGCTTTCATACCGTTTCTCGTTGATTCAACATGCTTACGAGTTTGAAAGATGAGCTTAAATTTGTTGTAAAAATAACATGAATTAAGCTTAAAGTGACATGAATACCTTTTTGAATCAACTCATAATTTGTTTTGAAATAAATCTATTCACATGTGAAAATAATTTTCATTTCATCTTGAATCAACTCGATTCCCGCAATGAAACAAAGTGAACAATCCTGTTGAATCAAAGCCAGAAACTTTTTAAAATGTGGTTAATTTGTTGTTGAAATAACATTAACTTCGCTATGAATTAATACGATGATTCCCTTAAAAACAATCGCTTCCGTTAATGAATGAACACGAAAACGTCCTTAGAACGTAATGCTTCCCACTTTAAAATTATATTAAGCTTCACGTTGGATTAACACTTCCCTCAAGTAAAATAACATTATATTGTAGTTAAAATGCTGGTCGTTAGGGTGGTTCGAAATACAACAACAATCGCAAAAATATTACTATGCGAAAATCTTAAAATCTTTTTTTTGACCCAATGTAATGTATACTTACAACTTTTACCTAAAGTCTTTCAATGAAAACTGTTATTATAATATATGATAATGATTATATGATTGAAAGAAAGCTCAAATTGGTTTAAGTTTTTATTTATTTAATTTATTTTTATCATAATAATAATTATAAACACTTATTTCTAAAGTATAATTTCCCATTATTGTTTGGAGAAACAAGTTCATTGGTGGGCTTGTAAATTCCCTTAGTTCTTTTAATATAAAATTTTCTTCTAATAAGCCTATTTCATAGGACTGAAAGTGATTATCAAAAATCTTGGTTTTTATTTTACAAATTACAACATACAACAAATATATTAGTAGACATTATAGCAAAGTACAAAATCTTATATATTTCCAACGAATTTTTGTCAATACTAAGATAACAGTTTTGTCTATTTATATACTTCCGCAAAACACAATTTTATTATAAAACACAACATTTTTTGGATCTACCTCTACATTCATGTGATCAAATATATAATTTATATTATCTTCTGGATGAACTATATTATCTGAACTTAATTCTAGAGTACTCGGAATTCCGTTACTATAATCGATTAAAAATTTCGCAAATCCAACAATACACAGCAGCGCGTTAAATTCTGGGAAGTGTTCCTGAGGATTTCGCACATTAGAAATCAATGTTTTAGTTTTAGCACTCAAAGCACTTTGAAATTATATATTCCACTTTTACTACCACGTACAATAAGAACAGCCACTGCAACGCGAATGAAGACAAGATATGGAGAAAATGTATGAGCTTGAAATCAAATAACGGAGTATGATGGCATTTAATGTAATTTGAACATCGCTCACTAACACTTCAACACGAATTGAATGTTGATCTTACGCGAATGTTGTTATCATGAAATAAATTCTAAAAAGGCAGACAAGCTCACAAAAAAAGGCAAAATAACGCAGAATTTAAAAATGATTTAACTGTTGAATTAACACGAAAAGATTTTATTTCAAAATCATAATACTTTGATTCAAAGTCATCTGATGTAGATTCACGACTAAATGTTAATTTTTGAATCAATAATAATATTTCAACTTGGAAATCATGTTAAAATTACATTTTTTATAGTAAGATTAAAATTAAACATTTAAAAACGTTAAATCAAACGAAAATTGAGTTGAACCAAAAGCTAAAAATGTTGTTTTAAATTGAAAAAATGGCAAATCAACATTTGAAGTGAAATGACAGAATGAGCTTAAAACAACATTTTTTCATGTTAATCTTACATGGGTGTTTTTTTCTGTGTGCAACATTTTGAAAAAGAGTTGGAAAGTTGATATACAGTGGAATGAGATGTGTTTTTTTTTTTTCAAAATAGATAAGCTCACTGGCCTCGTACAAAAAAAAACCATTGTCGCAAAAAACCTCTCGTTATCGTTACTTTGCGATTACGTATCACGTTACTCACTGTCATTTACTACTGCTTTAAGTGATTGTTTTGCTATCGTTGTGACAATTTCATATATCCATTCCCGTTATTTATAATCGGTCGTTGTTTTAGGTTTCGTGTTTTTGGCTCGCGTTTCGTATTTCATAATACAGGTTTTGGATATAGAGAAAAAACATGTGACACTAAAAAGTCAAAAAAAAACAAATTGTCTCCTAAAATCTAGCGAAAAGTGTATTATATCTAATGACATGTTATTGAAATCCCTCAGTCAGTATATCAATACCAAGGAACTCAAATTCGATAAGTTCTTCTACACTGAACTAAGTTACAAAAAGTCATGGAAAGTGAGGAAAGGACCTACTCAATTAAAACGCATGCAATAAAACGGTATTCAGATGGCTTAAAAACAACGGAAGGGACTGGAGCAGGAATCTTTGGGCCAAGAGCAAAAAATTTCAGTACCGATTGGAAGGATGTCAAGCATATACCAAGCTGAAGTACATGCAATACGCAAATGCGCGGAAAAAAACATTGACAGGAAATATAAAAACAAACTCATTGCAATAATGACGGACAGTCGGACAGTCAAGCTGCATTTAAGGCTCTAAGATCCTACAAAATCTCCTCAAATCTTGTCAGCGAATTCATCGACAAATTGAACAAACTGGGCAGCAATAACAAGGTTACAATATACAGGGTACTAGGTCATGTAGAAATCATAGGCAACGAACTGGCAAAGACAGGAGCCGGATCACCACTCATAGGACGGGAACCTTTTTGTGGAGTAACGGAGAGCCACATAAAAAATGAAATCAAAAATTTGAAGGAAGACAACAGAGTTAAACACTGGAATGAACTCCCAAAATCACGCCAAGCCAAGCTCCTACTTGGCACCTTCAACCCAAAACGCTTGAAAGACGTAATAAACCTTAGTACGAACAATATAAGGATGAACACCAAACCATTCATTCATTCATTCATTCAACCACCAAACAACAGTTGGATGCTTTTTGGACGTTGAGAAGGCATTCGATAGTGTCTGGATAAACGGACTAATACATAAACTAATTATTTAAGGGCTTCCAGAAACTTTAATAAAAACTGTACTTAATTTTCTTTATTACTTTATGGACGATTCCTTTACCTACGCGCACTCACTGCCACCTGTAATTGCAGCTCGTAGGTTTGAAGCCCACACAAAGAAGGTCTTCGAGTATTAGTTGGTAGTAGTGGGGAATCAAAATTAACTACGAAAAGTCCGCTCAGGCCTACACAAAGGCGAAGACATTCGCGATCTGCCACAAACTACCATTTGAAAGCGGACACATTCGAACACTGTTCATAAAATTTTAGTTTACTACTCTTTTTTAAAATTAATTCAATATCCTTAAACGTCATTTACTTTGCTTCATTAATTGTATGATGGTCACCACAGTAGTTCAAGCTCCAAACGTTATTGCACAAAAACTGCTAAAACAGGTTGGACAGTCGGTTTCTGCTAAGGTAGGCCAATTAATTACTAAATCGTCGGCTTACAAGCAAAACTGACCAACTGCCAAAATTTGTATTTTGTATTTTTAATTTCAAGTATAATAAAAAAATTGAGTAGAAAATTCTAAAAAAAACTGCCTACCTGATATTATGCCTAAGAATATGCAAAGTAGCTTTAATTATTGATTGACTATCTGCCTTCACGTAAGAAAAATTCAGGAAGAACTGACCAAATTCAGATAGTCATTTTTTCCAGAACAAAAATCAACTTTTGTTGTAGATATACCGTATTTATGTAGAAAAAGAATCCGACTTCGATGAGTAGCACATTTTTTTAATTTTTTTTTTGTGCCTCAATCAAATATTCCAAATGTTCATCTGTTCATCAAAAACTCCACTGCTCCAACCCAACCTCCCACCTCATCCCGTCGTATGTCAAAGGACTCGAGGTCGACCAACCCGGATGGTACGGGTGCCGAGACTGTCGGCTCCTTCTCTCCCCCGAGTTGTAAGTGAAACTGTGATTCAAAGTGGAACAGAAAACGAAAGGCCATTTGCAATACGGTAGTTGTTGAATGTTGGGAAAGGTAGTTTGGATGAAGGAAAAGAATTGGGATAGGTAGAGGATTGGGTTAGGTAGTGGGAAAGTTGAGGTAGAGGAAAAAGGAAAGGTAGAAAAGGAATATGAGAAAGGAAAGGAAAGGATAAGGAAAAGTGAAAAGAAAAATAAGGAAACGGAAATTGGAAAAGGAAGGGAAAAGGAAGTGTCGTGACGAAAGGGACCTGGCACGCTTGCGAGGCACGGCTCAGCTCGCCGGATTAGGGGGGGATCTTGCCCCTTCGCCAGACGGAAACCACATTACAAAACATAAATCGTGCCAAAAAACGCCAATCTCCTTATTCGCGAAGTTGGTGAAGAAATTGTGACTTACAGTGGAACTGAAAACAAAAGAATTTCCAATCCCCCTACATCCCAAGTTGAAGGTGAAATTGTGTCTAACTGTGGAACGAACAACGAAGGGGATCCCAACCTCCCTACCTATTTTCCTGTAAAAAAGCCATTGGCAATAAGTGGGGCTGCTCCCCCCGGATCACACACTGGCTCTACACCGCGGTCACTAGACCAATACTCACATATGGAGTAGTGGTATGGTGGACCGCTCTTGATAAAAGCGATAAGGTCCAACGAACAGCCTGTCTGTGTATAAGTGGAGCACTGAGATCAACACTTGCTGCCCTAAATATACTCCTTAACCTCACACAACTAGATATGTTCAGCAAACAAATGCCTCATCTACAGCCATTCGTATGAGAGCTATCTCCCAACGGACCGTAAATAACATCGGTCACGCTACAATCCTAAATTTATTCGGATCAATCCCTTGCCATTCCGACTATACCATCCCCCAATAATTGGTTTTTGATAATAAGTTCCAAGTCGCAATCCCAGAACGACCTGAATTTTTGAGAGATGATTCAATTCATTTCTATACAGATGGTTCAAAAGCCGAAGAAGGGGTAGGCTGCGGGGTGTACTCAAACCGACTTAACGTAAGTCTCTCGTTCCGCCTTCCAAACCATTGTAGCGTGTTCCAAGTGGAAATTCTGACGATCAAAGAGGTCCTATCATGGCTAAAAGAAAACATGATATCCTCAACGGATATACGGATTTTCTCAAATAGTCAAGCAGCCCTCAAATCAGTCGGCGCTGTTTCTACGAACTCAGCAACCGCACTCAACTGTCACTTATCTCTTAAGGAGATGATTGAAAAGTTCAATATTCACCTTATTTGGGTGCCGGGGTACAGAGATATCGTGGGTAACTGCAAAGCCGATAAACTCGCCAGAGAAGGAACCAATCTACCGCTCTCAACCAGCAAGTTGAATATTGGTATACCAATCGCTACATGTAAACTTATGCTAAAGCAAGAGGCAATGGATAGAACAAATCATAGGTGGAACAATATCACCACGTGCGTGGCAACAAAACGGATATGGCCAGGACTAGATCCAAAACGCACAAGACGTTTGTTATCCATAACCAGATTGCAAGTTAGCTCCGTAATCAATGTCATTGTCTGATAGGCAGACACGCCATAAGAGTTGGCGTTTCATCTAACGACTTCTGCAGAAGTTGCTTAGGTGAGTAGGAGACAGTGCCACACCTCCTCTGCTCATGTCTTGCACTCTCTTAAAAGAAAACGGCATCTAGGGAAATATTTTCTTGATGACCCAAGCGATCTGGCGAACACAGATTCCCTGCATCTCCTTCGCTTTATTAAAAGCTTCAAATAGTTTTGCACAAATTTTTATGGTATCACAATGGACCTAATATTGGCCTAAGTGTGTCAGTTGTATTTCTAACAGCCATTTTTACCTAACCTAACCTAAGCGGTTTGTTGGGTTTTGCATTCGAAGTATCGGTTGGGTTAAATACAAAATAAATTTATTTTACTTTAAATAGCGTATGATCATAAGAACCAACATTAGAACCTTCTTGGAGCTACAATTCCGAAGATGATTGCCTTTCTTCATGTTCAAGTTGCCATATTTCTAAGCTTGGTTTGAATCAGCTCCCAGTCTCCCCGTACTGGTTTTGGGTTCCTGAAATTGGGCGCAATTTTTTCCCTTCTTTCTATATCAGATATAGGTACATTACCTGCATTTTACTTCAAGTCGAGTCTTTTCATCTCCATTGCCTAGAGAACACTTTCACGACACTTTGGCTAAACCTTTAACACCATGTTATGACAAAAGCATTTTATGTCCGACAAGACTATCTCAAAAAATTTCTTAAAACTTGATGGTGCAAAAGAATTTCACTGAAGGACTATTAAAACACAAACTACGAGAATCAATGCTTGCCAAATGTGTAGAATATTTGATGAACACTTTTCAAAAAACCTCAAATAAAATATTTAAAGCTGTGAACAGATGATTCTTCTCTTACATGTCGAGCACATTATGTGTTTTTTTACTACGTCATCCAACGAATAAAAGACAGGTGCTATTTGTTGTTCTAATATTTCCTTTTAGACATCACTCACACTAAAACCACATTTCGTATACCTGTCAAACAATTCGTCTTCCCTTTTCCGTCATCATGCTTTAAACGATTGAGTGGTTTGACAGCTGTCATTCAATAAAACGTATCGAAGTAATTAATCCACGCAAATTTTACACCCTAACCCACAAATCTCCCGTTCCGTGAGATACATTTTTCAAGTAAACCCGATAATGCGTTGCGTGTATTTACGGCATTAATTTACCTAAAGACTCCTCCACACCCTCCACCACCTGTCAGCTCAATTTCAACTCAACTCAAGACGAATATATAAATATTCGAAAACGCAAAAAGCCACCAGTGTTGTGCTTGAAATGAGATCTCGTTAAGTATTTACTTCGAGACTGTGTATAGGAGTAGATACTTACTTATTTTTATTGAATGAAGGCAACAAGGACATAAATTTCTTTTCACCTTTGTCCTGAGTCTGGCCTGTGAGCACACAAAAAAAAAATTAAAAGAGAATAAATGATAATCAAATTTACTTTATCTTGAGAAATTCAAATGCCCAGACCTATTCACCATTGAAAATCATATCATGTGCCATTTGAATTGCTTAGTCATTTCATTTTAATTCACAACGAAAAGGGACTTTGAATGTCACAAATTATTCTACACACAATGAATATTTTATGTCCGCAACTTTTGAATTGGAAAAAACAGAAGAAGGAATTTGGCTCCTCTGAAAGCCTCGTTGTGTAGACATAACAAGCTAATGGATATTCTCTTCTTTGATTAATTTAGTGTTTATTTGTTTATTTATTGTCTACAATCAACTTTTTTGTTTTGTTTTTCCCATTTGTTGGTGTGATCATCATCATCATCATCAACATCGGGGAAAAATACACAAATCATTATAGGCTCACATGGAGGACATTTTGATAAATGGACTTACATTGGCTTGCCCTGTTTACCCACCTTAGTGAGCCCACATCCGAACACTCAACATGATGATCAAATGCGCCTTGTCACGAATAAAATGACACATAACATCGTTACGATTCCTGATTACTTATACTCTCCTCAAATCCCCCTTAAGTTGATCCAATCAAGGCATTACTTCTCGATATTTCTCCAAGGACGAACAAAAATAGAACGCAAACATATAAAAGTCAACCAAGGGAAGAGAAAACTTTAACTTGTGCATGGAATTGTGTTTTGAAAGTTTACTCCTACGACTTTTGCTCCTTTCACAGAACGGCAACACAAACACAATGCTCCTGGGACATGCCACTAAAACCATGAATTCAACTCCCATGAAAGGAATGAGAGGCTGTGGTAATGATAAGCTATTCACGTATGAAATGATGCTTAGTACAGAAAGTCAGTCATCATCAATTATACTCCCACTAAAATGACAGTTCAACTACATCAAAACGCACTCAAAATGTTTCGAAACTCATAATTAAAGTGGCAAATACCCGCCAATTATAAATGAAAAATTTCATTGACTGTCACATGAAGTATGGAAGTTCTTAATCCTTAAGTAAATACTATGTGGCCAGTTGTGCAGTGGTGAAAACTGTCCAATAGTTTCGACAGCCATTAATAAATATGTCAATATCGTTTGTCCGGCTACAACTCCCTCAGGGAGCTATTTGCTGTCTGCCATAAGGACTTGCATTTACATTTTCGGGGGCTTTTTTTAACGACCTTGTCCTTTTCCGGTCGAGTCATGCGATTGTTAACAGCTATTGATAGCTTATCTCGTCCACAAGAACGAAAGTATGTATTTATGATTGGACGAAGGGATTCGTTACAGACCGTTTACGATTTACGATTCAAAAACAAAACGACCACAAATGAGATTTGAATATCCATTATCAACAACACCCCAAGGGTGTTCTTGAACAGGGTAAACTAATTAAAACCACCCTCGGATGTCCTTTTTCAAATCAAATTACTTAAGTACGTTCCTGCTTTCTTTGTAACCTATATATTTTTATTAAGGCTCATGCTGCCCCCGGATTAATCGATTTTCTTTTTCTATTCGGGGTTTCTCTTTTCTTTTTGGGGGGTTTTTTTTTTGTTTTATATTTTCCTTGGAAGTTGCATCGTAAAATACATGAAACTTTTACGCTGAAGGAAATCCTAATGAGTTGTAGGGAGTAGGGACACAGGGAGAATGACATTAGCATTATTGTTTCCTGTAACACTGTTATTGGGTTTCTTTTTTCTGTTAAAGATTCTTTGATCGCATTTCCTTGGCATTGGGCTAACTTTGGCTCGGAGAAGTTTACCTTCGGGCAAAACACACAAAATGTATCCGGGGTCTTATTAAACTTTATTCTTTCCTTTTTCTTTTTTTTTTAGTTTCTCTGCATTTTGATTTACGAGTTATGTACATAGCAACTCCCATTTTTAAAGAAGGGATTCATTTGAAAGTTGAAAAGTTGCAAATTTGAATTTAGATTGGAATCAGCAATATGTGTGGATGTTATGTATTCTTTATATTTTTGTTTTGTGTGCGTGGAGGCGTTAAGACGTAGGAGGATTTCTTTTGGGGTTGAGGTTTATTTTTACCACAAAATGTTTGATTTGTTAACCACCCAGTTGGCTTAATTTTATTGACGTTGGAGTTGACATTTCTTGATGCAATGTCAAATTTTTTGCTTTTGTTTGCTTGAAAATTTGTGTAGCCCGTGGCGTAGTTAGCATGATTACCTTTTACGTAGGAGTTCCCTGTGAGAGTAATTTACTGTCATGAAAGCGATTTTTAAAAATTGCCAGATCGGAAAGGAAATGCAAATTAGGGTCCCTGAAATTCGTTGAGCCTCGGGGGCTTTCGAGCTTTGTGGCGCCACCATTTTATTTTTTTGTTGGAAAATTGTTCAGCATTTTATCTCTCGGTTGGTTCCAGCCTCCAAACTTTCTGTTCCCAAACACAGGGTGCGCTTTATATGACTGACAACTGGTGTGTTAGAAACGGTCTCTCCATCAATCCTCTTAAAAGCGAGGTTGTTCCCTTCACGAGACGTAGAAAATTTACTGGTCTGACGCAACTTACACTTAAAGGCGTCAACATTCCCTTTTCAAACGAAGTCAAACATTTCGGACAATAAGCTTCTTTGGTCTAAACATGTCGAGTCTAAGACTTCTTAAGCACTGTCAGTCTTCTGGCAATCTAAAGGAGCCTTTGGTAAGACATGGGGTCTTTCACCGAAAAGAGTCCTTTGGATCTATACGGCTTTGATAAGATCAATCATCTCCTATGCGTCAGTTGTTTGGTGGGCTCTCGGGTAAATATGTTATAAGCTCTCGGGCAAATATGTTATTTCTTCGTTTTCCAGACTTCAAAGATCAATTTGTCTTGGCTGAACTGGGGTCTTCACCAACACACCGAATGCTGCTCTCAACCCACTGTTGAATCTTCCTCCCCTTTTATAACTACATCATGGGGGGGGGGGGGGGGTGTACTCTCAAGACCATTTCTCGATTAAAGAGATGTGGTTTTTGGCAGAATTTGCACTGGAGCTTTGAGGAACTCGCAAGCAGCATATCTTTTGACTCACGTCCAATGGATATGTCGTCTGACACGATGATCCCAAATCTCAAACTTCGTCAAAAATACTCAGTAAACTTTCCTCCGATTCAGGACTGGTCCACTCCAGAATCTGAGCCTAGAAAGAACTGTTACCGAATTTTCACAGATGGTTCCAAAACGGGTAATGGATCTGGCGCTGGTGCCTTTGTTGAGAGCAACGACATACGACTGCACACCTCTTTGAAATCATACGCATCCGTTTTCCAAGCCGAGGAGTATGCTATCCATCCAAATGGCTATAAGCCATGTTACGAACAATGATTGGATGTGGAGAAGTATCAGTATTTGCACCGACAGCCAAGCTGGCTTAAGGTACTTCTCAACCCTCCAACTATGTACTCCGAATGCAAGGAATGCAAAAGCTCTTTGAATGCGGTTGGAAGACTAAATTCTTTGAGTCTCCACAAGTCCTTCATTATCAGTTTTTACACATTCATTACGTTCTCGGAATGAATATAAGGTTCAACTTACCTACTATCCGTACTTTAATTTCATTCAGTTTTATTACCCTAAGTTGCTGTTTGTTGATTGTTGCATTATCAGTTACTCCATTCATAGCTCCTTTATCCTCTTAATCCTACTAAAAGGATCGTGATTCAAAAATTTCTAAAAAAAAAAATTATAAAAAAATAACCTCCAGCACCGCTGAACAATTTTTGTGCGATTATGTGAAGTCGCTTGTCTACGCAGATAAGCCCGAGACAATTGACGCCTTGGAAGAAAATATTCAGAGTGTTACTGTTGCTGCTGGCATACGGCTCCAAATGTTACAAAAAGGGATTGAAAAACGGACTTCTAGGCCGCGGCAGCCACTTGCAGGAAATCATTTAACCTTTATCTTTATCTAAGTCCGAATTCTTGGCCAGTACAACAAACTATATGCGTGTTATTATTTCTTGATATCCACACGTCTAAAAAAGCATCATTTATGGATTTGAAACAATTCGCTTGTAGTTATAATTCTTAAGACGCCATGCTTTTATACTTTCTCCATTGACAGAAGCTGATTTACATGATGTTTATAGTTTCCACTTTTGACTATTCATAAAATCTTAGTCTACCGGGTTCATTAAGCCTGATTATCTAAAAATATAAAGCACAACAGTGTCTGCAAACATGTGAATGAAATAGCTATAAAAACTATCTGGAAGATTTATTCATAAATAGTGAAGAAGAAGTGGTCCTAGTCCTAACCCTTGAGGCACTTTACGATTAACAATAAATGGACTAAAACTACGCATCAAGTGGGTACTATTTGAAGTCCATTACAAAAACTTTTACTTAAAAGCCTTAATGCTATTTTTGAAAACGGCAACTTGTTGCTCAGTTTAAAGAACTTTAGTAGTTTTTTTTAGTAGTAGTAATTTTATTATTTCCAAGTAACAATTCAAATTTATAACAATTTTTCAATAAGTATAACAACTAAGAAATAATAGTGACATGAGTATTTCTTTAAAAGAAATAGAAGTAATGCTACATCAAGTTAAAAAAAAACTCTTAAATTTATACCATCAAAGTGCAAAACAGATACTATTTTTCAAATATTTTTTTTGGACTTCATTCTTGTTGGATAAATAATTAAAGAAAAAACATCAGTAAACTGAAAGTCAATAGAACCAAAATATCAATGAAGGACATTGAGGAGCAATTCAATACTTTTTATATCATGACTTAAAAGCCAACTTTTCACGGCTTTTACTAAAGAATTAATATTTGTAAGAACTCTTAAATCATATAGAAGCTTGTTGAACAAACGACACGACACGATATTATAGAAATTTCGGAAAGCAGTTGTGCGAAACCTGGGTATAGATACTAAATGAAGAGAATTAGTCCGTAAACAATAATTGTTGATGAGTCTAAAATTAAAATTTCCCGACCTTCTAAAGAAAATCTTGAGCACTTTAAAGCAATATAAGTGACGGACTGGAAGAAGTTTCAAATCTTTGGACAGTGGTAGACTAGGGTACAGACGATGCTTCCTACAAATCAATTTTAAAATACGCTTTTGTTATGTCAATAGAGGTAGAATTCTATTCAAATACGCTCCTCCCCAAACATTGCAATTTTAAATGAAAAACACTTTAATAGCTTGTTGGGGTATATTTTACCACAACAAGTTAGACCTTTACTTTTCTTCCTTTTCCCATTTTCACCCCCTTTGTTGTGACTGCAAAGTGCTGGCAGAGTACAAAGCAACCCTAGTCCATCAGCTAGTGGTGTACTTCAAAGCATTTCGGAAAAGCAACCCAAATAGGTACACCTTCATTGAGCCAGTGGACGGCTGAAGACTCAAGCAGCAGCGATGTTAAGAACCAGGAAGGTTCTGGAGAAATTCCATAACAGCAGCAGGTTACTAACAACCTAGTATTTGTTGTTTATAAGGGAGAGATATGGCTACCCACCTTTAACACACTGATATAATATCAGTGATCATCAGAATTTGGCATTTGAAGCCTTGTCAATATAAACGGCCAAGAGCCCAACGTAATGGCTGAGTGCCCACCGTAAAGGCCGAGGGCCCAACCTAAAGTGCTTTACCTTAGCAAGGAAATTACTCTTTATAGGACTATCCCCATTCCCCTATCTTATGGAAAGAACACAAAAAAGCAACAAAAAAAATAGCGGGGATATACGCTAAAATGTCAGCAGATGTCACGGCTGCTGGCTTGGGCTTTGCCTTACGATCTCAATATCGTAAGGAGAAGTCGCCAGTGACTAACTTTTCTTTTTTCATTTTTTCTTTAGTTTGTTTGACGATCTTACTTATAATTTTGGATCTTTTTCTTTTTTCTTTTTCTTTTTTCGTTCTTTTCTTTTTCTTTTTCTTTTCCCATTTTCTTATAGATCCAACTTACAAAGTAATCGAAGTTCAACACAACAAAAAAGAAAAAGCTGATTATAAAATGAACAACCAAAAGACCGATAATGTTTCCAAGATGACCGAGGAAGAGGAAAATCTCCTCCTTGACCCATTCTCCAGCTTGGGTATGGAAGATGGAGCCAGTGGTGAGGCAATCATTGTTGATGACATCAGTGATGCCAGCTCCATAGCGGACTCCGACACCTCAAACCTATCGTGCGTGTCCAGGCGGAGTAAAATCTCCAACTGCAAGCGCACGGTCAAAAGGCTGGGGAAAGTTAACTGGAATGACATGACTGACATTGAACGGAAAAGACTCCACAACGCACGAGCCTTTTTAGACAGGGAGAACTTGGGAAAAGACGGGCCTACTGCTAGTCTAGCACCAAGCCCCCTGCAAGGCATGACCGACAAAACTGACAAAACGCACGACACACGAGCCTTTTTGGATAGGGCTTGGGAAAGGATGGGCCAACTGCTAATCCAGCACCGAACCCTCTCCCCCTTCTTGGTAAGAGTGTTAAGACTTCGATGGGTCCGCCTGCTCCCTACGTTGATAAAATTCAGCCGAAGAAAAGGCCAACCCCATCGACGGCTGATGCGGAGACAAAAACGTTTACAGGACACAACACGAAGGACAGACAGACAGACCCTAAAGTACGGAAGCACAGCGGAACTTCCAACCCAGTGATGGGTAACGAAGTCTTTGCTGAGGGGAAGGAAGAACGGATGCGTGAAGGTAGTGTAGAAGGCCATAGCCCTCCGCAAGACCTGAACGTGACCGGGGAATCCAACCCCGAAAACCCGGCACTAAACAAAACGACGGACAGTCTGGCAACTGTCATCGACAGAAATGCCGGACAACGACGAGCTAGGGTCCTCAGCAACAACGAATTACTACGGAGACAAAGACGCAACGCGGAAAGGACCGTCAGACGCCTATCGAAGAAGAATCCCGAATCTTTGACGGTAAAGGCAAAAAGGGCGCTGGTCAGGTCCGAACAAAGACTACGGACAGTGACACCAACAGACATAACAAAACGAACTGGACAATACCCAACAGACAAAAAACAAGCTGGCTGCGAAGCAAATACTGAGACTGGCGAGGTGGCCTCCCTGCCCCTTGTCAAGACCGGTATACCGAGCTGCTCAAAAAGAGCAAGAAATGCCAGCTCCTCCCCAAATAACTCCTCACCCAACAGAATATCTAAGAGGATGAAGACCTCCTCAGTCCCTGCTACAAAGGGCCACCAGGTCGCTATCGCCGACTTTGGGAAACCCGACCGCAAACTGAGTGAAGACGAATGGCAGTTACTTGAACTAAGAATCCTGGAAGAGGTAAACGAGTCGATCGTTAAGAGTAGGCAACCGCCACTCTTCGGGGACCTCACTACCGTCCATGGTTTCAAGATGATGAACTGCGAGAATGAATGGACCCTTCAATGGCTCCAGGAATTTGTGAAAAAGACGGCAGCTCCCTGGCAGAATGCCGATTTACGGCTTGTGACTGCCAGTGAGATAAAAGACCTAAACCGACCAATAGGTAAACTGTTGGTCAGAGGCCCCGCTATTCCCCGCGATCGGCTGGAAAGGTACATCCTTTCATTAAATGCCGAACTTCTGAGCGACCAATGGAAGATCATGAAGGTGGAGAAAACGGAGACAGGAACTGAAGTGATTGTGAGATTGAACCACAACTCCATACCACTTCTAAGACAGGTCAGCTTTAAAGTTCGCGTTGGCATTACCCGATGCAAGCTCAAGCTGATAGCTAGAAGCAAAAAACAGGTTAGTAAGGCGTTGTATATAAAACAAAATATGTCATGGATTTGAAAATAATACAAATAAATCTCCAACACAGTAAAGCCGCCTCTGCCAACCTGGTCTACCTCATGGAGAGTAGACAAATTGATGTAGCCCTTATACAAGAACCTTGGATCGCAAGAGGAAGAATTAAGGGCCTACACTCCAAAGAACTCACGCTGTACAAATCAAATTTTGTCAGCCCAGACAGTAACCATAGAACATGCATAGTAGCTAGAAAACAGTTAAATCTCTTTCTTCTAACTACTTATAGCACAATAGACCAGACCGCGGTAAAGATGGAACGCGTAGGACTTCCATCACTAATTTTGGCTTCCATCTACATGCCACATGATGGAATTGAAGGACCACCAGCGGAGATCACTCACCAACTGGTAGAATACACAAGTAAGAGTAGACTAGATATTATTATGGGCTGCGACGCCAACGCACACCATGTGCAATGGGGAAGCACTGACACAAATTCTAGGGGGGAACTCTTATTTGAATTTATTTTAAGAAACAATCTTTTGGTTATCAATAGAGGTAACTCACCTACCTTTGTTACAAAAAACCGTAAAGAAGTACTTGACATTACCCTCACTAATAACTCGGACACTTGTCTAGTAGAACAGTGGAAAGTACTAGAAGAACTCTCTTTCTCAGACCATCGTCTGATAAATTTTATCACTCCCACTACAGATTGCCCAATCAAACCATTTCGTAATAATAGACGTACTGATTGGGCTACCTTTAGTAAGGAGGTGGACGATAACATAAATTCCCTTAATACAAATAGGAACCTTGAACCGCAAAGCCTTGATAAGTTGACTGCAGAACTCACAGGGATTCTGAGAAATGCCCTGGATAAAAGCTGTCCTCTGATCACAACGGTAAAAAAAAACAAAAAACCAATTTGGTGGAATAATGAGCTGAGCAGCATTAGGAAAGAAACTAGAAGACTTTTCAATGCTGCCAAACGGACCGGCTCCGAAATTGACTGGGAACATTACAAATCCAGCCAAAGGAAATTCAAAAATGAAACTCAACGAGCAAAACGCTGCTCATGGAGAAATTTTTGCAGTGAAATCGAGTGTACGAACAAATCGGCCAGACTACGGAAAATCCTCTCCAAGGAGACCATACCACTTGGTTCTCTGAGAAAACCGGATAACCACTGGACTGAATCCCCGGTCGAGAGTCTGGAACATCTGTTCGATTCACACTTCCCTGGATGCAGCCCTATAGAGAACAGTGAAATAGAAAACACAATGTTTTCTAGACACGAAATCCCGGCAGATATCGTAACGGAAGAGAAGTTGGAATGGGCTATCAACTCCTTTTCACCTTTTAAATCTCCGGGTCACGATGGCATTTTCCCCATGATGCTGCAAAAAAGCAGCAGGAAAGTCATCCCACATCTAAAGAACATTTTTGAAAATAGCCTCATATGGGGCTACATTCCCAAAATATGGCGGGAAGTTAAAGTCGTTTTCATACCGAAAGCCGGCAAACCCAGCCATATAGAAGCAAAAGACTTCAGACCTATAAGTCTGACCTCTTTTATACTGAAAACGTTTGAAAGGCTACTTGATTTACATATCCGTAGTTGCCTGAAACCGGAAGTAATATCTACCTTTCAACATGCCTACACAAAAGGACGAAGTGTGGAAACAGCACTTCACTGTGTAGTAAGAACCATAGAAAAAACGCTGCTAGATAAAGAATACACACTGGCAGCTTTCCTGGACATTGAAGGAGCCTTCAACAATGTACAAAACAGTGCAATTGAAAAAGCCCTAAATGATCTAGAAGTAGAAGAAACAATCACAAATTGGATTATGTGCATGCTAACAAAACGTCAGATCCACAGCGAACTGGGAGGTGCAAGCTTGAAAAAGTGTGTGTCACGAGGAACCCCACAAGGAGGTATTCTCTCACCCCTGCTCTGGATCCTAGTCATGAATGAGATCCTCGTAGCTCTCAAGCATGACGGCGTGAAAGTGGTTGCCTATGCCGATGATTTAGCTCTTCTGGCAACAGGGAAATTCCCTTCCACTATTAGCGCACAATTGAATTATACACTAACCAAGGTAAGCGCTTGGACAAAAAGATGCGGCCTTGCAGTTAACCCCCTCAAAACAGAGCTGGTACTCTTTACAAATAGAAGAAAAATACCTACTTTTGAGGTACCTAGACTAAACAAGATCCCCCTTAAGATCTCTGATCAAGCCAGATACCTGGGAGTGATCTTAGACAAAAAACTAAATTTGGGTCCCAATATACAAGAAAGATACAATAAATCTATGATAGCACTGTATTCGTGCAACAGGATTTTTGGCAAAAAATGGGGACCAAATCCCAAAATCATCCTGTGGATGTATACTGCCATTGTAAGACCTATCCTTTCTTATGGCAACTTGGTCTGGTGGAAAGCGCTGGAAAAATCCACGCATTTAAAAACCCTAACCAAAGTACAAAGATCAGCCTGTATTTGCGTAACTGGTGCAATGAGAACTACACCAACCGCGAGCTTGGAAGTAATCCTCAATCTCACACCTCTTGATCTCTATGTTCAAGAAGCGGCAGCAAACAGTGCACTTAGACTAAACCAGTGTAATATCTGGAAAACTAGCCAAACAGGACACGCACAGATCTTATCGCGATACGCAGAAAACAACATCTGCACGGATTACATAACTCCATATATGGACTTTATAAAATCCTTCACAACTAGCTTCCCCAATAGACAGGATTGGGAGAATGAAACACCTTACTTGAACGAGACGTCTATATCAATCTATACCGACGGTTCAAAAATGGAAGCTGGAACAGGGGCAGGTTTCTTCTCAGAAGGCCTAAAACTTGCCAGTTCATTTAGACTTCCAAATCACAGCAGCGTCTTCCAAGCCGAGATCTTGGCAGTTACAAACGCTGCTAAACAGGTGTCCATGATGGCGCTATCACATGCTGATATCACTTTTTTCATTGATAGCCAAGCAGCAATAAAAGCGATTTCTGCCACTCTTGTCAAATCGAAGCTTGTCTCTTGCTGTCGCGAAGAGCTAAAGGTTCTTGGCACGCAGCATAACGTTAGACTCTGCTGGGTCCCCGGTCATAGTGGTATACCGGGAAACGAAAAAGCGGACGAACTAGCGAGAAAAGGATCAACACTTGACCCTTCTCTCATTGATAAATCGATCAGGATTCCACCCTGTGAAATGAAACAGATCATTGGTAACAAAATAAAGCAAAAATCCAATGAAAGATGGGAATGCCTAGACTCCTGTGTTACTTCCAGGAAACTATGGCCGAAATATGATAAGAAAGAATCTGGAAAGCTGCTATCATTGAATAGACCTTCACTGCGAATGCTTGTCAGTATCATAACTGGACATAACCTACTAGGTTATCACAAAAAGAAAATGGGTCTTTGCACCGATGACCTATGCAGAGGATGCAATGACGAAGACGAGCACGAAGACACAAGTCACTTCCTTTGTCAATGCCCAGCACTCTGTCATACTAGGAAAAAATTTCTAGGAAATTACTTTTTAAATGAACTAGAAGAATTATCAGACGCCCCAAAAAGCAGCCTGTTAAACTTCACCAAGGCCACAAAATGGTTAAATACCGAACAGACATAAAATCATAGGTTTCTAGGACGTTACAATACGTCAGGGTATCACAACGGATCTACATTGATCTAAGTGTGACGGAAATAAGACCAACCGTCAGCCCATTTTACCTAACCTAACCTAACCATCCCCATTCCCCCAAATCTGAGCGAAGGTTCACCGATGTAGTTTAGTAGCTTTCGCGAAAAATGACGAATCCTTTTAAACTGTTAGCTTAAAAAGTTTTCTTGCACAGTGTAACTTGGGTCGATTGGGGCGAGGCAATTTGTTAAATGTTATAGTTTTTCAATTTTCTTTCTGGAATGGATTGAAATGGAACAGTTCTGGGTTCGTTAATTCAGGCAAATTGTTGCGAATCTCTAACAACCGAGAGATTCAGCAACGAAATTATTTAGAAGAGAGCGATGGATGCGTTTCGCCTACGGCGCAGACTCCAGCGAATTTGCTGAGATTACTGCAGATACCCCGTGTTCGAAGATTTTATAATCGAGAGTTTAATATTTGCAAGTAGTGCAAGTTTTAATTGTTATAGTGTTTGATTGGCAGGAAGGCCAACAGTGTTTTGATTCTGTGCAGGAAAGCTCCAGTCAGGCAGGAGTTCAGTAGAGTTAGTGCCAAGACGGGCAAGAAAACTCAGGCAGGATTCGTCAGCAGAAAAAGCTAAGTATTTTCCTATAAAAGTGGAAAAGTGTAAGTAGTGCTTTTGTTTTGTTTTGACTATTGCGTCTTATTGCATATCGGTTACCCTTCGCCTTTCGTAATTTATTCTGAGGTTTCGTCCTGAAACCTCCATTTAACCTTTTGTCTGTTCGGGAAAATTCCCAAAGAGTCGTTTGTTTGCGATTGCATTGTGCACATACTTTGTTGTTTGCATTTTAACCTGGGTAAAACCCATCTCCGAACTGAAATTGCAAACTATTTAAATTGGTTACTGACCCTTTGCCATCAGACTCTACATACACTGTATACCCCCACAATTTTCAGTGTCAAAGTTGGTTTGGAAATTCCAAACAAAAATTTCCTGGCGCTCTTAAATTTGTGAAACACTCTACCTGTGTTTTGATAAAACATTGTTTATATCATTAATTTCTTTTGTTATCAATTCTTCGATTTTCTCTAATTAAAACTACCTACGGACCACCCCTTGCTGAGCAGCTAGCATTGGCAGCATATTATCCTGCTACCTGTTGCATTTTTTCCCCATTGAAACCCACCCAGCTGTCATTTGACAGTTTATCATAAAATTAACTTCGACCAACATTGCCACGGCACATCGGTATATCTTCCCGCGGTATAAATAATTAATTTATCATTTGTTGCGATTAATTAACATATTAGTTTGATATCATCCAAGTTGTGGATTCATTTAGATTCGTTTCGTCGGGAAAAAAGTGCAATAAGATATTCATCAACAGCTTTGGAAAGCAAGTATATGTATAAATGGAATCTTCACATTGTACTACCAAAATATTTTCTCAAATTTTCAGTATGATATACAAAGCTCATTCTGGAGTCCATCGTGAGGTCCAAATATTTAAATTCTTCGACTTTTTCAATTTCGAAACATCTTTCGGTGCAATTGAGACAGCTCCGAAGGGAACAACTGTACAAGCAGTTATGCTTGAGATATTTCGAATCTATGGCAGTCAGCAGCATGAAAGAATACATCCGCTGCAAAACTATTTTTAGCCGCGAAATTAAAAAAAAAACATTATCTTAGTTTTTGAGCTAATCAACAATTTTTGTTCAGCAAACCACAATCGTAATAAATAAATGTCGAAATGTCAGCATTCAATTGAAGAGCATTCTGAACATCGAATCTATGTAAATCAGAAAGAGTATAGCACCCAACACTGAGCCCTGCGGTACTCCGATATTAAGTAACTTAACTTTGCTTCTACTATCGTCAATCTTTACTCTTTGAGACCTATTGGTTAAGTAAGACCTAAACCACTCCAATACAAACCCCCGAAAACCAGTTTCTTCAATTTTACTAAGCAAAAGTACATGGTTAACCATATCAAAAGCTTTTGTAATATCTACAAACAACCCAGCTGTAAACATCTTTTTATCAAAGCTCATGAAAATTTGAGAGCAAAAATCTAACAACGCATCTTCTGTAGATTTTTTTTTTTTTTTTTTTGAAAACTGAATTGTGTTGAACTGAAAAAATTAGTCTTTTTAAAAAACTTACTAATCTATTTTTTACCACTCTCTCAAAAATCTTACTTATTGAAGGTAATAGGGAGATCGGTTTATAGTTACATAATTCATTAATAGAACCTTTTTTAAATAACGGCAGAATATCGGCATATTTCAAAGCATCAGGAAAAACTCCGAACTATTTGAAACCTTGTTTGATGGTCTACACAGTCAAATGCTTTTGAAAAGTCTAAGCACTCGACAGTTCTTTGCCAAGAGCACGTTGAAAGTTTGAGGTTACTCTGAGAACAGCAGATTCCCATGCATGTTTGTTACGAAAACCAGACTACCATTTAAATAAATTGTTTTTATTTGGAATGACTCGAAAATTTAGTAAAACAAAAAATCTTTTCTAAGAGAAAGAAATTTTACCGCAGTAATTCATCAAATAAAATATGCTGCTCCCAAAAGACATCATTTCACATTAGAAACTGAAATCTGATCTGAAATATACGCAATCCTATAGCGCTCTTCATACACCAGACCTAATGTAATCCAATTCCGTTTTCCAATGCTTATCATACCTACTCATCCCTCACTAGTGCACTCTAGGGACTACCGCAAACCCCTCAAAATGACGCAAATGAATTAATTTTCACTTCTTCTCCTTCTTAACATCAATTTTCAGCGCTATGAGCATTGTGATTTCATTTGCAGTTTCATTTCCGATATAATTAATTTGAATTAAATTTCCCGGAACTTGTTGTGTCTTTTCTGAGAACACCACACGAAAGGAGCATCTGCAGCATTCACAAATATTATTATTTCTCTCTCTGAATTCATAAATAAGGTGTACCTACTTTCCTGACCTTTTTCGTCCTACTTTATGTGAAAAGATAAAGCAAGGATGTGTATCCCCAAGTCAAACGTTAAACGTACATAATTTATTCGTCCTGGATATTTCGAAATATCAAAACTGCACTGTGTCATCATTATTTTCATGTTTGAAAACACGTAGGTACCTATTGGGGAATTCCAAATAGGTTCACAAAAAGTTCAAAGATCGCAAGAGATTCAATCAGTGGCATACACATAAAAAGACGTGCTATATTCATAAGGAGCTACGTGATGTAACATCATGCAATACATTGCACACTTTACTTAAATGGCATGAAAAAAAGTTTTGTACAGACGACACACATGAATAAATGTTATAGGAAGTCTTTCCAGAAGCCATATCCGTTGTTCAAATAGTCTTACACAATCTATTCGAAAGTAGAAATAACTTTGTGAGTTTCAAACTATGTGTAGAGAGAGAGGAATGAAAATGGAAAGCGATATGATTTGGAAAATTGTTATCCATACAAAAACTTGACAGCATAGTGAGTAAACAGTAAACACATTGTGAGTGGCATTGCATATCGTCTTCGAATAACATGACGCTTGACAGTGCTTGAAGCGCTGAAGGAGTAATTCGATATGTTTCGTGGAATGAGTGGATATACAATCCTCATTTGAGTCTATCGAAATAGAAAACTTTTCTATAAAACGAAAAGGAGCATCCTTGTTTACGAGTGTATATATCCAAAGCCTCCAGGCATCATATCACAAGATTGTATTCTTTTTTTTTTGATGGAAAGGACGATTTTATGTGTCGTCCTTAAAAGGAAATTTCGTATCTCCCTCTTTAGACACTTTTTTGGTCTACAACTTATTATCTCACATTAGAAAAGTTTAATTCAATTTCTAAACATTTTCTCGTAGAAAACAATGGGATGTTGCTTGTTTTTCTACTCAGGACAGCACCTTCGAAGAGCCTTAGGCTAATAACTTGTGGGTTGACTGTGTATGTTCTTTGCCCAGGGATAGACCTGCTACATAAACTTATTTTATACTTTTTTGAGCGTTTCTTTGATTTTTTATTTTAAAGAAACCACCTATCCCTTTTAAGACTATACCTACGCTGGAGGAAAGGGATTTACAATTTTTTTAACTTGCGGTTGCAAGGACCTCTAGCTACGAACTCGTAGAAAAATCAGGGTAGCAATCAAATATGACACTCTGCGATGGTAGATAGTCTCTTTCTTTCTTTCTGTTTGTTTTATGCTTTTGCCTTTCTTAAGAAAGTGACTGAGCCTAATGGAAAAACATCGTGATTCCTTAGATTGGAGGATCAGCATGCAGTGCTAGGTGACTTCGAATATGGAAGCGCTCCACAGCCAAGAGATGATTTAATATGGGAGGTAACTGGCAATTAAGCAACGATATAATTTTTTATACGCCTAATTGCACTCACGAAACCATTCTAGGTCACAATGGCGTACACCAGGCGTACACCTCACGGGCACTACAGTCGTTCTTTGCTGAGAATTTTTCGAAGTGCTTCTAAGGAAAGGGTAAAAAGATTAGAACTGCTTATGAGCTCTACAAGCAGAAGAGGAGAGACGAACACCGGCTTCTCAGACGGAAAAAGAGAGAGCATGAGAAGCGCGCGATCGAGGAGATAGAAGGGTGCCACAGCAGGAATGAGGTTCGGAAGTTTTACCAGAAGGTAAAAACAACAGCCTCGGGCTACAAGCCCCGGAGCGAAGCCTGCAAAGACGATCAAGGGAACATCGTGGTGGAACCGCAGTCTATGCTGAGGATATGGAAAGACCACTTTTCCAAGCTCTATAACGGCGATGATGGACCCAATTCCGCTGCTAGAGAGATAGAACCATTCGATTTAGGCGACGTAGACCAAGAATTCCGCCAACCCGACCTGAACGAAGTGAAGACAGCAGTGTCGAAGCTAAAGTCCAACAAAGCTGCTGGAGCTGATGGCCTCACTGCCGAATTGTTTAAATCGGCCGGCGATGACCTGGTCAGGAGTATGCACCAGCTCATTTGCAAAATATGGTCGGAAGAAAGCATGCCCGATGAATGGAACCTCAGCATCGTTTCCCCGGTCCTCAAGAAAGGAGACCCTCTGAACTGCGCCAACTACAGAGATATCAGTCTTCTTAACATCGCTTACAAGATCCTCTCTGCCGTATTGTGTGAGCGTCTGAAGCCATTCGTCAACAACCTGATAGGTCCTTATCAGTGCGGCTTTAGACCAGGAAAGTCCACACACTACGGCAGATCTTGGAAAAAACCCAGGAGCTTCAAATCGATACCTACCACCTTTTTATCGATTTTAAGGCCGCATATGACAGCATCTATAGAGAGGAGTTATATAGAGCCATGTCTAGTTTTGGCATCCCTACCAAACTTGTCCGATTGTGTAGGATGACGATGGAGAACGCACGCTGCTCCATCAGGGTCGGAAAAGATCTCACCGATACATTCGATGTCAAAAAAGGTTTTAGGCAAGGCGATGCACTGTCATGCGACTTCTTCAACATCGTTCTTGAAAGAATAGTGCAAAACTCCTACGTCAACACAAGAGGCACAATCTTTCAAAGATCCGTTCAATTGCTCGGATATGCCGACGATATTGACATAATTGGAAGAACGCAGCGTGATATCAAATGCGCGTTTATGAGCATTGAGACGGAAGCGAAGAAGATGGGTTTAGTGGCAAATGAGGGCAAGACCAAGTATATGCTGTCATCAAGAAAGGACACCCAACACCGACGTCTTGGACAGAACGTCACGATTGACAGCTATAACTTTGAGGTAGTCAAGGACTTTGTCTACCTAGGCGCCGCTATTAATTCAGACAACGACACCAGCGCTGAAATCAAACGAAGAATAACTTTTGCCAATCGCTGTTTCTTCGGACTAAGAAGGCAATTGAGTAGTAAAGTCCTCTCTCGAGCAACTAAAGTGTCCCTGTATAAGACACTTATCATCCCGGTTCTTATATATGGCGCAGAGGCATGGACCTTGTCAAAAGGCAGACGAGAACGCTTTAGGATGCTTCGAGAGAAAAATTCTTCGGGTGATATTTGGTCCCGTCTGCATAGATGGAGAGTGGAGAAGAAGATTCAACGACGAATTGTACGGGCTGTACAGCGACACTGACCTTGTCAAACGAGTCAACGTCCAGCGGCTTAGATGGCTGGGTCATGTAGAGCGAATGGACACCAACGCTCCGGCCCGGAAAGTCTTCGAATCCAATCCCGAGGGACGGCGCAGTAGAGGAAGACCGCGACTCAGGTGGCGCACGCATGTAGGAGAGGACCTCAACCAACTTGGCGTGCAAAACTGGAGGCAGCTAGCTAGGGACCGAGGTGGCTGGAGAAGCATGTTGGTTGAGGCCCTAGTCCGACCCGGACTATAGCGCCACCTTAAGTAAGTAAGTATCTAACGGATTATGATCAATGGAAGCATTCAGGAGGAGGAGGAGAAGAAGAAGTAGATACAATTAGGAAAATTAGACGAAAAGAACAAAAAAGCAAAGCAAAAATATGAAAATGACGAAGAAGAAGAAATAAAGGCAAAGAAATAAGCACTCAGATTAAAGAAACGGTCTATTGTACATGGTACGATTCGGTGGAAAGCCTAAAAAGACATGATAACTAACCTAAGTTAGAAGCTCTCACCATGCCTGTGCCGAGATCTTAGTGAACGTGAACGACAGTAACATTTTTCGCAGTATAATTTTTTCCACATCTACCACATAGGCTTGTTTGTTTGTTTGTTTGTACTCAAACGTAGCACGATTAAATGTTAAGAGATATTTTTGTGACACCCGTGACGTAATGTCTGGAAGTTTGAATCCCAACTCTGTTGCCCCACCTTATTAATTTTTTGTTTATTTAAAAGAGCATTTCCCCCCAGCAACGCTAAAAAGCTTTCTGCAATCATTTCTGATAAGCGGAAGCAAAAATGTCACAGCTTTTTTATTGTCGTTATGAAATTTTGCTTTTTGTCAGTCTACATCCAATTTAGACATTCGCCACAATCTATTTTACACTTGACCGATTCAATCCTCTATAGAAACACTTAATAAGGATTTAAGGACAGCGATTCGGCTTTTTTTTTAATTGAATAGGGCGAAGGCAAAACACCTTCACTAGCACGTCGACCTGAAAGATATTTTGCTGTTCCCTTAGGTTTAAACACGTAAAGTGCGGAGTTGTTCATTCGAAGTAGAGGTCATGTAGGAACCTAAGAATATTCGAAGGGGTGTTCCTGATATCAAGTGGACTAGTGAATGCTTTATTGAATATCCTTAGCCTGGATCTGGCTATGGCACGGCATTCACATAAAATGTGTTCAGCCGTTTCTGTGTCTTCGAGACAGAGACGGCAGGTGTCATCCTGTTTGATGTCCATGCTTATAAGATGATATCTGAGAGAGCAGTGTCCAGTGAGGAAGACCGTAAGTAACTTTGCGTCACGTTTGCTCATGTCAAAAACTTCTTTCATACGTCTTTGAGATAAATCGATGAATAGTTTTGACCATCGCCAAACCATTAGAGTTTTTCCAGGTGTGGATCATGTTCTCCCGTTCCCAAGTAAACAGTTGATGTTCTATGCTACTGATTGGGAAACCACAGTAGGGCTCCGGACACTTGAATTTGGATTTAGAGCCAAGTCTAGCTAGGCGGTCAGCCTCTTCGTTACCCTGTACACCATCAAGGCACCCAAGAAACAGTTATTTTATTGTGGGTGGCTGTCAGAGCAAATTAGGATGCGTGATCTTCGGAGGTTTCTTTAATTGCATTCCCTAACACAGAATTTTATAGCTATTACCTTTGCTTAAAAGATAGTTGTTGTGCTACTAAGAGATAGAGATGTTGTGAAGTTGGAACCGAAAATTCCTACACCTACGCCGTTGTTAGTTTTTGAACCGTCAGTGTACCAAATGTATTGAAGTTGCTTGTAAGAATTACAGGGTTCTTCCAAGCTAAGTGGTTTGGAAAAAAGGGATGAAGGGATGGCGTAACATGACGCGTTTAGGCATAAAGTTCGAAGAGTGAGGCGATACCAGTATTGGGAGCACCTGCAGAATGCCCATATGTCCCTGTAAGTTTTCTTCACTTAAGTTGTTTGTGAGATGAAGCTTTAGTCCGCTTAATTCAGCAGTCTTCTTTACACTTTGGTGTAGTGGAGGAAAATTTAATGAACTTTCTAGAGCTAAAGTTGGGCAGGTGCATTGCACCTATTGTGACGATACGTCACACTTTCTCTTCCGCCGCCGAACCACCTACAGCCCACCCTATGATTTGCACCATCTACTCGTCTCAGCACAAGAAGTAACATGAGGACAGAGAAATAACCGACGCAGCCTCATAAAATTGTACACATTGACGCAGCAACCGCCAAAAGCCACTGACTTTGGCTCCATACGAACATAAATTCAACCAAGCAGCAGCAAGTAGGCTGCCATCAACCATTGAATTTATTTTCTCATGTGTTCAGCGCAGCTTGGACGTGTGATGGCCTTGGAATGTAAACACGAGAGGCGAGCGTGTACGTGGTTGGTGAGGTGTAAATATTTCACTCACCCGTTACACCTCACACTTGGCTGCGACGAAGAAACTTATAAGTTTAAGTGACAATTTTTGGGAAAAGGCAGAGAAGAAACGTCAGCGAATGATTGGCTGTGAGAATACCACTCCGATCTTTGATTATCCTCTTCTCCACCTCATCGAAACCTCTTAGGAATTAACAGTCAATTCTCAAACCTTTTGAGAATTAACCGGAAAGGTGCCTCCGAACAGAGGCCGTCGGTAAATTCCTCTGCTGTGGCCCTGCGAGCTGCGATAGCCACTCCTCCCCCTGTTGTTCCAACAAGCGTCGCTCCATATTCTGGGCAACGTTCTTAACTTTAATTACTTAATTCCTTGCAGGAGCGCGTCTAGAACCAGGCCCACACCGGCCAAACTAGCTACCGACGATACCGAATCCCCACGCCTTTCGAAAACGATAGAACTAATCCTCACCTCTTCAGCCGAACGAAAAGTGCCACCTGCCCTTAGCGTCCCGACCGTACCAGGCCTGCTAGCCTGCATCGTGTTCTATTCGCTTGGCGAATACTTAGTTGAATTCAAGACAAATTTATTATTGATTGTTAAGGCTTGTCCCTTGTCTATTTTGATAAATAAAAGAATATTATAATTCATATTAGCCGTGTCGAGACTCGTTATTTCCAGAAGTTGGACTGCCGCTGCCCAAGTTTTCGAGCTTCCTTGGGAAAAGCCCTGGACCCGCTGAGTTCTGCCCCTGCTGGGAACAAAGAAGCCTCACACTATAATACCTACACAAGCTAATCTGTAGCTTTTGTAAGGCTTTACGGGCATAAACTTGTTCTGTTTTTTGCCACCAGACCAGTGAAGCATAGGTTATGATGGGTGTGATAATAGTGATATATGTCCTTTTTGTCATTCTTGCCTAAGTCCGCATTTCTTATCAAAGAGCTTTCAACAAGCCCAAAAAACATTAGTTATTTTTGATATGGTTTTGTCTAGATGTGGTTTCCAATTGAGTTTGCTATCCAGGGTTACAACTAGATATTTGACCTCTCTGCATGGAGAAATTTTTTTGAGCACTACCTAGGGAAGGAATTCGGCTTAGGTGCAGATAAATCGTGACCGATTTTAGGCTAGCTCATCGATGATATCTTTAAAGATTGATGATCTCGAAGTTAAACAAGACTCAATTTATTCAGCCTTGCAGCCCCGTTCCTAGAAATTTGACATTCCAAAATCACTCTTGAAGTAGTTAAAGATTCAATTATGTGCTTAAGGAGCACAACTTTTTCTTGTCTGTAGACACGTCTACCTTCGTTTTTCCATCCAACAGACAATGTGTAGAGAAGATGTTTCAACAACGAACGTTAGGAGCTGTACCGCGGATTGGCACTTGGACATAGCTGGAAGGGCACACAACGCGAGATTACGACGGCTGGGACATGAAGCTCTGGGGCCTAGCGCAATTTCTCACAACTATGTCTTGTAACCCGACTAGAAATGACTTGGGAACTACTCAGCGTATACATCTGGGCTCTTATGGCTCTTGAAAGGGAATACCCAATAAATACCAGTCGGTCCCCAGTTAAGAAACGCTCAATAAGGAAATCTCAATGGAGTCCTAATTAGGTTTAAATCAGGAAACTCCACCGTAAAAACTAAAATTTTTAATCAATGGGGAGCGGGGTTGAAATTATTGAATTATAGCTAGTGTATGAATTTGTTTTGTGTTAAATAGTTATAGCTTTTGTAGTGCAACTTTAAAAGACTCCACGCCGTAGTTGGTTAGAGCGAAGATAAATGAGTTAAACATCTGTGGTTCAAATCCCATATTTCGCCTGGAGCCGCAGTGCCGAGGGCTTTGCGTGACATCCCTATTAATTGTGGTCTCTATAGGGCAATCCAATATGTTTCATGACGCGCCTAAAAACAAAGACAATATCCGAAACTATATTTCGGACTATGGTCAATTCGACCTCAGTTAAATTCGGAGCCTACTTTAGGTGCCTGCAATTAGTTTAGGAAACTAATTGACCGGACATTAGTCAAGCTGAAAATATCATTTCATTTAGTCTTCCGTCTTCAAACAAACTGTTTGACTAAACGACAGATTGTCGTTAAACTGTCACAGAGCATAAACATTCATGAAGCAATAACATCACAAATGATTAAATGAATTATGCTGACCGCCTTAGTCAAATTTGCTCCTTAAATGGCTGACCTTTATTAAGTTCTGACCAAATCATCTGTTATAGGACATTTTCACATAAAATTTAATTTTTTTCTAAATTAAGTTGTATTAAATCTGACTCCCTTAACTGAGAGTACACCATTCACCGCCCAAACACATATTTTTTATTGCGACATCCTTCTACATATTACACGGAACACGGATACTACCGGATTACAACAAATGTATTTCACACGTTAGTTTATGTAAGGCAAAATTATACAAGACCAGCAATTAAGTTGTAACACGAAAACGCATCCCATCCTTTCATCACTCCTTTTAATTGACACAAAAGGTACTATAGTTTGCCTCAACATTAACATTTCTTTGTGAAAATAGGTTGGCGCAGACGACCTTTATGTCGCTTAGGTAGGTACTAACTTTCACAGCTGACTACTTTATATTGTACCCTAGCTCTAAACCTAAAGCACAGCGACAATTAGGAGAAATACGATTCCACACATTTGTGCTCGCAACTATACAGACTCCTGACACCTTACCTAACACTATAACTTGGTCCCATAAAGCTTGAGGTTCATTAACAAACGCATTACGTTTCCTTTGCCGGTACAATGAATCCAAAGGATATACGAGAGGAGTATACCCCAGCTAAAACGTACCTATATAAGTTGCAAATTCAAGTTGTTTTGCATGAAAGGGGAGTTTTCGAGGGTTGCTTCAATTAGGCATTCAAAACAAAAGAAGGCAACAAAAAAAAATATGAAAATGGGTACATTTTGGGTAGCAGGAAGGAGTTTCTCAGTAATTGAGGCATGGAAAATACCACCTCTACAACCTTTTGCAAGTCATGCTAAGCTTAGTAAAGTTATTTGCGGTCATACCAACACAAATTGCAGAACACGAAGGTTTTGCTGCCAATTTAAAGGCCTTGAGCTGGGAATGAATTATGTCTTTTGTTCGTAGGAAAATCCATTTCTGATTCTGTGAAAGAAAGATATATGTTCTCTTGAAGAAAGCGAGTTCTGTGCAATTATATGGTTCTCCATGCGGTTAGCAAAAAAAAAGTAATTGCTGTAAATGACTAGGTTTAAAATATTTTCTATAAAAGGGTCCGAATCTTTAATCCCTGTTTTGTATCAAAGAAGAGCTTGAGACATTCACATGAGGTAAATTAACCCTGGAGAAAAAACTGGTTGTATTCAATAGTTTTAAATGTTTACGGAATGAATTATGCTGGAAGTGCTCTCAGTTCATTCATTGAGCTCCAGGAGTGCTGAATATCTGCTGATGCATGTTGGTTGTTTCCTTTAGAGTTCAATCAGGTAAAGTTAATTGTAAAGAGCCACAAGAAAGTATTTAAATAAACGCACACTCATCAATGAACCATTTCCAATTCACTGCCTGTTATTCACCAGAAGTCATCAGGTTTTCATGGAATTCCCACAGAACTCTTATCTTAAGTACGCTTTATATGACTTTAACGAAAGAATGATGAAAAACATTGAATTCCAGAGTGATTACACCGAAGTTCGATTTAGCTATAATATTCCCCCTACACAAAAAGGGAAATAGGGCAGAACCAGCTAACTATTGGGGGATCATGTTTAAGCATCCTGTAAAGCATTTTAAAACCGCCGAATGGGTCCTTGGATTGAAGAAAATCAGAAAAATATTCGTAGCAGAAAAAATCAATCAAGTTTTTGTACTGGACATTAAACAGTTGGTAGAATTGGAACATTGGAACGTTATTTTTGCTATCCAGGTGATAAAAACTCTTGATTCAATCGCAAACAAAAACTCTTAAAAAGCAAAATCAATAAACTTCAATCAATATCAATAATACGGAAGGCCCTCTGCACTTCTACCAGTTTGTTAATAAATGGGTGTTTCTCTGCTATTTGGAAATTCGTCCATACAGGGTTGTCCTCAGCAAATTTTATGAAATATTGAGAATATTTGTTAATTAAATGAAGGGCAGTAGCATACTAAATATATATCTTTTAAAAGCCCAGACATTTTCCCCTTTGGTTTTTAGTTATGGACGAATTATACAAAACCCTGACAGGGGACTGTTGTAATTATTCAGGGGAATGTTTCAAGGACAAAAATGAGTATTTTGGTTTATTGAATTAATTAAAGTCTTTATTTTTCTTTACCTATTGTTTTTTAAATATGTAATTTTTTGGAATAAATTAACAGTATTAAAACAAGTTTTATTTATTATAGTGAATTCTTAGGGCTCATAGTATTTGTGTTAAACTTAACACAATCAATTTCTTAGTTCACCGGTTCCTTAAAACTAATTGTAGGACAATAAAGTCAGTCTGTATAATAATAAAAAACTACAATATATATACAAAGAAAAATTACTACAACTAATCATTTATCACAACCATGCTATGAAATGACAGGAGACTGTTGGCCAGAGAATTCTCATTTTTTCATAAATATTTAATAAAACAAAATCATGTGTCTAATCAGATTAACGAAACAGGTGTGGCTCCATACTAGATAATTAATTATTTTAAACAAGTTGTCGTTATCAAAACTGTTAAAAAAGTAAAAAAAAAAGGCTTATCACGGGACTGTTTCCTCTAATGGCCGAGACGCTTGCATAACTAGCAGATGCAGTCGTCACACTAAACAAAAATGGTGGCTGCTCGCTTAACTCCTTAAACCACAACCGAACGAACTTCACACCGAATGCGTTTCGTTTCACGATCTAAATGTTTCGCGCCAAAACAAAATTTGACTTCAGCGCGGTTTTCAAATTTTAACAGGGGACTGTTTCAATTAGAAGTACTAAGATCCGTGGAAGCCTTCATGTCAAAAGTACCATCTTGGACAAAATTCAGCACGACCGGCTCAGTTGGTATTGTCATGTTCAAAGGAGAGATCCGCAGAACCCCGTCCAAAAGGCAATATCGTACAACGTTTCAACAAATTCGCGACGAAAAAGAAAAGGCAGGCCAAAACACACCTGGTACAAGCAAATGCAAAAACAGCAGCATTTGGTTGGCCTCAGACATGGAACAATCCAAAACCGGGAGGCTTGCGGACGCTTTCTGAGGTCAACGCGGCGTACCCCACAGGCGAATCACTAGTGTGAAGCGGAAAAGTGGGAGAGTTGTGATCGCTTCAAAATCACTACTCGTAACGCCGGAAATGAAAAAAGAAGAAGAAGAAGAAGAAGAAGGACTGTTTCAAAAATTTGAGGATAGCATTCGCACATAGATATTTTGAATAAATTATATTGTAAAAGATATAATTGTGTAGTATAAAGATATTTAATGTTATTTTTATGTATTTGCATATTATTTATTCAATTATCAACGGCAAAAAAAATTAATATTGGTAACAAGACTTGTAATTCTTTAAAAGGGACGTACCAGGGAACTGTGTTTTGGGGTGTTTGGGGTATATTTATTCAAATATAGCATTATTAAATTACTAAATAAGCTGTAGCGTGCCAAGAATGCATAATACTATGTCATTATTGATACAAAAAGCTGAAAAAAATTTTAATTTATTACATAAAATTTGCTTGGGACAGCGATTTTCCATTTAGTGGAGAAATACCCAAATAACGTTCTGATTTCTTGCTGTGACATGAGCAATACTTTGACCTAAAACAAAGAGAGAAGTACATTATTATTTATGCCCTTTGCACACAAAACAGCAGACTTCCAGGCTCTGAAGAATCAGTAGGTTTGTTTACGGCCCGGTCGGCACCCAAAACACAGGGCAATAGTTCTAGTGAATCTATAGGTCTACCCACGGCCTTGGTGGCAAAGGGCGCAAGAAAGCTATACTGCGGAAAGCCTATAGTGAGCAAAAGTTTATTGTTTCAGTCGGGAAATAATAAAAAAAAATATCTTACTGGTCTGTATTCTTGGTCTCTTGATTAAGCTTGTAAGTAAAGCTAACCACAATATATTACTGAAAATCTCATCTAGATAGGATAAGCTGTTTCTGAGATTAGCGTGCACAAACAAACAAACTGTAACGTTTTTATTATATGTACAGATATAGATGACTGTTTAACTTTTCTATTGAACAGATATATACAATTGGCTCTTTATTCTAAGATAACATTTCATTTTGATCAACATATGTATATGTTTTGTTGGCACAGAACGGGACTAACTTTGAACAATGTTTTTATTAATTAAAATTATTGTCCATGAAAAAATAAAAAATTAATAAATTTTTGCAAAGTAGACTTTGAGTAGTCTTGTAGATATTAGACCAGGGTCAATAATTTTTGAGACCAAAAAAAATTATAGTAGGATGGAACCCATTGGAAGATGTAGAGAATAAAAAAAAAAGGAAAGATAAATTACGGGCGATCTGAGGTCGGGAAGGGGGAGGGGGAGAGTTTTTAACGACAAAAACGGTTATTCTCGTTTTCCGGTAAAAATGCGAGTGATAGGAAAACAAATAAATGACAAAGTTGTAGGTAATAAAGAGATCTACAAATTTTGTACACTTTTTTTACATAACCTCAAAATCTATGGGAAAAATTCGAATAACCGAGTTTTTGGTTTTTTATTTTTATCTTGCACAAAAAAATTTATTTTTTCACGAAATTAGGTGAAAACTTACCTTTGTATGGCCCAAATATACAGTAATTTTTTTGATTAAAAATATTTATTTTTCCACCTTATTTTGACTTAATATCAAAAAAGCACCCTATTTTTCAATCGAAAATTCTCACGTCAAAATATCTGCTTTTTTAAAAAAGTTGGAATGTTCTTTGTTCGTTGAAATCTCTACTTTCAGATGGCTAAAAAAAATTTACATTACTATGGTAAATGTTCTCAGAAAATGCAGATAATAATTAAAAAAAAAAAAACAAATCCGAAATTTTTTTTTTTATTCAAATTAAATTTAAAACTTAATTTTAATTACTAGAAAAACGTAAGATAGTAGTATATTTCGATTAGCAATTTTTCTGTTTATCAGTATAACATAAAATCTTTTTTAGTAATTAAAGTGTAAATTTTAATTTTTTTTAAAATAAATTTTAAATAAAATAGAAAAAAATTTTCGGATTTGGGTTTTTTTCATTATTTGCATTTTCTGAGAGCATTTACCATAGTAATGTAAATTTTTTTTTTGCCATCTGAAAGTAGAGATTTCAACGAAAAAAAAAAACACACCAACTTCTTTAAAAACGCAAAAAAAAAAGTTGATTATATAAATAAAAAAAAATTATTAAATAATGATTCCCAATAGCCGCACACGTAATCGAGTATTACGTGAATGAATTATGTGTTTTTAACATTATTTCTCCCGCTATCGAGCGCTTTAGTGCCAAAATTTGCCATCCTTTTATCAGTATTCGAACAAATTGAAGTCGACAAATGAACAGCAGACTGAGAGGGATAGGGAGCGAACTTTGAAAGAAAAACAGTTCGCACTCTAGCTGAACTACTGCATCAATGATCGAGTCACTGATGCGGTAAATCAGCCACTGAATCGGAATTTGAAAATATATAGTTTTGTTTGGCTTGTGGATAACCTTATGAAAATTCATACGAGGAGTGGATACAATGTGCTAAATGTAAAATGTGCAACGGGAAATAAGATAAGTCTGTCCCTATTATGATTCTGATGAAGACTGATTTTGTATTTAACATACTATAGTCAAAAAGCTGATAAATTATGAAATTTAGATTTTTTTTATAAATGGCATCTCACAAAAAGACTTTATTGACAAAATTTAAGTTATAGTGTAAGTAAATACATATAAGTCATAAATCATGACTACGAGAACTAACAACTTCATGCCATCTTGTATTCTATAAGTTTTGGAATAGTTCCATTGAGACGGAAGTATTCACTATCCTCGTAAGAAACTACTGCAAGAGACTTTTCCAAAAAGGAATAATTTATTAATTTTCTATCCTTATAGAAATGAGAAGCACTCTAAGGGCAAATACCGAGTTGGCATTCTATCGAATAGCTTCAAAAGAATTTGGTGTGGTGAGAGAGAGCCTCAGCTTACAACTATGTACATTTTCATCGAATTAAAAACAATTTTACGTCAAAACAAACTCAATTCTTCATTTTCTTTCTTAGTATGACATACCTAATGCAAATAACAAGTCCAAGGGAAGCTAATCTATTCGCAAATCGAAAAAAGTACACGGGAGAGATTACTACTGATGTGTAATCGAGGAGGTACTTACAATATTGAAGATGAAATACGTCAAAGGAACATATACATATGTATGCACTCATATAAATACTCAAATCAATCACAATTTAAAAAATGTAAGAAACATGGTGTGCACATAACAAAAATTGAGAACAAATGACATTTATATGACAAAGTGAGCTTAATGTGTTCTTAAAACGACACTTTTGCGGGAGTTGCTAAACCTTTACCCGCAGAGTTTGAAATTTAATGATGTACTGTACATATACGTAATATGTAAGATGTAAGTAGCTACCTACATGAAAATGAATGTTCGTCCCTTATGATTTCCTAAAGCATGTTCTTATGTGAATCTTATGGAATTAGTACAGCAGCGTTGTGTTTTTGGTGACGTACGAACCACTTTAACAAATGAAATTATTTCGTACAAGTCAAATTACTATTTAGTATTTAAAGCAAAAACCTGAGATTAAAGATGGAATTTTATGCTCTCGGAGAAGAACTCTTCCTTAAAAGAATACATATTATATTTATTATGTTCGAAATTACATAATTCTAATTAAAAAAAGTTAAAAAGTTAAAGTTCATAAAACATAGGAGTCCAACATTAGAATAGATTGGAGTTTTGTATTGCACTTCGACCTTGCAAATTGGTAGTTGGGACCCTGCTGCTCAATTAAGTAACTTACTTAGGTGGGCCAGGAAAAAAGATCTCTAGCCCTATCTAGTTAAAAAAATACTTAGGTCGGCATTACAGTTCGGGATGAATCAGGGTATATGAACCAATTTCTTTGCATAATAATTTCGACTTCGGGCGAGTTCTCGCAAGTTTTGCACTCTAAGTTCGGTGAGGTTTTGTTCTACTTAATTGCGCCTCTTAATGCGTGGTCTTCCTCTCTCCCGAGTTCCCTGCAATATGCTTCCGAAAACCCATCGAACCAGAGCGTTGGTGTCCATCTGCTCCACATGAACCAGACTTCGTAGATACGCGATGCCTACCCTTCTAGCTATGCCCAATTCGCGGTACAGCTCATACAGGTTCTCGTTGTACCTTCTTGTCACTCATTGTCTTCACATACGATCAAGGTTCTCGTCATCCTCTTAAGATAAGTTCAATTCTTTCGAAGCGCATAGCAGGATTGGGATGACCAAGGTCCTTAGTTTTTTAAGAGGAGGTTTTGCTTGCCAGTTACCAAATAAGCAAACGTTTGGAAAGAGTTTTTCTCCTTTTCACCTCCTTGCTTTGATGTTGTCCTGTTCCTTAAAGTTATGTCTGTCTTTTGCGACGTTTTGTCCAATTCGTACATGTTTTTTGAAATTGTTTGATAACTAAATATTTATACTTAGTTTGCCTTCATTAGCCATCAAACTTAATTTTGCCACTCCTGTTCCAATTCGTCATCACATAACTTCAATATGGTCTGCATATTCGAATAACTGTACAGACTATTGACAAATTTTTCCTTTGTTGTTGACGTTTAAGCTTTTAAAATTTTTTTAAAGTATGATGCTAAGATGCCGCTGAGAATGTGAAAGCTTGTGCAAAGCCTCTTTCTATCTCAAAGGAATCGATGAGTTCTTTCCGACTTTAACGTGAATGGCGAAATCTAAAAGGTCATCCTATATAGTCGTACGAGCTTTGCAGGGATGCCGAAACTTAACATGGCTCTGTACAGCTCGTTCCTGTAAATACTGTAATAAGCGACCTAAAAATCGATAAAGAGATGGTGTATATCGATATTATATTCTCGGGGTTTTTCCAAGATCTGCCACCGCAATGTGAAAAATTTGTTTAAAGTCAAAAGCCGCGTTAATGGATGGACCTATCAAATTGTTTACGTGGGGGTTTTCATATTGCAGTAGACAAGATCTATACGCGGCGTTAAGGAGGTCTATGCCTCTTTAATTGGTGGCGCAATTGCGAGGGTCTCCCCTTTTTCCATATCGTACATAGAATGCTGAGGTTCCATTCATCGGGCATTTCGGGCCATTCAGTCCGGGCTTTGCCACCCTGGCAAGATGTTTTTAATTTTTCTTCCGAATCTTATTCCTGTCATGGCGTCTTTCAATTTCTTCAAACGAGCCCTTCTCATGCTGCTTCTTTTCTTTTTGAGATATCAGTGTTCTTCTTTTCTTTTCTCTCTCTAAATATCGTTATATTGGTTAAAAGCATCCCTTGTTCTTAGTCATGCTTTTTGTTTGGCTGCTTTTGCCAAATGAAACGAACCATGGTATCGTTTTGGAAACTGAATGCAGCCCTTGCTCATACAGGGTATTTCCTTTTTAGACTGCTGAAGTCCACCGTGGGTTCCGTGAGTCGAAGTCATCCGCTGCGATATTCCCAAAAAAAACTCTGGCAGACCACTGAGATTCATACATTCAGTCATTACTGGCAGAGCGTCCCTTTGTCAACACTGGCACTTACTAGTTTGGCAAATTGGCCTCCTGTTGGAGCATACTAGTACCCAGTGACTATAGCGAGAAGGTATAGTCAGCACAATTGACATGTACTGTAAGTTGCAACATCTGGAAAGCCATCACCCTCCTTAAGAATCCTGTCAAATTCTTTTTCAATTTCTTTTTGATGTGACATCCGCAACTGGCTTTCGAGCAATTTTCATGATGGCACTAACGAAAAAACTATTACAGTGTTTCTTTGAGTACACCTTTTGCTTTTAGAACAATTTTTTCGGCAGTTTAATTTTTCTTTTTGAGTAGTAATCAAGGGGCTTCTAAGTTGGCTTGGTAAATTTCATATCAATTGACTACCAATTTCGAAAAGATTGATTGTGTAGGTAGGGAAATGTCGTGTACCAGTTACGTCGAGTGGATTTATCGGATTCACCTGATCTAACAGAATAGTAGATTGCTGTGGTCCGATTGATACCTGGTTTCCTAGAAAATGAGTTTTCAGCGTAAGACTGAGTGCCTCTGTTTTGAACTCCGAATAGGAACCGTCTGATTTCCTGAGTGTTTCTAGTTAACTTACCTTGCTCCTTTTAAGGGCAAGTCGACTAGTTTCATTGAGAGTTTGAATACTTTCACAGAATTCTTTAAAAGAGGCATTCAATAAAGATTACATACTTGGAATTCCATTAGTCCTTGAATTTTCTCTAATCTGTCGACTATTGATTGGTTCGAATGCTTTTGAGATAAAAAGAAACCGACAACGGGCGGATCAGAAGTGCGAAGCAGACAAGTGGAAGAGCTGTAACATCTCTGAAACCACGATACTCAGAACCTCGAAAGACAAGAAGAACGAAAAGGGATTCCAGTAAAATGAGAACAGCATTCTCTTGAAATTCCTCACATATCTGTACGTCTTAAAAGCAGTCGAAGTTTATTTTCCTACTGTCCAAGGACATTTTCTTTATCGTTCTGGGAAACACTGTTAAATCAAAACAACCACAATCATATCAAAGAAGTAAAACGTGCCAGACTCCATATACACTCCCTTTTTTGGATCGACTTCTTTTTGAAGGCCAATTCCCAAGAGTTACTCAAATAAAAGACATCTTCAAAAACGCCCTTTTCCAATGAATCAAAAGCGAGTGAATCTCAACTGATCAACTTGAGGATAATTCCTTCTACTGGAAGAGAATACCTCATTCTTAAATCAAAAATTAACACGAACCACTTTATCGAATTAATCAACGAATCCAATCTTTGATTTCACCCCTGACCCACATATGTATACACACATATCCTTTTTCTGAATCACTGAGTTTGATCAACTTTAAAGGGCACAGAGTTGCTCTGGCACAACATGGCTTCCATGAAAAATAAAAAGATACATACTTTTTTGCCATTACTCCAAAAGTTCTCTAATTGCTCTCGCATGCTTGTGAGCCACATACGATATCCTCGTATAATAACCAACCCAACACCATATATTGAACAAATCATATTTCAAAGTACCTTTGCTTTACAAAGTTGCTACACACACAGGTGCGGTGCTCCTTATTTGTTGCCATCAGTAGCAAGTGTTTCTTTTTTGCCCAGTCTATTGTTTGTTTTATGATGCTCGTGCAGAGATCTGCAGGTCATTAATAAAAAAAGGAGTACTTTATTTACCACACTACAGCGTGGTATTGCATATAACACAGATGATAACAGGTACGCTTTCGTGTAGTGTCGGGGCCATAAAGGACGATAAAAGCCCTCTTTTCCGCAAATTTTTCCAGAAAAAAAGTATAAAATTAAATTAAACAACAACACCCACCCACACACTGATAAATGGATGTTTTTATTAAATTTCTCACTCAATATGGGGTGAAAAACAACACGGAAATGGACGCAAGGAGTGAGTGTGTGCATACGAAGGAGACTCGCTTCAATTTTCATTTCGTATCTTGTTGAATGTTCACATTACACCAAATTGATTGAACTTTTTTTTGGTCGACATGTTGGCATGTGGCAATTTATCATAAAATCACCTACGCAACACCATTGCGACGCGACCTTCAGTGTGGATGTGCAATGTGAATACTGAAACTGTTCACACCATTCAGAGGCAGTTGAGCATAAGTCATTTAGGACGAAGTCGTATGCAGAATAAGTTTACACAAACGATACACACATCTGGAATGCACTCCTTCATAGATGACCTTTGACAGGACAGATTCACAACTTCCGTATGCAAATCATTTGCCACGAATTGCGGGGGCAAGCGTTCAAAATCAACAAAAAATGAATGAAAATGGTCGATGGTTCAAAAGGACGGAGGAGAGGAATACAAAAATCCTCATCTGACTTATTCAGACAAGCAATTCAATTCGGTATGCAAGAGTTTTATGTTGGGTGTTGAGTGGTGGTGGGTGTCGCAGCCCGCGGCCGTTCAGGACATGGTGCTTGACTTTGGAGGTTCTTAAATATGCATGCTCTGCCAAAGCATCAGAAGCTTGGATAAAGCACACTTATGCCACAAGAAAAGTCATTTAAATCCTTTTAGTGTGGTACTCAGCTTGTGTGTGATTGTGTCATGGTGGATATCCATTGTGACAGTTGGTTTGCGGGTTGATTTTTCAAGGATTACGTAGAATGCGAATGTAACGACGATAGAACAAGTCCTTGTTCATCTGCAATCTGACACAGAATCTATGCAAATATTGTTTGAACTCAATTACTTTGGAATACATTTGCACAACAGACCGTCAACTATGACGACGACGACGACGCGACGTCGGCATGACTTTGTTATGAGAGACTTCAGAGTTATAACATTATATCCTCAGCCCCTTGCGTGTGTATAATACAAACGATAAGTGGTTGGGAATCAACGCTACTTAATTCAAGCATCCTTCTGGCCCACGCGCCCCACCCGTAGTGTTACAATCTGTTTAGCAACTAAACACAATTCAGAATGAAGTGAAGCTACTTTCCGGTCGAAATTGTGGAAATATAAGTATATCCTGCGAGAGGTAATATTAAAACCCTTTTGTTTTTGATTCGAGAAACATAGCACTGCAAAAGAAATCGATAGACGAAAACAGAAACAAAATAGTGATGGTGTTGCTGTTGCCTGTTGGCTGTTGGCCCCTTGGGTTATATTATTCTCTTAAAACAAATCATGTCCTTTAATGGAGTAACATTTGTTTCATTGCCAATTCTCGACGTGGGTGGTTGTGACTAAGGGAATGACATACCCTCCTTCTCATGAGGAATGCAACAGTTTGAAAAATGCTACTGAAATGGTTTGCTTTATCATGTGTGTGTTGTGTGTCCTTTGGGTACTTTTTTTACTCGTTTGTATCCTCGTTTTTTATAGAACGTGAATTTTTCCTTTCTGTCTTTCCCGTGTGTGGAGATGCCCTATGCCATGTAAGACAACATGTCATTTCAGTGTCGTGCCCAGGACGGGCGACGATAAAATCTTTCATCCAATTGTCGGCTTCAGCTTTTAATGTGGGATTTATGGCTTTGGATGGGGGAGTTGGGTGAGTCGGCTCTTGCAGTTGTTGAAAGAACAAGAAAAAATTCTTTTATAAATTCCTTCTCCGCTTATATAACACCAACGGAGGTGTAATAAATCAAGGACGAGGCGACATTTCGCCGTCGTCGTCTTCCACTATAAGAAAAGGATTAATAACCTCTTCCGAAAATGTATAAATCAATAATTAATTTTTTTTTCTGTTTTCCGTGTCATTCTCTTACAGAAGAGTCGGATTGAATTTGATGTCGTAATAAGAAGAAAGGAGGACTTTCGGAAATATTTACTGCTATGTAATCAGGCCTATAATCGGTGTGTTTTAAGGAAAGTTTCTGATGAGATTTTGATTGAAATCAGATATGCGGTTAAATGTATAAATATACCAACGTTATGGGCAAGTTGGAAGGAGCAAAGTTCGTATCCTAAGTGATTGTGGGTTTATTGAAACTCCTAACGAAGAACATTAATCCTTTTGAGATAAGAACGAATATTTGTTTGGCATGGCCTCGACTTTTTTGTTGCTGTTGTTGTTTGGTAAGACAGATAAGATTGTGTTGTATTGGTAATGGGTTCGAAAAGTTTTTCGACCTTTAGATGAGAAATAGAAGAAGGATAACCCGATAAATCTTATATACGAGCTTTAATAAATCGAGAGTTGTTTTTGTGTTTTAATTTGCAAGGAGGAGTCCGCTTTAATTTAATTGAATCTGTAATTGTTGACTTTGATTCAATTCAAAGGGTTTTGTGTATAGAGTGGAAAATGTTGTATGTACTGCGGATGATACTCGATACAAAGTGGATGGCAATGTTTCAAAATTGAGTATGAATGAAGATTGTCAATTAAGAGGTTGGACTGGCTGCTAGTCTCATAAATATTCATTTTCTACAGACTGTTGAAAGTTTCTTTGTTAAAACAACTACCGGATCCATTTTGGATTTGAGAAAATGGGAGGATATATAAGAATAGGATAAATCTTACTTCAAGAAACGATACTTGAACTTTTTTCACTCCCAATATTATCAATTCAGTTATATGCCTATAAAGCATGACGCTTTTCAAATACGACTGAGTTGCACCACGTTCATAAAAAATTAGTACAAAAAAAAGTAGTGGCGTCTGTGGTTTTCTTTCATTGGTTGTGTTAGTTGTAGAAGTATAGTTTGGCTTTGTAATTTTTCCTCAAAGAAAGTGTGTAAACTGCTTTAGGTCATCTTTTTCCGAAGCTTTCATATAGCACATTCTTTTGGTTTTTTGTAAAGAATATAAAGAACTCGACCAAATCATGGTTTCCTAAGCTTGTCTCTAATGACTCTCCTTATTGCTACTCCATCGAAAGCACAGTTTGCGGCCATTTCAACATTGCTATAAAGAACTTGGGCTTCACTTTAGCTTGTGAGTGTGAACTGTGCAATGAAGCATATATATATTTTCCGCTCGGAAGCAAGAGTCCATAAAAATCTTAATAAACATAAATCCGCTGGTCGAAATGGTATCCCAGATATTAATCCGAAAAGGTGTTCTTTCATGCTGACAAAAACCACTGCATAAGCTTTTCTATTTATCCTATTTTTCTGGCCTCTTTCTGAGCAGATAAAAACTGCATTTGTCCAGACCGCCCCTATTACATCCAATTCCAATCACCGTCCAATTGCACTAGCGTCCCTTCTTTCAAAGGTCATGGTTGCTAAACCGTCAACTCATGAAATATCTTGAAGAACGAAAGCATCTTTATGACCAACAAGTGGTCTACTGATCATTTGATGGCATATCTCACCGAAAAGTTTAACCAAACTCTACAAAGTTTTGAAGAAAGCAAATTATAGCGCTAGATATTTCTATGGTATTTGACAGAGTTTGACATCAGGCTTTCTTACCATAAATGCGTGCTTTTGGAATCGATGAGTCTCTTCTTCGTTGGATTTCAAACTACATTTCGGACCGTTCAATACAAGTTGTGTTGGATGGTTTCAAGTCTGATACCCTTTTCAGAAATGCTGGTGTGCTCCAGGGCTCCGTTTTGTCTCCGACTCTCTTCCTCATTTTCATTAATGATCTCTTGTCTGAAACTTCTAATCCGCTTAACTGTTTTGCTGACGACTCGACCCTCAGCTTTTCATATTCGTTTCCAAATTCACGTCCCTGCTATTCGGATGTGGAACTGGAACGGTTGCGTATGCTTAGCTCATTGAATTCTGACCTTGACAGCATTGTTACATGGGGTAAAAAAACCGAGTAGAATTCAATGCTTCTAAAACTCAATGCTGTCTCTTGTCGTTGAAGCTTAACATTCCCCCATTGCCATTATCCATGAATGATACCTGCATCCAAGAAACCGAAAAGCTGTCAGTACTTGATATGTGTGTAAACGATGATCTTCGTTGGAATGACCACATATTTGAAGTCGACAAAAACCCTGCAAAATGCTAAGGCTTCTAGAGACGATGCAGGAAGTTCTTCACCCCTTCTGATCTGGCTACAATTTTGAGGCCTTCATCCACCCAAAAACTGAAGTATAACTCTCATATCTGGTCAGGTGCTTCTCAAACATCCTTGCACCTGCTTGATAGGGTACAAAATAGAGCGTTTAAATTGAAAGGTGATAGTTCAATCGTTGATTCTCTCTCTTTTATCGCTTTTTCTACAAACAGTGCTCTACTGAAATAGCCAGTTGCATTCCTCCCCTGAAACAATTTAAGGCAATACCCGCCTCACAAGGAATGCTCATCAGTTTTCCCTTTAGTCCAACTTCGGTCGAGCAGTTAAGTACACAGAAATTCATATTTTAGCCGTTTAACCCGAATGTGGAATGCTTTACCGAACTCAATTTTCCAGACTCATTGCAATGCACAGAAATTCAAGAATAATGCGGGCATCGACATCTGTCATCGTATCTTTTTCTTATTTCTTAACACCCGCACTGAGTGTTCTGACAATATAAGGGTAGTCACAACCCCATAAAGTACGCGTGAATTATAAAAAAAACCTACCGTTGTCCCAACGACTGCTATCTTTGCCCATTATTTTTACTTGCGAGTATAATACTGTAAGGCAAGTTTTCCAATTGTACAGAAAAAAAAATTGAGATAAAAATTAGATATGACATTACGATGATAGAGAATACGAAAAAATGGGTCCTGCAATTCTGTGTGTCTGTCTGTCTGTACATGGATCTGCAGCCTGAACCGCTATACCGGTTTTCTTCAAAACATGAAGTTAGGGTCTGTGGCGCAGCTTACAGAGAGGTTTTTGGAATTAAGTCTCTAGGTCCTGATATAACGGTAAAACCGATATGATAATACTTTTTCTCAAAAACGGCTTCAAAGATTTTTATAAAATTTTGTGTTTTAAGTTGTCTTTCTTATGATGCAAAAATATTTCTGGAAAAAGTCTAAGAACAGTACCGTTTTTTTTTTTCAAAACCGACTTTCTCGTTAATGGCTCACCCGTTAGTGACAAAATTTCGTATTTTAGAAGTTCTAAGCTGTTAACGGGAGGGGTGAGCCCTGGTCGTTTTCAAAAAATCGAATTCAAATTTTTATTCTTAGATAATTAAAAAAAAATAAAAAAAATAGGGTGGCGCAACAGAGCGAGGAGCCCCTGGACCTAGCGCATTTCTCACAACCATGCCTTGTGAGGGAATGGAAGAGACCTACAATTTTCTGCCGTTTCCGAACGGCTAATTGAGAAAGCGCTTTTCATGACAATGAATACTAACGGAGGACTTGCCAATTCCTCGCGAAAGGTCATACCTGTGGAAAAAAACATCCTCTGTTGGGATTCGAATCACGAACCTCTGGATTAACAGGCGGACATGCTATCCATCACACCGCGGGTACCACCATCATTTTTAAATGATTGCATTTTCTTATTATACTACATCTCAAGAATTTTGTATCAAAATTTCAAGTCATTCCGAGTTGAACACGAAAAGTTACAGTGATTTAAGAGCAGGTATGCGCCTCCGGAGGGCGCCGGCCGGACGGCCAATGACTCCGGCCGCGCAGAATCTTTGCTCCTTTTATGATTGGTTACAGGTATCTCGAGGTCTTCTTTTGTGTTCAGGGAAGAGGAGCCCACTCTAATGACGCTTCTAACGGAATATTTTTGAGGGGAACCATTCAGTGTGCTGTTTTTTGTTGCCCGGAGCAGTTGTGGTGCCACGCGTTTATCTCGAAACTACATATAGTATTTTTAAATTCGGTGTGCAAAATATCTCGGCGACTGTTGCACTGATCCTTCTGAAATTTTGCACACCTCTTAATATATTTAATTCTTTAATATTTTTAAAAGGTAACACAAGGATTTTAAAAAGTTTTCATTTTTCCGGATTTTACAGCTACAAAATGGCGGCATTTTTAGGCAAAAAAAAACTACTTTTGACTTCAAATTGTCAACAAAATTTCAAAATTGCAAAAAACAGAAACCTAGAGAAAGTTGTCTTTTAACGAAATCTTTTCGGAATTTTGATTTTAGATGATCCTATCAAAGTTAAGTGGACGTGTCTCGGAAAGTGTACTATCATCGGCTTGTTTTTCAATATTTTTGTATGAAAAAATTATAGAAGATACATAAGACTATACTTAATAATAGCAAATCCATAAATAAAATTACTTTATCAGATTTTTCATAAAAAATTCGTAAAAAAGCCTTTTTTCAGCCTCCCAGTGCTAACTTCTACCTTAAGAAAGATTGCATATCAACATTTTTTAATTTTTTAAATTTTTATATATTTTTTAAAAAAAATTTGATTTTTTGAAATATTTAACTTCAACCCCGAATCTTTGACTTTTTTCAAATTTTTTGTCAAAAGAATGTCTGGCAAGATCTTAAGCTTTGCTATTTGATTTCTAAAAATCCAGTTTTTAAAAAAGAGTGAAAAAGAAAAAAACTTTTTCTTAAAAACCGGTCCAACGATTTTGATAAGATTCCCGCGTTTGTATTTACATATTTGCAACTGCAAAAGAATAGCGATTTTAAATTTCTGAAACCTTTGGAATATTTAATTTACTTTTTTTCCAATATTTTGCGTGATTTAAAAACGTTTTACTCAGTCTTAAGATTTTGATGTCGTAATTACGTGTCGGAATATTGTCTGCTGTTGCCTATTTGACGGTAGGAAGGCCTGCTGATAGAAAAAATCGGGGTTTATTTTGTAAAAGGGTTTATTTTAGACGCAAAAGCTTGGGAATTTGATTTATTATATCGAATTCATAAGAAATGGGTAGCCTGTCTGCCTATTCCGCGAGAGGTTCGTGGTTCGAATACAACAGAAATCAAAAATGTTGGGGTATAACCATTCACGGGGATTGGCGAGTCCTCCGACAGTAAATTCATTGCTATGAAAAGCACTTTCTCGATTAGTCGTTGGGAACCGGCAGAAAATTGTAGAGGGGACCTACTCTCTCCTCACAAGGCATGATTGTGAGAGGAAGTGCTAGGCCCGGATGTTCTCCACTACGTTACGCAACCCTATTTATGTATGTTAGCTACGAGTGTCTTCTCAGCCTGATGACATTCCCCCATTGTGCTAAGAAAGCTAGTTTTTTTTAAATATTATTCGAATAAACATTTTCGATAGGAAATTTAGTTTACGACAGAAAAAGTCAAATAAAATTAGTCGAAATTTCGTTTCCCTTGCGAGATCTACTTAGATTACATTTAAAAGTTCTTCACCCTTATCTCTGATTTGTACCCCCTTAGGTTCCCGATTATTCTTATAATACTTTTTTGAGTTTCTTAAGAGATTACATAATCAATGGCCTATGAAGTGTGCCTATGCCAACATCGTGTTATGAAAAAACGTAAATTGTTTGAATATTGCTTAAGCGTTGCCCGTAGTGTAATGATTAGCATGTCAGGTAGTCACGAAAGAGTCTGAGTTTCAAATCTCAAATAAGTAAAATTGTTTTTTCTTTCATCTTTTGTGAGGGATTGGCATGTCCTCCGGGAGTATATACTACTATACTGCTGTGAAAAGTGATTTCGGATTAGGCATAAGATTGTGGATTGGTCAAATGCGATGCACCACCCTGTTTAATTTATTTATTTTTATTGCTAAAGTCACCTGAACGAATTAAACTCTCTCGCAGCCAATGAATGAATTAATCACGCCAATAACCAATGTCCACTCAATTGGTAATATAGTTGAAGAAAACAGATCAATTTAGCTTACTTTTTTTGCGAACATGTCAAAAACCCTTACATCATCCTAAAGCAGTTCCACCATTATATTTAATAAGTGCAGCAGACTTTATTGTTCCAACTGAAAAGGATTTTACCAAGAAACGACACGCAAAAGTTGAACAAATATGAAAGTGGAATGTATATGTTAATCTAACCTAAAAAGCATATGACATTGACATCCTTTCATTTCATATATTATAATGAAACATGAAAGACTCGACCCGCCCCGACAAACGACGCGACGCGACGGAGACATTCTCACGTCCACTTTATCCTTTTCCCTCCCATTTCATGTTTTATATGAGTGGGTTCGCGTGTGATGTGTTATGCATACAGATTAAGGTAAATGTCAACACTTTTAATATCAACTAAACTGCTTAACATGATTATGATCATTTATTCGATCCCACTGTGCGGCCACACCAAGACTAATATTTCAAGCCTTACAATATTCTTCTTTTGATTCCTTCCAAGAACCAAAAAGGAGATAAAAAACACGACTGTGGGCGTGAAAATCAATTTGTAGCGATGGGATCCGCTTGATAATCGAACTTCATTTCAAACAATTGAATACTCCTCCCCAAACGACGCAAGTAGAATCTTATAGCTCTTTTTATTTTTAACTTATCGGGCAAACAGATTAAGGTGACAACAAAGTGTACCAAAGGAAGCTCCTCAATGGTATTGTGTTCTCAATTTATTGCTGCTAAACATACAAAACAATGTCAAAGTAGTTGAACCAATAAAAAGTAAAAGAGTATAAGAGTATGTCGTGGATGGTGTTGTCGTCCTTGGCGACTTATTGTTTGTGTTCTGCTGTTACACCAAGGATGTAAGAAGAAATAGAATCAAAAGGAGTCAAGCAACCAACCGTATAACTACAGGAAACTTAAGGGAACACATTTCCGCCGGCAAATGCAATTGCTTGCGTTTGAATGTTTCTTTCCGTGCAGGACTATTGGTTTTATGTTGTTCATTAAATTTCACTCAGCTCTTGTGCTTGTGTGGGTTGAGCTTCATCGCATGGATGAAAGTTCACAGCATTTCAAGAGTATATGCTCCTTTAATAGATTTGTAGAACATTCTTTAGAAGGAGTAAAAGGAAAATAAAGTAAGTTTCATGTGGGATAATTGCTTTGTCGCTGAACTTTAGTTTTGTTTGCTTTGCCTACACAGAAAGTTCATAAATGACCTAGGGGCGTGTCTTTGAACAAACTAAGTGACAATTTATTATTGCAAAGGAACTGAGTTGAGTTGAAATGTTTTCTGAAAAAAATTTACTTGGGGTAAGCGTAGGCAAGAAAATTTACTGAGAAAGCGATTAATTGAATCAGAAAAAGGAAAGGACGAATTTCCCTCAAGCTTGAATCTCAGAAGTCAGAAGTATGTAAAAATGAATTGGACCAGCAGACATTTCTAGCACAGTTGTGTAAATGGCAATCTTCTTAGGAATTTTCCAAATCCGAGCAAAGCTTTTATTGCAAAATTGTGTAAATGTCTACGGTGGCAAGAGTTCGTATTTAACTGAAGTTCTTAAATGGATTAAAGTTCGTAATAGGGACGAGAAAATTCCGTTTTCAATCACACACATATGTAAAACTACGAGGAAACATAAACCTTTGCTGGGAATCCAGATTTTCTTAGGACTTAATGTATTTGAGTTAAGGTAGTTTTAGCTCGCTCAATTCGTTATGTTGATTTGAGAGATGGGTTGGTTGATTCGAACCAAATCTACAGAAGATGCAATCAGCATTCAAAGTCCTTATGAGCTCTTGCCACAGGTTTGTTGGTGTCATTTATGCTGTGTTGAGACAAAAAACTGAGACATATGAAAATAATGGGAGTGTTCATGTGGTTATTCACTTCCTTTTTTGTCTGAAAGACCAATATTTACGCAATATTTACCAAGTGCAAACAGGTGGCGGTCACGCCCCCAAAAAAAGTTACACAGAAATTAGAATGAATTTGATGAATTTTATAAAATTTACAGGTGTTGGGGAAAAGTTGTAGAGGGTAGGGGATGTCAGAAAAATTGCTGAATTCAATAAAATTTAATTCATCAGCACAGAATTTGTTTGGGGATGGGAGAAACATTGTGTTTTTGGAGGGTGCCCCCCAACAACTTCAAAGTGCAAACAGGTGGCACTCAACCCCTTCAAAATTTTTTTATTTCAATTATAATAGCCAAAAATTCGCGCGAATTATTATTTAAATTAAAAAAATTTGAAGGGGTTGAGTGCCACCTGTTTGCACTTTGAAGTTGTTGGGGGGCACCCTCCAGCACCACCATGTTCCTCCCATTCCTTCCGGGGATGGGGTCATTATCTACACCTTTACCTTTTTATGAAATGCCGACTAGTCTTAAGAATTTGCCGACTGCATCAAAAAATAAATCTATTTATATAAAATTAAATGTAAGGGTTTTTCAACAAGAACGCTACAAAAGTAGAGCGACAGGGACAACAAACGACTTCATATTTTTTGCCGCTCTTTTGACATTTTAAATATTTAAAATTTACTATACCGAAATTCGGAGTCAATGGCCACAACGATAAGAGCGCTACTTCCAATTTATGATAAGGCTCATTTCTGGCTGAACGTCTTCGTCAATAAACAAAATATGCGGTATTGGTCAGGCAGCAATCCATACGTACTCCATGAGTCATCATTGTATCCCGAAAAATTACGGCTTGGTGCGGTTAATGAGCCGGCGCGTTGGCGTCATTGGCCGTACTCCTTCCGTGATGACCAAGACCGGCACATTACTGTGAATGGGGATCGCTACCATTCAATGATAACCGAATATTTTTGGCCCCAATTGGATGATATGGACTCGGAGGACATGTAGTTCCAACAGGACGGCGCCACAAGCCACACAGCGAATGTCACATTCCATTTATTGGAAACCAAGTTTGGAGAACGTGTTATCTCATGAAATGGCCCAGTCGCTTGGCCTCGGTCGTGCGATTTGACGCCGTTTACCCCTGTGGGGCTACGTCAAGTCTATGGTCTATGCCAACAAGCCAGCGACGATTATGTACCCCGACTCTTCATTTTATGCCACTGACGAACACCCACCGATACCCATTTCGGAAAAGCAAATTGTCTTTAAATTCCTTCTGAGAATAAAATGCAAGAAAAGCAAAATTCAGCATCTTTGTAAGGACAGTATTCAAAAAAGAATAATCAGAATGCCATGTGAAAAATTGTATGCGATGTATGATTTTAAAATTGTTGTGTGTTGTATGAAAATGTAGTGTTGTATTAACTGTGAAACAGGCCCCTGATTATGGAATTGCTTATTTGAGACAAAAACGCTTGCATTCGGGTCTTTTTGGTTGAGTTGACTTAACTAGACAAATCGACTTTGTTTTTCTTCCTCGATTTGCCGACTCGGAAAAACATAAATTCCATAAATTTGTGAACTGTGAGTAAGTCCAAGGGTGCATTATATTATTGTTGCGCTACTAGCGAAGCTGAAACAGAGCGTTCTAAAACTCTCGCGAAACTGAAAAGCAGCGTTACTAATCATATGAGTACAAAATAATTCTGGTCCCACTACCGAGCAGATTGTGTGTCGACTCACCAGAAGTGCCTCAAGCATCTGGTCACAAGCCTGAAGAACAAGTTCACTTGTTCAAAGAAGACATATAATTGAAATCGAGTATTCTGCTGCTGAAGAAGCCAAAGGTGTGAATCTTGACGATGTAGGTTACTAACCTTCTTCTATGCCCCCCGAAGTCAGAACGCTTCTAGTACAACGCGGATCAGACTCAGTAAATCACATCAATTCCAACTTCCACTTCAAGACTTCAACGAAAAGTGGTACACGAAAACTAGGCACAAAGTGGTTCTACACATTGAAGCAATCATGACATTATTTTAGTTGCAAGCTGTTTGGCTCCAACAACTCATCTGAAAAAGAATTCATAAAATGGTGGAAGCTGGGCCATGAGCAGAGCCTCTTGAAATGGAAGGAGTTGGAAATTCGTAAAGCAACCATCGATCAGAAGCAACAAGAAGTTTTTGAAAGTGAGGAGAAGTAGTGGAGGGATGGAATTATCCAGTTCTTAGCCAAACAAAATCAAGCCTTCAGAGGACGTCGAAAAGACATTTGAGGAGATGATAGTTGCAATCTCGGGAACTTTCTCGAACTAGTGTTCCTTCCAGGTAAATAAAATGCTCTTTGAATGGAACATCTGACAAAGATAAAGCTGGGAGCAAGAGTCCCAGTTTCGTATCTGCCTCCAGAAATACATACGCCACAAACACATACGCCACAATTCTGAAACGTTGTGGAGGATCAAGAGATTAGTTGACCATAACTCCAAATATTAGAAGAAACGCATATTTTTGGAGGTAAAATGTCACTTAGTCTCTTGATTCTTCATACCTTTTGATATCATAAAGCTAAGTTTGGTGACAGCTTCTCGAATCCCTCTGCCGGTGTGCCACAAGGCAGTCACTTTGGACCTTTGCCTATCACTGTCGCAATCAATTATTTTCAGCGCTTCAAATATTGAAATTCTGATTGATATGAAAATTCATCCATTGGATTGAATAATGGCTTGAATATTTGTTCCCAATACTCTACATCTGGTCTGGTTTTCATAATCCAAATACTTAACACAATCCCATAAAAAAATTAATTGAGAAGCGCAGAGAAAAGTTAAAAGGACCTTTTCTGCAAATATAGTTGTAACTATATTGATTTTGTAATTGCCTTAGCTGGCTTTAGCTGATTAGTAAGCGAAAGCAAAAATTCTAACCGTTATACAGTTCCTTTCTCATTTCAAAAGAAATTAGGACTCACTAGGCCGATTACGATGAACTTAAAGTGAACGATTTTTTTCAAATCTTCGAAAGAGTTCATCAACTATTAAAGAATTCCTAATAAATTACCAAACCATACCAAACAGAAATGTCAACACAGTTTGACATTCTCAACAACTGTCAAACCATAGGCAAAAATCATCGAAACTTCAGATGCACTTTAAACAACACAAATGATGTTTGTATGTAATAAAAGAAGAACTACTACAATTTCAATTGAATTGTTTTAACAGAGCAAGAGCAGAATGTACCCGGAGCAACCCACACGCCACACAGTTCACTAAAAACTTAAAAAAAAATGACTAAGTGACACACACACATCGCGAAGATTAATGTTTTTTCCTCGAAATAAGTTCCCTAAATCCTTTGATCACAAGAGAAGTTGAAAATCTGATTTGGAAGAAAAATTCCCAGAACAGGAGTCGCATAACATGTCAAACGGCTTACCTTGCCATGAGAGGATTCCTTTGTCATCCATGGAAGGATGCTGTTAGATAGCGTTTCAGCACAATAAATGGGTTTTCAGTCGTCGTCGTTGGCAACACAGTATCGTTTTGGTGAAAAAAAAAAGAAAAAAAAGAGGGTGTTTAATGTACTGGAGATGGGAAAAGCACAGTGAGTCTTGATTTCGTTTCTCTTAGTTTGATTTATTGGAAAACTTCTTATGTTTTTTTTTTATCTGGATTGTGATTACCGTAGAGTACTTGCTAGCGTTTTGCTATGGTAATTTGAGTTTACCATACGAAGTGTTCAAAGAAAAAAAAGTTAACCTCTTGAAAATAGACTAAAACTCCTGAATAGACTAAAACTGTGAACTGAGCTAGCGGGTATTTATTTCCTTGAACAGAACTAAATGCATTTTCCTGTAGTTTCTTTTCATGGATGAAAGTTCGTAATTGAGATAGATTTAGTTCACATTACCAGATTAGGTTCGATTAGATTGTATAATTGACTAGATTGAGCTTATGCAGCTCTGAGTAATGCGTTGTCTCGCTGAAAGCAATTGTTCAAAACTATGGACAGTTTCGGAACAGTTGTTTTGGTCTTGAAATGGGCCAGAAGATAATAAATTTTCTATTGGGTTAATGAACTTAAGTTCAACCAGGATGATGATCTCGCAAACCAAGTACTCACTTTTCAAGGAGGAGAAGTGAGGGGTATAGAATCATAGTTGGATAACTCAACTTTAACTGAGTTTGAGGAAAATGAAAAACCTGTATCTTTCTACACAAAAGTGACAATCTGCAGTGGATATAGTTTTTAGTTTTTTTCTATTTCTATGACAATTTGACAGATTGATAGCTTTGAAAACAAACAACTTGATGGCGTTATTAGTTACAATTCGGGAAAACATGGAGATAGTCACCTTTGCTTCTATGCCTCTCAAATGCTGAACATTCTGTTATGATGTGCACAGTCGTTTCTTCAATTTCGTGGTATAGTTTGCAGATAGAATAGTAGTCGGTTAACAATTTGGACTTAGTTTTGGGGGACTTTATGATGACGATCAGTCGGAATTTCGATGGAGCACAATAGCTTACTTACTTACTTAAGGTGGCGCTACAGTCCGGGTCGGACTAGGGCCTCAACCAACATGCTTCTCCAGCCAGCTCGGTCCTTAGCTAGCTGCCTCCAGTTTTGCACGCCAAGTTGGTTGAGGTCCTCTCCTACTTGCGTGCGCCACCTGAGTCGCGGTCTTCCTCTACTGCGCCGTCCCTCGGGATTGGATTCGAAGACTTTCCGGGCCGGAGCGTTGGTGTCCATTCGCTCTACATGATCCAGCCATCTAAGCCGCTGGACCTTGTCTCGTTTGACAAGGTCAGTGTCGCTGTACAGCCCGTGCAGTTCGTCGTTGAATCTTCTTTTCCACTCTCCATCTACGCAGACGGGACCAAAAATCACCCGAAGAATTTTTCTCTCGAAGCATCCTAAAGCGTTCTCGTCTGCCTTTGACAATGTCCATGCCTCTTCGCCATATATAAGAACCGGGATGATAAGTGTCTTATACAGGGAAACCTTAGTTGCTCGAGAGAGGACTTTACTACTCAATTGACTTCTTAGTCCGAAGAAACAGCGTTTGGCAAGAGTTATTCTTCGTTTGATTTCAGCGCTGGTGTCGTTGTCTGAATTAATAGCGGCGCCTAGGTAGACAAAGTCCTTAACTACCTCAAAGTTATAGCTGTCTATCGTGACGCTCTGTCCAAGACGTCGGTGTTGGGTGTCCTTTCTTGATGACAGCATATACTTGGTCTTGTCCTCGTTGACTACTTAAGCCATCTTCTTCGCTTCCGTCTCCATTCTCATAAACGCGCCATTGATATCACGCTGCGTTTCTCCAATTATGTCAATTTCGTCGGCATATCCAAGTAAAATGAGCTGGTGTATACTCCTGACCAGGTCATCGACTGCCGCTTTAAACAATTCGGCAGTGAGGCCATCAGCTCCAGAAGCTTTGTTGGACTCTATGTTCCCTTGATCGTCTGTGCAGGCTTCGGCTCGGGGCTTATAGCCTGAGGCTGTTGTTTTTACCTTTTGGTAAAATTTCCGAACCTCGATTCTGCTGTGGCACCCTTCTATTTCCTCGATCGTGCGCTTCTCACGCTCTCTCTTTTCTCGTCGAAGAAGACGGTGCTCGTCTCTCCTCTTCTGCTTGTAGAACTCGTAAGTAGTTCTAGTCTTTTTGGGCAGCACCACTTTGTATGCTTCCTGTTTATCTGCATGTGCTTGCCGACATTCGTCGTCAAACCAGGGGTTTCGATGTGGTGGCCGTGTCAAACCCAGCACTTTAGAGGTGGCATCTCTGATGGCTGACTGGCAGTGCTGCCACTGGTTCTCTATACTTGATGCTGGCGGCATAGGACTTCTTAAGAGGTTGTAAGAGACTCGATCGGAAAAGGACTTGGCGATCTCTTGCGATTGTAGTCGTCCAACGTCGAATTTTCTCACAATATTTCCTTATTTTGGCTTGGATCGGGATATCCGCAGTCGTACCTTGGCTACAACAAGGTAGTGGTCCGAGTCAATGATGGCCCCTCGGCATGTTCGGACATCCTCTATACTGGAGAAGTGTCGTGCGTCGATCGTAATGGGGTCACTGGTTGACGGTTGATTGATCAGGAGATTTCCATGTCCCTTTGTGGATATTGTGGTGCTGGAGCCGCGTACGAGCTACCAGAACGTCTCGCCCCGCAGCGAAATCGATCAGCCTGAATCCGTTATCGGAGGTGTTGTCGTGCAGGCTGTATCTTCCGATTATTCAACCAAAGATATCCTCTCTTCCTAGCTTGGTCATAGCTAGGGCATTGCCCATATGTTTTGTCCAGGAGCTCGTAGAATACGTCTTTGGTGTCTGCATCCTTTTCCTCTGTGTGGGATTGTGCGCAAATGAGGCTTATGTTGACGAATTTAGCCTTGATGCGGATTGTTGCTTTGCGCTCGTTCACATAGTTGAAACTCAAGTCTTTTTGCCTGGGTCTACTTCAAACAACTAATCCACATCCAAACAGTCGCTGCTTTTGTTCTCGGTAGCAATCACCGTAGTAGATATCGCAGTCTTTTAATTTGCGTCTACCTGGTCCATCCCATCGCATTTCATGGATACCGGTAATATCTGCTTTGAAGCAGAGTACTATAGCACTCAAGACTAAATACCAGACAGCAACCTTCTTATGGCCTCCCAAATGTTTGATGAAAAGAAGAGGCTACGATTATATGGAGCTTAGGCTACCAAATTTGAGTATGTCTGCGTCGAGCATCTGTAACGAGAAAGTGCAGGGCATTCATAGAAGAAGTGCTCCGCGGTGTCATCATCTTCTCTACAGGGTTCACAGTGTGTAGTACCACTTACACTTTTTTAATTCTTGGAAAAAAAAAGTAGTGCCACGTGGCAACGGCAGTAAGCTTTCTACAGTGTTTTCTGATACGGGATAGCAACATTTTTGCAGCCTCCTTATTAACGTTGGAGGGCATTCGTTTAGTTTGTCGGCATTCAATGGAGGCATGCCGAATATATTTGTGGTTTTGTCGGATCCAATCATTGATTAAACCCCTTAGGAAGGATCCCGAGAGACTAAGTGCTGATTGAAATCCTAAGATCCTTGTCGTACATGTCAGCTATCGGCTATCTCGTTTTTAGTTACGTCTGATGACTTGGAATTTGGAATCTAAAAGAGACTAAAAGAAATTTGTCTTCCGACCACATTCAGAGAGAAATTGCATTCCTGGATCACTTCCGAAATAGTTAGAGAGTTGAGCTGCAGACACAAATACTTTTCCCCGACCAGCTAGCTATTCTTTGTAGCGTAGCTTATAGCCATTCGGCTTGCATACATCTCCGCTTATGTGCGCCTAATCAGGCGTGTAGTCAAATGTCGTCGTTCTCCACAAAGAGCCCAGCACCAAATCCGTCATCAGTTTTGGAGTCCGCCCTGGTTCAGTGTGTAGATTGGAAAAACCTTGGTCCGCGAAAGTTTAGCGTGTATTTTTGATGCTGTTTGAGCCTATGCTCATAGTATCGGAAGGCAAATCTTTTTGACGGAAGGCAAAAGATATGCAGCTTGAGAGCTCTCCCAAATTCCAGTACGAATCAAGCCAGAGATAATTTCTTTTAAAACGGGAATCTTGAAAATATTACCCATGATGTAGGTATCAAGAAGAGGAAGATTCAACAGTGTGGCAAGTGCAGCACCAGGACAGCCATTGAAATTTGGCAAAAAACCAATTAGGTTTTTACGTAATAGATTTTTTCACCAAACAAAGAACACATAGGGAGACTCACAGAGTCTCGGTAATTTTGAACTCAACGTCTTTGGACCAAAGAAGCTTGTTGGATAGAATGATTCCACGATGTTGATTTCGTTTGAGAACTTCTGCGTCTCTAGAAGAAAACAACTTCGGTTGGATTATAGAGAGTCCGTTTGTGCGTATCTTTAACACTAGGTGCCAGTCAAATTTAGTGAAATCTGTGCTCTGGAAGAAGCAGCTAAGAAGATGGGGTTTTGTGTTTTCCCAATCTTCCCTGGAGGAATTGACTATGAAGAAGTTCAGTTTAAAGTTGTACACGGAAATAGTAACATTCAGGTTTATACCAAAGGTTCCAAGTTTTTCAAAGGTGTCATGGTAATCATGGGAAAGTAGATTCTTCGGGCTGAGGATGAAGATGACGTCCTTTTCTTGGAATGGTGTTAATGGTTTAGCTAGGAACTTTCCATTACTGTGGAGTATCCCCGCTGCGCCGTTATCCTGAAGGGGTGCTTTTTACGCTTGCAAAACTATTACGTATAATATTCTATCTTTCCTATTCTTCTGGGAACTTCCCGAGCAGATGGAAAGCCGTTTTTGGAAGACCCATCTTTAAAAATGACGAAAATTCGTCGAGTTCCTGTTGCCGTCCACTCATTTAAAGGTCATGGGAGCGGTGATCATCTATACAAGGGGTTGACTCTTTAAATTGAGCAGAAAATGCAGCTTCATTAAATTCTTCTATTCCTGATTTAATTAATGAAAATGAAATTGAAAACCTTGACATGGAGTGGCGAACAGTACTTAACCAAACTATGGTTTCTAATTCCTTAGAAATAGAAAAAATTTGGTCTGATATTTTTCCTTAAGAAATGCTCTTAATGAATCGCTTTTCCCTCTGACAAAAGATCCACTTGTCCACTTGTCCACTTGTCCACTTGTCCACTTGTCCACTTGTCCATTTGTCCATTTGTCCACTTGTCACTTGTCACTTGTCACTTGTCACTTGTCACTTGTCACTTGTCACTTGTCACTTGTCACTTGTCACTTGTCACTTGTCACTTGTCACTTGTCACTTGTCACTTGTCACTTGTCACTTGTCACTTGTCACTTGTCACTTGTCACTTGTCACTTGTCACTTGTCACTTGTCACTTGTCACTTGTCACTTGTCACTTGTCACTTGTCACTTGTCACTTGTCACTTGTCACTTGTCACTTGTCACTTGTCACTTGTCACTTGTCACTTGTCACTTGTCACTTGTCACTTGTCACTTGTCACTTGTCACTTGTCACTTGTCACTTGTCACTTGTCACTTGTCACTTGTCACTTTTCCACTTGTCCACTTGTCCACTTCTCCACTTGTCACTTGTCACTTGTCACTTGTCACTTGTCACTTGTCACTTGTCACTTGTCACTTGTCACTTGTCACTTGTCACTTGTCCACTTATCACTTGTCACTTGTCACTTGTCACTTGTTACTTGTCACTTGTCACTTGTCACTTTTCACTTGTCACTTGTCCACTTGCCCACTTGTCCACTTGTCCACTTAAACAAAACAAAATTATTTATGAAAATGTAGAACTGTTTTTTTTATTTTTCAAAATACTCCCCTCTTTTGGCTGCAGTACTACCTTCAAATATTTTTATCCGGCAACACTGGCCCTAGGGCTCCATTTTGTCTCCGACTCCGTTCCATGTTTTCAAAACGATGTCTTGTGTCAGTACAGCAACAAGAGAAAGCAGACTGTGGGAATAATTAATACTGATTGTGATTTCCGCAAAATCAGACAACTTTCGATTCGAAAGGGTAAAACCTCTAACACCGCATGACCAAGTTAACCAAAAAGCACCATTTCGTCCATCTATTTGAAAATTTTATGGTTTTATGAAGAAAATGTTTGAAACTTTTGCATAATAATTTAGTTTCAGTAAAACTCATGTATTTGGGAGATTCATCCATGTCTTCCTTATGGTAACCACTAACGAATCACACTCGTCAATTACTTCCATCAATTAAGCTTTACATCATTCCCCATCAACGCACCACTGAAGCGTGAAACAAATTTCTACAAGGCCAGTTATGCTTGACTGAATCGATTTGCTCAGTCTTTTACGTTTTGTTTCTATCGCCTTCTCAGTAACGACATTGGATCCTGCGGTCGATTAAACAAACGAGATTTTCGATTTACACGTCTTAAGTTAAGGAATTCTTAGCTTCTAAAACGCCATAATCTTAATTAACGAGATGTTTGCAAAAATTTTATTTTAAGTTCACTTCATGTAAAAGTTTTGAGGAACAACTGAAGTCCCTAGAACTACTTCCAAGGAAAACCTTGAAACTAGAAATGTTTTTCCTCAATTTTAATGTTTTTCTTTTTTATGGTTGCCTTGCCAAGATGAAAAATCGTTGAAGCAGATGGTCTTGAAGTTGGTACATGTTTTCAAAAATTCACTCATCGCACGTTTGCAAAAATTTATCGCAGCTCTTTTGGTTGCTGCCAAGAAAACCGCCAATGGGAGGTTTCCTGAAGGGTTTCTTTTCTGCTTTCAAAAGCTATGAAATATGTAAGTAGTATTCTCTTCTACATGCACCACAAATCTATTTTTAATGCTCCAGCTTCAGCTCCATCTCCTGCTACCCGTTGTAGGTACCAGCACATAATTCAATTCTTATGGGTACTGTGCTTCGTTGCCCATCTACAACAAAAAACATAAAACTCCTAGACACACATCCAAGGACCTGTTGCCTAACAAACACACAAACAACACAATCATCTGAAAAATCACAAATCAAACATCTCTTAAATTGGTTTTCCAATATCTGCGGTAACCTCTTTCGTTTTGCACAGCCTGACAATTCCCATTACTTCAACGACCTCGAACCCATTATCAAAACTAGATCAAGGTGGTTGTTTGTAGGTTGTCATAGTTGTCATAGGCCAAACTCCCGCCCTCTCTTAACACAAATACCCGTATACCAACTCTAGGATCAAAGTCAATTCAAATTTCAAGTTTACTCAAATGAAAGGACATCATTGTGGTGGGCGCAACCGTTTCGATCATTACCTAAATAAACATAATTTGAACGACGAACGTGTAAATTGCTTCTATAATTATTTTTGCTTCTCTATACTTCCAGACGCATGCCATCCGTACGAACCGTTCAAATGTCCCGGCGATGGCAATTGCATTTCAATACAATATTTATGTGATGGCGCCCCTGATTGCTCGGATGGGTACGACGAGGATATGCGACTCTGTACAGCAGGTAAAACTTGTTATATATGTATTTTTATTGATTTTTGTGTATTTGCGTTTGCTTTTTGCTTTTTTGTATTGAATTTCCCACAGAAATACACGATGTTACACGAAAGGGTAATAAATATTGCCAACGCTCTCTTCCAGCAAGTCGAACACAAACGATTTTGGAATATATCACTGTATACAGGATTTCTATTGTTTGCAGGAATAAACCACAACTAAAGCTGATAACAAATTACCATTTAGGGACACAAAATATTGTGTATAGATATACAAATACATCGGATATGATGTTAACTATGACGTTAGGAGTTAGGACGTATACCACATGCTGACAGGGCAGGACACAGAATGTGGCAGCTGGTTTGTGGTGGATTGTTCGTCTTTCGGTAGTGGGTTTTCGGAAACAAAGTCATTCTTATTGTTGTGGTTATCTCATGAGATCGAGTTAATCGATTAAGTTACGAGAAATCTTTCTGTGGGGATATAAAATTTATTTATATTCGAAGCAGTAGTTAAAATTTGTTCTTACGTAGGAAAATTCAAATTCGTAGAACGGGATTGTTGTTTCCTTGCTAAAAAGAATAGAAAGTCTATTTCTGGGGCTTTCATTACAAGTTCGATAGGAGTCATTTGTTTCTTTATGAACAAAGACAGTTTATTAGAAGGCTCTGGAAAATTTACAACCCAAAAGCGATAACATTGACGTCAATGGAGACACAAATTAATTGGGGTGAATGTTTAAGGCCTTCCTTTTCATCAGCTCTCTGTTGAGTTGATACATATTTGGTTTTATATTCAAGCCTACGGACATCAGTCAATTTTGAGGTTGAGATAGTAATGAAAACAGGATATCAGCAATGTTGTTGTGTATTTGTAGTGTTGGTGTCAATAAAAATTGATTTCCCAAGTCAGGTTTCTCTTTAACAAGGTCATAGTAGTTTATTGGACCATTTCAGTTTTATTAGACATAATGGCAAAAACAATGCGGCTGTATTCGTATAATTCGTCTCCTTCGGCAATCAAATGTACATTACGACACTGGTAAAAGTTTTTATGTTGCAGTGTCTTGGAACTATCTTCTAGTCTTTCGACGTTCGTCATAGGGTTTAAATTTGATAAATAGGGTGGCACAACAAAGCTCTGAACCACAGGGACTAGCACAACAAAGTGCGGATCAAGGGGAACTATAGCAAATTTCTCTCAACCATAGAAGGAATGGACCTACAATTTAATGGCAGTTCCGAGCCGTTTATCAAAAAACGCTTTCCGCGGCATGAATTTAGTATCCTTGCTTAGGGCGATACCCGTGAAAAAACATTTCCTCGCACGAATGCAGGTAGAAAAATGGATAAAAAAAAATATATATAGGGTGGCGCAGTAGAGCGAGGAGCCCCTGAGCCTAGCGCATTTCTCAAAACCATGCCTGGTGAAGGAATAGAGGGTACCTACAATTTTCTGCCAACTCCGAACGGCTTTTTGAGAAAGCTCTTTTCTTGGCAATGAATCTACTAACGGAGGACTGGCCAGTTCCTCGCGAAAGGCGATACCCGTGAAAAAACATTTTTGCCTCTGCTGGGATTCGAACCTCTAACCTCTGGATTAGCAGGTGGACATGCTAACCATCACGCCATGGGTACCACAAGACAAATGCAGCCAAACAAAAAGCACGACAAATGTTTATGCAAAAGATAATGTAGAGGATTAAAATAATTTTCTGAGTAAATGAAATCCACGTCTGCTCTGTCTGAGATTTATTTCAAGAAGAAGGAATACATAAAAACCGGAAAAGCAGCCATTCTCTTTTCTCTATCTATAATAGTGCCATCTGTCTGCCGGTAGTGATTTTAATAGAGACCGATAGTTCATAATGGGGTTGTTACATCGGTGCTTCTGCAAGTTAGAGATGAGATCTTAAACAGAAAACAAAGACTGCTTTCGACCAGTATAACGAGATTTACAATGAGAAAAGAAGTGAAGACACAGAATTCTCAAAAATAAGAAGGAGCAGCATGGGAAGCGCTTGTTTGAGGAAAATGAGAGAAGCCATGACAGAAACAAGGAAGTGCCGGACTAGGCACGTGGCAGTGGGAAGCAAATGCTACGGGCTCCGCGAATTTGGGTCCCGCGTTCCAACGCCTATCTGACTAAATGCGAAGCTTTTTAGAATTAATAGCCCAATGATATAATAATCAACTTGTGAGGAATTTATTTATTTAGTTCCATCAAACTTACTGGATCAAATTTTTTGCGAAATTAAGAGATACTACTCAGAGTCATTGGATTCTACTCCAGATATAATGCATGTAGACCAACTGACTCTGATCGTGCGCTATGTTCTGCCATCTGGACCAGTGGAAAGGTTTGTTAAGCTCTTGGAAATGGAAGGTCACACTAGGGATTTTTGGTTGATTTCAAGTCGGCCTTCGACACTATAGATAGGAGTGCACTTATGCTGAAACTGTGCAATAAAGGAGTATCGTCAAAGTTTGTAAACGTTTTGGAGCACCTATATAGCTCAACAACTTCTGCAGTCGCTTTTGGACGCAAAGTATCCGAGCATCTACTTTTCTTTCAGCCTCCTAGTTTCGCCGCCCTTGAGGTTATATGTGAAATAACTAACACCTTATTTCCACTACTGCAACACAGAAAAAAGGGAAGGCTGCTACCCTGGTAGGTAATTAAGTCTGAGTTCTCCAGGTTAGCAATATAAGCCTCTTCTTTTTTAGTTTAAAAACAAAAAAAAAAAAAAAAAAAAAAAAAAAAAAAAAAAAAAAAAAAAAAAAAAAAAAAATCAGAGCATTTCGAAGTAGAAATAGGTCTGAGGCAGGAATGTAATTTGAGTCCCCTATTATTTGCCCTATTTATTGATGGCTTAGAAGAGATACTGCAAGGTGGAGCTCGTGTTTCAGCAAATCTTTTACTTAAGGTTGTTATGTTTGATGACAACATTGTGGTGCTAGCAGAATCGCCTGGAAGTCTCCAGCTAATGATCAAATAGGTTGTTTGAGTACTGCAACAAGTGGAGGCTCCAGGTAAACCTACACAAGTCCAAAATTATGATTTCCGTAACGGTGGAGGCCGAAACTGCCGCACTGAGACCTGGATATTTGGAGCCTAAAGCATTGAAGTTGTAACTGAATACAACTATCTTGGTATGCGGATATCTAGGAATTTGAACTGGAAAAGCCACATGCTTGATAAGTTGGCAAAATCTAAATACGCATTGAGCGCCACATGTAGGACTATGGTTCATTGTAAAGACGTGGAATACAATTCCAAATATCGGATTTTTGAAACCACAGCTAAAGCAATCATATGCTATGCAGCTCAAGTTTGGGGCCATAAGGAGTTCGACGAAGTGGAGCAGCTTCTGCGTTATTTCTTAAAAAGAAGTTTAAAGCTACCAAATAGTACTGCAAATCACATACTAATGTTAGAGACAGGTCTTCCAGCTTTATTCATCTCAACTCTAAAGACACAGGTGGATTACATTTTGAGAACTATTGAAGTGGATGATAGGAGACTACCGAAGAAAATCACAATGCTTGTGATTCAAAAACAGATGTCATGGCTCGAATCTTGGAGGGAGCTAGCCGAGTACTGTGAACATACACTTCTACTCCGGAACGACAGAATGGACACGTGGAAAACGAACTCTATAGCCTAATAACGTTAGTCGATGAAATAAAGAGAGAGAGGACTACATTCTCAATTATAAGCTGCTATACAGACAATTATTTCAGGGCGGAGTATCCTACCGATCTCATTTCAATGGTTTTGAAAGCACGAGGGGAGATACTTCCCTTGAACTATATCCCTCGCAGGAATGATTTGGAAGAAAAATGTGGACTCTGTAATCTAAATGAACATGAAAATGAGTTCCATTTCTTGGAAAATGTCCTGTTTTAGTGGAAACAAGAAGGAGTACAATTGGTGTAAACTACCTTAATGAAGAGAAAATCATAGGAGTTCTAAATCAAGCCATGAACTGGGAAGCCTTTAACAACTACACATTCATTAAATTAGGTGCGCAGCCGACTGTTGTACAGGAGCATTACTTTTCTTTGATTTTATTGAAAACCAATCGATGGAGTCATCTTACGAACGAGTTTGAAGATTTCATCAAAACTTCCTACTTTGAAACGGTTATCGAACACGAGCCCGAGCTGATGCTAAAGGCACTTTTATGTGGCACTTTTATGTGGACTCATCACTATTCAGCAAATTTTGGAAGACATTTTCAATAACGTGGATCAAAAAGAAGAGTTTAGTAATAATGCTCATGAACTAGTTTCAACGATGAGTTAGTTGAAACGACGCGACGGGAATAATGACAATTACGTGGAACGGAATTCCTAGGACGCTTGCAAACGACTAGAAAATACCTGCAGTCATCTGATCAAGACCTTAATACGAGACACGCTCTTTATGAATCATTATATGGCTACATCCAAGCAATGCGATCCACATTTTGAGATAGAGTGACAAGAGCCAAAGATCTGACTAACTGTGAAGAAAACTAACTGATGAAACTAACTGTGAAGAAAACCAGCAACAGAAATCAAGATGAATCAAGCGAAATACAAAGTACGACCATTTTAGGGGCTCGTAGAGCTGCTGAAAACAGATGTGGCTACTCTCTTTGACATTATAAGCTTTTATTAAATATTTATTTAGGTTTGTGTTTCCCTAACTTAGAAATTGCCTTTGTGAACGTTCTTTTTCATCATTAAAACATATTAAGAATGAACTAAGGAACGCGATAGGCCAAGCAAGTCTTAATCATCTCACTTTTTTGGATATAGAGCATGATTTACTTAAAGAAGTCTAAATTGAAGTTGTTATCTTTATATTTGCCCATATTCAGTCCAGAAGAGTTCATTTGTATCAGTTTCCATACTCTAAACTAAAGAATCTAAAGCAAACCAGGCCCCTCGATGGCTTAATCGGGCACTGGAATGAGGCTTGGAAGCCTTACCAAAAGGTAAAAACTTCTTGCCTGGGTGGCAAAGTCCGAACTCAGGCCAGACCAGCAAAGACCAGCAGGGAAACATAGTAATTGCGACGCAGTCGCTACTGAGGATCTTGAAAGACCACTTCTGCAGACTGCTTAACGGCGATGAAGACACTAATTCGTTTCGGAAGAATAATACTCCGAATGATCTTTGCAAAAACAATGTGTTGAGAAGAAGCTGTACTGTGAAATGGACATATTTAGAATAGTACTCGTCGCTATGCTACGATGGCTGGGTCATGTAGAGCGGATGGACCCAAACGCTCCGTTTCGACGGGCTTCCGAAAGCACATTGCATGGAAATCACGGAAGGGGAAGACCTTTTTTAGGTTGCGCAATCAATTGGAAGAAGACCTCAACCAACTTAGTGTGCAAAATTGGAGAGACCTCGACCAAAATTGAAATTGTTGGCGTAAGATTTTGGTTGAGGCTCAGGTTCACCCTTAACTGTAATGTCTACCTAAGTAAGTACCTTACTTACTAGGTAGTAAGTAAGTAAGTAAGCTAGTAATTAGGTAAATAAATAACGATACAGAAGTCAAAACAGTGGTGGTCAGAAGATTTTCATTAGGTATTTAATTGTAATGGTCTTTTGAATATAAAAACCCGCTGGAATCTCTGTTGTATCACGGCAAGAAGCGGTCATTCAAATTTCCTCAATTTTTTAAAACCATTGAGGAAAGGGAACCGCTAAAAGAAAAGCACTGGGTCGAAATACCGCTATCGATAACAGGAAAACCAATGCAATGATCTTCACACTCTAATAAATTCTTTTTTCAGACAAGGTGAATCATCCTTTGCACTGTACTGTAATACTAACATCAAAATGTCGAAATCATGTGACAAGTCAATATAAAAAAAAAAGCTTAAATATTTCTGATATTCCACCAACTGCGTCATGTCAGCATGCATAATATATCCACAAACTGAAATACTTCAATCGGATTGTGCCAGAAATCAAAACTTGAATAAAAGAAACAAACAAAAAAACTCATTTCAGGCAAACTTCCTTGGTTTTACTACACGGGCTATCAAATGGTCAAGAACAGGAATAAAAGAACAAAATAATTTACCAAAACGTGTCCGACACTAAACTTAACCTCCAATCTTCATTGTGTTTTCCTAAGTTTTGACATATCCATTAAAACAGTTGGTACCTAATAAAAGTGGAAAAATATTTCACACAACGGGCAAATGCTTTGAATTTTACGACGCAACCTCAGGCGATAGAATTTTTTTCCTATTTTCTTTTTTGATTTAAGGAAGTGACATTTTGGTGCGAGATTTAAACGAAACGTCGGTTCTCGTTTAATACGAGTAACTTGTAATCTTAATACAGTTCAAGTTAGTCACGCATAGTGTAGTTTTGGTGACATGCTTCGGTTGCGTGAGAAGTCGTCTACTTAACTTTTGGGTAAATCTCTGATTTATTGTGGTTTTTTTTTGGAAGAACAAGTACAAGAATTCAACTTTGTAGAACAATTGCATTAATGTTACAATATACAACTACTCTAATCGGGATTGTCAGTTTGTGGGTTTCCACCCTAAACCTGGTTTTTTTGTCCTTAGGAGAAAAACTGGGGTGTAGCGATGTACAAGGAAAATCTGGGGTAATATTTTCATATAGATATGAGACACAAAATCCTTCTTCCCTCTTTCATAAAATCAAAATATACAATCTGAGACTTGCAAGTTGCAACGCATTTGCAAAAAACTTTTAAACAGTATACAAATCTAGTGAGGGTAATTAATTTCACATTTTTTTTACAACAATCAACAATCTCCTATTGAAAGTGATGTAGAAGCAGCTTGCCGGAGAGTTAAAAATTCTCTTTTACCTAACCATGATGACATTTCTGGGCGCATACTTGGAAAATGCTCCAAATTTCCTACACAATTCAGTTGAAACCGACATGCGGAAGATATCATTCATTTTACTGCTTTACAAATCTGGATCTCGATCCATTGCTTCCAACTAGAGGGGGGGGGGGGGGGCATCACAAAGCTCAGCTCTATAGTGAAACCTTTTCAATCACTCATACCGAAGCTTGTGTTATAGAATTTCGAATCACGCGAGTATATTTCACCACACCAAGACGCTTCTAATAGTGGAAGTTCCATTGTTGCAAAATTAAAGATGCTAAAATCAAATATCTCAAAAGGATTCGTAAATGGCCAGCAAACTAATGTAGTTTACTTTGACTTCTCAAAGCATTTGACCAATCAAGCCATCGAATACTGACGAAAACTAAGGTCAAGATGTACGCGATAGTTCTCTTCAAAAGTCGAACCCAATACGTTTTTGTTTTTCAACGCCAATAGATGTTACATCTGGATTACCACCCACAGGAAACCCATTTAGGACCTCCTCTTTTACTTTTCTGCTCTACCGACTTGTGACGTGCGTGATCATGACTTTCTATATTGAAAGTTTTTGGATCACCAAATGGATTTTGCTTTGAACGGACACTCACTTGAATGATGTGAAAGTTCAATGATCACGGATTTCCTCTTTGATCGAAAGATTACTTTAAACGAACAGTTTGACTACGTTGTCTACAAAGCAAAATTATCAAATGAGGACTGAAAATTATATATCAAGCGTTATTCGAAAGAATTTAACCACCCATTTTTTATATATAGCTCGCTTCTTCCACTGGGGTTAACATTTGCCATGTTGCCTGTTCAGTGATTGATGCAGCTCTCGGACACCTTCTGTGAGCTACTGGGTGGTTGAATTCCACAAGGGTTGTTGGGGTTTGGAACTCAAGCTACGATTCTGAGACAGGTCTCAATTATTGCGTAGCTTCCGCTTTTCTTATCGATAGACTTTAGAATTGAAACTCATAACATCCATAAGAAGCTCACGCATTGGAAAATCGGTACAGATGTCTTATTTTTTGTCAAATCTTTTGCAATAGAAAGTTCTGAACAATGACAGCCGAATAATGACAGGACCTGCTTACTCATCCCCTCTTTCGGTTGTCCTTTTGACGATAGCATTTAATGACTTATGCGCAATAATGAGTAAATATAGAAATATGGACAATTTTTTGTGTGCAGATATTATTTGACATTGTTTACTAAGTGCAATGACCTCTTAACCATTTTTCCATTTTTTGAAGATATTCTTGAAGATATTTCAATTTGATGTTCTTACTCAGAATCAAGTATTTCATCAAAGAAAAGTAAGATACTACATCTTTGTAGAAAAACGAGTTGCTAAAAAAAAATTACCTTGGGTTCAAATTACAATCATGTAAATTAGTGCAAATAGTAAATAAGTTTAATTTCAAGGAACACTGTTTGACGTTTTTACTAAAGAAGACCTTAGCTACCAGATTCATCATCACTAAGCATTTATCATCCAGAAATAATCTTGTTCACGTTAAATCATCATTTATTTTGATTAGGACAAAGATTCTCGCGATGATCGACTACGAAATTAGCATTTATGGAAAGGGTTCGAAATCGACATTGAATGTAATTAAACCTTCCAATCGACATCAAACAATGCTTAGATCGTAAAAAATTCCCAAAATCCCATCCACCACTTTACAAAGACATACAATTTTCACAAAGAACTTTAATTCCAATTTTAAATAATGCTATGCGACATGGATCCAAACCATCTTGGACCTTTAGGGAGTCTTCTCATGTAACAGTCTCAAAAAATCGATTTTATTTTTTGATTTGTTTATCTTCTTTAGCGGTGACAGAGCATTTTTCGCGTTCGCACGCGGCTGTTTTCCTCGTTTTTGCTGGGTTTTTAAGAAGCTCGTCCTTTTTGAGGTGGGGTTTTTGAATGCTTTTGAAAAATCCACCTGACCGATTTTTTCACATTTAAACATTTTTGTTATTAAAAAACATGTGACAAATACGAGCATTTTTAAAAAACCTGGTCCATTTTTTTAGCTATTAATAATAATTAATTGCTGGAGAAAAATGCAAAAAAAAATTATTTTTCAGAATCATATTACCTACTTTAAGAATTTTTTGAATTATTGAAAAGCTTGTGTTTATCCATATCCAAGGGGATAGTAAAAAAAAAATTATGGTGCGCTTTAGGCTCTTTTGACGAGGACGCAGTGAGGGACGTCACATACGTCCTTTTTATTTAAAACCAAAAAAAAACTAAGTAAAGTTCAATAATGAATGATAATGTTACATTATAAACTACTTCCCGATGTCATTTGTAGCTTCCCAGTAATCAATCTTTGAATATAGCGCTCGAAAATGAGGTTTTACATGATAAGACGCCTTTAAAAAGCGATAATGTAGATACCCAACTTAACATGTTCTATACCCGTCGCATTTTATCTACATATGTTTCTTTGAATTGCGTGCACGAGATGACAAATAAAGAATAAATTTTATTTATGCTGAAAACGACTACAACAAATAGAATTTGTCTCTGTGCAGCATGGTTTTTAAAATAAAACTCTTAACATTTGTAAACCACCAGTTCCAGGCCGCCAGATAAAGCGCCAGATTAATTATTTCGCCTGTAAACCATGGGTGGTCCACGCCGTCAGATAAGCGGGGTGGAACGTGTTTTAAACAGCTTACCGAAAAAGTGCAAACTAAAAAAAAGGGTAATTTTGTCTTCACTGATGAATTTCTTCTGGAAAATTGGACTTTTAATTTTTTTTTCGCTCACCCAGGCGTATACTTGCTTTTTTTTACAATGAATCTATCAATGCCCAACGATTTTTTTTTAAATTCTTTAGAGTCGTGATTTATGCATTGAAACTCGATGCAACGAAAATAAAGCACTATACAGAAACGAATATATAAAACTAAAGAATAAAGTCAGAGAGAGAATGAGATGAAATGCAAGACATATCTTTTTTGTATTCTCTGTATTTTTTGTGCGATGCTTCGTAGCCGGACCACTGTCGCATCTTCTAAACAATGTCCATATGTTCGCGCCTTTTATATCTATATCTGTAGCTGAACCTACAGCAATAGAGAACGCAACTGAACTCGGGGAGAGGCTCAGCGCCTAGCGCATTTAGAAGACCTACAATTTTATTCGATTTGAACGGCAAAGAAAGATGTCGCTTTTCATGGCAGTTTTATTCTCTTAACATGCCAGTTTCGTTTCTTGATGCTTAGTTCACAAGGTGTAACGAAAAGAAAATAATTTCACCAGCCCTACGAAACGAAACGAAAATTTTAACTTTCTTCTTTCTTGGAAATTGAACGCTAGCATAAGTTTTAACATAGACTTGCTTCTTTTTACGGCCCACGGGGTGCTTCAATTCTGAAAAATTTTCTCTCAAAACACACTGTTTAGGCACACAGAACTTACTTTAAAAATTATTTCTTATCATATCTTATCTTAAATATATTTAAGACACTGACTTCCTATCAAACCTTCAAACGGGAGGCAGCTTTCAGCGTCAAAATCCTAACTAATATTATAAATGTGAAAGTCACTCTGTCTGTCCGGATTTCTATGTTACCGTCTCCTGCCCAAACTACAGAACTGATTTAAATGAAATTTTGTACAGAGGTAGTCTGGAACCTGAAGAAGGACATAGGCTGTACATTTTATCCCTATATTCCCACGGGAACGGGAACGTGTACGGGAACTTAGAAACTACAACACCGATTTCAAAAATTTTTCCACCGATAGAATGCTTCACTATCCCAGAGTAACATAAACTTTAATTCATCCACATATTCCTACGGGAAAGGGAGTCCTTACTAATATAATAAGTGTGAAAGAAGCTCTGTCTGTCCGTCGTTCTATGTTACCAGCTCCCGCCCAAACTAACAAACCGATTTAAATGAAAATTTGTACAAAGATTGTTCTGAACTTAAAGACGGACATAGGCTGTATTTCATTCGAATATTCCCACGGGAACCGGTCCTCACTATTATTATAAGTGCAAAAGTAGCTCTGTTTGTTCCCCATTCTATGTTACCATCTCCCACTCAAACTAATGAACAGATTAAAATTAATTTTTGTACAAAGATTGTTCAGAACCTGAGGAAGGACATAGGCTTTATATTTTATCCCTATATTCCCACGGGAACGGGTATATGGGAACTTAGAAACTATAACACCGATTTCATAAATTCTTCCACCGTTAGAATGCTACACTATCCCCCAGTAACATAAACTGTAAGTCATCCACATATTCCTACGGGAAAGGGAGTCCTTACTAATATAATAAGTGTGAAAGTAATTCTGTTTGTCCGTCGTTCTATGTTACCATCTCCCGCCCAAACTAATAAACCGATTTAAATGAAATTTTTTAAAAGATTGTTCAGAACCTGAGAAAGGACATAGACTATATATTTTTTCCTACATTCCCACGAGAGCAGGAACGTATACGGGAACTTTGACACTACAGCACCGATTTCAAAAACTCTTCCACCGTTGGAATGCTCCATAATCCCCGAGCAACATAAACTTTTACTCAACCCCATACTCCTTACGGGAATGGTCACCATGTTTCTACGGGAGCGGGAGGGTTTACTATAATATTATAAGTACGAAGTTAAATCTGTCTGTCTATTCCTCATTGTTACCATTAACCGCCCAAACTATTGAACCTATTTATATGAATTTTGGTACAGAGACAGTCTAGAACCAGAGGATGGACATATTCATATATGTTATGCAATATGTTTTATCCCTGTATTCCCATGGGAACGGGAACTTGGAAAATACAGCACGCATTTCAAAAAATGTCCACCGTTAGAATACTACACTTTTCCCGAGTAATATAAACTTTAAGTCATCCTCCGAAAACGACCCTCACGCGGGAATGGAAGACTTTAGTAACATTATAAATCCGAAATTAACTCTGTCTGTCTGTTTTGATTTCCCGTTTTCCTTTAATTCCCACTGATTGGTCATTATAAATAAGGCTCAGACGCTTTAAGTTGCAGGTGTTCGCTTAGAAAAAAATCCCATGGCAACTTTATGCGGCAGAATCACGTGAATCAATCCCACAAAACCTTTTTATTTCACAAAATATGGAAAAAATAAGAACGTCGTGTGCAAACATATACTTAAATAAAATAATATAACAATGGTTTACTAAAACGCATGAATGTGTCTCATTTGCAAAATAAGTAGTAATTAAGAATGCTGCCGAAAGTCACTATTCCATGCGGACGAAGTCGCGGGCACAGCTAGTAACCTATAATTTAAAAGAAAACCCAACACATGACCTACATTTTATTGAAATAAATTTCTTCTTATTAAAAATCTACTCCGCGAGATTTCCGTTTTTTCCACTTTTTTTTAATTTGCTCCGAAACCTTATGTCAGAGATTCAAGCCCCTGTGTTACATTATTAAGTGAACCTTCGTTGTCCCCACCAAGCGATCAAACTTGTTCAACTCAGAACTATCCCAAACCTACTTGAAGATTAGGTGGCTTGCCATACAAAATGAAACCTTTTTATTAACTTGATTTCATCTCAAGCTAGTTGAAACCAACTTCGCTGTTCATAATTTCCAATATTCCAGGGTTTTTAGGGTTTAAGAAAATGGAAGTGAGTGGAGAGAGAATGGAATCTCTAATACGTGCGTTGATAACGTTTTGCTCACATATTTTATGTCTGTCTTTTTTTAACTTAAGACAAAAACATAAACTCAAAACCTTTTTCGATGTAACAATACAACTAGGTTAACTCAAACCATCCGAGAATGAAACCTACTTTAAGATCTCGGCTGGTTCCCATTTTCAAAAAATTAATTTTTTTTTTCGATAGGTAAACATCTCAAAAATTTTGTCTTAAAATATTGGAATGATATCTTGCATATTTTTGAAATGGCAGAGTATAGAAGAGAAGAATCTCGGGCGCTCGAACTCCACCCATCCCAACGAGGCGGGGCGCCCAGCAGCTGCCTCGTCCTTATAGTCCTACAATTCCTTGTACTGCCTGCGGCTTAAATTTTTGAATGCTCAAGGACATCTAGATCCTTTGTACTCCATTCCTGTTAGTTGAATCGAAAACTGCTCTGAAAACTTTAAACGCATTTTTCTCAAAACTGCATTTTTCAAATTTGCCGCAGCTGTAACTCACGCAAATATTAAATCGTCTTGAAATATTAGCTGCATACTCTCCATATGTTTTTACATACTGCCATCTTCAACTTTTACAGGCATCGAAAGACGATTTTTTTGACGAAATTTGGACCTCTTTTGTTAAATTGCGGCCATTTTGTCAATTCCCAATTTTTCACTCCAATCATAGATGGCTGTATGGCAAAAAGGGTTTACTATAACGCCATTTTTCTGTTTTCAAGACATGGTCCATATCTCTCTTGGATTTCATAACTCTCTGCTTGTAATGCTCAATGGATCTAGCGTTCACGCCCAAGCATATGCAGACGACGCGACGTCGCCGTGCTCTCGGTTGGTTCCAGCCTCCAAGCTGTCTGTTCCCGAGCTGCGCTCGGTGTGTAAGAAACGGTCTCTGCGTCAATCCTCTTAAAACCGAGGTTGTCCTCTTCACGACACGTAGAAAATTGACTGGTCTGACCCAATTTACGCTTAAAGGCGTCAACATTCCCTTTTCAAATGAAGTCAAACATCTTGGAGTGATCCTAGATAACAAACTTCTTTGGTCTAGACATGTCGAATCTAAAACTACTAAAGCACTGTCAGTCTTCTGGCAATGTAAAGGAGTCTTTTTGGCAAGGCATGGGGTCTGTCACCGAAAAGGGTCCTTTGGATCTAAACGGCTATGATAAGACCAATCATCTCCTATGCGTCAGTTGTTTGGTGGAATAAGCTCTCGCGTAAATACGTTATTGTCTCGTTTGCCAAACTTCAAAGAACAATTTGTCTGGGTGTTACTGGGGCCTTCCCCAGCACACCGGGAGCTTCTTTCGACGCACTGCTGAATCTTCCTCCCCTTGATACCTACATCATGGGGTGTACTCTCAAGAACATTTCTCGGTTAAAGAGATGTGGTTTCTGGCACAATTCGCACTGGAGCTTTGAGGAACTCGCAAGCAGCATATCTTTTGACTCACGTCTAATGGATATGCCGTCTGACACGATGATCCCAAGGCTAAAATTGCGTCAAAATTACTCAGTCAACTTTCCTTCGGTTCAGGACTGGTTCGCTCCAGAATCTGAGCCTGGAAAAAACTGTTATCGTATCTTCACAGATGGCTCCAAGACCGACGAGGGTTCTGCACTCATCTTTGGGATCATACGCATCCGTTTTCCAAGCGGAGGCTTATGCTATCCTAATGGCCTTGAGCCACGTAACGAACAATGGATGGACGGGGAGAAGTATCTTTGTTTGCAGCAACAGCCAAGCTGTGCTTAAGGCCCTTCTCAACCCTCTAACCACTTCGAAAGTGATCCAGGAATACAAGAGCTCTCTGAATGCGATCGGAAGATTAAATTCCTTGAGTCTTATTTGGGTTCCGGGCCATCACGGCATAACTGGAAATGAGATCGCCGAATAACTAGCTAGGCAGGGATCTCAGACAGCTTTCTCAGGACCTGAACCGTGGCTTGGTCTGCCAGCGTCCTCAGGTTTGGTCAAAGAAAAAAACCAATGCGATGGTTTTCAAAATACTTCGTGTCCTCTTTGTATGGTCTTTCGTAGTCACCTTGTCTTTTTTTAGATTCGATTCTGCCGTATTTGAATAATCCGCACTCACACTTCTTTTATAAATGGGTTCACCAATTCCTGGTTGCTTACATCGAATCTGTACAAGTAAATAATTTGCTTATTTAAACATAAAATCAATTCCCAAAACCCACCTGTGATACTTTCACTCATCACAGCTCAGTGTTCCGATACACGAATTCTTAAACTACTGATTTACAAAGGGGTCTTAATTATGAATGCCAAAGTAGCGCCCAATTAAAAATGAATACTGCCACTATCGGAACGACTCGAAAGGAATTGTATGTAATAAGCTTATGCCCTGCTTTTAGTATGCTCTAAGAATTGAATACACATTTTCAGCGAAATAAAACCCCCTGCATTGAAATATAAAAGTCAGGAACAGGTTCCAGTAACGAACAGCATGAATTTTTAAGTTTTGAGTTGTTGAAAGTAAGAAAGTTTTGAAACTGAATTCTCAAAAAAAGTTTACATCCTTCTGTAAACACCCGAACTTTAGTTAGGTACGCTCGAAGCCAGAAATTCATATTCCCAAGTGTTCTTTCTTAAAGAGCTTTAGTTTTTAAATTGGTTTGGGGGAGGGTTGTGAGGATGAGAATTTGTGAAGCAGAATGTCATGTGGGCATGTTATCCATCAAGAATTTGCTAGACAAGTCATGATGCATTCACATCATTTACATCGACTTAGAACAGATTGTTAAATTATTATCAAACTTTTTGGGACTCTCCTTTTGATCAATTTGGACTTAGTGGCACTTATTGGGACACTTATTTGGTCTTCAACTCTGTTCAAATTGAATCCTTTTAATCAAGTGAAGAACATCAATCCAAATAGACTCTGAATGACTGGAGAGTTGGTTCTTTGAATACAAAATAAGACAACCTTCTACCCTCATTTATATTTTACTTATTGACTTATTTCCCATTCAACCCCAAATTGCCTAACGTCAACTGAATGAATCCACTCTCAATGCCAATAGTTGATTGAAAAATAAAAAAAAAATTGGGGGAAAAACCGACAATCAACTATTTTTGTCTGCCTGTCAGAAGTGATGGAACTTACGCCTTCGATCCTTATTCGATATCATTTTAATTAAACTGTCATCGATAAAATGTGAGGAAGTTATTGCCATGTGATAGGCCAGGTATCTACTTGATTCTTTCTTTGGGAAGTTTTTCTTTGACAACCTTGGAAACTTTGTTATTGTTAATGTCTACCTCTATGACCAGAGCGTATTGGTTTCTCAACAAAAAGAAAAAACATTTTGACAATAGATTGACCTCTTCCAACTTCTGTTTCTCTTCTCGAAACTTAAACACGGCAAAAGAACTTATGGAAAGTTTTATTTCAAAAAAGGCCAAACGAGAAATTAATTAAAAACACTGCACGTTTCGAGAAAGTTTTAAAAATATAAAATTACTGAAGCTTCTCTTTAATTAGCCCCTACCCTCCTCTCCTCTACTACGCTTCTTTTTCATTAAGAATTTTGTTTAACACAGGATCCATTGATTTGTAATTAAACTTATATATCTCTCTTTTCTTTTCTTTTTTATTCCTATTTTTCTTTTCATCGTTTAGCAAAGAGACCACCTGTTGAGGAAACAGCATCGTTTTTGCAGAGCTTAATAGCCTCTCATGGTCCCAATTATTTGGAAAAGTTGTTCGGAAGCAAGGCCCGGGATGCACTTTCGCCGCTTGGAGGAGTTGAAAAAGTTGCTATCGCATTAAGTGAATCGCAGACTATTGAGGACTTTGGTGCTGCCCTACATCTCATGAGGTAGGTTTTCCATTTTGCAAATACGACATACACAACACACACACGTGTTTACCGTTTTGAAGCAGCATGAATCTGTCATTAGCTGATAACAAACATACACTACTCTTTACTTTCCTCCTTGACTATACAGACAGACACACTCATGCTCGCACATCCTCTTGACATGAATTTTAAATGCTTTAAAGGGAAATTGAATTTTATTTAACGGTTAGCAAAGAGGATATTGTTGGGGATGTGCTTGGCAGTAGTTGGTATTTAGTAAGTCATCGTTGAAAAAATAATTAACTCTTAAAGGATAATAGAGCAGACAGCAGAGGATGTACTTACATAGCTGGGAAACCTTTTGCTGAGCTTTTATGTTCGAAAAAGGAATTAAGTTTGTTGGTTGCGAGAACAGTTTTATGGAAAATGAGCAAAGAAACGTTTAATGGCTGCGGGGATGGTTGAGAGGATTATTTGTTTGGATGGAAAATGATTATTGATTGCAGTTATATGATGCTTAAAAGGGCGTTTTATTGTGTTCTTTGATTGGGGTGTCTTTAAAGAGAAGCCTTTCCTGTAACTATTGAAGGAATTCCGGAAATCTGTACGGGGTTCTAATTTTTCAAGGAATAGTTCAAAGCATCAGCATGCAAACATAGGGTAGTAGTAGTAGCAGTAAAGTAATAGTGTAATTTTATTTAACAAAATAATTCAAAATCATGTTTACAAATTCACAACTTCTTTCCTGAGGGAATCGAAGTTCACGTGCAAATATGTGAATGAAATATAAGTCTATTTCACTGAGCGATAAGTTCAATGAATTTGAATTGATAAAATCAAAGACGAGATTAACTCAGCAACAATCAGCAACTAAAATTTTTCTCATTGAACTCTTAAATATAAAGTGTATTGGAAGTATAGGTACAATTTGTTATCAGAATAAAATTAGAAAAAAAAAAATAGTACGTATACGCCAGAGCCAATAGTATACACTAAAGAAAATGTGTATCAAAAATGTGTTTTTGTGTTCTGATAAATAAAAAGTCCTATACTTTTGCCTAAATTAATTTCAAAGCAAACAAAACAAATCCGCATTTAATGAAGATTGAAATATTATTATTATTTTCGGCACATCATGTTGCTTACTTACAAAACAGAGTTCTCCTGAAATAGTGGCTGTTTATAAGGTTTAAATTTGATATTGACAGACACACACTGTTATTATACAGTCTGTTAGTCAATTTGAAGCTCTCTCATATATTTTTTGTTTTGTTTTGTGGTGCGTAAACAAACAAAGAAGACGGTTTTCCGACGCGCGAACATGGGACGTATAATTGTCCATGCGCGAAACAGGAAAACTCCAAATTGATTCCGCAAACTTCTAACGACTATCCTTGTGATCTATTAATGGTCATCGCAAAGGCCAGACGTACTGGAAATTGTAAGCGTTTAAAATCGAATGGTAAATCCGTTGGAATCATCGATATTCGCAGGATCAAGACATCCTCTCCTTTGAATTTTCCTTTTATGATCGTTGCTTTAATGACGTTATTCATCAGCTTTTTCACACCCAGTCTTGTTCCATTGCACAGTCAAGGTTGATTAATGTTACCCAGCATGATGATAACCGATCCTACTTTTAACTGCAAATTGTGGGGTGGTAGTCCAGGCAATTCCAGTGAATTTAAAAATTCCGTGGGATAGTTGACTATGTCGTCCTGGTTCATAACGGTGTCGACTGATTTGAAGGAAACCAACTGTCCTGGAAGAAAATTCTGAATGGTCGCATTGAGATCCTCGACATCTTTATTTTTCGCTGCCAATATTGCACGTTCACTCAGCCAATTATGGTTTTTGAACTTTTGCGCTATATCCGGGAAAACACGCTAAATCTGTGGGTAATGTGATGAATCCGGTCGAGGTGTAACTGCAACTTTATTATTTCCAATATCTAACAACTGCTTCGCAAACACATTTGCAGTTTCATCATGTTGCAAAAAAAACTCGCATTGGAGTGTCTTTACGAACCGCCACTAATTCGATGATTTTAGGATTTTAGTTCATCAGCTACAGTTGATCGGGGAATAACTGGAAGAGTCTGACGAAAATCACCTGACAAGAGAATCATGACCCTTTCAACGTTCTGTCCAGTGCCTCCAGTGACCTCTTAAGGGCCATTGTGCATTATTGTAATATTTTGGCCATTGCGCTATTTTTGGCGATGTTGCAAATTGGTGTTTCGGTGATTTGCATGTTCAGTGGCAATTTTAAGGCAGAATGCGCAGTTCTCCCGCCATCAAGTGGAGTCGCAGCTATTCCAGATGAGGCCAACACTAGAGCAATACCCTTTCGCGATCTGATCCTCGCCAATAGCAACAAAATTAAGAATGTTTTTCCGGCTCCCCCGGGAGCATCGAGGAAATAAATTCCACCAAATCCACTGCTCACAGCTTTTATCAAAGTGTCGTACGCAATTATTTGTTGTTCATTTAATTGTGGAACACTTGAACGAACTGTTTCGGCCAATACTTCACTGTCGTATAGTTGCTCTCTTTGCAACTCGTGGTTTAATGCATCGTGCATATGACGATTGGGTGCTGTCATTCCCAAACACGACAGTATTTTATTTGCTATCAACAGACAAATATTTGCTATCAAGATCAATCTCTCATTATAAATTTCTTCAGTCATTTGTAGTGAAGGATTCAAAGTTCGACGGCGCACAATAAGCAAAATATCTTTAGACATGTCATCTCTATACTTGACCCACAAATCTTTTGGATTCGAGTGGAAACATGTCGATATGATAATCGCAAACAATGTACGAATTTGATGCGGCGATGATGAAGATATTACGGAATATTAAAACATTGTACATATTGCATTTATAGTTGTTAAATTGTATGATTGAATAATAAAACCATCTATCTATCTATCTATCCTTGAGCGTATCATCCCAGTGTAAATCGTTCTCAAGTAAATGTAATCGTTGACATGCCTCACGGTAAGTCGCACACAGCTGTCCATTAACTGTTCTCAGTTGCTTAAACGATGTTGGACCATGAACATTCACCAACAACAATCGCAAATAATAACATTCATCATTATCTGTGTAGATGCGATCCAGAGCGTCTGAAGCAAATACATTTGGGATTCCCTTCAACTGGTGTTCCTTGTTTTCGACGCTGAAACGATTTTGATGATGCATTCCATGTGTAATAGCGTGGCATTTCAGCATACAGTAAAGTGCGAGCAAAATCATCACTTTGACAGACTGTGAAGAAGCTTATTTGATAAATTGACTATTTGACGTTTCCATTCCAGTTCCTGTGAGAATTTGAGAATGAGGTATAGTCTATTGTACTCATGGGCAATAAATTAAATTCTTACCAGTCAAAAAATTCAAATAATTTTCAAAAACAAACAATCAAATAATCTTATTCTCTTTCTATTTATTAATTTAATTTTTTGTTGTCAAAAATGATTGAAATAAAAAACAAAAGTATTGTTTGAATTAAATTTTTTATTTATTACATTTAAGAATAAAGAAATTGTTACTTTTACTATATTCCAATTCCTTTTTTTCATAATTACTTACCTTCTAAAATTTCCCTAGACCTCCACGAACATTTCAAGACCAAAATAAGATAAACCCGTTCAGCCGTTCTCGAGTTTTAACCAGACTAACGAACAGCAATTGATTTATATATATAATATATAGATAGTAAACTAATATTGACAGTTGAAATAATCTCAAGATAATCTCAAGTTTTTTTTTTAATGCTTTATTTAAGATTTGGTTGCGATAAGATATCGGTAAGATAAGGCGACTTTCACATAATTGTATAACGCATTCCGCTCTTCGCCGTTTAGAGCTTCAACAGCTTCACTCAGAGTTAAAGTAGATTTTGCCCAATAGGCAAGTCTTATTTCTTTCAAAACAGGGCAGATAGCTAAGAAGTGATATGTATTTTCTGTGGTTCTGTGGTTGCACAGAAAACACTCTGTATTTCTCACTGGGGCATATGGTTGGAAATTTAGACGAAGTAACTCTCCTCTGGTTCTAAAAATGGTAGTGATTGTGTGAATCGAATATCGATAATTGAAATAATTATTGAAACCAAGGTTATGCTGCAGGATTTTGCACATCATTCTAGACTCACTTCGTTGTGCCATTTCAGCATATTGTTCAGAACTTGTTTCCTCGATCTTTGCTAGAAACACCTCAAAGTTATTGCTCCATTCCTCCAACCCTGACGTCGCCGTCGTACTGAAGTTCTAGGCCGTGACCATTCCGCAAAAAACTGGGACTATCGCTGCAGCAGATTTCTTGCAATTATGTTCGGTAGTTGATGATTTGAGAGGGCTTGTATTTTTCTTACATAATTAAAATGCATTCTGAATGAGAAAATGTAAAGCGGTGATACTCCAGTCTCCAGATGTAGCATATAAATGTTGGTGTATTTCCCGGCAATCGGAATATTTTTTTGAGAAAGTGCCTTAACAATTTCTCTACTTCATCATACTGTCGAAAACCCCAAACCTGACCAGCATAGCACATAATTGCTCGCATAACCGCTTCAAAAAATTTGTACTTAGCGCTTGCGGCAACATTTATTTTTCCCAGGACTCCCTTCCAATTGCAGTTGATAGCCTTTTTCGAGTCAATGAGTTTACCTTTATTTATTTATTTATTTATTAACTGCAGTTTAAAAACTAACAGTCTTGGTTAAACTTAAACTAACTAAATGAAATTTAATTTGAAATAATTTAACAAACAGAATAGTTATCATTAAAAGTTCTGCAGCATCTTGTCAGAGGCTCGTTGGCTAAATAATTATATCTTTGGAAGCTGACGTGTAAAGGTGTGTAGTTTCGAGTCCGACGGGCAGGTACGTTAAATTTGATCAGGGAAAGTAAATATGGTGACGATATTTCTCCATTGATGAAATTGATATATGGGTAGCATAAATGTAGGTGACCAAATTTGACAAGCGAACTCTATGCAGCCTCGTACGAGTCCAACATAAAGAGACTTTGTAACATATGGTAACGACGAGTTTTTTCGACCAACGCTTAATCATTCCCAGTCTTGATTTTGCTTTGTTGACTACGTAGTCAATATGGTCATTGAAAGTAAGCTTTCGATCAAAGAGCACTCCGGGATCATTGAACTTTTCGCATCGTTCTGGTAACTGCCCGTTCAATAAAAAAACCAACTGGGTGATCCAAAGACTTACGAGAGAAAGTCATAATCTTGCACTTTAATTGTTCAGTGATAATTTATTAATCGCAATCCATTTCAGAAGAGCATCGAAGTCGTTTTGTAAGTACGAAGAATCCGTAGGATTTGAATACGTTAAAAATATCTTGGCGGCGTCGCGTCGGCGTAGAGGAGAATCTTTGAGTGATGAAGCACATCGGGCCAGTCATTTATGTATAATAAAAAAAGGAGGATCCTAAATGACTTCCTTGTGGTACACCAGATGTAACATCTATCGCTGTTGAAAAATAAGTTTTAAATTTCACGTATTGGGATTCAAGTATGATAGAAACCATTTCTGAAGAGAACCAACACAGCCATGTTGATCCAACTTTTTTATCAGTATACGATGATTCAGTTTATCAAATGTTTTTCAGAAATCAAAGTAACCAACATCAGTTTGTTGGACATTCGCGAATCCGGTAGGGATGTTTGATGTTAGCTCCATTAAATTTGAAACAATGGATCTTCCACCGAAAAACCCATGTTGATGAGGTGAAATTATATGGTTTTAAATTAAAAAACATAAAGTTTACCATGAGTGATTCAAAGAGTTTTGGAATACAGCTCAGTTTTGCAATCCCCCTATAGTTGGAAGCAATAGATCGAGATCCAGATTTGTAAAGGGGTAAAATGAATGATTTCTTCCAAATATCGGGATAAATTGAATCATGCATGGACTTGTTGAAAAGAGAGCACAAGACTCCACACAAAGATTTAGAGCATCTTCGTAGTATGCATCCAGAAATTTAATCATAGCCAGGTAAAAGAGTCTTTGACTTTCCGACAACCAGCTTCTACATCACTTTCAATAAAAGACGGAGCTTGTAAAATATTTGTGTTGATTGTTGTCAGGAAAATATCATCTTCATTATCCTCACTGGATTTGCAAACTGTTTTAAAGTATTTTGCAAACGTGTTGCAAATCTCGGAGTCACTCGTGGATGATTTGTTTTCATGAGAGAGGGAAGAAGGATCAGATGTCTGTTTCCGTTTCCTTTTAATAAAGTTCCAGAACAATGAGGGATTCGTTTTTAAATTAGATTTAACCTTGCAGATATACCTTTCATAGGCAATCGATGTTTTTCTTGCCAAGTCTTTCCTGGCTACTGTGAAGCTATTGTAAGTATTTATACAGAATCTCCTTTTCAATTTTTTATGTAGAGAGGTTTTATAGTTTTTTAGTTTCCGCAATTCAGCTCCGAACCACGGGCTAAAAGAGTATCTTTTCGGTCTAATCCGTTTTTGTGGAATGTGTAAAGCAAAACACTCAAACAAGGTTGAATAAAAGGTATCCACCATGGATTTTAAGTCCATATTTTGGAACTTAACGTTCCCGTCTAAGTCAGAAAGTGTATTGTCTAACCCAGTGAAGTTAGCTGATTTAAAATCAAATATAAGTTTGAAATTGTTAGTTGTGAAGTCATGCTTAGGAGCTGATATTTCGAACTGAAACTCGAGGGCTGGATGGTATTTAACTTCATTTAGAATTGGATCAGCGCGGTGGACAAGAAGTCCATTTGGATCTTGTTGATGTTTTTTTAAAAGAAAGATGTGGAGTAATGAGTACTCCAAGATATTTGTATTCCTTTACTATTTCGAGCGGTTTATTTTCCCAGATCCATTTTTCATCTCTTGCGTAATTGCCTGTTCCATTACGGAAAACCAGTATGCCGATGATAGGTCATCCAAAAAGAGCGAGAAGAGAAGTGGACTAAGTAAACAGCCTTGTTTAACTCCGGTATTAGTATTAAACCAAACTGACCTCTCGCTTCCATCCCAAACTGCTGTTCCATTATTTTCATAAAGGCTTTGTATTACCGTTAAAATTTTTGTTGACATTCCAAGACAGCTTATCTTGTAAATGAGGGCATTCCTATCGATTGAGTCGAAAGCTGCTTTGAAATCAACGAAGAATCCATATAACTTTTTCCCACTGTCAAGGTAGGACCTGGCAATACAGGTTAATGAAAAAATATTATCAACTGTGGAATACTCTTTCCTGAAACCGGTTTGAAACTCGCTAAGTAATTCGTTTTGTTGTGCCCAGGTTGTGAGTCTGTCTAGAATGACACCATTGAATATTTTCACTACCGAATTCATAAACGATATTCCACGATTGTTAGGATCGTTAACATCTCCCTTTTTGAATAGCGGTAGTGTAATATATTGGTGAAAACTTTCTGGAACGTTTCTCCTATTGAATATGTAGTTGCATGCCTCGGTTAGTTTTTCAATAAAGTTCACCGTGGCATATTTGAAAAATTCATACGGCACCCAATCCTCTCCTGGAGCTTTGTTCAAATTGCATCGGTGTATAACTTTTGAGACTTCTTGAACAGTGAAGACACGGTCAAGTTCTTCATTTTCTATTAAAGGTAGCATAGTGAATCAAATGGTTCGAATTTACAGGTTTACTCAGTAAATTTTCGAAATGTTCGGCTATTATATTCGTACTGATTTTTATATTTGAGCAAAATAGATACCATTGAGGGAACGGGCTATTTTCCAGAACGAACGGTTGTCGTTTACTTCTGATAATTTTTGGCTTAAGTAGTTCGAGTATAACTTCTGTTTTTCCTTACAAATCCTTTTGAAATGCTTGTTCGCCTCATGGCACATGCTTTTGAAAGGCTTGAGTTTGATACCCTCAGGAGTTTTAAAAAGCCGAAAAATTTTTTTCTTGCCCCTTCACAATCTCTGTCAAACCACGGTTCTTTCCATTTCTGGTTTCTGACAGATTGAAAAGGTTGTCCGGCCTGAGTGATACACGAGACCAGGGTATCTGTGGTGAGGTTCGAGTAATGTTGATTGCTGCAGACTGATTCCATTATGCCGTCTAGATTTCGTTTATAGGAGTTGAGAGTTCTTTAATTGTAATTTGGGAAGCAATTTCATCTCCGCATTATTTCTAACCGATTCTTCTTTTAACATGCAATCGACAATAAGTTGAATGTGATCTGAATAGATCAACTCCCCGACTTTTAAATCTCTTTAATGAATAAAGAGTACAGATTGTCCCGTGAGTAAAGAACATAATTAAAAATGGAAACTGCTGATGTTGTGGCAGATAATATAGTTGACGACAGAAATTGATTAATTGTTGAAGTTTCAATATTTTGATTTATTCACAAATATCTTCGTTCAAGTAAAATTAAACTAACTTATTTCTGAAAGCGGTTTAATTTTACTTCAACGAAGTGATTTGTGAAACAATAAGAAAAGACAAATTGGGGTGAAAAGTAAGGTTTAAGACTACTGTCAATCTCTTTTGTGTGAATAGTAGAAGCTGTCTTTACGACAAATTCATTAAAATTTACTCCAAAATTAACAATCGAATCCATTACAACTTGCGAAACCCACAAAATAAAGGCAAAAACATTATAATGTCTGATTAATTAATCATAGTTTATGTTTCACAGTCAACACTTTTTGTTTTTTTTTACTCTCCTATCTAGGAACAAACTTTTGCTTTGCCGGAAGCACTCGAATCATTCTTAGCTAAAACTGGTCCTGTATCAAGTCAAATTGAATATCTGCCTCCGGCTCTCCTGCCACAGGGTCTTTCAATAAGATGTCAGTATCATTTTCTTAAGCCAGAAGAAAGTACAGTGAAATATCAATTAGAGAACTATCGCAATTTATCACAGTAAAACCAGGGATGGCATCAGTGTGGATAAAAATTATGAATTCTGAAAATGAAGATGGCGTCACCAAAGTCGTTTATTTTGTGAAAATCGGCAGAATTTTTTACGAAAGGATGAAGTCGCAAAAAAAATTATATCTACAAACCAATTATAACTCTCTCTTCCTTAGAAAAAAAAACTATTGAAATTAAAACTATACTCATTTTGAATTTTGCGTGTTTCCGCTTGGATTTCGTATTTTGCACCAATTCTTTTTTTTCTGATGAGAATAGCAAAAAAAAGTTAAATACCTGCTTTCTCGCTCTTGCATATAAAACATAAACATGTTCTCAGCCTGAAAATATTGATTTCGAAATAAAAAGTGACAATACTAGCTGCCGTTGTTGAAAAAGGACGTGTTGCAAGAGTAGATAGTTCATAGAAAGACATGACGCATGGGTTGAAATCCCGCTATGAATCGGTTGAGGTCTTCCTCCAGTTGATTGCGTCTTTCTCTTCTGTGGGGGCGTGGGTGCATATTAGGTTTATGTTGGCGTGGTTTCTGTTGTCTGCGGCAGTCGCTATAGTAGATGTCGCAGTTTTTCGTTTTCTTTATGGCCGGCTCATTTCATCGCTCTTCTTGAATGGGGGTTAGTTCTGCTTTGCAGCTGTCCAGGGCGTACGCTAATTCTCCAGCTGCACGTAATCGTCGTCAACGAGAAATGAAATCATAATTGTTATCCGAGGCTGTTGGTTGCTTCGGTATCCCCTTGAACATGTAGGGCCGGATAATAAGGAAGCAGTACTCGTCTGTAGGGGTATGAGAGCTGCCACTGTCTCGTCAAGAGCTCATCAGCCACCATCTCTACTTCAATACCCTGTCCTAGTATTGCAAGACCCTGAAAGACCTTTAAACCAAATATGTCGGAGTAGCAGGGGCTTCTGTTTTTTTGACTACTGAAGTCCACCGTTGATTCTGTAAGTCGAATTCATCCGCTGACACATTCCCAAAAAGCTCTGGCAGACCACTGAGATTCAGGCAGTCAGTCATTACTCGCAGAGCATTATTGTGTTGATCTGTTTCTTCTTCGGCCCTTTGTCAACACTTTCACTTACTAGTTTAGCAGGTCTTCTCCGGGTGGAACATCCTAGTTGCCAATGGTTACCGCGTGGAGATAAATAGTAAGCACAATTGACGTGTACTATAAGTTGCAACATCTGATGGGCAACATAAGCCAGAGCCTTCCCGAATAGTACACGCCCAACCATCAGCAAGAGAGAAACAGAAAAATTTAAATTTTAAAGATTGAGAGAAAAAATTTCTTTCTAAACATCACACTTTTAATGAACACTTCCTTTCGTACCTTTGGTACCCGTGGTGCGATGGTTAGCATGTCCACCTGCTAATCCAGGGGTTCGAGGTTCGAATCCCAGCAGAGGCAAAAATGTTTTTCCACGGGTATCGCCTTTCGCGAGGAATTGGCAAGTCCTCCGTTAGTAAATTCACTGCCATGAAAAGCGCTTTCTCAATTAGCCGTTCGGAACCGGCCCAAAATTGTAGGTCCCCTCCATTCCCTCACAAGGTTTGGTTGTGAGAAATGCGCTAGGCCCAGGGGCTCCTCGCTCTGTTGCGCCACCCTATTTATATATTTTTATTTATTTTCCTTTCGAAAAAAAACACTGCTTGGAAAATATTTCACGACAAAGTGATATTATCGATGCTTGTGTGACCCGCAAAACTGCCTTTTTGAAAATAAACGTTGTTCACATCAATATTTTCTGATTTGGACCATACAAAATCTTTAATCACCGTTTGGACGCGCAAGCTATTCACCGTCACAGTTGCCCCATTTTGGTAAAATTAGGTTCAAATGAACCTTCCAGATAAAGAACCGTAATAAGCAGTCATACGATGAGGAACCGTTTAAACAATAATTCTAAAAATATAAACAGAAAGGTGTCACACACCAAATTAAAGAGGCAGCAATCCTGCAACTAAACTGAATTGATGACGACAATTCTTGGGTTTTCTTGAACCAAAACATGACTGTTTTTCGTGTTGAGGTAGCCTTCGAGAAGAAAACAGGCTTCATCAGATGATTTTTAGATTCTTTGAACATCACAGAATTTATTATGTACATGTGTTCTTTTTAACGCTCATGCTATCCTCTCCATTCTATGGTTTCTAAAATTCCGATGCAAGACTCAAAGAATCTCCGGCACCTTTCAACCACTGACTGACTGCAAAGGTCATGAAGTGTACCATGAAACAACTTGTGGTTTGCCAACAAAATTTGTTTTGTAACAAACAAAACTTGTTTTGCACCCACTAATTGCCTCTGCACGGTTCACTGTGCAAAATTTACTTTATTTACAATTCACTGTTGGAAAATACATTGCGCGTATTTGGCTGTGTACGATGCAAACAACACAAGGTCCTCGTAGTTTCCGGGTGTTGCCTGTTTAAACGTAAATGGGCCATTGAAACTTAAAGAGATGTTCTGAAATGCATACTTAATGTGGGTTGTTCCAACTGAAACTGAAAGTGAAACAAAAACAGAAACTTAAACTAGAAAAAATCCTTCAGTGTTCAGTGTCATCACACAAAATTTGTACTAAACTTTCAGTCTAATTGATAAATATATACATGGACCTACTAGCTGAGCCACCCGACGTTGCTCAGGCCTCAATTTGTGAGGTTCCCGTTCTCGCTCACTGTTTTCGTGTGCTTATGGGATATGGGTATGAAATATAGTTTATGTTATTGGCAAATAATGTACCATCCAAATGCTGAAAGAATTTTTTGAATCAGTCCAGCAGTTTTTAGGTTTCAATCCCGTTCCCGTCGGAATATAGGGATCAAGCTTTTGAAACATCCCTGGACTAAACTATATTTACCCTAAAAATCTCATAAAAATCCGTTGTTCGGTCTAGGAGTCTATACCGGACAAACAAGGTTAGGTTAGGTTAGGTAAAATGGGCTGACGGTTGATCTTATTTCCGCCACTCTGAGATGAATGTAGATCCTTTGTGATACCCTGGACTATTGTAACGTCCTACAAACCTATGAGTTTATGGTTGCTCGATTTTTAACCATTGTGTGGCCTTAATGAAGTTCAACAGGCTGTTTCTTGGAGTGTCTGATAAAATTCATCTAGTTCGTTGAAGAAGTAATGGCCTAGAAATATTCCAGTTGTAGCAGATTGCTGGGCAGTGACAAAGGAAGTGAGTGGTTTCCTCATGTTCATCTTCGTCATGGCATCCTCTACATAAGTCATCGGTGTAAAGACCCATTTTCTTTTTGTGGTAGCCTAGCAGGTTGTGTCCTGTTATAATACTGATAAGTGATCGTAATGAAGGCCTATTCAAAGATAGCAGCCTTTCAGATCCGTTCTTATCGTATTTCGGACATAGTTTCCTGAAAGTGACGCAGGAATCTAACCATTCCCATCTTTCATTGAATTTTCGTATTATTTTGTTACCAATGATCTGCTTAATTTCGATGGGTGGGACCCTGTTTGATTGGTCAATGAGAGAACGATCAAATGCTCAGCCTTTTCTCGCTAATTCGTCCGCTTTTTCGTTTCCCGATATGCCACTGTGACTGGGAACCCAGCAGAGACTTGCGTTATGCTGTGTGTGCCAAGAACCCTTAGCTCTTCGCGACACCAAGAAACAAGCTGAGATTTTACAAGAGTGTCAGAAATCGATTTTATTGCTGCTTTTCTTTCAATGAAAAAAGTGATATCAGCATGTGATAGCGCCATCATGGACACCTGTTTTAAAGCGTTTGTAACTGCCAAGATCTCGGAAGGCTTGGAGGGTTGGAAGACGCTGCTGTGAATTGGAAGTCTGAATGAACTGGCTAGGTTCAGGCTTTCTGCAAAGAAACCTGCACCTGTTCCAACTTCCATTTTCGAGCCGTCGCGTTGGTATAAATTAATATAGCAGTCTCGTTCGTATGGGGTGTTTCATTCTCCCAATCCTGTATATCGAAGAAGCTGGTTGAGAAGGATTTTTTAGCCCTCCTTTACAATTTGGGGTCCATTTGGACCCCAGAGCATGTTTGAACACTCATAACTTTTTTGTCTTTCTTTTTTTTTTAAATCTCAGTGAACAAAATTCAATTTTTTATTAATTTCTTAAGTTGAAGCGATTATCAGATGTTTAGTGATTTTTTTGTGAAAAGAACACGTTTACCCGACCTAGGGTCCATTTGGACCCCACTACTGATATTCTATGAAAAATCATTTTTTTTCTAATAGATAATTATTTTATTTCAAAAGCAACATAGTTTATGTTTAGAAACTTTTAACTTGAAGTTGTTGGCAGTTCCGGAAGATATTTAACACATAAGATTCTAGTTTGTCAAAGGCAACAACATCTGCCACATCCTTTCCAGGTGGTTCTACTTTTCTTGTCGTCTGCTCTTGGGCAAAGGTGACATCTGCCCCTTTTACAAGAGAGCCTTTCGTGGACTGTTGGTAATACTTGAACTGTTCCCAAATACAGAGAGCATCCAATGCAGATTTTCCAATGCCAGATTGTGTTGCAGGTTGTGAACGGTTATTCAGTTCTAAATCAACCAGTTCCTCCGCTAGTTCGATGAGTTTATCACTTCTGAGTTCTGAACAAATTTTTGGTGGAATGAAGTGTCGGAAAATGATAACAGTTCCTGGGGTTGTAACGTTCAGTAAGTTGTAGAATGCAGCCATTGGCCAGTGTTTTGTTTGACTTCCACAGGAATTAACCGAGAACGTTTGGTGGAACACATCGATTCCACCTTTGATGCGGCTATAATCCAAAGACGGATGATTGAACTGGACGAAACTGCTTTTTGTTATTGAACTTTACAGGCTCATTCTGGTTATCAAGAACCTCGTTCGAACAAAAAGCTTAGACACATCTCTTCTTTTTCTGGATCGTGCCAAGAATGGTGATCTTCTTATCCTGCAACCTCAAAGCCAAATCCACCGAGGACGTAAGGAAATTATTATCAACGTAAAGAAGGCATCAACGACATCAGCAGATCATATCCACGATCAAGTCCTGTACTTTCAATGTAGATAGAAAACTTCAGTGGATAGCCCGTTGAGCTTTCATTCAGACATGCTTGGCATGTATTCAATCCTTTTTTAGGTCATAAAATTGTTTGATGACCTGAACATACTGAAATATTGACTATTTTTTTCTTTTGGAAGACATACCAGACAAGAACAATTGATAGCTATGGATTTTTCATTCAGTAATAAAGTAAAACAGACAAATCGAAAGGGATAAGCGGGAATCCCAGATTTGCGAAATTATGCAATTTCCATCGTTTTTGAAATTGAAAAATTTTATTGATGACCTCCTACATACCTGCATAATGACATCTCTGCTTAAATTTCTTTATCAATATTTCAATTTCAATTTATAAAATACTTAGAAGGAATTCATACAATAGCCAGAAAAACTATAAATGAACAATATAAATCAGAAATCAAAAAAATTTCGAAGAAAAAATCGTGCGGTCCATTTGGACCCCAGGTCGGGGACACGACTTTTGCCCGGGTCGTAATTCGTAAAGGAGGGTTAAAGTCCAGGTATGGAGTTATGTAATCCGTGCAGACATTTTTGTCTGAGTATCAATATAAAATCTGTGCATGTCCTGTTGGCTGGTTTTAAAGACATTACACTGATTTAGCTTAAGTGCGCTGTTTGCTTCTGATTCTCGAACAGATCTCGAAGAGATCAAGGAGTGTGAGACTGAGGGTTACTTCCTAGCTCGCGGTTGGTGAAGTTCTCAATGCACCAGTTACGCCAATACAGGCTGTTCTTTGTTATTTGGTAAGGGTTTTTAAATGCGTGGATTTTTGCAGCGCCTTCCACCAGACCAAATTATCATATGATAGAATGGGTCAAACAATAGCTGCATACATCAACGTGATGATTTTGAGATTTGGTTACCAGTTTTTGCCAAAAATCCTGTTACACGAATACAGTGCTACAGTTGCTTTTTTGTATCTTTCGCGTATGTTGGGGCCCCAGTTCAGTTTTTTGTCTAAGATCACTCCCAAGTATCTTGCTTGATCAGAGATCTTAAGTGAGGTTCCATTTAACCTGGTACCTTGGCATCTCAAGTGTAAGTAACTATCTTCTATTTGTGAAGAGTCCCAAATCTGTTAAGATTTAAAATTTTTAGGAACGTTAAGAACTTGACCACGTCATCGGTCCCAACGCTCATTTTCAATGACTCTCCGTATGTCAGCTCTATCGATAAGGCCAATTTGCTGGCAGCTCAATTTGCTGCTAACTCGACACTTCCTGAAAGCACATTGCACCCACCTAAGCTTGAGACAGTAAATTCTGCTATGAAGCGCTCGGTAGTGAGAGTCCTCAAAGATCTCAAAATACATAAATACGCTGGTCCAGATGGTATCCCCGCCGTTATTCTGAAGATGTGTTCTTCTACGCTGGCAAAACCACTGCGTAAAGTTTTCTATCTTTCCTATTCTGCTGGGATTTTTCCGAGCAGATGGAAAACTGCATTTGTCCAGCCGGTCCCAAAAAAAGGCGAATCTTTCACCCCCTTCCAATTACCGTCCAATTGCACTAACGTCCCTTCTTTCCAAGGTCGTGAAAACGTTGATAAACCGTCAACTTATGAAATATCTTGAAGAACGAAAGCTTCTTAATGACCGTCAGTACGGCTTTCGTAGCAAACGGTCCACTGGTAATTTGATGGCTTATCTCACCGAAAAGTGGAATCAATCTTTACATTCATTTGGAGAAAGAAAGATTTTTGCGCTGGATATTTCTAAAGCATTTGATGGAGTTTGGCATCAGGCTCTTTTATCGAAAATGCGTGCTTTTGGTATCGATGAGTCTCTTCTTCGTTGGATTAGAAATTACCTTTCCGATCGTTCAATACAAGTTGTGTTGGATGGCTTCAAGTCTGATACCCACTTCATAAATGGTGGTGTGACCCAGGGCTCCGTTTTGTCGCCAACTCTCTTCCTCATTTTCATAAATGATCTCTTGTCTGAAACTTCTAATCCACTTAACTGCTTTGCTGACTACTCGACCCTCAGCTTTTCATATTCGTTTCCAAATTCACGTCCCTGCTCTTCGGATGTGGAATTCTGAACTTGACAGCATTGTTACATCGGGTAATAAGAACCGAGTAAAATTCAATGCTCCAAAACTCAATGCTGTCTCTTGTCATTGAAGCTTAACAGTACTTGGTACTGACAGTTATGATCTTCGTTGGTATGACCACATATTTGAAGTCGCCAAAAACGCTGCTAAATGCTTAGGCTTCTTTAGACGATGCAGAAAGTTCTTCACCCGTTCTGATCTGGCTACAATTTATAAGGTCTTCATTCGCCCAAAACTGCATGTCTGGTCAGGTGCTGCTCAAACATCTTTGCACCTACTCGATAGGGTACAAAATAGAACTTTAAAATTGATAGGTGATAGTTCAATCGTAGAATCGATTGATTCTCTTCAACATCGTCGAAATGTTACCTGTCTTACTCTCTCGATTTTTTCAAAAACAGTGATCTAGTGAAATAGCCAGTTGCATTCCTCCCCTGAAACAATTTAGCCGCAACACTCGCCTCACTAGGAATGCTCATCATTTCTACCTTGAGCCCAACTTCGGGCGTAAAGTCAAGTATAGAGATTCTTATTTTAGTCACCCCACCCGAATGTGGAATGCTTTACCTGGCTCTGTTTTTCCCCTGCATTACGATTTACAAAGATTCAAAAGCAACGTACATCGGTGTCTCCTTTAAAATCCCCTCCTATTTTCCTAAATGCTCGCACTGTGTTTTATAACATTAAAATGGTAGTCATAACCCCTTGATGTGCGCGTTGATTATAAAAAAAAAAAAATTCGGGTCCAGATAGCATTCCTGCCATTTTGCTTATAAAATGTTGCTTCAGCTTAGAGCCCTTTCCATCAGTAACCTTTTTAAACTATCCTTTTCAAGTGGAGTTTCTCCGGACTAATGGAAAAAGCCGTTATTTCGCCTATCCATAAGAAATGCCACATAAACCTTATTTCTAGCTATAGACCCATAGCTAAACTCTCTCATATCTCTAAGCTTTTTGAAACTATTCTGTATGAAATACTTTCTTTCCAGTTGAAATCAGTAATATCCCCAGTCAGGTTTCTGTTATTTAAGGTCTTCAACCACTGATCTAGTTGCATTTGTGTCATACTCTCTCTTTCTGCGATGGAAAAAGGAAACGAAGTCGCCGGCATCACCACAGATATCAACAAAGCTTTCGACAAAATCTCTCACACTCTAATCCCCTTTAAACTTTCTTTTCTCGGATTAAGCCGTATCCTACTCAAATGGATCTTTTCACATCTTGACAACCGCCGATATAGAGTTCGTTTCCGTTCTACTCTTTCTGTTCTGTTTGTGGTCACCTCCGGTGTACCCCAAGGTAGCCATATTGGACCCCTCTTTTTCATTCTTGCCATTAATGATGTCGAAAAGATCATCCAATATTCTTCTGTATCACTTTACGCTGATGATGCAGAATTTTTCAAAGTCATCGCCTCTGATCGGGTTTCTCTCCAGCTTCACAACGACCTCGACTTATTCATCACTTGGTGTAGTAAAAATTTTCTGAAATTAAACATTACCAAATGCAAGGTAATAACTTTTTCTCGAAAAAGTAAAAAACCTCCCCCAGATCCTATCATCTTTAGAATCTTCCTATAAACCGTGTGACTTAGGTGTTTTCTGTGACGACGAATTAAATGTTCGCTTTCATATTGACGAAGTAATACCAAGAGCTAATTCCGCTAATTTCTAGTGATTGTCCAAGGAGTTCCGCAACCCCCTTGTCACCAAATCCCTCTATACCACTTATGTTCATCCTCTTCTTGAGTATACATCACTGGTGTGGGCTCCAAATCAAGTGGTTCATGTCTCAAGAATCTAAAGCGTTCAACGTCGTTTTCTGCTCTTCGCCATTCGAGATCTCTACGAAGTTAGAAACTTTCTCAGCTGCCTCCTTATCGCGAACGTCTCTCAATTTATTAATCTCCACTCCCTAGAAGTCCGAAGGGTTTTTCTTTTTTTATTCAGAACACTACGCTAGCGCACTCTACGTGCTCGAAATAAAATGATGGGGCATCTAGAGCAAAAGTCTGAGCGCAGCCAACTTCACATAGCTCAGATCAGAACTCAGAACACGTTCACGCTGTTCGTTTTCAGTTCAGTTCACTATTCGGAACTAAAAAAGAAAAACCCCTATTATCTTTATTCATCGCCTCCTTACTGGCAACACTGACTGCTTCCCCACTTTTAGACCTTATATTTCCTTCAACACTAATCCCCGAAAAGTATGATCATCCCGCCCTTCCTTCTCATCGAACATCCTATCGTCTTAACGAACCCTTAACATACATGCTGAATAAGATTAAATCTGTCCCTTTTCTCTTCGACCTCAATCTTCCAAGACCCTATCTAAAAGTCCTCCTTTTAAACTGTTTGGCATCATTAGAGTTTAATTTAGTTTTTTTTTTTTCTTTAGTTTTAATTAGTTTTAATTTATAGCATTGTGTAAGTACTTTAAAGCTTGTAGCAAGCTAACAAATGGAGCGTTAGCCCCACCAAAATTAAAATTAAAACTGGAACCATCCCTGGACAAAACTATATTTGCCATAAAAATTTCATAAAAATCCGTTGTTTGGTCTAGGAGTCTATACCGAACAAACAAACAAACATATTTTTATATATTAATTTTTTAACTCAAATTACCAATACCTGTTTGTTGATTTTTTATTTCAGATCCGATTTGGAACATCTTCGATCAGTGTTTATGGCCGTCGAAAACGGTGACTTGGGAATGCTCAAGTCACTTGGTATAAAAGACTCCGAACTGGGCGATGTAAAGTTCTTCCTCGAGAAACTCGTCAACACCGGCTTCTTAGACTGAGTAGCACCAGATCCAGCTTCTGGGTTTTATTATGCATATTCCCAACCTATCAACCCAAGTTTTTATTCTTACCTTGGTTCTCCATACATGGATGGCTACAACTATTAATTTAACCAACTAAAAAAAAAACCAATTATATATTTAGTTTGAATTTTCTCTTTCACGTTTACATTTTTGTTATTACTTTCATTAATTTATATGAAAAAAAAAAGAAATTAAAAAAGAAACTATCTGCTCTCTACTATTTATTGTAAACAAAGTGTTAAATATATACATATTAATATTTTCTTGTATTAAACAAAAATATGTATACCTAAATAAGTACGTGGAAGCAGGATCGGTTGAAACAATGAAAAACAAAAAAGTTGAAAAAAAGAAACTCTTTTAATCTCTTATAATTATAATTATATGAAAGAAAAAATTAAGAAAACTCATTACAATTACGTTTTAGCAAAACAAAAAACTAAAAACAAAAAAAAGGAAAATAGAAACCTACTTACTCTAGAATTATTTTTAAGGCCTCATCTAAGTGTTTATTGGCAAACAATTGAAAAAAGAAAAAGAATAAAAATCTTATCACATACATATCTTATGAATGGAAACATGGTTTAATCTTTACAGAAAAACAAAAATCAATATCAACATACCTATTTACTACATAAATATATTGTGTACCTATTTTGTAAAAGAAAATGTAGCTTTCTAAAACCGAGTTATGAATTTAAACATAAAACTTTATCAAAACAAATACAAAAAAAATGGAAGACATTTTTCAAACGATATTTTACGAATCAAGACAAACAATTACGTTATGATTTTAACATTTTTAACTGTGAAACATCATTATTTATAAACATGATATACTCGTTAACCAAAACCAAGTAAAATATGACAGAAGCTGTTGCAACCACTTAGTTATTTTCAATTCTTTTTTCCAGCTAGATTAGCTGTTGGTCAATGTTGTGATATGTGTATTATAAAAAAAAAACAAGCAAAGCATACACAAAATAAAAATAAAAAAACGCATAAATATTTAGAAGAAGACGATTATATATATTTTTTAAAATCGAGAAAGAGTCGCGAAAGGAATCATCAACATTTTTGTGGAGAGTTTATTCCTCGAATGTGGTGAAATATACAAAATATTCCCCACGAGGTAGAATGAAAATGACATCTATTTTTGTTTAGAGTTCTTCTAAACATATTTTACTATTGTTAATATATTTATTCTTTTAAAAAAGAAGCCTATAGATGTCTTTAGAAAGTCTTTAAATTTTTTGTTTCTCTTTGCAAAATTATAGATATTCTCAACTACCTTTAAGTGAACAACTGTCAAAAGTATCTGACATTTAGACATTAAGACCCAAAATACACGAAATAAAATTAAATAATGGAGTTAAGTACCTTATATTAGATTGTAGACACAAAAAAAAAGATTATATCTCTCTCAGACGTGAATATCATTCTTTTCGCAGTGTTTCATCACCACCATCATTCAAATGTCATTTCATACGATTTTAAATGTCAAACTTTTGACATTTTCATTGACGTCGTCTGTCTATTTAGGGCGAGACGTCATTCCTTTTGTTTGATAAGGGCCATTTAAGAATAAAGTATATATATTTAGGGGCAAACTACTTATTATACCAACGAACGAAGCATTAAAGTGTGTTACATATCAAAAACATATCAAAATACATATCAAGAATACATATCTAATAGATCCTAAAAGACAAAAGTTATATAAATATTATTGAAAAAAAAACAAAATGTGTACCTTTAAGGAAATTAATTTTACTAAACATAATCATAAATTTAGATATTTTTATTTTCATTCTTATATAGTAACTTAATATATACGTTTCTTCAAAGCAGTACAATGTGCGACGACATACAAAAACCTTCAACTTCAATCAAACATAACAAAAAACCCCAAACAAACAAAAAATTTTTTTAATCTTGGTGAAAAGTTTACAAAAGCAGTTTGATTTTAAATTTAAAAAAAAAAATAACATCAACAACAAACTCTGACCCAATCTACAATCAATTGGCAACACCTTCAATTGATTGAATATAAATGTGAAGGCAAATTGCAGTAAATTTTTCATTGACATTTAAAAATAAACTCAAAACATTTTTCTGAATTCTACATAAAAAAAAAGAAACTAAACGCACCAGAACTACATATACATACAACTGTAATTATGCACATGTTACATGAGATTCAATAAAACAAAAACACTTGCATAAACTACTAAATCCTTATTTTGATTGTTTATGTTTTTAAATTTGTAGTATAAAGTAGTTTTCTATTATTTTCTTCGTTTTTTTAATAAAAAGTAAAAAGTGAGGAAAGTTCAGCGGATGAAAAGTATTAAGTACATTGTAGAAAGTAAACGAAAGAAGAAGATGAAGAAACGTTTTTTGTGTTTTATTTAATTTTTTAATAAATGTGTTTTTTTATTATTCACCATATATTTATACATATATTTTGTAATCCTTGTTCAGAATAAAAATTAAAAAAAAAAAATAAAACAAATATTATGTTATTGTTATAAGCAATAAAATAGTATTGACAAAAAAAATATTTATGATATCAATAAATTTTTGACATTCTAGTAAGTGTTTGAATTTGTGTTTTATTTAACGTAGTTATGTAAATTTGATTCGTGTAAAGTGAAGAGTTTTTGAACCAAAAATCAATAAATAAAGTGGAGCAACAGGTTGGGGAGCCCCACTTGTGTGAAATGGAGCGAACCTACAATTTATTGCCGATTCTGAATGGCTAATCTAGAAAGAGATTTTGCCAATTCCTCACGAATTTTTGAGCCATCCAGGGGCCGAATTGCCTCAAACGTGATCGAGTAATACGTGACTGAATTGTGTGCTTTTGGCATTACTTCTAGAGCTATCGAGCACTTTAGGACAACAATTTGACATTCTTTTAATGATATTTGAACGAATTGTAGTCGCTAAATGAACAGCAGACTGATGTTGTGTAATGTAGAGATTTCGAAATAAAAATAGTATTCACTCATTCGATCACTGATACGGTAATTGGACAAAAGCTGAAAAAAACGTGAAGAACTTTCAAGATTGGACATAGGATGCCCTTTATTCGCCATAAATGTACAAAGGTCTGACACTATTGAAGCTTTTAAACTTCTCAAAGGCCATTGTGCTTTTGATTGAGAGGACTAAAGCAAAATTGGGTCCCTTTCGACCATTGTAGAATTAGGTTTAGGTCCTTATTTGTTAAAATTACGGCATCATTATTTCGCTGCAAATTATTACTATCCATACCCTTATACCCTAGGAAACATCAAAAAGACCTGGCCCTCCCGTTTAGGGGTTGTGCGTGAGGTTAACTACCCAACCAAGTAAAAATTACATGGTTCCGAAACAACTAAAAGCCTAGGATAACAATTATGATTTCAAAGTTGACAAACCAAGCAACCGAAAAACGTAAGATCGCTTAACGCACTACGTGAAGAAATAACGGACGCTCTCAACTGGTACAATGCAGACATAACCGCCATCAAAGTAGTGCGATGGAATGGCCCGGGCATAAAGATGAATTACTGCGACATCTACTATGGCGGCTGCTATAGACAACAGAAACAGCGCTTATTTTGGTGGGTGCGGATTTTTAGTTAGAGGTAGACTCAGGATAAGGTTATCAGCCAAAATCCAGTTAATGAGCGTATAATGATCATCCGCGTGAGGGCTAAATTCGCCAACATTAGCCTTATATGCGCCCACGCCCTCGCAGAAGAGAAAGAAGAGAACTCCAAAGATTGTTCCGAAAAAACATGTGAGCAATGCCCTAGACATGACGTGAAAAAAGTTCTTTGGACAGGAGGACATCTTTGGAAATACCTAAAACCGATAAGCATAGCCTGCATGACTAAACATCCGACTACGAACTCAGGCTACTCAGGCTAATCGATTTTGCTGCGGGGTAAATCTTGTTGTTAGTAGGCGCTTCCCGCTACTCAAAATTCATAAAGGTGCATGCGGCGATCGGGAGATCAATTTACCTTCAGCTTCAGCCAAATTGACCATGTTGCGATCGGCGAATCCACGGGCGTAGTCAGGTTTAAGTTTCAGGGGGGGGGGGGTTAAGAAAATAAAACAAACGGAAGTGGATGACAACTATCGTTCGATCAAGTTGATGTCCCACACTATGAAGATCGTTGAGCGGGTTTAAGATCGCCGACTGCGGAAAATAATAAGGCTGTTTGATGACCAATGCTAGTTTTTCGCGGGTAAGTCAACTACAGACGCAATCCAAACTATAAGGATCATTATGGAAAAACACCGAGATGCCTTACAGGATTTGCATATTGTGTTGGTTGACTTCGAAAAGGCATTCGATCAACAACCACGAGTTCTGATATGGGTGGCCCTCAGACACCGAGGAGTTCCTGAAGCCTATGTTCTTATGGACATGTACGAGGGAGCAGTTACAAAAGTGAGATGCCCAGCTGGAGTCACCGAAGAATTCCAAATAACAGTAGGTGTACATCAGGGAAGTGTCTAGAGTCCACTGCTCTTTATTACTGTTCTGGATTATTTGCTCGAAGGAAAAGTAACGGACAATAAAGTACAACAATTATTCTTTGCTGAGGATGGAGCCATCATAAGCGAGGATCCTACATCCCTGCAACGAGCACTTGACGTTTGGATTGATGTTCTGGAAGGAAATGGGTACCGTATTAGCGCTAAAAAGACTGAATACCTGTGCTGCCCTTTTTCTGATCCAGACAAGCCTATTCCAGACATTTATTTGAATGGAAATGTGCTTCCCAAGCGTGAAAAGTTTAAATATCTGGGATCTATGATCAATAGTGAAGCATCTTGTGATGACGACATCAATCATCGAGTAAGCGTAGGGTGGATGAAGTGGCGAGAAAACTCCGCTATCTTCTGTGATCGAAAAATGCCCCCTAAGCTGAAGGGAAGACTCTACACAGCAGTTGTCCGTCCAGCTCTGACATACGGTTCACAATGTTGGACAATGTACAAAAAGTATGAGAGCAAATTGACGGCAGCCAAAATGAAGATGCTTCGGATGACAGCAGGAGTAACAAAGCTTGATCGAATTAGAAGTACTAAGATCCGTGGAAGCCTTTATGTCAAAAGTACCATCTTGGACAAAATTCAGCACGACCGGCTCAGTTGGTATTGTCATGTTCAAAGGAGAGATCCGCAGAACCCCGTCAAAAAGGCAATATCGTACAACGTTTCAACAAATTCGCGACGAAAAAGAAAAGGCAGACCAAAACACTCCTGGTACAAGCAAATGCAAAAACAGCAGCATTTGGTTGGCCTCAGACATGGAACAATCCAAAACCGGGAGGCTTGCCGACGATTTCTGAGGTCAACGCGGCGTACCCCACAGGCGGATCACTAGTGTGGAGCAGAAAAGTGGGAGAGTTGTGATCGCTTCAAGATCACTACTCGTAACGCCGAAAATGAAAAAGAAGAAGAAGGAAGTGGATGAAATAAATAACGTTTATATTATATGAAGAAAAGAAGGTTCGTTTGATAACATATGCATTATATAATCAATCTTCTGTTTTTGTTTTTAAATACATCCACTACTTCATCTACGTCAATATCTATCCCATAGTGAATATTCATAAGAGCCATGCCGTTCAGTCTGTTTTCACTCGTTGTGTTCCGCAAGTAGTTTTTAAGTCTCCGTAGGCTTGAAAAAGTCCTTTCTGGTGTAGCAGGAAAAAGATATGGTAGCCAATATCTGTAGCAACGTGTAAATAATTGGACATAATGTTTTATCGCACTTATCCAAGCATTCCACAGCAGATTTTGCACTAGGGGAGGAGATGAAGACTCCGTCTTCAATTTCAGTACTGACTGCAAGGTAGAACACCAGAGACCAGATTATGGCAATACTACTTTACGGTGTTTCGCAAGCCTCTCGGTTAATTGGTGAATTGTGTGCTCTAGAAATGGGACGAATCAATTTATTTTGACGCAGAAGTGTTAGAGCGATCCAACGATAGGTGGCATTTACAGTATACCACCATTTTCATTGAGCATCACCTTTGCTTCTTCATATAGATGACCGTACTCTTCGTCAACTTTATTTCTCAAGGGTTGCAAAGCATTAATAACTCTATTCGCGTGACTGAATGCTGTTATCGGTGTTAACTGTTTGCAGTTGTTTTGATAGCGAAAATGTAAAGCTCATGACTTTTTGAAGAATCACTAGTCACATAAAATTATTCAAATTTCGAAGTGTGTTAAGCATTTGAACAGCCTGCTGTGATGTTTTTTTATTGTGGCTAGTTTGGAGTTCTTCGAGTGCATTGACAATAGCTGGATAAATTTCGTTAAATCGCATAACGGCTTCATGCTTGTGAATCCACCGTGTTTCACACATTGCCAGCAGAGTTTTTTGATTTCCAGCCGGTAATAGGTCCCGAATTTTACCATTCAAAACAGCAGTGCATTGAGCAGAATGTCTAAAGTAGTAACCAACAGACTGCAATTTCGCACATCTGCTTGTGAACACGAGTTAGCAATAGCAAGGTTGAGAAAGTGTGCACAACAATGTACATACAGAGGAGCCAAAGTACATTCTTTACGAATATACGCTAGGGCACCATACAAATACCCACTCCTTATTAAATACACTCTGGCGAATCTCAGAAATAGTCTTATGTGACCCACAATGGAAAAAATTCTCTTAAGGGGAAGCTGGTCTAGAATTTTGAAGAAACCGCAATTTTTTTTTATCTTAAAAGGTACTTTAGGGGCTTAAAAATAACATACCAAGGACGGATGCGGGAAAAATGTCTAAATGCCCAAACCTTCCATTCTGCGGTAGCGCCCCACAAGTATGCCATATGATTTTATAGCACTAATCTCGAAATCACTTTTTTTGAACTGGCGGAAGACATAACTCGAATCGAAAATACATTATTAGTGTAATTATACGTAATAAAAATATGTTATGCCAATTAAGAAGATAATTCTTACATTTCGGGGGGGGGGTTGAACCCCTGAAACCACCCCTGGCTACGCCCATGGGCGAATCTGTCTGAACTTCCCGAGTACCTTGTTGTAGCTAAGGTACAAATGAGGACATAATTTTTACGATACGTGCGAACCAACGCTGTGAGGAGATATGTCGTCGGCAAGTTACAATCGCAAGAGATTGCCAGTGCGTTTTACAATCGAGTGTCCCTCCAACTATCTTTGAATCATATGCAGCCAGCGTCAAGGATTGAAGACTAGTGGCAGCAATGCCAAGCCAAGAACCACTGCTTCTGAGGTTGTGGATTCCCCTCGGCCAAACCCATGAATCGATGAAGAAAGCAGGCAGGCAGACGCAGCCAAGCAAAAGCATCGCACAAATGTCAAAAATGCTGAACTTTCAAAAAGAAAAGAAGCAGAATGAGAAACGCTCGTTTGAGGAAACTTAGATATGCCATGACAGGAATGAGTGTAGGAAGTTTTATCAAAAGGTAAGGTAAAAACATCTTACCAGGATGGCAGTCCTCGAACTCTAGCCTGTAAAGACCAACAGGAAAAGATAGTAACAGAGACGCAGTCGTTATTGAGGATCTGGAAACGCCACTTCTGCAGACTGCTATCCGCTATCAGGCAGAATGCCCCATTCAACTGATGGATGAATGAAATCTCAATATCGAATTCAACTGATGGATGAATGAAATCTCAATATCGAATGCCAGGTCCTAAAAAAGGGAGACCCTTTCAATTGCACCAATTGTATAGAGGAATAAGCCTCCTTAACGTTGTGTTCTGTATTAGAAACCCCACGTCAACAACTTGAAATGTCCTTAACAATGTGGTTTTAGTCCAGCAAAGTCCACACTAGTCCAAACTTTCACATTACACCAGATCTTTGAGAAAACCCGAGAATGAAATATCGATATACGCCATCTTTTTATCGATTTCAAAGCCGCTTATGACAGTATTTACAGAGACGAGCTGTACAGAGCAATGTCTAGTTTCGGCATCCCTGCAAAACTCGTACGACTATGCGAATGACTTTGGATAGTTCACGTTGCTTAGTCAAGGTCGCTAAGGAACTCAACAAGACCTTTGATGTCGAAAAGGCTTAAGGCAAGGTGACAAACTGTCACGCGATTTGTTTAACTTGAAAATATTAGGTACACAAATATGTCCAGGTTCTTGATCTTTTTCTGAATTGGGATATCAGCTTTGGTGTTTTGTTCGATAAGAGTACTAAGCACTCTGTGGGTATTTAAAGTATGGTGAAAAATTCTCTGTAGATTTTTAAGAAGTTCTTGCCTACATTTATAGATACTTTGTATGTGTTCGGGTAGATCTTTGGATTTCAATGGAATGGAACTTACTGGTCAAGTTGCCGGAAGTAGCAGGCGTGCAGTTTTGGAGCTAATATACTTACTTACTAAGATGGGCATTGCAGTTCGGGGTGAACTTGAGCCTCGACCAACATCTTACGCCAACAATTTCGATTTCGAGCGAGTTCTCTCCAGTTTTGCACCTTAACCGGTGTTCTTCCACACATTGTGCCACACACTTCTGAAAGATTCCTCTGGTGTTGGTGAATACTTTTATGCAAATTAACCAAATTGTGGGAAAGAAATCACCTATACTTGGCAACTGCAACACAATGACGTCACTCGTGCATCCGACCAAGCGAAAACGAACGCTCTGGTAGAAGATATTCCCAATTTAAAAGAACCCATGGAAGACTTCCAGTTCTCAACCGATGCCTGAGCCTCAACCAATTCGATTCACGCCAACAATTTCGATTCCGGGCGAGCTCTCTCCAGTTTTTATCTCTGAGAAGGTTGAGGTCTCCTTTCATTTGATTGCACCACATAAGACGTAGTCTTTCCCTACCACGATTTCCCTGCAATGATTTTTTGAAAACACGCCGAGCAGGAGCGTTTGGGTCCATTCTCATGTGGATTATTTGCCTTTTTAAAATTTTTTAACTCTTCCCCCCTTTTCTACTTGAAAATTTGTTTGTACAGATTGAAGGCAGCCCTGGTTTTACATTTGCCTGGTTTTTTTTTTTGTTTTGTCATGAAGGTAATGCTTTCCGATTGTATTTCGAAGGATGCCCTCCTTCTCTAGACTTGCGTTAAAACTACCAAAGAACGACTTTCACGTCATGTCTAGGGCAATGCTCATAGGTTTCTTTGTTTAACTCGTAGAAACTATCTCTGGAATTATCGTTGTTCTCTTTTGTTGGGGCAAGGGCGAATGTCAATACGCTCATTAATCGGCCTTTGGCCTTTACAACAAATCTGCACCTAAATAAACGTTGTTTCTTTTGACTGTAGCAGTCTTCGTAGTAGAGTCAAAAAACATGCCGTACACAGTCTCACACTCACAATGATGAAACAAGTGTGATGCTTGTAGAAAAAGTACACAAGTACACAACACTCGTGAATACGAGCCTTCGCATTGCTTGTGCCCATGAATAATGAATGAATGGACCATTCAAACTCAAACAGCTACACCATTCGCTTGTATTCGAAAAAGAGCGAATGTTCACGAATGATGAAGGATGACAACGAATATTTTTTCATGTTCATAGATAGGTTTGAATACACATTTTGTGACCTGAGACCAGACTTGGGCGTTATTAATATTTTTTGGGTTTTGTTGTTGTGTTCTTCATCACAGTATTGCACTGTGAAGTAATCGTTGCCTTATGAAGTATTCGTTGCACTGCAGAAATGATTCGTTGCCTTAGACAATATTCGCACAAGTCCATAGGCATACACATATTGTCTTTGCCTGCCATTGTTTCATTTAAATGAATGAGAGTGAGAACCTGTCTTGTTGACTAAAAGAGAGTGCAGTGTGTGTATTGCTTTGGATTAAGATGAATGGTGTTTGAATGGTATGTAAAGCAATGAATAAGTGAATGCATTCACAATACGAGATATTCATTGCTGCTCCCTGTCGTAGACGTCACAGTTTTCTTATTTTTATAATACCTAGCCAATTCCATTCCACTTTTAGAGGCCGGTTATAACTGCTTTGCAGAAGTTTATGGACTCAACTAAAGGAAGCCCGAAAAAAAGCTCTTACGTTCCATTGACTAAATACACTTTAATAAAACCAATTTTCGGATATAACGTAAGAGCATAAACTGTAGGCCCAAAAAATTCTAAGCTTAGTACACCCGTCAGTAAATTGATTAGTCAAAGTTTGAAACACTTGTTCAAATACCACTAGCCCACAAAAAGGCATGACTTGAATTTTTTTTGTTCTATTTGGAATCATATTTTTTTTTTAAATTAAACACTTCTAAGCTCGCTACAAAGCAATGTTTCAAATCATCTCATGCCTCTTTCTTAACAAGTATTTATGTACTTTTTGAATGTCACATGCAAAAGTCTAATCTATATCAAGCTTAGCTAATATGAAGCATTTGAAGCATACCGGGAACCTTAGGTAAAGGTCGTGTATCGGTTGCTTAGTTTTGGTTGGATTAAAATGATAGCTGGTACTAAATAATGACCATACAAATCTGGTGTTAAAAGAATCACTTATTATTTTAGTTAATTAACTCGAAGTTGGCTTTCTCTTTTCCAAAAAACTGGGTGCACACTTGAAAAACAGAACGTTCTTTGCCTCCCACTTTTCATCATAACCAGGGCCTGTAAAAGAAAACTACAATTCAACGAGTTAGAAGCCACTTGTAGTATTGAGCTAATTAAATAAATTGATAGGGTATCGCAACAGAACGAGGAGCCCCAGGACCTAGTGCATTTTTCACAACCATGCCTTACCAGGGAATGGATGGGGCCTACAATTTTCTGCCAGTGCCGAACAATAAATCGGGAAAGCGCATTTCATGACACTGAGGAATTGTTAATTTCTCGCGAAAGACGATACTCATGGAAAAATATTTTTGCCTCTGTTGGGAGGCAGATTTAGAAGATCCAGCAAACTTGTAGTTTTGCATTGCAGTAATTTGCTGCACCATAATTCACTAGTACCTGTTACTTTGTGTACAGGCCCCAGGTCATAAGGGCTGCTTATAATTTTTTATTTTTCTGCCTATATCGAACCTAAAGTTGCATCGTAAGGCCATGTAGGCCCCTTTTTCGCAATTTTACAGCTTCAAAAATCTCCTTACGGTTAAACGTTAAGAGAAATTCCATTCTTACTTTTCAAAATTTTTGTTTTTTGTTTGCTCCATTATGTTGTTTTTCCAATACCAGTTGAGTTATTTTTCTCGATCAAAGGTATAAAAGGTGGGCTTGAGCCTGACAGTTCAGAGAACGTTTGGGTTTTTGCAGCACAAAGTACCTACATACTTTAAAAACAAACCAATAACTCAAAATGAAATTCTTCATTATCACTTTGGTCGTAGCTATCTTCTTGGCTCTTGCTGTTAACGATGCGGTAAGTTTTTCTTGACTCTCTTAATAAGCTCACTTCCAATCGAAATTTGTTTTTCAAGGCCGGACATGACTTAGAAGCTGTATTGAAGAAAGTGAAAGGTTGCTTTGACCAATATAAGCAAATCTCACTATTTGATGGAGAATGTAAAGAGGGATGGCAGAAGATCGAAGATTTCGTCAAAACCAAAGATGGTTTAGAACGATTCAAAAGTTGTTGGATAACGCTCGTGAATTCTTCAATTCAGTTTAATGATCAAAACGTGTTGTAGAAGTAAATCAAATATGTAATTTTCTTTTTTTCAATACTTTTGATAAAACTTAAATCAATATTAAGGTGATATTCTACAAATAAACAAAAATAAAAATGTTTGAAAAAAATGCCTCAGGAAAGTTTTTAAACATCTAATTAACGATTAGAAACATACACACACATTGTTGCAAGGCTTGTAGTTGTCAACAAAATTTGTGCCTCGATGACGTATATTCCAGTAGAGATATAATAACTGCAGACGTTCACAAGCGGCCTTTTCAAATACCACGAACGAAAATAAAGCGGTGGTAGTAACTTCACTGGCACACACAATTCCTAAAAGATCCGCTCTTTAAGTCCTGGAAAATGATTTTCTTTAAAATTGTAACTAGGTAGTTGCCTTCTAAGCATTTAATAAATATGTATGTACTAGCTGACCCGGCCACGCGTTGCTGTGGCTAGCGTTTTTGTCATGATAATGTTATAAAGTATTTAATAGGAACGGTAGGAGAACATTATTCCTGGGCACCATAACGCTTTTTTACATAGATGCTATTTAAAAAAAAAAAACATGGCGACCTTCGTTACTGCATGATTCTCTACTACCGGTACCCCTTATTAAAATGAAATTATTATTTATGAAAGAAGACGGAAATGTTAAAGAGGGAATAACAATTTACTGGTTTGGGTTTTGAAGGGGAAGGACTTTGAACACAATTGATAAAATTTTCGTGCAGTTGATATAAAGCAAGAATCAAAACAAAAGAATTAGATTTGAAATTTTTTGTGATTTTTATTCAAGTTTGTAACAAATGAGTATATTGCATAAATAACATGTGACAGTTAAACTTATAACTGAGGTAAGTAGGGTGGATAGTTTAAAATCTTCGAAAAATAATATTTATTATTTTGAATTATAAATACTTTTAATTTCAATTTAATTTAGCACTAATCGTTGAGCAATATTCCTGGCTAGCCTGCCTTTCGCTAATACGAATAGGTTCGACGGCATTCCTACACGTGAACATGCAACATATATCTGCACATGAGAAAAACATGGCTTTTCCAAATCTAAACCACAAATGGACATTGTTTGGCCTTGAGACTTATTTATAGTTATGGCAAAAGGTAAACGAATTGGAAACTGTAACCTTCTGAAGGGTATGGTAGAATCTGACGGTATCATTTAAATGCGTGGGAGCACTTTTCCTTTAAACTTTCTAGTTGAAATGATCGCTTCAAGAATATTTACGGTGATCTTTTTAATGACCAAACGTGTACCGTTGCATAATTGAGGTGGATTCAAAATACGTAGGAAAATAATAGTTTCTTCTTCTTCTTCTTTTCCATTTCCGGCGTTACGAGTAGTGATCTTGAAGCGATCACAACTCTCCCACTTTTCTGCTTCACACTAGTGATCCGCCTGTGGGGTACGCCGCAGGAAAATAATAGTTTAACCAATCTTTAATCGAAGATTATGTGGTGGCATTCTGGGTATATCTACTAAATTTAAAAATTCAACTGGAAAATTTACACTATCATTTTCATTAACAAAACAACAGTGTCAATTGATTTAAAAGACATCAGATCGCCTGGTAACAGCTGTTGTACCTGGAAGTTTACTTCATCAACATCAACATTTTTAGCTGCCAAAATATCCCGAAGACTGAGCCAGCGGAAATTGTCTGGCAGTTTAACCCCGTTCCTGTAAGAATATGGGGATAAAAACTTGACAGGAACCATCTCTAGGCTAAACTTTGTCTACCCTGAAAATTTCATTAAAATCCGTTGAGTGGTTTAGGAGTCTACACTGTACATACATACATACTTATGTAACACGTAGCCGGCTATACTTACTCCAAAAATTAAAGAAGTAAAACTCACTGTATTTCGTTTTCTTCAAAATAAATTTAAACTATACTTTAGTCTCAGCAACATGTGGTCGTCGATCATAAATTGAGATGTAAGCTATCCTATCTCTTAAATTGAATCAAACTGCACACAGTGTACAATTTTCATTAAAATCGATTAAGTAGTTTAGGAGTCCATCGCAGACAAACATTGTGACACGTAATTTATATATATATTAAGAAGAAGATAGAAGCTGACACCCAACCTATACGACTTTCTAAAACACGGCATAAGAAGCTTGTTACCTAGCAACAGTCACCTTATTTTTTGTTATTTATGTTTTTGGCTCTGCTCTGTCATTTTTCACTGATTTGATACGCTTTTAAAAAAAACCAATTTTCGGATATGGCGTAAGAGCACAAATAAACAATAGGCAAAAAAAATTCAAAGTTTAGTACACCCGTCAGTAAATTGATTAGTCAAAGTTTGAAACACTTGTTCAAATACCACAAGCCCATAAAATACATGACTATAATTTTTTTCTGTTCTATTTGGAATCATATTTTTTTAAATTAAACACTTCTAAACTCGCTACAAGGCAATGTTTCAAATCATCTCATGTCTCGTCGGCACAGGTCATTTTCTGAGCGTTCAATTTTCCCAGTGTTACCAGATAATTTTCAACTTGAAAACGTTTTTCAAGAAAAGAATTAGTAGCAGTAGTGGATTAAGGCCTAGGCCCGCGAGGCCCGGCCTTACGGCACGATTTGGCGGGCGGCAAGAACTTTAAAATTTAAGAGCCGTAAAAATATACCAAAAATTTATTTTTACATTGGCAGTTTTATTGTTAATTTTTTAAAAATTTTCTATGGACTATTTTATAATTTATTTTTTCTTTAACTTTTCAATTTGAGGGATTCCATTACTAATATTTTGATGGAATCAATTGTAGTCTATAATTATCAAATAAGGTTATTAAAAATAAACAATAGCCGAGTTTCATTGAGAATCTGTATTCACTTCAGCAAAATATCGCAAAACAACTACCACCCTCCAGCCATCTCTCTATAGTTAACTTCTGCAACTGATTCTTTTTTGTCCACTTATCGGTTTAGAATTTAGAGTTGTTTTTTCCTATGTTCGATGTTTTGTGAATCTCAATGAAACTCGGATAATCAAATTGATAATGTTCTTTGCGAATTACTAAATATTTTTTCCCTTCTGTATCTTTGGTGAGATTATTCTTACGTGTCTCAAAGTAGTAATGGGACACTCGCAAAATTTAAAGTCGTTAGATATTTTTCTGAGTTTCAAAACTGTCAGGATTAAAAGTAGGTATAAAATTAGATAGTTCATAGAATTTGCTTATTGAATAACAAAAAGTGCGAATATTTTTAACAATAAGTTAGAAAAAAAACATCAATCTAAAATATGTCACATATTTTACCTCAAAGTAATAATGGGACACACTGTGATGACAATTTCTGTTGAGTATATTAACGGTAATTCGTAAGTGTCTTGTGTTTTAAACTAACATTGCTTTTGTTTGTTGTAAGCTGCATTTCGTTTCAGTTGAACATAAAATTTCAAACATGGCACCACGCGGTCCCCAAACATCTGTGAGTATTAGAGAATTAATTATAAATCATTCCAAATATGGCAAATATATACGGAAAGTTGCGGAGATTGTTAAGGAACCAAAGTCAACAGTTTTTAATATAATTAGCGTTATAGAAATGAAGACAGTTTTGATAACAAACCCAAACCAAGCAAACGAAAAATATTTTCGGATTCAGATGAGACTAGTGAAGAAGCAGCCGCACATTGCTGCTGAAGCCGAAAAGTATCTGTTGAAGAAATCTAACCCAGAAACAGTAAGAAATGTGCTTAGAAAACACAACTTCAATGGCCGAGTAGCCCGAAAGAAACCTTTTGTTAGTAAGGTAAACAAGAAAAAACGTGTAAAGTTTGCCTAAACGTATAAAAACGAAGATTTTACTTTCTGGAGTAAGGTCATTTTTACGGACGAAAGTAGACGTTCGTTTGCGTGGGGAAAACCCAATTGCGAGCTTCATTAACGAAATTTGAGACCAACGGTTAAGCACGGTTTAGGATCAGTGATGGTATGGGGTGCAATTTCAGCAGCAGGACCAGGAAATCTTCACATAATAGACGGCATTATGGATCACAGGTATTATATTAATATTCTAAGATCAAATCTAGCGGAAACTGCTGATAAACTAGGGCTTGCGGAGGATTTTTATTTCTACCAAGACAATGATCCTAAGCATAAGGCTTTTAATGTTCGAAGATGGCTGCTGTATAATTGTCCCCACGTGCTTGAAACGCCACCCCAATCACCAGATTACAACTAGTGCTCTTAATTTTACCCGGGAAATACCCATTATAACAATTACCCGGGTACCCGGGTACCTGGGTAGCGCGGGTATTACCCCCAAGTGGACGGGTACCCGGGTAACGCGGGTAACGCGTCGGGTACCCGGTTACCCGACAAAATAAGTTATACCTGACAGTGTTATGTTATGGGTAGCGTGTGAGAATTCTCTAACGCACATTGAAATATCTATCAAGTATCGACATCAAATGATTTAAATATTAGTAGGTATGAGTTCTTTAAAATTATCGACCAAGGAAATTAATATACAGCGTTTTGATACATAAGCCCCGCAGACTCAAATCTTAATTGATATTTTTATTTTTACATAAACATTCAATTGTTGAATTTTATTTCAGTTTTTCCAGCTAATCACAACAACACAACATGCACGGTTGCCAAGCCTATCATCAGATTCCTTTGTTTTTATGTGTTTTTACTCTTCATCTATATTATTTTTACGGCTAAGCTAGGTAAGCAGTGTGTGTTCGATCCTCGAAAATTTCTAGTGGAAAAATGATATTACGTAAATACACATAAAAACAAAGGAATCTGATGGTAGGCTTTTTTTCCCCGGCGTACCCCACAGGCGGATCACTAGTGTGAAGCAGAAAAGTGGGAGAGTTGTGATCGCTTCAAGATCACTACTCGTAACGCCGAAAATGAAAAAAAAGAAGAACATTGGATTTAAACATTTTATGTCTATTGTTGAACCCAATTACGAAGTTCCCGTAGCTGCGACTAGTTTATCCCGTTTGAGACTCTTTTATAATAAGGTTCGGGAAAATCTTCAAAATGCGATAGGTTCTGTATCTTTCGTAAGCTTAACTATAGACGGTTTGTCGTCCAGAGCTCAGGACTCGTTCATATAGGTTACCCTACATTGTTACCTACAGGTTACCCTACATTGCAATTGAGCAACTATACATTGTATGTCGAGTACATGGATGTTAAGCACACTGCAGAAAACCTAGCAATGCTATTAGAAATGGTAATGGCCGAATGGAAACTGCAAGGAAAAGTACATGCTGTTGTTACTGATAATGCTGCTAATATTGTATCTTCAGTTAATATTGTTGAAGAAATTCAAAACAGTGTTAGTTGTGCAGCACACTCATTGCAAATCTGTGTGAAACGTGCGTTAGGATCAGTAGGGCCATTCATGAGCGTACTAAAAAAAGTGAGCATTTAGTAAGTCATTTCCATCAATCAAATGTTACTGCCTCAGCATTAAGTAAGAAACAGCGTCAACTCGGCTTGCAAGAGTTAAAATTAATTCAGAGTTGTGCTCAGCGTTGCCACAATGATACAAGTGTAACAAAAGTGTTACACTTTTTAATTATTTTATAATTTTGTTACAATGTTACTTTTTTCTCCATTTTGTTACACTTTTCCAATAAAAATCTTTTTTGTTTTCTTTTTCGTAAAAAAAAATATTGAAAAGCTTTTTTCTTTCGAACCATTTGTATATGAATTCTATAGCCGAATTGTAGATAGTGATATTTATATTGAGGCTAATGCAGAATATTTTATAAACAAACTAGGTCAAGGTATTGTTAAAAAAAAAATGTATGAAAACAAATATGAAATTATTTTATATAGAACTATGTTCTCATATTGAAAAGAGGTTCGATTTTAAAATTAAAAAATGTTGCACTACTAGATCCTTATAAAATTGTTTCTGAAAACAATTGTATATTGCCACTGCACTTTTCAATAACACAAGTCTGCAAAAAAGTCTAAGCTCTCAAACTCTTCTGGTTTTTTTGTGACACACTTATGTTTTCGGGTGTGCTGAATCTGAAAATGACTTTCATTTGCCTACCTTAAGCTCCCTCGAAGACCAACACTTTTTAGTCCGGTCTCTACTATCCCATAGACTCAAAAAGTAATATAATAATAACAAAATATAAATGTAATTATTTATTTATGACTTAAGTTAGCTCAAAAAAACAATTTTTTTTAGAAAATTTTGGGCTTAGCAAAACAACCTGAGTATTTTTTTTAGTTTTCAGAACACCTAAATACATAGAAATCAGTTAAAAGCATTCAGACAGCTTTTTCTTTGCCGACTTGTGTAATTTTCCGAGTTTGTTTGATCCCAAAAAAAAAAATAGAAAATATGCACTGACTTTAGTAATTTACAGTTACAACAAAGCTTAAAATATATTTACGATATTGAAACATTTTGGGGTTTTGTAAAATCTTTAAAAAATTCACAAAAAGTAAAATTGTTTGAAAATATTGTACAATTTGTCAACAAAATACTAAGCTAACCTCACAGTTCCGCTGCTTCAGAACGTGTTTTTTTCTGAACGCTCAAGTAAGGGTAGCTCTAAGAAATATAAACCACGATTGATAGATCTCTAAATACTTTTCTTTTTAGCTCAAACTTTTTGGAATTTTTTATGAACAATATTTTCTATATGGTTTTTGAAACAAAAAAGATTTTTTTGGCCCGCTCTAATGTTACATTTTCTTTCCATTTGTTACACTTTTTGAAAAAAATTGTTACACTTTCAAAATGACCTGCGGCAACATTGCGGTGTGCTACAAGATGGAATACATCTTATTTAATGTGTGAAAGACTTTTAAAAAATCGAATTGGCGTTGTTGCGGTTTTAGCAGATAGAGAAGTTACGTCACCAATGTTAGCTCGGAAGCTAGAAATTAACGAAAGTGAATGGACGCAAATTGAAGACATTGTAAAAGTTTTGAAACCATTCCAGTTTGCAACTAAAGTACTTTGTGAAGATAACGTAAGGATTTCCATTCTTCGACCAATTATTATCTATGGGCTCATTAATAAACACCTTACCACAAATATCGAAGACAGTGAAAATATTAGCAAATTCAGTGCAGTGTTGAGGGAAAGTTTGAAGAAGAGGTTCAAAACGGGCCGGCAGGAATGCGATGAAGTTCTCATAGAACAAGTTTCCTCTTTTTTGAACCCAAGATATAAAAACTTGGAAATCGAAGTCGTAGAAGTGAGGGAAGTAGTAAGAAACCATGTACGTAACATAGTGCAAAATTCAAATTTAATCCAAAGCACAGAAGTTGAGATTCCAAGATGCAGTGCCATGGACTTCTTATTAGAAGCTAAATCAGACAGTGCATTGGCAAATGAGTTTGACACTTATTTGGGTAAACCACAGATCAACCACAATGTTTCTGATATTCTCATATGGTGTAAAAATAATGCTGAGAAATATCCAAACCTTGCATTGCTGGCAAAAAAATATTTATCCATTCCAGCCACATCAATTTCCTCTGAACGGTGTTTTTCCGCTGCAGGAAACATCGTAACAAACAGACGGTCTTCACTTGCGCCAGAAAACGTAAGCTTGTTGACGTTCTTGATGAGGAATCAAAAATTGTTACAACCAAGCTTTTGAATCTAAACATAAATAATGTACAAATACACGTTCACATTTTTATTTTATTTATTTAACTGTGTGAAATATATTCTTTATTCAATTTTTATAAATAACTAGCTGACCCGCCCGGCGTAGCTCAGGCCCTACTTTTATGAAATTGAATGTTAAGTAAAGCAGTCTCCAAGCTTTCATTCTAGTGGCAGAGTGGGGATGAAATATAGTCTATGCTGCTCAGGTGGAATTAAGCACTCTAAAGATGACAAATTTTTTGGAATAGGCCACCCAGCGTTGCTCGGGTCTGTAGTTTTAACCCTGAGGGATGAAATATACGCTAAATTACTGAGGGACTATATGGCATCCCAGTGCCGAAAGAATTTTTGAAATCTGTCCAGTAGTTTCTAGGTTTTCATTTCCAACTCCTTTCTTGAGGGAATCGAAGTTCACGTGCAAATATGTGAATGAAATGTAAGTCTATGTCACTGAGGGATAAGTTCAATGAATTCGAATTGATAAAATCACAGACGAAATTCAGCAACAATCAGCAACTAAAATTTTTCTCATTGAACTCTTAAATATAAAGTGTATTGAAAGAAGTTACAATTTTTATCAGAATAAAATAAAAAAAAAAATTATACGTATACGCCAGAGTCAATAGTATACACTTAAGAAAATGTATCAAAAATGTGTTTTTTGTGTTCTGATAAACAAAATACCTATAATTTTGCCTAAATTAATTTCAAAACAAACAAAACAAATCCGTATTTAAGAAAAAAAGCATTTTTTTATGAAGATTGAAATATTATTATTATTGCTTACTTACAAAACAGAGTTCTCCTGAAATAGTGGCTATTTATAAAGTTTAAATTTGATATTGACAGACACACACTGTTATAATACAGTCTGTTAGTCAATTTAAAGCTCTCTCATAAACTATATTTTTTGATTTGTTTTGTGGCGCGTAAATAAACAAAGAAGACGGTTTTCCGACGCGCGAACATGCGACGTATAATTGTCCATGCGCGAAATAGGAAAACTCCAAGTTGATTCCTCAAACTTCTAACGACTATGCTTGTGATTTATTAATGGTCGTTGCAAGGGCCAGACGTACTGGTAATTGTAAGCGTTTAAAATCGAATGGTAAATCCGTTGGAATTATCGGTATTCGCGGGATCAAGACATCCTCTTCTTTGAATTTTGCTTTTATCATCGTTGTTTCAATGACGTTATTCATCAGCTTTTTCACAGCCAGTCTTGTTCCATTGCACAGTCGAGGTTGATTAATGTTACGCAGCATGATGATAACTTATCCTACTATTAACTGCAAATTGTGAGGTAGTCCAGGCAATTCCAGTGAATTTAAAAATAGTGGAATAGTTGACTATGTCGTCCTGGTTCATAACGCTGTCGACTGATTTGAAGGAAACTAACTGTCCTGGAAGAAAATTCTGAATGGTCGCATTGAGATCGTCGACATCTTTATTTTTCGCTGCCAATATTGCTCGTTCACTCAGCCAATTATGGTTTTTGAACTTTTGCGCTTTATCCGGGAAAACACGCTGAATAAGCTCCTCTTTTGATTGTGTGATGTGACAGAAATCTATGGGTCATGTGATGAATCCGGTCGAGGTGTAAGCTGCAACTTTAATTCCAATGTCTAACAACTGCTTCGCAATCGCAAACATATTTGCAGTTTCATCATGTTGCAAAAATACTCGCATGTTAGTTGTTAATGGGAGTGTCTTTACGAACTGCCACAAATTCGATGAGTTTAGGATTTTAGTTCATCAGCTACAGTTGATCGGGGAACAACTGTAGCAGAATCATGACCCCACCAAAGATATATTTGCTTGTCACGAAGATCTTTCAACGTTCTGTCCAGTGCCTCCAGTGACCTCTTAAGGGCCATTGCGCATTCATCCCAAACAATCAATTTGCATACTTGTAATATCTTGGCCATTGCGCTATTTTTGGCGATGTTACAAATTGGTGTTTCGGTGAGTTGCATGTTTAGTGGCAATTTTAAGGCATAATGGGCAGTTCTCCCGCCATCAAGCAGAATCACAGCTATTCCAGATGAGGCCAACGCTAGAGCAATATCCTTTCGCGATCTGATCCTCGCCAATAGCAACGAAATTAAGAATGTTTTTCCGGTTCCTCCGGGGGCATCGAGGAAATAAATTCCACCAGATCCACTGCTCACAGCTTTTATCAAAATGTCGTACGCCATTCTTTGTTGTTCATTTAATTGTGGAACGCTTGAAGGAACTGTTTCGGCCAATACGAATTTGATGCGGCGATGAAGATATTACGGAATCCTTGAGCTGTCCATTAACTGTTCTCAGTTGTTTAAACAATGCTGGATCACGAACATTCACAAACAACAATCGCAAATATTAACATTCATCGTTATTTGGATGTACTGTGTAGATGCGACCCAGAGCGTCTGAAGCAAATACATTTGGATTCCCTTCAACTGGTGTTCCTTGTTTTCAACGCTGAAACGATTTCGATTATGCATTCCATATGTAATAGCGTGGCATGTCAGCATACACTAAAGTGCGAGCAAAATCATCACTTTGACAGACTGTGAAGAAGCTAATTTGATAAATTGACTACGTTTCCATTCCCGTTCCTGTGGGAATTCGAAGATGAAGTATAGTCTATTGTACTCATGGGCAATAAATTAAATTCTTACCAGTCAAAAAATTCAAATAATTTTCAAAAACAAACAGTCAAATAATCTTATTACTTTCTATTTATTAATTTAATTTTTTGTTGTCAAAAATGATTAAAATAAAAAACCAAAGTATTGTTTGAACTAAATTGTTTATTCATTACAGTTTAAAATAAAGAAATTTTTACTTTTACTATACTCCAATTCCTTTTTTTCATAATTACTTACCTTTTAAACCTTCCCTAGACCTCCACGAACATTTCAAGACCAAGATAAAATAAATCCGTTCAGCCGTTCTCGAGTTTTAACCAGACTAACGAACAGCAATTGATTTTTATATATATAGATTTTTAATAAAATAATGGAATAAAATATTTGATTTAGGTTTTAAAAAATCTTTCTCTTTCTACTTTTGATGTAACAGAAGGAACGCAGGGCCCGAGAAATAGCGGGTACCAGACATCTTATAGAACCCGAAATCTGACGGGTACCCGGTACTTTGTTACCCGGTTCTTTGGCACCCGGATGGGTACCCGGGTTTGCGGGTATTAAGAGCTCTAATTTCAACCCCATAGAGCATTTGTGGAGTTATTTGGAGGAAAAGCTAAGAGGCCACGAGATAAGAAACAAAAATGACTTGATTGCTACCCTGAAAAACGAATGGTTGAAAATTTCACCAGAATACTGCAAAAAACTTGTGCTTTCAATGCCAAATCGCTTAAAAGCTGTCTTAAAGCAAAAAGGCCTTCACACAAAATATAACACAAGTATAAACCTGAACTGAACTTTATTTTAATATTTTTGTATTTGTCCCATTATAGCTTTGAGTTGAATAATGTGACTTTATCTGAATCTATTATTTTTTTTAAAACTTATTGTTAATGAAGAAATATAATTTTTGTTTTTTAATAAACTTATAATATGATCAATCAATTTTGATGTATATTAATTATACTGCACTTTTCAATCTTATGGAGAATTAACAATATTTCTTAAATATAAAGGTGTATCATTATTACTTTGAGCCACCGTACATATAAATACTAAGCATTTGAAAATACTTATTGTTTTTTTAACTTATTTTCGCTTTTCTTTGAAAATCGAAGATTTCACCCCGATTTTCAAAAATAGAAGTCAAGAATCAAAACTATTAATCCATTACCAGAATATGTATGTTCCTTGCTCTGCCCATTCGTTAAATTTAGTTGGAACTTGTGCAGTTGGCTTTTTTTCTACTTTACAAGAACTTTGTAATTTTTTCACTATATCAACACATCGTTGGAAAAGATTTAAGAGTCTCTCTCAAACTCGTTGGTCTGCTCGTCATGATGCATGTTATGCGCTAGGCTACACGCACAGTAGGGCGATAAAGCGATGCGATGCGAGAAGCGTTGCGAGAAGCGATGCGACAAGCGATATTAGATGCGACAAAGTGCGCACAGTTAAAGCGATTAGGTGCGGTTAGTTGTGTTCGATATTGAATTGAAGCTCAACTAAATCAAAAAATTGTTTATGATGACATACATATGTAGTTGATGCTCAGGTGATGTAAGAAAAATGCTTATTATTATTTGTTATGCTAGCTAGAGTCTAATAAACATTTTTTGTATTATTTAATAACTATATTTGAATAAAAAATAGAGCACTCTCTTATGATTCGCATTATGAGTCGTGTAAAAAATAAAAGCTATAATTTAATAACAATTGTGATTGAAAATACAAATATAGAATTTTGTTGATCAAAAAGGGCGGTGTGTCATACAGAGCCTAGGGCGGCAATAAGCCTTAATCCACCACTGATTATGAGACCATTGTCAATCCAAAGATCTTTGTCAGATGTTTGAGGCAAGTAGCCACATCTTCTCTACTTCTCAGCATTACGAACGTCGCGTTGCATCGTAAGAGAGATTCAGAGTACGCAGCGTTGACCTCAGAATGCGTTGGCAGCCAATCTTAACGACTTGACATTTCTTAAGTACATAGTTTCATATCGCTACCAGATCCCTTACCGAAACCAGATCACAACGTGTGGTTGGAGTCGGCTCATTTCACTCCGAAGCTCAAAGATCCATGAACTGAGACTCCCTCTGAAGGTTAATTCAAGGGCTTCTATGTTTCCTCAATTTGAATATCTCTTTAAACTTCAATTGGTTTCGCTTTCAAATTCTTTATGTAGATGGAAAGAAAGGTGAAAAGAATCTTAAATGAAAAGAAATATTCAATTTTGAGTAAATAAAACGTCCAACAGTTTTCTTCTGACGTAAGGGTCAGTTTAAATTTACTTTTAGCACCAGAGAAACTGCAAATAGCTTGTGACATGGCTTACATTCCATTGTCTGGCAACTTAAAAAAATGAAATCTTAGACAGCAGCATTCGAAAACAATGAGATAGCTACTAGCTATTCATGAGCAATATTTTTTTTTTTTTTTGTTTCATTTTTTTGATAAGGAAGTGTTTTCGTTAACACTTGCTTAAATATATTTTGTTGTTATTTTTTAACAAATATTTATGCATTTTTTGAATGTCGCATGCAAAAGTCCAATCTATGTCAAGCTTAGCTAATATGAAGCATACCGGGAATCTTTGGTAAAGATCGTGTATCGGTTGCTTAGTTTTGGTTGGATTAAAATGATAGATTTTAGTTAATTAGCACGAATTCTCTATTTCATACTTGAAAAATAAAACGTTTTTTGCCTCCCACTTTCCATTATAACCAGGGCCTGTAAAAGAAACCTACAAGTCAACGAGTTAGGAGCCACTTGTAAGATTGTGTCAATTGAAAAAATAAATAGGGTTGCACAACAGAGCGAGAAGCTCCAGACCCTAACGCATTTCTCACAATCATGCCTTGTGGGGGAATGAAGGGGACATAAAATATTCTGACGATTCCGAACGGCTAATCGAGAAATTACTTTTCATGGCAATGAGTTTACTTATGTAAGACTTTCCAATTCCTTGCGAAAGGGGATACCCGTGGAAAAACATTTTTTCTTCTGTCGGGAGGGAGATGTTGAAGATCCAGCAAACTTGTAGTTTTGCGTTGAAGAAATTTACTACATCATAATTCACAAAAACTTGTAGTTTTGTGTTACAGGCCCCACGTCGTAAGAACTGCTGAGGATTTTTTAGTTTTCCATATTGTACCTAAAAGTACATCCTAAAGCCATGCAGGTCCCTCTATCGCAATCTTACGGCTTCCCTAATCTCCATAACCGTTAAACGTTAAAAGAAATTCCATTCTTACTTTTTAAAAATTTTTGTTTTTTGTTTGCTCCTATATTTTTTCATTAGATCAATGAAATGTTTGTTTTCCAATGCCAGTTGAACTATTTGTCTTGATCAAAGGTATAAAAGGTGGGTTTAAGCTGAATAATGCACACAACGTTTGGGTTTTTGTAGCACAAAGTACATACTTTAAAAATAAATCAATATCTCAAAATGAAATTCTTCATTTTCACTTTGGCTGTAGCTATCTTCTTGGCTCTTGCTGTTAACGAAGCGGTAAATTTTTCTCCACTTTCTTAATAAAATTTATAAAGCTCATTTCCAATCGAACTTTGGTTTTCAAGGCCGGATATTATAACTTAGAAGCTATATTGAAGAAAATGAAAGAATGCGTCGACCAATATAAGGAAATCTCACAATTCAAAGGACAATGTAAAGAGATCTATGGTTTTGTAAGAAGCACAGAAGGTGAAGATATTTTGGAAAAGTTGTTAGAAAAATTCGTTGGTAAATGACTCAGTTCAGTTCAATGATCAGAATGTGTTGTAAAAGTAAAACAAATATATAATTTTCTTTTTTTGTTCAATACTTTTGATAAAACTTAAATCAATATTAAGATGATATTCTACAAATAAAAAAATAAAAATGCTTAAACATCGAATTAACGATTTGAAACATGACACAATTAAACATTGAGTTTGTTGCAAGGCTTGTAGTTGTCAACAAATTTGTGCCTCGATGACGTACATTACAGAAGAGAAAAAAATAACTGCAGACGTAAGCAAGCGGCCCATACAAACATCACCAACGAAAATAAAACGGTGAATGTAATTTCACTGGCACAACTTCACATTCAGCTAAATACGTGAATCACAGATAGATACACAGGGATACATGGGCTCCCGGTCTAAAGGCTATGGCCCAATCACTCCGCCACGCGTTCGACCATCGAATTCAGCGGCCACAACTGACAACTCGATTAAAACACATGTATTCTTATGGGGAATGGCCCATAAGCAAAGTGCGTAATGTCCGTGGCAGCTTTGAGATTGAAACATTTTAGATATCAACGGACTTAACCACTTTGACATTTGCAATTGTTATTTTTTTTTTTTTTGTTGATAGACACACATGTTGCTCTGAGTAACAAAAACGCATTAACGCGACGCATTCATTGGGCCATCCAAAATTTTCACGTATGTCAAAGTTGAAGTTGTCAGTTGAACTTATTGGGCCATAGCCATAATATCGCTTTCTATTATTAAGAAATTTTCAGGGGTGTCCAGGAGCATTCTCAAACCGTTCGTTCCATTAGTGCAAAAAGATCGCTTTTCATGATTCTGAGAAGTGACACCTATTTCTCGATTTGAAATGAAATCGAGCTCAAATGTCAAAAACAGGAATATTTTTTATGAGCTACGTATGAGGTTGATAGTAAATTCACTACTATGGGGCCAGTTATAGCGATGAGGAAAAACCATCAGGAAAAATTGAGAAGACAAATGGAACATGAATTTTTTCCTGATGAGCGTTTATAGCGAACAGGAGAAATATGTCAGTTGCAATTGCAAGGCTCTCAACCCTTCACATCCACACACCAGCAACTGGTTCTCCTTAATGCCTGTCCAGCCAGACGGGTTATGCAATGCTGTTAACACCAGTGGTGCGTTCCTAAATGGCTTCGATGTTACGCGATGCTGTAGTGTCAAAATCATCGTTGTTGTTGTGTATGTTTGACTTTGTTACAAAATCATGGTTGCATTTAGGAACGACACGATGTTACACTTTGTTGGTCTGTCAAAAATAAGAATAAAGTATTTCTTAAAATATAAAACCAGCTAAAAGAAACTCGTTTTTGATGAAGAAAAAAGAGTTCTGAAATGAACAAGATTGAAAATCAATAACTACTGCTTGCAGAATTTTGAAAGATTAATGAAAAAAAAACCAAAACAAATCTGAGCAACAACAATTCTAGAGGGGTTTGACAGATCAACATCGAAACTCAAGTCCCAGAGATGAGTTGGAAAAAGTTACGAACGTTTTTTTGCATTTAGGAACGACATAATGTTACTGGATGTTACATCGCGTAACATCCAAGAATAAAAGAACAGACCACAGACGTTGTTATAATTCCGCGCACAAACACTTCATTTTGAGTTTGTTTCTTTATTCATTCCGTATATTCGGAGTATTCGGAATACCCTTTTTGCGTTTCTTTATTCAATGGAATATTCCAGATAAACTATTTCGTTGTTTCTTTATTCAAGGTGGTTAAAATGGAATATTCTGCAGTTTGACTTGACAGATACCTACATACTTTCATTGTCAGCTGTTGCTTGTTGCTGTTGCCAGAAAAAAAGTAAAAAATAATACAATGGAAATGGGTATGAGTACTTATTTGTTATATTTTTTGTATCTTTATATATTTATGTATTGTGTTATTCTTTTTGCAGATTTGTTTTCAAAGTGGTCTCCAGGAGATATTAAATGTCTCATAGGACTGTATGAAGCCCATCAAAATGATTTCGACAACTCTCAAAATTCGAAAGTTTGACAAAACATCGCCCAAGAGTTGTCGACCATCAAGCAAAAAAACATAAGGGCAGATAAGTGCATTGGAAAATGGAAGGGCTTGAAAACACAATATAGGAAAATTAAAGACCACAACGGAACAAGTGCCAACAGCCCAAAGTATTAGGAACACTTTAAGGAGATTGACAAAATCCTTTTTAAGCGTCCGGAGATCAGCTGTATGTTCCAGTGACGACTCTTCTGTAGATTTGAATGAACTGACCAACACCCAGGAAGCGTACGAATTCGCGGACATAATTATTGATGAAGGCAACCATGGGACAGCACGTAAAGAAAGGCTTTAGAAGTTGACAACGGAAAGGAGCGCAGGCACAAGGACAAGATGGAGAGGACAGACAAGTTTTTGGACCTCATGTCAAAACTGGTCAATCATGTTGCTGCTACTGCCCCGTCACATGCCAGGCAGCAAATCCAATATAATTTAGAAATTTTTTTTTTTCTCCCTCTTCTACCAAAATTTAAGAGGGCTTCGCAGCAAAACTGCTAATCTCTATAATAAATCCCAAGCATTCTCTCATGACATTTTTGCTCTGAAAGAAACTTGGCTTAACTCTGCCTTTTTAGATACTGAATTATTTGACCATGAGTACTTAGTGTATAGAAAAGATCGTACCTACAATAAACCTTCGGAAGTTGGAGGTGGCGTACTTACTGCTGTTCGTAGCAAGCATATGTCCTCTCTTATAACCTTTCCATTTGATTTAACTGTAAATGTATTATGTTTCAAAGTCTCAATCAAATCAAAAATCATTTATATCATAAATACATATATTCCACCAAAGAGCTCTGCTTCATCTTACAAAGAATTAACGTTAGTTTTAGATTATATTAATGAATTGCAGTACTTTGAAAATCATGTATTATTCTTAGGTGACTTTAATTTACCTTATATTCCTTCAGGTGAAACCTATTCACAAAATCCGAATGGAATCGAAAAAACCATTGTCACACTGAATGCCTTCATTCTTGTTTTCGAAATCAGCTGTTTTATGTCAAAAGTGCAAGATTAAAGTGAAAAAAAGATTGTGGTTCGATTCTTGTTGTTAAAAAAAGCATTTGTTTAAGTTGGAGTTTACTTTTAATTGATATACGAGTATTTAAATAAAACACAAATAAAATCGGAATGGATTCATTTGCCTTTGCAATCACTGCCAGCCATCAAGAAGCTGCTAGAAAAAAAAAACAAAACCTGAAAATTCAAAGGAAAATATTACAAGACGCATGTAGAAAGATGAGTAGAAAGATCAAATGTATGCTATGAAAAACTTCATATTTAAAAATGATTAAACTTAATAATAACACTTTCAGATTTGTCAAAAATTTTCGTCTCAACAAACCAGCGTTCAAGTACGTTTTGGAGGAACTGAAGCATGAGTATGACCCGGGTGTTTTTTTCTTCTTCAATAGGCTTGATTTGTCGACTTGCAGCAGTCTTAAGATTTTTGGGAGAAGGTGGGTACCAGCTTGGTGTTGGTACTCGGAAAGAATTCCGAGATCAGATCAAGGAAAATCAGCTGTGAATCACGACTAATGAATCCAGTTTTAGACCTTGGATCAGATATTATCAAATTGCGTCTTTTCAGAAGTTTTAAGTATCAGTTTAACCAATTTGCAGTAAAGGCAAAAGTCTAATAACAACCCCTTTTTCAAATTGAAGGTAGGTAGTTATAGCAGCATAGGGCGATATGGGCCTGGTGAATTGTTTTCTTGTGATTCAGTGTGGGGGTGCATATGAGAAAGAAAACAATACTGGCTTAGGCGCTGTGTGGATTTGAACCAGACGTCTTGAAGTTGTGAGTCGGCGATGATAACGTTGAACTGCGAAGGTAAATAAAAAATGATCGCTTAAAATGTGAGTATAAACAGACAGTTAAAAAGGAGGTAGTGTTCAAGAGATAAGAGAATTATGACTTATCATTTGTAATTTACTGACAGGATTTTCGTAGATTACGTTTTTCTGGGGTTAATATCTAGATCATCCTTTAAATTTCCCAATTTGAGTATTTCGAGAAAGCGAATCGCCATACTTATTTTGTAAACCACGATAAATAAATTGTAAAACGAAATTGTGCTCCGGAAATTCTTAAATTACGATACTTGATTGCAAATCACAAATTAAAAAATTTTGTAATTTGAGATGAGACTTAAAGTAAATTGCTATTTTTTCGATCAATTTATAATTAAAGCGGCGTACTTTACAAAAAAAAAAGGGATTTCGCAAATTACAAACTAGAAATTCGCAATTGGCGATTTTTCAATTCTTTCCGTGAATGACTACGAAGTTGGTATGGCACAGTCTACGTTTTCTTCAACCCTGGCAAAAGTTCTCAGTGCACTGGAGTTATGGAATTATGTCCGTTGTAGATACAAATTGAAATGAGCGAACTAGAAAAGCAACAAGGAAGGAGGGACTTCTTTTCCAAGGCGAATTTTCTATGTGTGGTTATGTTTAGTATAAATGCTATGTTAGTAAGTCAATCATAAACACTTCAAACTACATACATATTTACAATTGATTGTTTATTTTGTTATAGATTTGTGACAATAAACTGAAAATAAGATGTGTACGATATTCTGGATCAAACCATGATTCACACATATGGAATTTGAGTAGCGCAAGAGAATTTTATAGAAGAAAATATCAGGAAGGCGACAGAAACTCTTTAGTTCTTGGTATGTTAAGTTGTTCATAGTTTTAACACCTGATGAAAGTTTATACTGATATTTATGAAGGTGACGCTGGATATCCACTGGAACCATGGTTGATGACACCATATAGCTCTGCTGAAGCAGGGAGTAATAAAAGCATTTACAACATAAGGCACAGCAAAGCTAGCAACGTTGTAGAGAGGGCTATCGGAGTGCTAAAAAACAGATTTCGGTGCACACCGGGTGCACGTCAACTGCACTATAGTCCACAAAAATGTGCTCAGATTGTTAATGTGGTATGCGCGTTACATAACATCTGCATTCCCTATCGCGTTGAAGATTATTTTAATATTCCTCTGCTTGATTTGGAAAACCCAGAAGATGATCCAAACTCTTTCCATGTAGAGGATTCCAATGATCATCGGAACAACCAAGCTAAAACCATTCGAGATAGTATTAAAAACAACTTCGTTTGACTGGATTAATAAAAAGTCATAACAACTTGTTATTTATCCATTGAACGGCTTGCTCTTCGTTCGGATCCCATGGACACATCAAGGTTTTCTTCAGCTTCGTTGTTTTCAATCTGAATCCCATCTGTTGCCTCTCTTTCAACCTGGGCAGAGGTTCCACACCCAAAGGAAAGGTTATTTGATACACCCGAAGTAGACGTACGGAGTCCAGTGAGCTTTATAACTCCATCTTCCAATTTTGAAAGGAATGCTGCTTGTATTCTCCACCGCCAGTTACCTTTACTTCTCTTTTGTTTTCCACCAGCTTTCGTTTAATATAACTCTTCCAATCCAGCCACACCTAAGCATAAAATAAAAAAATCATAAATTGAACCAAACTCTTAAATCAAATATTTTTCACACCTCCTTTCTCCAAACAGAAGCATCCTTAGAAGGAGGTCCCAGACTGTTTAACTCAATTTTTACGGTTTCCCAAAAAGCGGTAACATCTTCTTTCGCAAGTTTAGTAAAACCTTGTGCAACATCCTGTTTTCCACTCATCAGCTCATACAGCCTTTCATATTGTGCCTTGTTTATTGTTTTAGCCCTTAAAAAACAAAATACAGCTATTCAAAATCAAAATATTTTGAAAGTACTCACATTTTTCTGTAGACACAACTGCTTTCGTACAAGCTCTACGACGCGAATGGCTTGTCGTAGAAAAAGATTTCGAATTTACATTCCACTCGAAATTGGTATGCCAGATCTACGAATTTCAAAAATCGTGCCATGTGTTCCACTCCGAAGGGATTTTGATAAAGTAACATCGTTAAACTTGTACTTTTTTCGATTACGATAGAATCTGTGATAGGGCTGAATGTTGTTGGATAATTTAACATCAACCGACTAACGACAAGTAAGCTGTATCAAAAACTCTAAAAATCGAATTCTCGATTTGGTCTTCTCTTCAGACTCTGTAAGTACCGTTGTTATTGAATCTGGTTTCGGTATTACTGATCCAAGTCCTGATGAAACTAACATAGATGACTAACACCCACCTCTGAATATTTTTCTTGACTTGAGTGGCTAAATCTACACTAATAGTAACTCTCATGATTGTTTCTATGTGTTCGACTACCGCAAAGCTGATTTTGATTTGCTCTTTGGTGAATTAATTATGTCTGGTATCGAAAACATATCAGTTTTTACCAATATTGACGAAGCTGTTAGCAGCTTTTCAATTCCTAAAAAAATGTTTGAAAATCCTGACTCCAACCATCCATGGTATACTAAAGAGTTAAAAATCTTAAGAAATAAAAGAAATAAAGCTTGGAACACTTATATTAAAACTCATTCCGTTTCCGACTATGAGTTTTACGTTTTTCTTTTTGGAGAATTTAAGACACTTTCTAAACTTTATTCAAATTACATTGACCGAATGGGATACTCGTTTAAAGCGTTCTGGGTTCTGGCAGTTTGTTAACTCAAAGAAAAAATCAGACTGTTATCCAGCTAGTTTTATTTATGAGAACTGTTCTTATGAGAGCATCTCTGATATTTGTAATGCATTTGCTGACCAGTTTCGCAGCTCATTTTGCGATACTACTGTTGACATTGATGCTGATTTCTTCAGATATTTTCGCAACTGTAATCAAGTATGTTTTAATAACATTGTCATTGAATTTGATAAACTTTTTTGGAGTCTTGAAACTTTAAATGACGGTTTTTCTTCCGGCCCGGATGGCATTCCTTCCATTGTATTAAAAAATGTAGGTCATGCTTAGCATTCCCGTTACAATATTTGTTCTTACTTTCTTTGAAGAAGAAGAAGAAGAAGTTCTTACTTTCTTTGAAATCTAGTAAATTCCCTTTACTTTGGAAAAGATCATTTATCACTCCAGTTTTTAAAAAAGGGGATAAATGTGATATAAAAAACTATAGACCCATTGCCAAACATTCTAGCATTCCTAAACTATTTGAAAAACTAGTATGTGACCAGCTGGCTTTCAGTGTAAAAAACGTTATTTGCACACAGCAACACGGTTTTGTCAAAAATAGATCGACTGTCACAAACCTGCTATGCTTTCTTCAAAAATGTTCCTTAGCACTAGAAAATGGTAATGAGCTTAATTGCATCTACACAGATTTTTCTAAAGCTTTCGATCAACTTTCACACAATATTATACTGTTCAAACTAAAGGCTATGGGCTTCCCACAATATAATTAATATACATACATCAAAATTGATTTATCATATTAAAAGTTTATTAAAAAACAAAAATTATATTTCTTCATTAACAATTTGTTAAAAAAAAAAAAAAATCAGAAATAGTCACATTATTAAACTCAAAGCTATAGTGGGACAAATACAAAAAAGTTAAAATAAAGTTCAGTTCAAATTTATGCTTATGTTACTAATATTTTGTGGGAAGGCCTTTTTGCTTTATGACAGCTTTTAAGCGATTAGGCATTGATAGCACAAGTTTTTTGCAGTATTCTGGTGAAATTTTCCCCCATTCGTTTTTCAGGGTCATTTTTATTTCTTATCTCGTGGCCTCTTAGCTTTTCCTCCACCTAACTCCACAAATGCTCTATGGGGTTGAGATCCGGTGATTTGGGTGGCGTTTCAAGCACGTGGGGACAATTATACAGCAGCCAACTTCGAACATTATAAGCCTTATGCTTAGGATCATTGTCTTGGTAAAAATAAAAATCCTCCGCAAGCCCTAGTTTATCAGCAGTTTCCGCTAGATTTGATCTTAGAATATTAATATAATACCTGTGATCCATAATGCCGTCTATTATGTGAAGATTTCCTGGTCCTGCTGCTGACATTGCACCCCATACCATCACAGATCCTAAACCGTGCTTAACCGTCGGTCTCAAGTTTCGTTCATGAAACTCTTCGTTGGGTTTTCTGCACACAAACGAACGTCCATCGAAAACGTTGAATTAACTTTCGACCGTAAAAATTACCTTAATCCAGAAAGTAAAATCTTCGTTTTTATACGAAGGGTTTCTTTCGGGCTACTCGGCCATTGAAGTTGTGTTTTCTAAGCACATTTCTTATTGTTTCTGGGTTAGATTTCTTCCCCAGATACTTTTCGGCTTCAGCAGCAAGCTTTGGCGCACTGAAGTGCAGCTGCCTCTTCACTAGTCTCAATATCCACCTCTCATCTGAATCCGAAAATATTTTTCGTTTGCTTGGTTTTGGTTTGTTATCAAAATTGTCTTCATTTCTATACCGCTTAATTATATTAAAAACTGTTGACTTTGGTTCCTTAACAATCTCAGCAATTTTCCGTATAGATTTGCCAGATTTGGAATGATTTATAATTAGTTCTCTAATACTCACAGATGTTTGTGGACCGCGTGGTGCCAAGATTGAAATTTTATGATCAACTGAAACGAAATGCAGCTTACAACAAACAAAAGCAATTATCCGTTAGTTTAAAACACAAGACACTTACGAATTGCCGTTAATTTACTGAACAGAAATTGTCATCACAGTGTGTCCCATTATTACTTTGAGGTAAAATATGTGACATATTTTAGATTGATGTTTTTTTTCTAGCTTATTGTTAATAAATATTCGCACTTTTTGTTATTCAATAAGCTAATACTATGAACTATTAAATTTTATACCTACTTTTAATTCTGACAGTTTTGAAATTCAGGAAAATATCTAACGACTTTAAATTTTGCGAGTGTCCCATTATTACTTTGAGACACTGTATCTAGTATCTGAAACTAAAGTTTCGTAATATCCTTTCCAACCCTTTTAATGCTGGCTCAGGTGTACCTCAGGGAAGTCAACTAGGACCTCTTCTATTTATTTTAGCTATCAATGACGTTGTGTCTTGCATTTCCCTCAGTGAAATATTAATATTTGCTGATGATATGAAAATTTTTAAAAAGATAACTGGTGCGCTTGATCGCTCTCATCATTAATATGATATTAATCATTTTGCAGTTTGGTGTTTTAAAAACGGGCTCAACCTAAACCCTAACAAATGCGAAAGCATAACTTTCTCTAAAAAGAAGGAGCCTAGCAACCCAAGTTATTCTATTTCCAATAATATTTTGAGTGAGTCAAGTGAAATGTTTTAAGGATCTTGGCGTAAATTTCAGTTTTAATATGGACTTTACTCAACATATCAACTAAATCGTTAGTAAGGCCAATAGTATGCTTGGTTTTATGAAAAGATGGTCAAAAGAGTTTCAAGACCCGTATGTTTCCCTTGCTCTATATAATTGTTTAGTACGACCTCATCTAGAGTATGCTTCTCAAGTGTGGTCCCCTTTTTATGAAATACACAACTCAAGAACAGAATCAGTACAACATAAATTCATAAGATTCCCTCTTAAAGGGCTTCCATGGGAAAACCCTTACGATTTACCACCATATGAGCACAGAATCCAATTTTTACATATGCAACTTCTTGCTCAAAGGCGTACCATTAACGATCTGGTGTCTTTTCATCAACTTATCACCGGACATATCGATGCACCTGAGTTACTTTCTTGTGTTCAATTCAACTTTCGAGGCGGATCTTACCACCTGCGCAACTTAGTTTTAATATACTGCCCTTACCATAGAACGAATTATGGCATGAATGAGCCATTGACTCGTATGGGTAGACTTTTTAATCTTAACTCATGTTTAATTGATTTCAACTTAAGTAAATCTAGTCTAAAAAATTTGTTAAAAACCAGTGCTCCACTTTCTTTAGTTTAGTTTGCAGTTTGCATGTTTGCATGTTTCAATTAATTTTAGTTTATTTATCACATTTTGTATGTCTTGTTTATTTTATAGTGTACTTTATTGAAGATAATTTTGTAATATTTATTTGAAATTTCTTGTTATAATGTCCTTTTTTGTTTTTACTATTCTTACGTTCTCTGTGTGCTGGTGTTGGTGTTATACTAACTAACTACTAACACTTGCATTCATGATGAAGAGCGTATATAAGTGTGTAGGTACATGGTACATTATGAGCTTGTTCTAAGCTCAGTACTACTTAGTCTCTGAAATGCAAAAATTTAACACTTGTTTAAATATATTTTTTGTTATTTTTTAACAAGTATCTATGTACTTTTTGAATGTCGCATGCAAAAGTCTAATCCATGTCAAGCTTTGCTAGTATGAATCATACCGGGAACTTTAGGTAAAGGTCGTGTATAGGTTGCTTAGTTTTGGTTGAATTCAAATGATAGCTGGTACCAAACAAGAACTTTACAGTATGTTTCTGGTGTTCAAAGTAGTACTGAGTTTTTCAGTTAATTTGCTCGAAGTTAGCTCTTCTTCTCTTTTTCAAAAACTGGGTGCACACTTGAAAAACATAACGTTCTTTACCCACTTTTCATTATAACCAGGGCCTGTAAAAGAAAACTACAAGTCAACGAGTTAGGAGCCCTTGTAAGATTATGTCCATTAAATAAATAAATAGGGTGGCGCAACAGAGCGAGGAGCCCCAGGACCTAGTGCATGTTTCGCAACCATGCCTTACCTGGTAATGGAGGGGGCCTACAATTTTCTGCCGGTACGGAACGGTAAATCGAGAAAGCGCTCTTCATGACACTGAGGACTTGGTAAATTCTCGCGAAAGGCGATAGTCGTGGAAAAACATGTTTGCCTCGGTTAGGAGGCAGATTTAGAAGATCCAGCAAGCTTGTAGTTTTGCGTTGCAGAAATTTTCTACATCATAATTCACAAGTACTTGTAGTTTAGTGTACAGGCCCCAGGTCGTAAGGGCTGCTTGGAATTTTTTTATTTTTCTGCCTATATCGTACCTAAAGTTGCATGTTGCATCGTAAGGCCATGTAGGTCCCTCTATCGCAAACTTACGGATTCGAAAATCTCCATAACGTTTAGACAATAAAAGAAATTTCATTTTCACTTTTAAAAAATAATTTTTTTTGTTTGCTCCTATATTTTCCCATTAGATGAATTAAATGTTTGTTTTCCAATACCAGTTAAGTTATTTGCCTTGATCAAGGGTATAAAAGGTGGCCTTGAGCCTAACAGTTCACAGAACGTTTGGGATTTTGCAGCACAAAGTACATACATTAAAAATAAACCAATATCTCAAAATGAAATTCTTCATTATCACTTTGGCCGTAGCTATCTTCTTGGCTCTTTTTGTTAACGAAGCGGTAAATTTTTCTTGACTTTCTTAATAAAATTTATAAAGCTCATTTGCAATCGAAATTTGTTTTTCAAGGCCGGACAAGACTTAGAAGCTACATTTAGGAAAGTGAAAAATTGCTTCGGCCAATATCAGAAAATCTCACTATTTGATGGAGAATGTAAAGCGGAATTCGAGAAGATCGTAGATTTTGTCACAAGCACAGTTGGTTTAAATACGATTCAAAGTTTCTTAGAATCATTCATTAACGTTGGTAAACTCTTCCGTTTTGTTTAATGATCAAAATGTGTTGTAGAAGTAAAACAAATATGTAATTTTCTTTTTTTTCAATACTTTTAATAAAACTTAAATCAATATTAAGATGATATTCTACAAATAAAAAAAAAATAAAAATGTTCACATTCAGCTAAATACATGTATCACACATAGATCTCATAAAATGACCAAAAAAATTGCTACATGGGCTCCCGGTCTAAAGGCTGTGGCCCAATCACTCCGTCACGCGTTCGACCAGTGACTTCAGCGGCCACAACTGACAACTTGATTAAAACACATGCTGTATTCTTATGGGGAATGGCTTATAATTAAATTGCGTAACGTCCGTGGCGGCGCGGCGTTGAGATAAAACATTTTAAATATCAACGCACTTAACGACTTTGACATTTGCTATTGGTATTTTTTTTTTTTTTTTTTTGGTTGATAGACACACATGTTGCTCTGATTAACAAAAACGCATTAACGCGACGCATTCATTGGGCCATCCAAAATTGTCACGTATGTATGTCAAAGTTGAAGTTGTCAGTTGAACTCATTGGGCCATAGCCTTATGTCGTTTTCCATTGGTCGTTCGGAAGCCTTCTGAACGCTTCTCAAATCATTCCATTGGCATCAAATGACAGTTCCTCTCCTCGAAAGAAGAGAAATTTGATTCTTGATTTGAAGAAGGAAGCGAAACCAGAAGCACTCACACACTGAAACACTGTTGACGTCAAAATTGACAAATGTGATTTGCCACCTCTAAAAATTGAAAAAAAGTGACCTGAAAACAATTATTAAATAATTAATTTTTATGAAAAAAATGAAAAAAGTGAATGAAAAACAATAGCGCTCGAAGTTTCACACCGATACACAATACAAGCAACGAAACTTCAAAGCAAATAAAAGTGTTACTTTGGCATCCCGGATCGGAGAGTATTTCCGAAGAAATTTTCAGGGGTATCCAGGAGCATTCTCAAACCGTTTGTTCCATTAGTGCAAAAAGATCGCTTTTCATGATTCTGAGAAGTGACACCTACTTCTCGATTTGAAGTGAAAATCAACTCAAATGTCAAAAACAAAATTTTATTTCAGGAATATTTTTTATGAGCTACGTATAAGGTTGACAGTAAATTCATGCTATAGGGCCAACTATAGCGATAAGGAAAAACCATCAGGAAACGTTGAGAAGACAAATGGAAACATGAATTTTTTCCTGATGAGCGTTTATAGCGAACAGGAGAAATATATGTCAGTTGCAAGGCTCTCAACCCTTCACAGCCACACACCAGCAACTGGTTTTACTTATTGCCTGTCCAGACGGGTTATGCTGTTAACGTTACGCTGTTAACACTAGACGTTGTTATTATTCCGAGCGCAAATTCTTCATTTTGTGTTGGAAATTGTATTGAAAAAGAAGCTTAACGTTATGAGCATAACCCGTCTGAACTTTCTGCCAGAACAGTACACTTATGCAATGTGTACTGCTCTGGCAGAAAGTTCAGACGGGTTATGCTCATAACGTTAAGCTTCTTTTTCAATACAATTTCCAACACAAAATGAAGAATTTGCGCTCGGAATAATAACAACGTCTAGCCAGAGCAGTACACATTGCATAAGTGTACTGTTCTGGCAGAAAGTTCAGTTTTTGTTGTGAGCACCCAGTTACATTCTTCCTCACCCCGTTGGCCCATGAAATGACAGATATGTATAACGTTAATCCGTCTGCACAGGCACTCAGGCACTTAAGGCCCCGACCCATACAATCCGTTGCGTCCGTTCGCTACCAGATTCAACTGACAGCAGTGAGTTTTACCGGACACAACGGATTGGGGTGACCCATAGAATCCGTTGCGGTGTGAAGAGAAAACTTCAAATTGGTTTTGACTGCGCTGACTGACTGTTAAAAGTTGGGCTACTTTTTCCGTTGCGATCGTTGCATCCGATGCTTATGGGTCACCTCTCCTAAGACCGTGTGTATTCAATCAAGCTGTCAGTTGAATCCGGCAGCGAACGGACGCAACGGATTCTATGGGTCGGGGCCTTTATGCAATGCATATGAAAAAAAATATTCCGCTGTGCTGTGACTTGTGAGTTGTGAGCCTGTCAGTGGAATACATGGAAAATGGAATCCAAATAATTGGAAAGATATGTTCTGGCTGAAATTTCAATCAGCTGATACGAAAAATGAGACCGTTGGCAGGGAAATAGAAAAATACAATTTTAACAATAAATGAATTTTCCTGATTCGTTTTCCTGATCGCTGTAACTGGCCCCTATGATAAGGGCTTTTTCATTTTTGATGGTGCTAACTACATCAATTATTTTTCACTGGCATTTGTAGTCATGAGAAACATAATACTCAAAGTGATATTTTTTACTTTTTTTGTAAATTTTGACTTTGAAGTTTTTGAAATAAACTATGAATTGAAACAACTTCATTTAAAATTTTTTATAAAGTGCAGAATTTTGGCTTTTATAAAAAGTAAAACTTAAAATGTTCCCGTTCTTTTCAAATATTTTTTTTTTTTTTAGATTTCAAGTCAATTTTTATAAAATTGCCACTACTGCCTAAACGGGGAGAGATTGACCCAATAGTAACAAAAAAAAGCTTGTATTGAACTCCTTCACAAAAAAACGTTATTATTTCTTGTCGTCAAAGTTATCGTACTCTCCCACAAAAAACAACTTTCGTATAATTCGAAAGAAGAATAGAGTTACATAATAAGTGAAAAAAGTTCTGACAACAAGACTCCAAATAAATTGATACAAACTCAAATCAACCATTTTATTTCACAAGACTACAAAGTGTTAATTTTCACTTTATATCAACTTATAGAGTTGCATAGCTGAGCCCCTGATGATTTCGGGAAACGGGAAGAGTTGAAAATAAGAAATCGCATTAAAAACGATCCGCTTCGTTTTCCATTATTAATTTTCCATCCGCTCTACATGGGCCAACCATCGTAGCCTCGCGATGCGTACTCTTCTGGCTATGCCCAGCTCATACAGCTCGTTGTTGTATCTTCTTCTCCACACATTGTCTTCGCATACGGGACCAAAGATCATTCGGAGAATTTTTCTTTCGAAACGACCAAGGGTTTCCTCATCCGCTTTGGATAAAGTCCACGCTTCCGAGCCTCATTCCTGTCATGGCATCTCTCAATTTCCTGTTGTTGTTCTTCCCTTCTTTTATCCTTGTAAATCTCTTTGCACTCTCTCTACTATTCGAAAGCAGCTCTTGTTCTCTTTTGCATCAACATTTGTCGTACTTTTTGTTTGGCTGCATTTGCCTGCCTGCATTCTTCATCGAACCAGGGTTTCTTTTTGGGGGCCGAGTGAAACCCAGAAGCCAGAACCTCAGAAGCAGCGGTTCTGATTGTTTGTTTGCATTGCTGACACTGCACTGGTTTTCAATGCTTGATTGCTGGCGGCATAAGATTCAAGGATTGTTGGAGTAGGAGAAATTGTTATTATGTGTACCCAATATTGTAAAATTGAATGGAAATGTATCGGTCCAATGATAGATCCCACAGTCCACTTACTGAGGTGGACACAACCTAGGCCTTAACCATCATCTTTCCCTTACTGTTTCAATTTCTGGTGAGCTCTCTCCAGTTTTGTACTTAAAGACAGTTAATGTTTTCTTGCACATGATTGTGCCACCGAAGATAAGGTTTTCCTTTGGCACTATTCTATTGCAATATTCTTTCGAAAACCCGCCGAGCCAGATCTTTGATATCCAATCGCTCTACATGTCTCAGCCATCGTACTCTCACAATGTTTACTGTTATAGCTATGCCAATATCGCGGTACAGCCCATACGGCTCGTTGTTGAATTACTCTACACACTGCGTCTTCAGTATTTTTATTTTGACCATACTTTTACACCGCGCCGTATTGCAAAACTGGAGGAGCCAAGTTTTTTAAAGGTTTACCTATGGGTTTTCTAAAAAGAGTTTTATTCCTTGATTGTCTTTTTAACCAGCCAGAGGCAGCGGTTTGGTTCGTTTGATATATACACTGCTGCTATTTTCCATGTCTATAGGGCATCCTCCTAGGTAGATGAAATCCTGTACTTCCTCGAAGTTATGTCTGATGTTTGTTGTGACAATTTGTATAAGTTGTCGATGTTCTCTGTCCTTGTTTCATCACAGCATATACTTCGTTGACCATAACAGCAGCGTGAATTCTCCCAAATCATCCTACATAGTCGTTCGTGTTTTGCAGGGATGCTAAAAGTTGACATGACTGTCACACGCGATCTTGAAATAGGTTCCAAGGTCCTTCGAGATCCTCAGTAGCCACTGCGATTCAATCGCTATGTTTTCCAGCTGGTCTTTGTGGGTTTAGGTTCGAGGTTTGCTACTATGGCATAATTTTCTTACCAGTAGCACCCCTCACCCCTCATTTTTGTAGTACAATGGACCGGTATTTAGGTCTGAGTGCTCCGGCTGGTATTTTAAAAACTTCTAACAGAAAAAAAACCTCAATATCCACAATCGGGTGCTTCTCATGTTGATTCTATTCCTTTTTGAGAATTTTTAATCCTTCCAACCTTTTCTACTTGAAAATTTGTTTGTACCGATTGCAGGTAGCCCTGGTTTTACATTTGTTGTGTTTTTTGTTTGATTACATTTGGGAGCCCTGCATTTTTCATGAAGCCATTGGTTTCGCTTTGGAGGCCCAGTGCAACCCATAACCTAAAAACCCGTGTCCTCATTGCTTGTTGGCATTACTGCTATTGGTCTTCAATACTTAATGCTGGTGGCATACGATTCAAGAATGGTTGGATGGATATTCGCTTGGAGAAGGCATTGACTGTCTCTAGCGATTGAAGCTATCCAACGTCATATTGTTTCGCACTGATGAAAGGGTCTGAGTCAGAATTGGTGAATTGGGCCTTCGGAAACTTCGAACATCAATAACATTGAAAAAGTGTCTCATGTCGTTTGATGAATTTCATCATATGTATCTGTACGACGTTTGAGATGCGTGAGGCGTGCACTACTGACAACAAGATTTAGCCCCGTAGCAAAATCGATTAGCCTGATTAGCCCTACTCGGATGTCTTGTCATAAGGGCTATGTTTTCCGATTGTATTTCGAAAGATGTCCTCTTTCTCTAGATTTGCGCTAAAATGACCAAAGAACGACTTTCACGTCATGTCTAGGGCTGGGCAATGCTCATAGGTTTCTTTGTGGAGCTCCTAACGGGTGGTTTTTTTTTTTTTTTTTTATTTATTTATCTGGCTTAATACAAGCAACATACATATAAATAAAAAGAAAACTTAAATATTTGCAAAAAATCAATTTCTTAAATACTAAATACTATTTACAATAAATATTAATTAAATTAAAAGTTAATATAATAGAGAAGCTAAGGGAAATTTAATTAGGAAGTTGAAAATGATTAGAGGATAATTTATTTCTTAGAGATGGTAAGCTTGCGTTGAAATCAAGAATATCTTGTGCACCATTGGCTAAGCGCAACATTCGAGTAATGGGGTTAAAATGACCATAGTTAGTGCGGTGGGTGGGAAGGTTGTAAAAAGGGATGGACCGTAGACTACGAGGATTGGTATTAAGGTAAAAATTTTCAAGGAGAGCGGGAGATTCAATTGCACCAGTCATTATTTGGTGTGCAAAAAGTATGTCCGCAATTGCACGACGTTTGGCGAGGCTTTGTAACTGAATTAGTTGTAAACGATCTTCGTATGGAGGTAGGATGAGAGGGTTCGACCACGGTAGATGGCGTAAGGCAAAGCGAAGGAATCTACGTTGGACGGCTTCAATTCTATGTGACTGAGTGATTTGATAGGGGGACCAAACCTGAGATGCGTACTCTAGGATAGGTCTGACAAAAGTAATATATAGTGATTTCGTTACGTAAGGATTGGAAAATTCTTTAGACCACCGTTTTATGAAACCAAGAGAAGAGTTCGCCTTAGCGATAATTTGGTCTATATGGAAACGAAAGTTGAGCTCTCTATCACAAAAAACTCCAAGGTCTCGAATAGAAGAAACAACTAAAACGGGAACCCCACAAAAGTCATAAGTCCGAGGGAGAGTAGGTATTCGTTTTCGTGAAAAAGTGATGAATTGACATTTACTCACATTAAGATCGAGCAGATTCTTATGACACCAATTAAGAAAAGAATCTAAGTCATGTTGAAGTAAAGAATTATCACGAGGTGTCGATATTGACTTCATTATTTTTATATCATCGGCATAGATTGAGAGATTTGAGTGCGAAATAATCATATGGACATCGTTGATAGCAAGGACAAAAAGGAGAGGACCGAGATGGCTACCTTGAGGCACACCGGAGGAGGCAGAAATGGGAATAGATAAGAAACTTCTAAACAATACCTTATAGATGCGGTGTTCTAAATAGGATTTCACCCATTGGATAAAATGCGGGGGAAATCCAAAAGCACCTAGTTTCAGATAAATTATATGGTGTGAGATTTTATCGAAAGCTTTCGAAAAGTCCGTAGTGATTACGTCAACCTCGTAGCCATGTTCATGAGCACAGAGCGTCGTAGAAACAAATTGGGTTAAGTTAGTCGTTGTAGATCTTCCCTTTAGAAAACCATGCTGCAGTGGAGAAACAACAGACTTACAATGAAAGTATAACGAGTCGTAGACAATGCTTTCAAAAAGCTTAGGAATAGAGGATAGTTTAGCAATAGGACGGAAGTTGGAGATATCACTTTTACTGCCTTTCTTATGAATTGGAAATATGAATGAATCTTTCCATAATGTTGGAAAAACTGCTTGTGAGAGTGAGAGTTGAAATAATGCTGTAAGGGGTTGACAAAGTACGTTTATACATTTTTTTAGGAAAATGGCAGGAATACCGTCAGGACCGGGAGAAAAGTCATCTTTGAGTGCATTGATTTTATCATACACATTGTCGAGACTAACACCAATAGAAACAAGAGAGCTTTGAGGACAATTATCGAGATAACTGAAGTATTCCAGGTCAGGTAGGACTTCATTATGGTTATATGATTGACTAAAGAAATTCGCAAATAGATTGGTGATTGTTTGAGGATCTGAAGAGGAAGTATTAAGATGGTTGAAAGAGAAAGGAAGCCCATCCGATTTTCTCTTAACGTTAATAAATTGATAGAAAAGTTTAGGGTCATAGATAAGACAAGTCTGCATTTTATCAAGATAATTGTTGTAAAGAATTTCGGATAAGGATGAAAAGTTGAAGAAAGCTTGTTGATAATTTAAGTAATCAATATAAGAATTCGATTTTATGTAAGTTTTCCATAACTTATTTCTAAGGTTTCGAAGTGTACGCAATTCTTTAGTATGCCATGGGGGAGACGACATACAAATTTTTTGTGGTAAATGAGGAACAGTCTGGATGATACATTCGAAGATGGCAGTATAGAAGAAAGAAAGAGCGATGTCGATGGGAGTTCGAGCATTTAAGAAAAGGTTAAAATCGATCTGATTTAACAAAACGTTAAGTTGATTGAATTTAGAGGTATAGAACTTTGAGTTGGCTACACTTTTTTAACTGGCGGCCATTTTGTCAGTTGGCAAGTACTTTATGTTTAGTTTGGTTTAGCATTTCAACATGAATAGACTGACGCCTGAACAACCCGCCTGAAAAACGCGCGTTATTGCCGATATACGGCCACAAATGTTGGAAAAAGTCACCGAAAATCGGACCTCCAGATTAGACTACGTCCCAGCCAGCCGTGGCGGTCATGTGCCGGAAATCATATTTTAATTATAATGCCAGAACATTGTCTTCCGAATACAGTAAATTTCATATCAATGAAAAAAATCATCTTTGTTTTATTCCATTTCAAAGCTCTATACCTCTAAAAAAAACACCTTTCTCTTCGCTAGTGGGCGAGTGTTAGACTCATATTGGCGAATTTAGCACTGATGTGGATCTTCATAATACGCTCATTTACCGGGCCTTGGCTGCTTACCTCCAACGACAAATCTGCACCTTAATCTGTTGACTGTAGCTTTCATCGTCGTTTTCTTTATGCCTAGCCCATGGCATTCCACTTTTAGAAGCCGATTATAACTGCTTTGCAGCAGTGTTTAGCTTTAGCTAGAAGAACCCGTAAAATATTCCACTAATTTAATACGCTTTTGATAAAACCTATTTTCGGATATAGCGTAAGAGCACAAATAAACAATAGGCAAAAAAAAAAAATCTATGTTTAGTACACCCGTCAGTAAATTGATTAGTCAAAGTTTGAAACACTTGTTCAAATACCACAAGCTGATAAAACGCATGACTATAAATTGTTTCTTGATCTAAGTCACAGTAAAAAGAGAAAAAGTCCCAAAAAGAACTGTATGGCAATATGAGAAAGCCAATTGGGACGGCCTGAATAATTTCTTTCGAAATTTCAATTGGTCATTGTGCTTTCTCGACGGTAACGTGGATGCATCAGCTGATATGATATCTAACGTAATTCTCAACGGCATGACTAACTTTTTTCCGCATCAGATCAAAGAGCATCATCCCCAAAGAAAATTCGTCTGTAGGGAGATGATTAGGGAAAAAGAAAAATGTTTTCGGATTTTCAAATATGACCCTACAGAAGAAAACAGAAATAAGTTTACGTGCGCCAGGAACATCTGTAATACTGACATACAGAAGACCAAGTTTTTATATGACCAAAAGGTAAGGCAAAAAATACTACTGTGTCCAAAAGGAAATAAAAACTTTTGGTCTTTTTTTAAGAATATTAAGAACTCGACCACATCATCGGTCCCAACGCTCGTCTTCAATGACTCTCCGTATGTCAGCTCCATCGACAAAGCCAATTTGCTGGCAGCTCAATTTGCTGCCAACTCGACACTTCCTCATAGCATATTGGCTCCACCTGAGCTTGAGTCTACAAATTCTGTGATGAAGCAGAAACTTTTCCGAGCTCGCTCGGTTGCGAGAGTCCTCAAAGATCTCAACATACATAAATCCGCTGGTCCAGATGGTATCCCCGCCGTTATTCTGAAGAGGTGTTCTTCTACGTTGGCAAACCACTGCGTAAACTTTTCCATCTTCTTGACTATTCTGCTCTGATTTTTCCGAGCAGATGGAAAACTGCATCTGTCCACCCGGTCCCTAAAAGAGGCGAATCTTCCTCCCCTTCCAATTACCGTCCAATTGCACTTATGTCCCTTCTTTCCAAGGTCATGGAAACGTTGATAAACCGTCAACTTATGAAATATCTTGAAGAACGAAAGCTTCTTAATGACCGTCAGTACGGCTTTCGTAGCAAACGGTCCACTGGTGATTTGATGGCATATTTCACCGAAAAGTGGAACCAATCTTTACATTGTTTTCGAGAAAGTAAGATTATTGCGCTTGATATTTCTAAAGCATTTGATAAAGTTTGGCATCAGGCTCTTTTATCGAAAATGCGTGCTTTTGGTATCGATGAGTCTCTTCTTCGTTGGATTAGTAATTACCTTTCCGACCATTCAATACAAGTTGTGTTGGATGGCTTCAAGTCTGATACCCACTTCATAAATGCTGGTGTGCCCCAAGGCTCCGTTTTGTCTCCAACTCTCTTCCTCATTTTCATAAATGATCTCTTGTCTGAAACTTCTAATCCGCTTAACTGTTTTGCTGACGACTCGACCCTCAGCTTTTCATATTCGTTTCCAAATTCACGTCCCTGCTCTTCGGATGTGGAACTGGAACGGCTGCGTATGATAAGCTCATTGAATTCTGACCTTGACAGCATTGTTGCATGGGGTCTTATGAACCGAGTAGAATTCAATGCTTCGAAAACTCAATGCTGTCTCTTGTCGTTGAAGCTTAATATTCCCCCATTTCCATTATCCATGAATGGTACCTGCATCCAAGAAACCGAAAAGCTGTCAGTACTCGGTATGTGTGTCAACGATGATCTTTGTTGGAATGATCACATATTTGAAGTTGCCAAAAATGCTGCTAAATGCTTAGGTTTCCTTAAAAGGTGCAGGAAAATTTTCACCCCTTCTGATCTTGCTACTATTTATAAAGCCTATTGCCTATGTACATCCGTCCTAAGTTAGAGTACAATTCACATATCTGGTCAGGTGCTCCTAAAACATCATTGTGCCTACTCGATAAGGTTCAAAGCAGGGCATTAAAAGTGATAGGTGATAGTTCAATTGTTGAATCAATTGATTGTCTTGATCATCGTCGTAATGTTTCATGTCTCTCTTTTTTCTATAGGTTTTTTTACAAACAATGCTCGGACGAAATAGCCAGTTGCATTCCTCCCCTTAAGCAATTTGACCGCAACACCCGCCTCGCTAGGAATGCAAATCAGTTTTACCTTCAGCCCAATTTCGGTCGTACAGTGAAATATAGAGATTCATTCTTTAGCCGTACTCATCGGATGTGGAATGCTTTACCTGACTCTGTTTTCCCCTCTCATTGTAATACACAGAAGTTTAAAAATAATGTGCATCGGCACCTCCTTTCTAATCCTTTCCTTCCTTCTAAAACGCTCGAACTGTGTTAATAACATTATAAGGGTATAAATAACCCCTTGATGTGCGCGTATATTATAAAAAGAAAAAAATTGAAATCATATTTTAAAGTTAATCACTTCTACACTCGTTAAAAAGCAATGTTTCAAATCATCAGGTCATTTTCTTAGATTTCAATTTTTTCAGGGTTACCAGAATATTTTCAACTTGAAAGCGTTTTGCAAGAAAAGAATTGTGTGACCATTGTCAATCCAAAAATCTTTGTCAGATGTTTGAGGCAAATAGCCACATTTTCTGTACTTCTCGGCGTTACGAACGTCGCGTCGCGTCGTAAGAGAGATGCAGAGTACGCAGCGTTTACCTCAGAATGCGTTGGCAAGCCAATGACTTGACATTTCTTAGCCTAGTATGTAGTTTCATATCGCTACTAGATCCCTTATCGAAACCAGATCACCACATGCGGTTTGAGACGGCTAATTTAACTCTGAAGCCCGTTGGATCCATGAATTGAGACTCCTTCTGAAGGTTCCTTTAAACGCTTCTATATTTCTTTGATTTGAATATTTTCCTTTGTTTCGCTTTCAAAATTTGTATGTAGTGTGACGATACGTCACACTTTTTCTCTACCACCGCCGGACCACCTACAGCTCACCCTACGACCATCTACTCGCTAGTACCATGGACACTAACAAATGCCATACGCAGCCAATAAAAAGCACACAACGACACAGCTGCCATCAACAGTTGAAGGGATTTTTGTAAACACGAGAGGTTAGCGTGTACATGGGTGGTAGATATTTTACTCACCCAGTACACCTCACACTTATTGCTAACCCAAAACTTTATAAGTACAAGTGGAATTTGTATGAAAAGGAGAGAAGAAATTATCAATGTTAACTGTGGGAATACCACTTTAATATTATTCTTTTGCTTCTCCATTCCTACTTCGAACCCGGAATTATTCGGACGGTGCTCTTAAGAGTAGTTTGAATTTTCTTGGTGGTGCTCTTAAGGGGCCCTCTAGGTCAATTCACCATCTGTGGCAATTGCGATAGCCACTCCGCCTCCCTGTTACTTCAAGAAGCGTTGCGCTATATTCTGGGCAACGTTCCTAATATTAAAACTTATTTCTTTACAGGAGCGTATTCAGTGCTAGGTTGCAGTAACAAAACAAGGCCCGTAACACCCCAGGACGTTCAAATCAACCTCCATCGATCCAAAGAAAACTCAGAGGCCGTACCAAGACCATTTACCACCCCAGACGCTAGGAGATTACATACTCCGGCCGACAACATATTTGAACACTTTTTGTAAAAAGATTTGTGAACTCAATTAGTTATTCAGTTATTAAAAACTATTATAATTCGTATTTGACGTGTCACGTCTCGTTATTTAGAAGTTGGATTGACACAGCCCAAGTTTTCGAGCTTCCTTGGGAAATACCTTGGACTCGCTGAGTTCTGCCCCAGCCAAAGACAAAGAAGCCTCACAGTAGTTTGACCGAAAAGAACCATAAGTGAAAAGAAATTTTCAACTTTGAGTAAGTAAAACGTCCAATAGTTTTCTTCTGACGTAAGGATCAGTTTCAATTTACTCTTAGCACCAGAGAAACTACAAATAGCTTGTGACATGGCTTACATTCTATTGTCTGGCAAATTAAAAAAATTAAGTCTTAGCCAGCAGTATTCGAAAAATAGTGAGCTAGCTACTAGCTGTTCATGAGCAATTTTTTTTTTTTTTACTTTTTTTTCTTTTGAGGTAAGTAAAACAGTGTTTTTGTTAACACTTGTTTAAATATATTTTGTTGTTATTTTTTTAACAAATATTTATGTACTTTTTGAATTTCGCATGCAAAAGTCTAATCTATATCAAGTTTAGCTAATGTGAATCATACCGGGAACTTTAGGTAAAGGTCGTGTATGGGTTGCTTAGTTTTGGTTGAATTCAAATGATAGCCGGTACTAAATAAGAACCTTACGATTACAGTATGTTTCTGGTCTTCAAAGTAGTACTGAGTTTTTCAGTTAATTAGCTCAAAGTTAGCTTTCTCTTTTTTCATAAGCTGGGTGCACACTTGAAAAACAGAACGTTTATTGCCTCCCACTTTTCATTATAACTAGGGCCTGTAAAACAAAACTACAAGTTAGGAGGCACTTGTAGGATTTTGTCCATTAAATAAATAAATAGGGTGGCGCAACAGAGCGAGGAGCTCCAGGACCTAGTGCATTTTTCATAACCATGCCTTGTCAAGGAATGGAGGGGTCCTACAATTTTCTGCCGGTTCCGCACGGTTAATCGAGAAAGCGCTTTTCATGGCACTAAGTTTACTTACGGAGAACTTGTCAATTTCTCTCGAGAAGGAATACCCGTGGAAAAACATTTTTGCTTCTGTCGGGAGGGAGATGCAGAAGATCCAGCAAGCTTGTAGTTTTGCGTTGCAGAAATTTGTTATACCATATAATTCACCAAAACTTGTAGTTTTGTGTTACAGGCCCCAGGTCGTAAAAGCTGCTGGGGATTTTTTGTTTTTCAGCCCATAAAATTGTATCGTAAAACAATGTAGGTGCCTCTACCGCAGTCTTCATTACAGTTAGACGTAAAAGAAACTCCATTCTTACTTTTTAAAATTTTTGTTTTTTCTTTGTTCCTATATTTTCCCATTAGATCAATGAAATGTTGGTTTTCCAATACCAATTGAGTTATTTGTCTTGATCAAAGGTATAAAAGGAGGGCTTGAGCCTAACAGTTCACAGAACGTTTGGGTTTTTGTAGCAAAAAGTACATCCTTTAAAAATAAACCAATATCTCAAAATGAAATTCTTCATTATCACTTTGGCCGTAGCTATCTTCTCAGCTCTTTTTGTTAACGAAGCGGTAAGTTTTTCTTGACTTTCTTAATAAAAATTATAAAGCTCACTTCCAATCGAACTTTGTTTTTCTAGGCCGGACATGACTTAGAAGCTGCATTGAAGAAAGTGAAAGATTGCTTTGTCAAATATGAGAAAATCTCACTATTTGAAGGAGAATGTAAAGAGGGAGTGCAGAAGATCGTAGATTTTGTCACAAGTCCAAAAGGTTTAGATATGATTCAAAAGTTCTTAGAACCATATGTTGGTAAATACTTTGCTAAAGTTTAATGATCAAAATGTGTTGTAGAAGTAAAACAAATATGTAATTTTCTTTTTTTTTTAATACTTTTGATAAAACTTTAATCAATACTAAGATGATATTCTATAAATGAAAAATAAATAAAAATGTTTGAAAAAAAAACGCCTCAGGAAAGTTTTTAAACATCTAATTAACGATTAGAAACATGGTATCGTACAATTAAACATTGCGTTTAGCCCTGTTCACACTGTACAATTAGTTGGACAGACTTAGGCTTGAAGGCTTGAACGACCAATGCTTGATAGTGTGAACCCTTCAGACGACGGTTTGTCCAGCTTGTTGGATGGATTTCAAAATTTTTTGAAAATTTAGAAGTTGGACGGAGTGGAAGAGTATGTGACATAAAGTTGGACTACAAGCTTGATAAGTGTGAACGCAAACTACATCAGACCATCCAACTTCCATCAAACGAAGTCTGTATAACTAATTGTACAGTATGAACAGGGCTTTTGTTGCAAGGCTTATAGTTGTCACCAAATTTGTGCTTCGATAACGTACATTCCAGAAGAGAAATAATAACTTCAGACGTCCACAAGCGGCCCTTACAAACACCACCAACGAAAATAAAGCGGTGATTGTAATTTCACTAATAGCGTTTTTCGAAAGATTTACTCTCAAATCGAGAACTATAGTGCAGTCATTGAAGCATTATTGCTACGAATTTTTTTACTGTGAACCGATTTGCGTGAAATTTTGGAATTAGGCTCATCTTACCCTTAACTTCAAAAGTGAAAATGATTTGAACACCGCCACCACCCCGGGGGTGGTTGACACCCCATCTCGAGGGTGTTTTTTTTTTTAATAACCTCGGATATCGATAGAAGGCCTAATTTTAAGCAAAAAAATCTTATATAAAGTTTTTCATTAAGTCTAATACTTTTCAAGTTATTGGTAATTGAAAATTTGCAATTTTTTCACGTTTTTCATCTATTTTTTGCAAATATCTCCAAAACTATACGTTTTATCGGAAATTTTATTAAAAACAAATTGTAGCAGGTAAAACAATGAACAATTTGGTTTTTTATAAAGTATTCTAAATACAATATTAAGCTAGATATTAAAGATCAAAGCCATTTTTTATTTTGTCTGAATTTTAATCGATGTGGTCAATGCCATCTAGCGGCGAGCAGATTCATTTTATGCATTCTAATATAAAAAGATGTTTTGTAGTGCTTGAAATAAGCTTTGAAGTGAGCTGTGGTGCAAATAAAGGGAGCATCTAATGTTTTTTCTTGTGGACTTTTTTTTCAAACATTTTTATTTTTGTTTATTTGTAGAATATCACCTTAAGATTGATTTAAGTTTTATCAAAAGTATTGAAAAAGAAGAAAATTACATATTTGTTTTACTTCTACAACACATTTTGACCATTAAACTGAACTGAAGAATTTACGAACGTATGTTTCTAAGAAATTTTGAATCATATCTTGCTCTTGACAAATTTTATGACATTATCGAATCGCTGCGCTCTTTACATTCTCCTTCAAATTTAGTATTTTTAGTATTTTAGTATTTATTCATTTATGATAAGCTTACATTTAAGACAAAAAAAATCTTATTTATAATAAAGCTTTAAAATGTAAAACAGCTACGTTATATAAGATACAAGGTTGGTTGTTTTATATTTGAAAGTAGAATGCAAAAAAAAAACAATTAATTTTAATTTTTGTGTTCAAATTAATTATAAATTACCAAAGTACTTTTTCAATTCCTTCCCTATCTTTCTCGTGCAACTCAGACCTCTTATTTCTCGCGGCAGAGAGTTCCAAATACGTGCGGAACTTACAAAAAAATGTCGTTCGGATGTCGTACAACTAAAACGCGGAATCAAGACATGTAACGATCGGTTAGAATTTAAAAAATTAATTTCATTATAAAGATCCAAAGGTTGGCGGGTTATGAGTATATCGGAGAAGAAAATCACTGACCGATATTTTAAAAAGTTTTCAAATGTCATACCTAAAAATTCTGAAACATACTGCGAAACTCTATCGAAACGACGTAGCCCATAGACAAAACGTATTGCACTGTTGAATACAACAGTTAACTTTCTTTTGCTCTCATAATTCAAATTGCAAAAAATCTCACAACCATAAGTAAGCGAAGGCAGAAACAACGATTTTATTAAAAGATTTCTCACATTCAATGGAATTATGTGTTGGATAGGCCATAGCATTCGAAGGATACCATAGGCTTTTGCAACCGTATTATTTACATGATGTTCCCAAGTCAGAGTCTGGTTAAAAACTACACCTAAGTTTTTGGCTGACTCAACATAAGCAATAGGACTATTTTTGAGCAGTATTTGCGGAAAGTATGATATGTCAATCTTATTTTTGGAGATAACGAGACACTTAGATTTCTTTGGGTTCAGTTGAAGATAGTTTTCAGTAGACCATCGATCAATCAAATCTAAGTCTTCATTCAAACACGATACCGAATGTTCGAATAACCCTAAAGGACAGCTAAGGTATAGTTGTGTATCATCGGCGTACATGCGAATAGAACAATGTGTAACTAACTCCGGCAATTCGTTAACGTATATTGAAAATAACAAAGGGCCAAGGATAGACCCTTGTTGTACACCACTCTTTACCGGCAAAAACTCAGATTTTTGTTCGTTAAATTGAACACTTTGTTCTCGACTAGTTAAAAAGGAGAACAAAAGCTTGACTGCAAAGCAAGAAAAATTGAACTTATTTAACAACTTTTGGCAAAGAATGGCGTGGTTTACCATATCAAAGGCTTTCGAGAAATCAAGGAGTAATAAGAACGTGATTTTATCCATGTCTATTTCTTTTCTTACGTCCTCTGAAACATTTAAGAGCGCAGTTAAGCAGCTATTTTTCTTTCGAAATTCCGATTGTTTGGGTGTCAATAATTCGAAGCGAGTAAGAAATACGTTAATTTGTTTTTGAATTACTTTTTCAAAAACTTTTGACAAAAACGGTAGGATAGAAATTGGTCTAAAGTCGTCTCCTTTCGATGTTTTGGGAATAGGAACTATCTTAGCTTTTTTCCATTGCGAAGGAAATTCACATGTTTTGACAATTGAATTGAAAATGTGTGTTAAAAATGGCAGCATTATCGGAAAAATAATTTTCAAAAATGAGGGATGCATATTGTCAAGTCCTATGGCATTTGATTTGATGGAAAGCAGTGCTTCAGTCACATCCACATCAGTTATATAGCTAAAGTTGAAGCGAACCGAAATTGAACTTTGGGTTGAAGAATGACTCCATGAAAATGGCTCGGGGTCTGGCAAGTTGGTGGTAGAATTTGAATTTAAAACGAAGGTTTTATTGAGAGCGTTATAGCAAATAGTCTGACATGCCCATATTTGAGGAAGCAATCTTTCACTTTCATCATAGCACTTGCGTCAATTTCATCTCCGGCCTTGAAAAACAAATTTCGATTGGAAGTGAGCTTTATAAATGTTATTATGAAAGTCAAAAAAAATTTGCCGCTTCGTTAACAGCATGAGCCAAGAAGATAGCTACGGCCAAAGTGAAAATGAAGAATTTCATTTTGAGATATTGGTTTATTTTTAAAGGATGTACTTTTTGCTACAAAAACCCAAACGTTCTGTGAGCTATCAGACTCAAGCCTTTATAACTTTGATCAAGACAAATAACTCAGCTCAGTGGCATAGATAATTTTTGGCTATGGGGGGGGGGGATAAACCAAGTTCGCTCATTTTTTTTAAAGCGTTAAAAATTAAAAAAAAAACAATAACAAGACTTCTTTGAATTCATTATGTACGAGGGAGCGTTATTATATTCGCGGTATGGGGGATATAGGGTGGAAATAATAAAAACCAAATTATTTTTCCTTTTCAATATATTCACCTGCAAGAAGGATACATTTTTCAGATCTTTCAATTAATTTATTTATACCCTCATAAAAAAATGTTTTGTCTTTATCTTCAAAATACGGCGAAACTGCCTCTTTGACTTCATTATCATTGGTAAATTTCTTACCCCGAAGCTCTTTTTTCATTTTTGGGAAAAGATAATAATCACTCGGGGCCAGGTCTGGACTGTAGGGTGGGTGATCCACAGTATTGAAGCCCACTTTATGCAGATCAGCAGATCTTTTTAAAAGCTTCTTTAAATCGCTCTAATATTGAAGCGTAGTATTCTCCGGTTATAGAAACACCTTTATCTTTATAATCGATTAGTAATATTCCTTCCGAGTGCCAAAAGGCCGTTGCCATGAGTTTTCCCGCTGACTGTGACACCTTAAACTTTTTGGGAGGTGCTGTGCCTTTTTTGTGCCACTGTATGGAGTCTTGTTTAGACTCAGGCTCATAATGATGAACCCAAGTTTCGTCTCCAGTAACAGTTCGACTCAATACACGATCCTTGTCTTCATTGCAGAGGTCCAAAAATGTACGTATACACTCTACGCCCTGTTGTTTTTCTCCATATTTCACTTTGTATACTCCCGATTATGTTGCTTGGTTGACGATAGCTCGAAGACAAATTGTCTAAGAACAATGAAACCTCGTATTTATTTTAATAATGAGTAGCTGAACTCGTTACGACTATAATGAGCATAGTCACCCCCCTCTAACCCCCTCATACCGCGAATATAAAACGCTCCCTCGTATGCCATAAGAAATTGTGTATTTCTTAAAGATAATATATTATGCGCACTAATTTGAATGTGAACTAGAATAAATATTGATGTAATAGGTGAAATAATATTAATTTAAAAAATTTATCATAGAATAAAATCCCTTTTAGATAAGACACTTATAACGCGTCTGCTGCTATGAGTATTTCGCGATTAATAGCTAAAGCAGCCAAACCATTCAAACAATCTTGCAAATAAGTAAACATCCAAAGCTTATCACACTGTTATTAAAAAAGACATATTTTTAAGAATCTTACTTCGTTGGTCATGGTTCTTTGTGTTGTCTTTACTCTCTTTAAATAGGAGAATGTTCTTTTGAGAGTTGACGTTGAAACGGGCAGTTTAGCTAATATCCTGTTAGGATATATAAACATATACTAGCTGACCCGCCCGGCCGGCGTAGTAGTTAAGTAGTTTCTGAGTTTCCATTCTAGTGGGCAAATGGGGATGAAATATAGTTTATGTTACTCAGGAAAAGATAAGCACTCTAACATAGTTTTTGGAATCGGCCCAGTACTGTAAAAGTGAAATACGCATTGAAATCGGTAGAGTGTTTTTTTGGATTCCCGTTTCCGTTCCTGTGTTAAAATGCTGATGAAAAATGATTGCTCAGGGACAATGAAGCAGTGAAAGAATTTTTGAAATCGGTTCAGTACTTTCCAGTTTTCTGGTAATTTCGACATTTCCGTTTCCGTTCCCGAAAGAATATGGAAAGGAAATATAGTCTTTAATACTCAGGAGCAATGAAGCATTCAAACATTGAAAAATTTTTGGGAATAGGTCCAATATTTTCCAAAATCCCGCTAATGTTGTTGTTCCCGTCCCGTTGCTAAAGCTCGTGACACTTGTTGAGTACATCAAAGTGTCAGCATCTGCACCGTTCAACATGGTCACAGAGACCACCAAGCGATTTTACAATACCCTTATTGGGTCTGAGCCAAAATTAAAGTTTTCTTTGAGCCTTTATTACTTTACTCGTTTCTTCCTGACTACATAATAACTAAAGAACTTCGACTTCATTTCGAACCCTATATCCCTTCGAGATCCTTATACCTACCAAAGGCCTAGAAGACGCTATCATTGCTTATGTCAAAGTGTATAATCACTTTAAATCAATTCGTTTTGTTTTGCGAATGTAAATAAAGTTCAATGTGTTCATATTGTAATGTGCACCCAACATTTCATGCTAATTTCCTAATTGAAAACGTTAAACCGAAAAAACAAGTGCTGGCAACGCTATAATGGAGTGCTATAATGGAAGACGTTGTTTGTGAATGAGTGTGTGTGTGTGCAGAAAAATACCGGGAGGGGAACTTGTCTAGACATCATGGTTCATAGAAAAACTACCAGAAATCTCTCGATGTTTCACACTTCTATATAAAGAGGGAGCTGACGCAACCAGAAGTCAGTTTTGACTATAGAGTGATAAAGTGAAGAGTAAATTGTCTACAAGTGATAGTCCAAAAGTCGAGTTGAGATCGAATAGAGTTTAGAAACTGAATAAAAGTGGTTGAAATAAATTGAAAAGTGAAGTTTTATTTTTCGAACTAAGCGCACGTTACAATATGAAAAAATAGTTTGGATGATTGTAAAAGTGACACTTTTAACTAAAAAAAAGGTTCAATCTTTCTTCTTACCAGGCGAAAGTCAAAAGAGTTCTTAAAAACAAACAATCCAATAATCTTACTATTTGTTATTTAATTGGCTGAGCCGCCTGGGGTTGTTCGGGTCTGTAGTTTTAAGGCTCCCGTGCTCATTCATGTTTCTGTTTCCGTGGGATTATAGGGATGAAATCTACGCTAAGTTATTTAGGCATTGTGTGGCATCATAGTGCCGAAAGAATTTTTTAAATCTGCCCAGTTGCTTCTAAGTTTCTATTTAAAACCCCGTTCTGGAGGGATAATGTAACATCCTAGAGTTGAAACATTTTTTGAAATCGGTCAAGTGACTTTAAGGTTCCCGTTCTCTGTTCCTGAAGGAATCTTCCGTTCCCGTAGAAATATGTGAATCAAATATAAGTCACTGAGGGATAATGTAACATCCTAGGTTAGGTTAGGTGGAAGTGGCTGTCAGTCAATGAGTACATTGCCTAACACACTTAGGCCGCTAGGGCCCATTGTGATACCACAGAGATCAGCAAGTTAATCACCTACTGATCTCAGAAACCCGATGTAAGATTAACGAGTTAATCACTTATTAATCTTCCATTACGGTACTAGCCGGTTAATCACCTGCTAGTCGAACCACGTGGAACTTTTAATGTATTTTGAAAGACTTTTAGGGTCTATGTACGCTAGGTCGCTAGTATCATCGAAGAAGAATTCACCGAGATGAGCCTTCCTCCTATGAAGCAGTGCAGGGCATGAGCAAAGAAGGTGTTGAACGGTCTCTTCCTCCTCCTCGTCCATGCAGCTTCTGCAGAAATCATTGGAAAACACACCAAGTCTTTTGGCGTGTCTCCCTATTAGACAGTGTCCTGTAAGAACACCTATGGTAGAACCTAGACACAGACGGTTCAGGGACAACAAACTCTTTGATCGTTTTGAGTCCACACACGGCCAAACTTTTTTGGTTGCAAGGCATGTGTTACTCTCAGTCCATCTAGTGTTTGTTATCCTTGAAGCGTCCTGTCTAAGCAGGAGTTTACATGTAGCGATAGGTACACCTATGTTGTTCCATTCTGAGCGTAGGGAAGTGGTCGTGCCCTTTTTGGCTAGTTCGTCTGCCATACAGTTGCCTGGTATGTCCCTGTGCCCTGGCACCCATGAAAGGTGAATGTTAAACTGATTTGACATCTCTCTCAGAGACATCTGACAATTTTGGACCGTGATGGATTTTGTAGAGACAGAGGCAAGAGATTTAAGGGCAGCTTGGCTGTCTGAGAAGATCCGAATATCCGTGGAGGATATGACGTTTTCTTTGAGCCAAGACAGCACCTCCTTAATCGCCAGAATTTCCGCTTGGAACACACTACAGTGATCGGGTAGGCGGAAGAAAAGACTGAGATTCAGCTTTTCTGAGTAGATTCCACTTCCCACACCTTCGCTGGTTTTTGAACCATCGGTGTAGAAGTGTATTGCTTCATTTTCCAAAAGAGCGCCATTTTCCCAAGCTTCTCTTGAAGGTATGGTTACTTGGAAATTATTGTCAAACACCAACTTGGGGGTGGTGTAGTCGGATCGATTCGGTAAGAATCTAAAGTTATCTAGAATGGAAGTGTGGCCGATTTGATTTATTTGTCCACTGTGATGTAGCTCTGAGTCGAGTAGCTGAGCTAGCTGTGACTTGTTTGCTGAAGATATCTAGGGTTGTGAGATCTAGTAGTACATTGAGGGCGTCCGATAGGGTTGTCCTCAGTGCGCCACTAATACACAGACTAGCCGTTCTTTGAACTTTGGCCAGCTTGTTGTAGTTGATCATCTTGTCTAGTGCTGTCCACCAGACTATCACCCCGTATGTGAGTATCGGTCTAATTACCGATGTAAACAGCCAATGGGTGATTTGGGGGGAGAAACCCCATTTCCCGCCAATGGCTTTTTTACAGGAGAAGAGTGCAACGTTGGCTTTATTTACTCTTTCCTCAATATTGGTTTTCAGGTCAGTTTTTTGTCAAAAATGAGACCTAGATATTTAGCCTGATTTGACAGTGTGAGAGTTACCCCTTTAATAGTTGGGGGTTTGAAATCCGGAATTTTGTATTTCCTCGTAAAGAGAACTAATTCCGTTTTGTGTGGATTGATGTTCAGACCACAATCTGCAGCCCAATTGTTAAGCTTGTTAAGTGCTGTTTGTAGCAGCTCAGCTAGGGTTTGTGGGTGCTTGCCTGAAACGGCAATTGCTACATCATCGGCATAGGCTATAGCTTTGAAACCTTCGTCCTCTAGGTCGATTAACAATTTGTTAACGACCAGGTTCCACAGTAGGGGAGATAAAACTCCTCCCTGCGGGGTTCCTCTATTGGCCATTCTGCTTGTTTTGTAGTTCCCCATTTCGGAACTAATGATTCTGCTGCTGAGCATTGTTGTTATCATGTTTTTGATGTGTTCCTCTATGAGCAGCCCATCAAGAGCATTAGTGATTGCTGAATTTTTAACATTATTAAATGCACCCTCTATGTCTAGGAATGCGACGAGAGAGTATTCTTTATAGTGCAGGGATTTTTCAATGGTGCAAACCAGAGAGTGGAGTGCAGTTTCCACTGATTTACCTTTTGTATAGGCATGTTGCGCCGTTGAGATCAGACTAGGTTTAATTTCTTGTCTTAAGTGTATGTCAATCATTCTTTCCAGTGTTTTAAGGAGGAAGGATGATAGACTAATAGGTCTTAAATCTTTTGGATTTACATGGGAGCTTTTGCCGGCTTTAGGTATAAAGACGACCCTAGCTTCTCTCCAGGCTTTGGGAATATATGCATAGCTGATACATCCTTTCATGATCATCTCTAAGTTATAGATGATAATGTCTGAAACCTGTTGCAGCTCCGCAGGGATGATTCCGTCAGGCCCTGGTGATTTATAAGGGTCAAAGCTGTTTATTGCCCATAACAGTATATCTTTAGAGATAAAACCTTTACCTGATTGGTTTGCGATTCGAGGCAAGTGCTCCTCGTCTGTTATTGTCAACGAGCTACCAGGGAAATGAGTATCCAGTAGCAAGTTTAATGTTTCTTCATATGAGTTGGTCCAGTTGCCGTTTTCATCTTTTATAGAACTTGGCATGTTTGGACTCGTTGATAGGATTTTCCTAAGTCTAGATGCCTCTGAGGAGTCTTCAATCTTATTGCAGAATTCTCTCCAAGAGGATCTTTTGCTTATTCGTAACCTCTTTTTGTAAATCCTAAGGGATTCCTTATATAGATCCCAATCTATGGGATTTCTGGAAGATTTGGCTCGATTGAAAAGCTTCGCACAACTTTTCTTGAGCGGTTCTAGCTCCTTGGTCCACCAGTGTGGTTTCTTCTTCCCTCTTACTATGGTAAGAGGACAGGAGTTACACAAGGCATGGTTAAGAGCACTAGTTAGATCGTCGACTTTACTGTCAAGATCCTTGGGGTTTGAAGGGAAGCTATTGTCATTGTAGTTGTAACAATGTTTGAAGATTTCCCTGAATTTTACCCAGTCAGTTTTCCTATAATTACGGAAGCCTATGGGTTTTGGTGTGTCATCTGTTAGACTAAATTGGATGTATCTGTGATCAGAGAAGGAGTGATCCTTAGATACAGCCCAATTTTTAATCTTGTTATAGATTGATTGAGCTACAAAGGTAACATCTAAAACCTCTTGTCTGTTTTTTGTGACAAAGGTTGGTTCGTTACCGATATTGCATATAAGAAGGTAAGAAGGTTAGTACTTAGTATAAAATTAAAAAGAGACTCACCCCTTTCATTTACGTCCGTACTCCCCCATACTACGTGATGTGCGTTGACGTCACTTCCTATTATGAGCTCCGCTTTGAGCTTTGTTGCGCTTTTTATTACGCGCTCGAGCGTCTCTCCTGGTAGCGGCCCCGGTTGGTCATGGCCTAGATAGGCGGACGTGAGCCAGTAAGTCCCACTGTTGGTCTGCAGTTTTACTGTTGTGGTGTCGCAATTGCTGTAATTAGGTAGTAAAAATACGTTAAGTGTTTTCTTTGCCAGTATGCAGGATCTTGGTTCACCTTTGTCCGTCACATACAGCAGAGAATAATCTTTCGTCCTGAGTCCTTTTACCACGGATTTATTGATCCATGGTTCCTGGATCAGGACTATATCATCGCCGGACTTGCTTAGTCGGAGAAGGAGTCCGGCTGAGGCTTTGATGGAGTGTTGGAGATTAATCTGGAGTATTTGCAGCATTGCTACAATCATGTAACATCCTAGAGTTGAAAGAGTTTTTGAAATCTGTTAAGTGTTCTCGTTCCTTTTTCTGTTGCCGTGGGATTATAGACATGAAATCTACGTTAAGTTACTGAGGGACTATGTGGTATCCCAGTGATGAAAGATTTTTAGAAATCTGTCCAATAGTTTTTAAGTTTCCATTTCCAGCCCCGTTCCTGAGGGAATCTTTCGTTCCCGTAGAAATATGTGAATGAAATATAAATCTATGTCACTGAGGGACAATGTAACATCCTAGAGTTGAAAGAACTTTTGGAATCTGTCAAATAACTTTGAGGTTCCCTTTCTTGTTCCTGTTTCTGTTCCCGTGGGATTATAGGGATGAAATAAAAGCTTTCAAACCTACCCTAGACCTGCACGAACATTTTAAGATCAAGATAAGATAAATCCGTTCAGCCGTTTTGAGTTTTAGCCAGACTAAAGAACAGCAATTCATTTTTATATACACACTAGCTAAACCGCCCGGCGCGGCGTAGCCCAGGCCCTACGTTCATCAAATTGAAAGTTAAGTAAATTCGTTTCAAAGTTTCTATTCTAGTGAGAGAGTGAGGATGAAATATAGTTTATGTTACTCAGGGACAATTAAGCACTCTAACGATGACAGAATTTGTGGGATCGGTATAGCATTTTCCAAGTTCTCGAATATGTCCCAGTTCCCGTTCCAATCCCATATGGGGATGAAATATAGTCTATGTAGCACCGTATTGTAATGGTGGAAACCGTACTGAAATCAGTACAGTGGTTTTTGAATTCCGGTTCCCGTTCCTGTGGGTAAATGTTGATGAACTATAGTCTATATTACTCAGGGACATTGAAGCACTCTTACCATGAAAGAATTTTTGGAATTATTTAATTACTTTCCAGGTTATTGATTATGTCACCATTCCCGCTTCCGTTCCCGAAAGAATATGTAAAGAAAATAACTATAGTCTTTTTTACTCAGGAGCACTTTACACTCTAACGTTGAAAATTTATTGGAATTGGTCCAGTATTTTCCTAGTTCCCGCTTATGTTCTTGTTCCCGTCCCATTCTCGTTGGAATATGGGGATGACATCGTACTGTAATAGCGACTAAAATTACAGTTCGTTCTAATGGTTTTTGAGTTTCCGATCCGGTTCCCATTGCCGTTCCTGGGAGAATTTGAGGATGAATCTTAATATTCCCCCTTTACCATTATCCATGAATGGTACCTTCATCCAAGAAACCGCATAGCTGTCAGTACTTGGTATGTGTGTAAACGACGATCTTCGTTGGAATGACCACATATTTGAAGTCGCCAAAAACGCTGCTAAATGCTTAGGTTTCTTAAGACAATGCAGGAAGTTCTTCACCCCTTCTGATCTGGCTACAATTTATAAGGCCTTCATCCGCCCAAAACTGGAGTATAACTCCCATATCTGGTCAGGCACTGCTCAAACATGGTACAAAATAGAGCGTTAAAACTGATGGGTGATAGTTAAATCGTAGAATCGATTGATTCTCTTGAACATCGTCGAAGCGTTACTTGTCTCACTGTTTATTATCACTTTTTTCACAAACAGTGCTCTAGTAAAATAGTCAGTTGCATTCCTCCCCTGAAACAATTTAGCCGCAACACCCACCTTGCTAAGAATGCGCATCAGTTTTACCTTGAGCCCAATTTCGGCCGTACAGTCAAGTATAGAGATTCTTATTTTAGTCGCACCACCCGTATGTGGAATGCTTTACCTGGCTCTGTATTTCAACTACATTACGATTTACTAAGGTTCAAAAGCAAGGTAAGGGCGGCCGTGGTGCAGTGGTAGAGTGTTCAGTAGGTAGGTAGGCCGGGTGCGTGGGTTCGAATCCCGCTCTGGGCATCTACTTTTCTTTCAGCCTCCCAGTTTCGTATGGACGCCGCCCTTGAGGTTATATGTGAAATAACTAACACCTTATTTCCACTACTGCAACACAGAAAAAAGGGAAGGCTGCTACCCTGGTAGTACAATGGACCGGTAATAAATCTGAGTTCTCCAGATTAGCATATAAGCCTCCTCTTGTGTATCGGTGTATCCTATTAAATCCTCTCCTATTTTCCTAAATGCTCGCACTGTGCTCTATAACAACTTTATAAGGGTAGTCATAACCCATTGATGTGTGGCTTATTATAAAACAAACAAAAACTTTTCTATGGTACTCAGGTGAAAAAATTTTAATCTTTATTCTTATCACATCAGTCAAAAAATTAAAAGAATTTTTCAAAACGAACCTTATTATTTGTTATTTATTATTTTAATTTTTTGTTGTCAAAAAAAAAAACAAAATCATTGTTTGAATTTAATTTTTAATTCATTACAGTTAAGAATAATGAAAATGTCAATTTTACTATATTCCAATTCCATCTGCCGGCCTGATTTGTGAATATAAACCATTCAGGGTGCCAGTCAAACGCATACAGAAAAATTCATTTAAATCGGTCAAGCCGTTTAGGAGGAGTTCAATTACATACACACGTACAGCAGAATTATTATATATAAGAAGATATATATTTATATTATATGTATGTTAGGAAAGCTTTCTTTGAGGCAGCTATCGAGCGCTTCCAATGAATTCATAGAGGTAGTAGGTATCATTCTTTCGGATCAAATATCTCTTCCAAGTTTTTAATTCTTCAAGAACAGAAGATGGTTCGGCAGCCAAATACGTTTGGTAAAACTCAACAGTTTCATTAAATTTTTTAGTTGCTTTGTCTATTTCTGACGATGAATCCTTAAAAAGAACCGAAAACCCTTCTAGTATGTTTGTATGGTTTGTAAATTTTTCTCCAATGTTCATTACAAAGTAATCGAGAAAAGGATTGAAAACAGTAACACGAAAATATTCTTTTGTACTTGGAACCGAAGGGTTCGAACTATTCTCTTATGTTTAAAGTCAATATCAAGGACTTCAGCTACTTTTTTTTTCGAAAATGAGTCATCTTCTTCCCGCTTAATTTTTAGTTGATCCCTTAAATCTTTGGCGATATTCATAGCTTGGACCAGGTCTTAATTCACTCTTTGAATCACACGACTTATTAACAACGAGAGCTGGTAAACCATACTTTTAACCTTTAAGCTAATCAAAAACTCGAAATCCATAGCGTTTTTTAAGTTCCTTGCGTCACTTTCCAATGTTCTTATTTCGTCAAGATCCTCACAAACGGAAATAGCTTCTCAAAATAGGTTTGTTCGTTGAAGCCCAGGGGTTGCCCTAGGATATACACAAAGCATTTTTGAGAAACCTAAATTCGCCCTGAATGTCAAATTGAGTTTTTTTTTGAGCCATAGGTTTGCTATAGGTTTTCCCCCAACTCGTTTTTTGCTGTGGCGATTTGAGGGCTGTCAAATGGCATGTATTTTTTTTAATGGGCGCGTTCATCACAATTCAGATTTTCAGATTAACTGAAAAACTTATTCAGTTTTGCGTTGAACGGTCTACTAAATTTTTTGTCAGATTTGAATGGCATTGGGATTCACCTTTCAATTCTGCGAGGAAAGATTTGATGAGAAATAAATAATTTCTTGTAGTTGGTTCAAAATAGTACTAACTATAGTCCAAAGCATTTCTATTCAATATTTGTGATTAGAAATATGCGTGTAACTACAATTTGAATAGACTTCGACCGAAAATGTAGTAAATAATTTTCTTAAAAATCTATTTCTTTTATAAGGGTTTTCATTAATAACCTTTAATTATACGACAAATTGCCAAAAAATAATTCTCTGCTTCCATTTTTCTCAAAGCTTTTTGAAAAACTTATAAAGGTGAGAATAATTTCCTTCTTGGACAAAAATAAATTTTTCAGTGATAATCAATTTGGATTTCGATCAGGAAAGTCTACTGAAGATGCCATTCTAATGGCGCTTTCCATTGGTTTCACTCGGGGAAGCACTCATTTTAAAAACCAATGGAACACCTAAAATTGTTTTTGCTCAACTTAACGTGTTGGCTTTGTGTGAGTGAAACACCAACAGCACATAAAAAATATTTCCTGTGGAAAATTTTCTTTTTGACATTTGAGTTACATGTGTTAGTGCTTCTTGAGTCGATTCTCACTTCATATCGAGAAGCGGCTGTCACTCCTCAGAATCATGAGAAGCGATCTTTTTTCACCAATGGAACGGTTTGAGAATGCTTCTGGACGCTCCTGGACGGTTCTTTTCGTCCAATGGAAAGTGCCATAAGGCTCTGTACGCAATTATATAGCAGTTTAAATTGCAAAAAAAACTACCATGGCTCTTTTTGTGGACATGACTAAAGCATTTGATATGCTTGACCATGAGATCTTATTAAAAAAACTGTATAATGCTGGTTTTCGAGGTGTTATGTTCAAATGGCTTCAATCCTACTTGAAGGAAAGAGTACAAAAAGTAAATATAAATGGAACTTTTAGTAATCCTCTTTTTCTAAGAAATGGAGTCCCACAAGGCTCTGTTCTTGGCCCACTACTTTTTTTAATGTACATAAATTCTCTTTTCAATCTTAAATTAAACGGTTCTCCTACTGCTTTTGCAGATGACGTAGCATATACCTATCAATTCAATACTACTTTTGATTGCGTGGCCAAAATTGAAGAAGATTTAGAAATCCTAAGGATATGGTTTGCTGCTCATAATCTAATTTTAAGCGAGAAAACTAAATTAGTAGCTTTCAAAATTTCTGAAAATAACCTTTTTGATTTTAACCTTCGCTTTCATGCTAATAATTGTAAACAATTTTGTTTACCGATTCATAAATGTGGTGAACGCAATTTCTATTCTCATGATTTATGTTCCGATAGTTGCTTTAAAATTGAGTCAGTGATGAAATTCAAATACCTGGGTGTTTTAATCGATTTCAACTTAAATTGGAAAGAACATATTCGCTCTCTGAAGTCGTATATGATGTTGGTTACTCGTAAAATGTACCTAATAAAACCATTTTGCTCAAAAAAAGTTTTAAAAATAATTTACAACGGTCTTGCTCATTCAAAGCTTCAATATGGTATTTCTATCTGGGGGGGATCTTATGCTAATACTTTGAGACCCCTCTTGATAGCTCAAAAACATGTCATAAGAATAATAATAATAATAAGTAATAAAAATCGTTTTGCTGAAAGTTGGCCGTTATACAAGGAATTGCAAATTTTACCAATAAGACACCTCTATGTTTTCAAAGTTTTAAGAGAGTTCTTTAAGCAAAGTGGCAATATTCCATCTAGAAACTCGCAGCCTTACAGTCTCCGTATAAACAACTCGCATCTTGTTAACGTACCGTTTGCGCGAAGTACACACTTCTCCCTCTTTTACATAGTTACAGCTCCGAAACTTTTCAATAAATTACCGCTATCAATAAGACAAACTACTTCATTTAGTTTATTTATGAGAAAAATTAAAGACTGGCTATTCACACATGACTATGAATGCATTGAATCTTTTTTAAGAACCTTATCCATTTAAATAAATGGTAAATACTCACAGTTAAACTTTTCGTTTAAAATTTAAAGTATATTATTTTGGTTTTGTTAAGTTTATATCAACACTCGCACTTGCTAGTTTAGCAGGTCAGCTCTGGACGGAGCACCCCAGGTCCCAGTGGATACCGCTTGGAGGTATAGTAAGCACAATTGACGTGTACTATAAGTTACAGCATCTGGGCGCCGACAACGCCCATCCACATCTGTTTATTAGTCTGGATTTTGTGATAATGGATGAGATAGCTTTAATGGCCGCTTGACTGTCTATGAAGAAGTCAATATTTTTGTTGATCGAGTTTTGCGTAGCTAGGTGCTTCGCGGCTTCGCACACTGCGAGTACCTCTGCATGAAAGACACTGCAAAAGTCGGGAAGCTTTATTGATCTATTCATGGTAGGGTAGTCTGAGAAGATACCTGAGCCTACCCCTTCGTCCGTTTTGGAACCATCTGTGAAGACGGAAATGTGATTTCCTTTTATAACCCTGTTTTTCTCACAGCTTTCTCTTGTCGGAGAGACTGTTATGGTCACTGGATTGAAGTCAATATGAGGGGGGGGGGGTTATACAGTTGTTTGAATGTCTATATCTGTTGGTTCATGATGGTTCTATGGCCCTGATATGCCTGTTTTCCAATTGTTGCATTGTTTCAGTCACAGTGCGCTTTTGGCCGCCATCTCCTTAGTAAAAAGATCTAGGGGGCTAGCGACAGGAAGGTTTCCAGAGCTGCAGTTGGTGTTGTTCTCATGACACTAGTTGAGCCAATGCATGCAAGCCTTATGTATGGTATGTATACATCCCGTGAATGGTTTTGGGACCAGGTCCCCATTTTTTCCCAAAAATTTACAAGTGTAGAAAGCGATTTGAGCTTTCCTTTCTCTTTCTTTTAAATTTTCTTTCCAGTCAAATTTACGATCAAGGACAATTCCGAAATATTCAGCCGTACCAGATAAGTTTATTGGTATACCATTGATGGAGGGTGGAAGTATATCTGGAATGTTACTTTTTCTCGTAAACAGAACAAGTTCTGTTTTTGAAGGGTTGACATTTAGCCCAGTTTTTGGCTTAGCTGTTGAGCTTGTTTAGAGCTATCTGAAGATTACAAAGGAAGAGTGCTAAATAAAACAGCGTTCAATTTACTGGACTTAATAGGAAAGGAAAATCACATGTTTGAATTTTTATTAATATTTTATTATTTTTCACCTCTTTTCATGTTATTTGCAGAAAATTTGTAAAATCACATATAATTTTTTTTTTATTTAATTTGTTTTTTGTTTTCTTTTCCATTTAAAACATCTCTTTGACGCAATTGCGTTTTACATTTATTTAATGAGAAACAAAATTGAAACAAAAATAAAACGACAAATATAGGAAAAGTGGAAAAAATAAACAAATTCTACTTTCCCGAAATCACTTTTTGAATTTCTGTCCGTCCATCAAGACAAGTGTGAATTGTGTTAATGTGTAGATAGTGTCTTCAAAAATATTAACAATTTTTGTTTTTAATATTCATTCATTTTTATTCGCTTCTTAGTTGCTTTCGTTTATAATATATAAATACATATTCTTACACTTAATTGTAATAATAAAATATTTTAACTCATAAATACAATTTTTAAAACTTTTTTTTTAATTTTTATTGTGGGTTTATTTTATTTATATATATTTTTTCTGTTCAATTTTTTTTTTTGTTTGCTTTGAAGTTTTTTTTTTAAATTTTATTTAATTTGTTTCATTCACCTACCGAGCAAAATAAAATTGAGGGATGTAACTGCGGACAGCAACACGCGACTTTATAAACCTAACCAAATTCAATAATTTTCAATTCTTAAAAAGTGTTTTTATTTATTCTTTATTGTGTGTATAAATGAAATGAAAGAAAAAACAGGCCAAAAGAGAAAAAAACAGATTTGGGAGATCACAAATTAAAAGAATTAAAAACAAACAACGGAAATCAGTTTTTCCTGCAACAATATTACGTAATAATAATTATTAAAACTAAAAAAAAAAATAAACATCATCCTATTTTCATATTTGCATACCTAAGTTTCTTTTTTTTTCTTTTTTTCAATGAAAATCAGAGTAGTGTGTGGGGAAACACGTTAATTCTAGAGGAGTGTTGTTTTTCTTTTTACGGGGCTAAACTGGGGTAGAACAAAAATAAACAATTTGTTTTTTTTTGCATTTTTTCTTCTTGTTTTTTTTTTCCACATATTTAATTAGTATCATTTAGTTAATTTTGTATTTGTAGTTTTTTTTTGCGGATTTACTTTTTTTCAAAATGTATATCTTTTTAATAATAATATAAGAAGTTTCAATAATAATAATAATAATATTAAATGAAAGCAGCACTACCTAGAATCTGGAATTTCATTTGAAGCAGACATTGAAGAGCTTGTTGTTTTCATTTCACGTGTTGGCTTTTGTTGATTGGGACCTTGTTGAGGTTGGGCGCCACCGTGGGCACCACCTACTGGTGGTGGTGGTGGACGGCCACGTCTTTCAAGGGTCATGGCCGAGGCGGTGGCATTAGTTTGGGCGCCTCCCTTGCCACCGGACGAGGTTGGTTTCTTTTTCGAAACGGCGTTGTTTGAATTGTATGACGTCTGATGCTGCAGTGAGTATTCTTCGGCAAAGTCCTCGGGACATGTCTGTTGCTGTTGGTCACGGTTCATCGTGTTGTTGTTCATGACGGTTTGTTCATCACTAGTTGTTTCATTATTTCCGATACCTGTGTCCCTATGTACAGTTGTGGTGCCATCGCTATCGCTGCTATTGGGTCTTTCCGACTGCGATTTGGCATTTTTGTGTTTGCTATTGCTGTTGTTCCACTCAGAATCATGTTTAAAACTGGCCAAAGTAGATAGCAACATAGCCTGAACATATAGAGATCTAGAATTACAGAAAAAAAAGAGTAACATTGTGTTAGATAATGATCATATAATTCTGTTTAGTTGTTTAGTTGATTAAAAATTATAAGAGACATCTGCCTAAAAATAAAGGTTAGTCCATTGTGATGCCACATAGGATCCAGTTTCTTTCTTCAACTAATTTAGTTTCCAACGAAGCGGAGGGGGCAAACCGTTGACGTGAGTTAGATCAGTAAAGAACAGATACCTCAGCGACGGGTAACTACTTTCCTTTCAACCTCCCAGTTTCAACTGGACCATCCACCAAATTTCCATCTACTAAAACAAAATAAATAAATAAATCAGGTGACGCAACAGAGCGGGGAGCCCCGGGCCTAGCGCAATTCTCTTAACCATACTTAGTGAGGATTCGTTGCATGGAATTACTTTCGGAAGAATTGCCAATCGCGAAAAGCAAAACCCGCGTAAAAACGTTTTAAATGTTTCAGGGATTCGAGTTTAAAACTCCCACATAACAGGCAGACATGCTAACCGTTACGATACAGGCACAACATATTTCCATCTAATTCTTCTTCCTTTTCCGGTGTGATCTAGAAGTGATGACAACACTCCCACTCAAATGCTTCAAACTAGTGATCCGCTTTGTGGGACGCAGCGTTGGTAGGTTCATTTAAGAAATGAGAACCCTTGTGCATTATACGTGTTTGACCTAAATCAGCGATATAGCAGAGAAGATAAGCAATGATTTCCTCATCCATACACTTTTGCACAGTTATTTGAGGCGATTTCTTGTCTTGCGGCAAGTCTGCTTGAGGCAGTGTCCCATAATAACACTTATCACCGCAATTCCTTTCTATTAAGAGAAGTCAAGCCTTTCCACAGTTCAAGCTTCAGCTTAAGGCTGATTTGCTTCGATGTTCGTTCGTTACTCGTAGAACAGCTTGTATGCGGATTTTTATGCAGCGATTTTTTTTTCGGTACTCTCCAACTCAAATGAGACCGGCAGAGATGTTTTTAGCAAGCTAATCTACTTCTTAGTTTTCTAGAATATTTTTAAGGTAAAACACCAAGGGGAAAGGTGAAAATGCTGAACTGCTCTGACATCTCCCTGAGAGAGAGAGTAGTTAAGGGCTAGGCTAGAGTATAAAGAATTTTATACTAAATATTTGGAAGAAAGTGGCAACTCTTGTACGGTCAAAGAAAAAATAATTACAGCTCCAAGAAAAAATTTATTATTAATTAAATTAGAAGACTTATAAACTCCAAAATAGTTTTATTCCGATATTTTAACCCTGTGCTTTGAGAGATAAAAATAAGAACTTCAATTCTCTCACGCGAAGTAATAAAATAAAACATCATCCTGAGTCGACCATAGCAGCAGCGGCGGCGGCGGCGCGGCAGCAGTGCTCCATATCATTGAAACTAAGAACCAACTACAGTGGCGTCAAAGCGGAAAAACGTATATATTTCTTTTCAACAAATTAACAAACAGGTACGTGAGAGTTCTAGTCCATTAAAAACGTAGTGGCAGAGTTCTTTAACCCACCAAATTTGAATTTTTGAGCAGCATTTAATGTATTCCAAAACCCCTACATTCTAAGTTGGACTTTGAACCTTAGATGTAAACAAACCTCTTCATTGAAAAAGGCCCATGAACAATAACCATCTGTCAATTTGCTATCATATACCACAACCTAAAAAATCTTTAAAAATTACTACTGTTATACACACCAACAGCATAGATAGTACATTATTACTAATTGCAGCAAGATCTAGGAAGTTTTCTTCAACTACACTAACAATACTCACATCTCTTTAAATCAACAGAGGTGGCTGTTGTATTGGCTGTCTGGTTTTGCTTCTAACTGAGCACACTATTTTATTTTATAGAGTTTTCTCAGCCAAAGGAGGTTTGTCAGAGCATACTTTTAGGCGCTTAGCGATTCTGGTCAAACTGGAGCAGGGAGGAAAAAACAAACGTCTAAGAAGAGGACAAAACTCACCGGATCCTTTACAACCGAGCAGCAAGAAACTGCAAAGAAAGAAAATGGATGAAGAAGATAGAAATAACTCCCTGAATACCACAATGGTCGAAACCACAACATGGAGTGAAATGATGGTGGAATTCCGAAAAATGCTCAAAGAGGAAATGTTAGTGACATTAAATAAAGTAGAAACGAATACAACGGATATACAACTATTAAAAACTCAAAATCATACCTTACAAGAAGAAATAAAAGCGCTTAAAGAATTCAAAACCGAAAATGAAAAGAAAAATGAACAATTTGACAAACATATGAGGAGAAACAACCTAATTTTTCACGGATTCGGAACTCGAAAAGTGGATAGAAAAACTGTTTTAGACCTCTGTAGAGATATCATTGGAGTCACCGAAAGCATTGAAATAATTAGACTAATTCAAATCGGAAAATTAAACCATCCTAGCTACTTAGTGGAGTTTCAAAACAACAGAGTCGTAGCCGAAATTCTAAGGAACACGTCGAAACTGGCAAATACACCTTATGGTATTAAACGAGATTTGACGAAAACTGAACGTCTGCATCAAAATTGTCTCCTCCGAATCAGAAGTGACATAAAAAAGGTCGACCGGGCTAAGGAAATTAAGTTTAAAGGCAACTACCTGGAAATAGGAGGCAACATCCTCAAGATAGTGGAAGGTGAACTGAAATGCGGGGAAAGAGCAGCAAAGGAGGTCTTGGAAGAAATCTACGAAAAAGATCTATCTAACATAAATTTCAAGTTACTTAATAACTAGCAACTAGAAGTCTGTGGCGATCTTAGAATAAGTAAAAATGTAAATGAAGTAAAAAATCCAATTAAAATAATTTCTTATAATGTACACGGCCTAGGCAATAAAACATTATACCCAAATTTTTTCAATAATATTTGTAATCATGAAATCTTCTTTTTATTTGAAACGTTTTTAACTGAGAATTTTGGAAGGTATGCAAAGTTTTTTAATGGTTTCAATCTTCTGTGGATACCTGCCGTAAAAAATTCACGTTTTGGAAGAGCAAGTGGAGGGGCAGTGTATGGAATAAAATCAGGTGTTAGCTTCGAAGCAAGCTTCGTCAAGAAAATGGACAGGGATCTTGTTCGTATAGTCCAAAATGGTTCTGAGCTCTACATTATTCCGGTCTATTTGAACTGCAACAGATGGGAGGGAGACTTCCAAGGACTTAGTAACTGCCTTCAAGAAGGAAATATTCAACATTTTGCTGCGATAGGGGACTTCAATGCCAGGATAGGGGAAAATCAAGTGATACCAAATGAAATTACAGCTCTAAACAGCCACATATCAAACGAAAGAAAATCAAAGGACAAGGTTGTAAATGGCAAAGGTAGAAGGCTTTTAGAGATATGTGATGATTTTGGAATGACCATTCTCAATGGACGGACAAGAGGCGATATGGACGGAAGCTTGACTTTCGTGGAAAGAGTTGGTTCATCTACGATCGACCTGTGTTGTGCATCTTACAATATGCTCCAGTACGTTGGAAGTTTCAGTGTGCAAGACCAGATTCACTCGGACCATATGCCCATAGTTCTAACGCTGGAGCTAAATACTATTGATGAGCAATCTGTAGAGATGAAACTACTCCCCAAACTAAGATGGACAAGCAATCTCGAAAACAACTATACGCAAAAGCTGCATGAATATATCAACGCCACAGAGCATACAGAGTGGACTAGCCAAAACCTTACAGATGCTATAAAAACTGTCGTTGGGGATCAGAGGTACACCCTAAGAGCTGTCGGAAAGGAAAAATGGTATGATGAAGCCTGCGAATGTGCTCGGAAAAAATCTTTCTTTTGGCTACGAAAACTGCGGAGAAACCACACCCTGGCTACAAAAGAAATGTATCTGCAATGTAACGCAACATATAAAGCCCTCTGCAAAACCAAGAAAATGGAATACTACGAAACGTTGGGAGAAAAACTTAAAATGGTAAGAAACACACAAGACTGGTGGAAACTTGCAAAAGAGCTTAAAATAAGTAACTTCAGGAAAGGTAACAACATAACAGGCGATACCTTCAAGAACTATTTCCATGCCCTTCTTAATCCACCGACGTGCATCGTTGAAATAGAAGACATAACCCCCTGCACAAGTATCTCTTTGCTAGATGGAGCTATTTCAAACGCGGAGATACGTGCCTTCTTGAATAACACGAAGAGCAATAAAGCGCCAGGTCATGACAGAGTACCTTATGAATTCATCACTAATGCACCAGATTCAGCTATAGACATACTACAAAAAGCTTTCAACCATATGCTTTCTTCTGGAAAGGTAGAACCAAACTTCAAAAAATCACTGATATTTCCCATCCACAAAAAAGGAGACTGCAATTTAGTGGCAAATTACAGAGGAATATCTTTTATGGATTGTGTAGCAAAAACATTTGCCGGTGTTCTGTTGGCAAGACTTCAGAGATGGGAAAAGGAATATAGAATTTTAAACGAATATCAAGCCGGTTTTAGAGAAGGATATAGTACTGCAGATAATCTTTTCAATTTATTCAACATAATAAAGCTAAAAATGCATGAAAAAAAGAAAGTTTACTGCTTCTTCATAGATTTTAAGGCTGCGTTTGATCTCATTGACCGCAATGCCCTCATGTACAAGTTAAAAAAGTCTGGAATATCGGAGAAAATTTTAGAGGTTATCAAAGACCTCTATAAAGACACTGCGTCAGCTGTTTGGGATGGAGAGAAACTTTCGGAGTGGTTTAAAACATCAATGGGTGTAAAGCAAGGATGTCTTCTTAGCCCGCTTTTCTTTGCCCTATACATCAACGATTTGCACGAGTATATTGGTGGCGGGATTGACGTGAATGGAACTCTGATACGCTTACTCATGTACGCAGACGATATTGTGCTCATGGCTGATAAGGCAACGGTTCTCCAGGGAATGATAGACAAGATTACTGAGTACTGTAGACGCTGGAACCTGACAATCAACCTCGAAAAATCAAAAATTGTTGTATTTAGAAAAAGAGGAGGGCGGTTAAGTGCACAGGAACAATGGAAGCTTAACAACGAACAAATAGAAGTTGTAACAAAATATAAATATCTTGGTGTATGGCTGACCCCTAGTTTGAGTTTGACCGAACATTTTAAGGAGAGGACAAAGCTGGCCAGGCAAGGTTTGAATTTGACATGGTCAAATTTCATAGCCAACAAGGATGTAAGACTCTGCTCAAAGATAGAACTCTTCAACGCAGTCACCAGAGCCGTCGTAGCATATGGAGCACAGGTATGGGGACACACAAAGTATGAAGAAGTGGAGAAGTTACAAAGGTATTTCTTTAAAAAAGTTCTCGGCCTACCAAGAGTAACTCCAAACTACTCGCTAACGCTGGAATGCCAAATGAAGCCCATTCTCGAATTTACGATGCGGTGCCACATGAATTATATAGGAAAAGTCTTCAACTGCTACGAAGAAAACAGACTTCCTAAAATATTGGCTAGGAGAGTCAAGGAAAAACAAATTTATTGGTTTGAGGCTTGGCAAAACTCTCCTGAACGATTTGGGTTCACTAACCTAGAAGAACTTGTGGCAAACAGGAACCTCTTTCAAATGTTTGTTGAGAACACAACCCAAAAAATTGTTACCGAAGATCACCAAGAGGCACTTCAAAGAGCGAATCTGACGAGATCACATGGGCTGTACCATCAGCTTAACTACGAAGTTGGCAGGAGCTATGTCGGCGATGGTCTAAAAGCCTCAGTAACGAGATGGATTTTCAAGGCAAGGACAGGACTCATAAGGCTAAATGGAACATCAAGAACAGCACAAGAAAATACGAACTGTTCACTCTGCAACATGAATGAAACAGAATCATACATGCATTTCATGGGAATTTGTCCAATTCTAAGAGGGATACGCAGAAACTGCTTCGGAACCGCGACACTCGATGAGAACACCATAGTCAGTCTATTGGATGGAGAAAGGGATTGGTGTCATCTTATAAAATATCTGGAAACAGCCCTCAAATATCGACAGAATTTAATAGATGAGTTTAATTATTAGAAAAAAAAAAAAAAAAAATAAATAAATAAATAAATAAATCTAAAAAAGAAATCAAGAGCGTATAAAAATATTGGCGATAGATCGCGACAGACGACGAAAGTCATTGTTGTAAATTTGTTTTAAAATTAATTAAAATATCTTAAATTATCTTACATTGTTATTTAAACATATCTTTTAAGATATAAAAATAAGGATATTGGTATAAAATGTATGTATTATTATTATTGAAATGAAATTTGAATAAAACATACTACTACTACTACTACTACTACTACTACTATTACTAAATATTTGATAGCAGTCTGACTGTCTCAGAAGAAACATTATCGATCTAATATATTATGTTTTCTCCCTATCTCTTCTCGCCATCATATTTACTGAAATACGGTAAAATAACCTGGAGGCTGATGTGAAATAATTCATTAATATTCGTCTCAATAAATACCACTGCCTTCTCTGACATTTGTTTTTGATCAATCTGTACAAGAATGTAAGCATTTATTCTCCAAGAACGATTGGTCCTTCCATTCTCCAGCAGATGGAATGATCACTTTGATGTTTGTACTAAATTCAAGCTTAGGTGTGATTTGTTTTAAGTTTCGGGATTTAAATTTTTTTAAAGGAAACTAAGGAAACTAGGGTTGAGTAAAAGACACCGATTTTGATTAATTATAGATTCTTTTAGATCGTAATTTGGCTTGAGTTGCTCAAATATGAATCTATATATTTGACTGTAAGTCCGAAGTAGAGCTTTTAATTGTGCTCAACTTCGGACCACGGAAACATAACTTCAAACTTCCACGTAACAAGCAGACACGCTAACTCAAAATGTTGAAGTAAAAATTAAAATGGATGGCGCAGCTGCTTTCTTCTAAGCTGATATATACGAATATAGGGAACTTCTTAAACAAAAAGGATATGATAGAACTGCTGAGCTTTCCTAGCGAAAAGTGTGTTGCGGTTAAATGGTTTTCGAAAAAGAACTTGCAACTGGATATTTCATTAGAGCACTTTTTGTAGACAAAGTAATAAAAGATAGTGGGAGGTGGTATTGCGGAATTGCTAAAATATTCAAAAAGATTGATCGATTGTACAATTGAACTATAGCCCATCATTTTTTTAATGTTACACCACCCCTTTGAAGTAATCTTTCCTAACCGCTGTGCATGGAAGAACCCTGTAGTTTTACAAGTAACTTCCAATACATTTGGTACACTGACGGTTCAAAAACTAACAACAATGTAGGAGCAGGGATTTTTGGTCCCAACTTCACATCATCTATATCCCTTGGTAACACAACTACATACTATGTATCTTTCAAGCATACGTAATAGCTATAGAATTCTGTGTCAATGAATGAAGAAACCTCCGTAGATCACGTATCCTAATTTGCTCTGAAAGTCACCCACAATAAAATAACTCTTTCGTGAACTGGTTACTTGGGAGCGGCACAACATGATCCACACCTGGAACAATTCTAAAAAAAAAAAACTACTCATCGACTTATCTCAAAGACGTATGAAAGAAATTCTTGACATGAGCATACTTACTTACGGACTTCCTCACTGGACACTGTTCTATTAGATATCATTTTAAAAACATGGGCATCAGCCAGGATGACACCTGCAGTCTTTGTCTCAAAGACACAGAAACGGCTGAACACATTTTATGTGAATGCCTTTACATAGCCAGATCCAGGCTAAAACTTCAAAAAAAGATTCACTAGTCTCTTGACATAAGAATCACTCCCTCTTCTAATATTCTTAGGTTCTTACATGACCTCAACTTCGAATGAACAACTCTACACTTTACGTGTTAAAATGTAAGGGAACAGCACAAAAAATCTTTCAGGTCGAAGTGCTTGTAAAGGTTTTTTGCCTTCGCCCTATTCAATTAAAAAAAACCATAATTTCAAAAATTTATTTCTAGCCATATGAAGTAGGCACGAGGATGTTTAAGAAGCACCTTACCAGGCATGGGATGGCTTTAAAAATTGTAACCCGATCAGAAGGGGTGAAATATTCCTGGTATAGTCTTAAGAAAACTAAGCATTTATTATTTCATTAATGGCTATTTCACACATTCCAAACACTAAAAGCTTTTCGGTTTCATTAAGGTAGGAACCAGAGATCAAAATGAGTATGTTCAAATCAGTTCAAACACATCCAAAATTTCTCAACGATCGCTCAGACTTGATCATTTTTCACCCCTATTCACAAGCAAATAGCTCGCAAACATATTTACTCACAAGCAAAAAATGCTTCTGAACAAACTAAATCAGTAAGGATGCTCAAAAGTCATTTTTTCTGTATTGCGCTCACAAGCAAATGACTTGCAAGCAGATTGACTTGTTTGAACTTATTTGAATATATTCAAATACTCATGAGCACGCAAAATATTCACAAGCAGGCAGTGTGATCACAAGCAGGTAGCGTGCTTACAAGCAGGCAGTGTGTTTATGAGCAGGCAGTGTATTCATCGGAAAGCAATGCGTTGAAGATTTATACCTAAACAACAACAAAAAAAAACGGATACGTAGAAAGGCATATAAAGGCATAAACTACCCTTTTTGGTATAATCACATTGCTTGCTTATGAAGACACTGCTTATTCACAACCACACTGCTTGCTTGTGAGCTAACTGCTTGTTTACGAATAAATTGCTTGTGATCACTTTTACTCACAAGCACTTTGCTCACAAGCAGTTTAACTCAATGTTATTCAAACTCATTTTGACTTGCAAGCAAGTCTACTTGTTTGGTTCGTTTGAAAATAGGGGTTGTTCAGAGTTGCTTGGTTCACAAATAAGTATGTTCAAATTTACTTGCTTGTGGGTTGACTCAGTTTGTTCAAACTCTTTTTTTTTTTTTTCAAGTAAATACTCATTGTTTACAAGCAGACCTAGTTCATTTTAATCTCTGGTAGGAACCATTCATGAACAATGGCAATGGAAACATGTTGAACTTTGAATGCCAATCATCATACGCAACCGTTCCCGTTCCACTCAGTCGTCAGCAAAACAATTTAAAGGATTAGAAGTTTCAGACAAGAGATCGTTTATCATAGTATGGAAGAGAGTCGGAGACAAAATCAGAGAGTCAGACTTAAAACCATTTAACACAAATCGTATTGTACGGATTTATGTTTATTGAGATCATTGAGACTCTGGTAATGGAGCAAATACGAATACGAATCTGCTGTGTTGAACTCTTGCTTTATCACTGAATTTACAGACTCCAGCTCAGGTGGAGCAATATGCTAAAAGGAAATGTCGAGTTAGCAGCGAATTGAAATGCCAGCAAATTCACTTTTTCAATTCAGTTGACGCCATTGACGCCATTGAAGATAATCGATAAGTGGTAGATTTTTAAATGTTCTTAACAAAAAAAAAAACAAAAGTTTTTGCTTCTTTTGAACACAACAGTATTTTTTGCTTGCTTTTTGGTCATGCAACTTCGCCTTATGTATATGAGGATTGCAGATAATGTTAACCCGTTTAAATAAATATCGATTTTCTACTGTAGAATTATCTTTATATATGTTCGAAAACTTCTTTCTCTATCCCCCATTTGCCCTTCACAGCTAAAATCGAACGAATTCTCTTTGGAGATGATACTTTTTGTTCTGTGAGGAACAGAGTTTATCATGTTCATGCATCAACTTTACCGTGGAGAAAGTACAATGAACAATTAGAATTTCCAAAGAAATTATTAAGACTATCTTAGTTAGTTTTCTTATATTGCCGCACAGTTCAAAATATAAAAAAAATAGTGTAGCGCAACAAAGCTATAGAAACCTCGGGGCCTAATGCATTTTGGACGACCTACATTTTTATGCCGATTCTATCCAATTTCTCCGGAAAGGCAATACCCGCTTAATAACATTTTTCTTTTATTTTTTCTGGAATTTGTACCTCGAACCTCTCACGTAACATGCAGATATGATAACCATTACGCCAAAGGCCGAACAGTTCGTTTAGGGTTTTTGTATCTTTTTACAGCACCGCAATAGGTAATAGGTAATAGAAGAAATGGTATTTTAACTCTGTATTTTCATGGATGAGTAGTGGGTAAAGATGAGGTGAAGAGTGTTGACCGTACGGCCTTTAATATGTAGACCCTGAGGGAGATCATCTATAACGTTAGTCAAATGATTCAACTCAGCGAAGATCTCAACATATGTACCTTCCTTCGGATATCTAGTCAGAATATTGAAACCATTGTATAAACTATAGTATTTATGTAGACTTTAGGACTGGTGGCGAACCTTTTTTCTCCGGTCCAACTTAACAGTCTCCGTCCCAAGCTATTGGTTTCACCATTGTGTGTAGAAAAGCGAATGCTGCGCCACCGCGTTCTTCCGGTCCATAACACTGTTAAATCACGTTTAGAACTTACTATAGTTTCTATATACAATGTCGAAAATGGGAAACAATTCATCATATGGAGTCCGATAGCACACCCAATGCGTTCAAAGTTAAATGAGTATCCAAATTCAAAAACAATAGTGGACGAGATTATAATGGGATCATTAAGTTTAAGTTCTTCGTCGAACATGCTTTCTCCAATGGGCATGAGCATGTCTCAAACAAACAAATCAATCGACAAGCAAATCCTTCTTCAATTACACGACATGATATTGATGTTCACTTTTTGCACTTGGGGATGAATGTGAGGTTTAGTTACTTTAGTTGTTGTGAAGTTGCGAATGTGTGAACGTTGGGATGATGAAGTAAAAAACCACGGCATAATTTATCCAGCGGTGAATTTAGAAGTGAAGAAGTTTGTATTGTGTTGAGATGTTGGGTAGCAGAAATGCTATAACTTTTTAACAGAAAATACATATAAAACCTAAGGAAACAAATAAAAAAAAAAGGTGACAACAGAGCGGGGAGCACCGGGGCTTAGCGCATTTCTCACAACCATGCCTTCTAACGGAATGGAGAGGGCCAACAATTTCCTGTAGCTTCCAAACGGCTAATCAAGAAAGCGGTTTTCATGGCAATGAATTTTACTATCGCAGGACTTGCCAGTTCCTCGCGAAATTCGATACACGTGGAAAAACACACAGACATGCTAACCATTACGCTACGGGCACCATTTAAATCTTAGAAAATCGGGACTAGTAATTCTGAAACGATTTGTATATTTTCAAAACCGGCAGTGATGTAATGAAAATTGATAACAATTAAACAATCATTCCATTCCTGGCTATGTGACAGGTAAAAATATGTAAAAGAAAGAGTTCCAAAGGCGACTTCTTTTATACTTTTTTAAGCTCTGACCAGGGAACTAAACTGTTTATTTTTCTTTCGTGTTCATACAGCTTAGCAGTCTTAAGTCACAGCGATAGCTTTCTACTAATTTACATTTTGCGACACTGAATGAGTCTGTGAAGACGCAAAACAAAGGTCAACAAAAACATCGGCATATTCAAAGTAAGTCAGGCTGCCATAACAGACTGCAAGTACTTCTGGTGGGAAGACGATGCAAAAGTCTGAAAGCTTTATTGATATATTTATGGGATAGTAATATGAGAAGATGCCTGGCCAAAACAGTCTTGGAAACAATGAAGAAAGACAGATTCTTTTAACCCGGAGACTTTCATCACTCAGCCTATTTGAAAGCATTAAATTGACTGATTTTTTGCATCGGAAGGTTAAAAAAAAAGTTATATACTGAAAACAAATTCTTACCTATCAGCACGATCCTTTTCGATACGTGCTAGTTCCTCCTCACTCAATGTGGGTGTCATAAATTTGGAAAGCAAAAACTGCGAAGATTGACCACCACTACCATCAGAAGCGTTTGCATTGCCTGCATTTCCAGCACCACCACTACCAACAGCCGGCTGTAGAAATTGACATGACGACAAACCGAAATCGTTAACCGTCAACATAGATGTATTCAATGGTACTTCTCTGGTATTAAGCGTTGAACCGCCACTAGTACCCCCGCCACCAACATTTGATTGTGACTGTTGAATCGATGATGTTGTTGTGTTGTTAACAGTCCATTCCGTGGCACGGCATCCACTTGTACCGGCACCACTACCACCACTACCGCTGCCACCACCACCACCACCGCTGCTGTTTGGTGTACCTGAACTTCCATTGGCTATTTCTTGCATAGTTGCATTTGAACTGGATGAAGAGACCATTGGATGGGCCTGACGTCTTGGTAGTCTTTCCAATTGCTGTCGAGTAGCCTATATTTTGGGAAAAACATTTCATCAGATTCAATCACCATTCGATTGTATAAATTGTTTTAATGTTCTTACAATTACCTGCTGTCGCTCTAGTTGAATTTGCATTTGCAGTTGTTGTAATTGAGATGATTGTGGGCCACTGCCACCACCACGACGTACACCGGACAATTGTGACAATAGTTCGGCAATCGGATCAACCGAATCACGACCAGATGGTGATAAAGCTGACAGGCCACTTGAAGAATTAACTAACATATTGGACCTTCGGGATCTCGGTCCACCTAATGTACGTCCTGGAATTCGACGTACCCCACCACCATGACGTATTGCCGATGGCTCGTCGTATTTATTTGGTTAAGGAAAATGTTTGTTTAAAATTGTTTTAGCGACATTATGTAACTCTCAAAAGAAAGAAAAAGAATTCAAGAGCTAAGAAGATAGGTTAAGTTATTCAATTTGATAAACAAAACGGACGAAAGTGTGTGTTTACTCTATCAGTTAAAGTTTAAAGGGACGTCATTTCAAAAACAGCAAGTCAGAATGAAAAGAAAATAAATTTGTCGTATGATGTCTGGTTTTGAGTACTTTTATTACCTTATCAGCCTTCCTAGGAACTTTTATATCATGTATAAGGAAATTCAACTGTAATACTAAATACCACTAAGTTTTATAATAACAAGCAGACAAGGATTATGTTGGTATCTTTGAGGTATCAGTATACACCTATTTATTGAGCTGACCTCGGTAAACATCTGTCTTCTTATGCTCTCGATTGTTTATTTGGATTCTTAGATTAGTGAGAAAAGTGAGAGACTGTTCCAGACATTTTCCTTATCAGATGAGGGAGTCTGCATCAAGAAAAGTAAACGGTAAACTTAACCTAAATTCGTTATAACCCAACTATTTTCAAAGTGAAACCTCAGTAAATCAGATGAGGCTTATATAAAGGAGATGCTACAGCTCAGTCACACACCTGATCCAAATCGGAAGTGTTCGATGTCCACATCAATCCTAAAACGGCTATAGCTATGGCTATAGGGTGTTCTATTTGGAAAGGCTCTGATTGGTGGCAACCTGGCGGCGCAACTTAAAGTTCACGTAAACTGCGCTTAACATACATCCTCGCAGTAGCCACTGGGAAAAATTCATGATTTCAAATTAAAAAAGTGACAAAAACTGCACCTTGAAAGTAAAGAGACTACGAGCAGCCGGAGAATTAACTAACGCACCAGATTGCTACAAAGCAGACATAACCGCCATCCAAAAAGTGCCATGGAATGAGCCGAGCATGAGGAAAATGATAAAGCGACATCTACTATGACAATTGCTTCAGAAAACACAAGCAAAACTCAATTGGATGCGAATTTATCGTTATAGGTTGACTCAGGGATAAGGTTATCAGCCCAAATCCAGGCAATATGCGTAAAATGACGCATCAAGGCATTAGCTTAATATGCGGCCGCCAAGAACCCACAAAAGAGAAAGACGATAATTTCAAAGATTGGTTCTACAAGCTCCTCGAAGAAACATTTAATGAGCAAACTCTTACATATGACGTGAAAATCGTCCTTGGTGCTGGGAAGTCATCTTTGGAAACAAAATCGGTAGGCATAACCTGCATGAAAAAAAATTTAAAAACCGACTAAGGCTAATCGTCGGGGCTTCATCTTGTGGTTAGTAGTACACCCTTCCCGCATTTCAAAATTCATAAAAGTACATGGCGGTCCCTAGGTCAGTCAATTGTTAAACATATTGACCATGTGGCGATCGACGCCTGACACTCTTTCAGTGAGATAGAACACCGAACGTTCCGATGCGCCAACTTAGATTTGAACCCTTACCTTGTTATATCAATGATAGTATCCTGTTTACAACTACTAACGCTGGGAAACGATTGCCGTCGGAAAATTACAACCGCGCGAGATTGCCAATGCGTTTTCCAATTGAGTGTTCCTCCAAAAATAGTTGAATCCTATGCCGTCAGCAGTAAAACCAGTGGCAGCATTGCCAATAAGCCAACAGAACCACACCCTTTGTTCTTTTGGGTTTTACTCGGCCTCCAAAACTGAAACCCATGGTTCGATGACGGATGGATCTGAATGTGCAGATGAACTTGACAGCTGGAGATCATTTGGAAAGAAGTATGCACTACCTGATCTGCATGATACGGTCGAAAGAAAGGATGGCCGATGGATGGAACCTCAGCTTTCTTAATGTCGCCCTCCAGTTCTTGCCTGGCACTATTTTGAGTTGGCAGTAAAGCGGTAGTTTTATTTTTGTGTGATTGGCCCACATGCTATGTATGCGCACCAACGAAGAATTTAATTTTTGGTCACATCACAAACAGCTCGCAGTTTGCCAGTTTGGGTTGCCATGATTTTATCATGGAACAGTTTGACAAAAGAGCAACGCTTGCAAATCGTGAAAATTTATTTCAAAAATAATGATTCAGGTTTACCGCAAGCTCCATCCATAATTGTCCATCAGAGCAATTAATTCGGTTAACAATCGTTTTCGAACTACGTTTACTTTAAGTGATAATACGCATCTGCAGAGACGTCGAACAATGCACACCGAAGCAACAATCGCAGCTGTAGAGCAAAAGAAATATGGTTCCAACATGACGGCGCTTCATGCCACACAGCGCACGTCACAATCGATTTATTGAAGAAAACATTCGCGTTTATGGTCGTTCGTTTCCATGTTGTCAGCTCATGATTGGGATTGGGAGACTAATAAATGAAAAGATTAGTAAAGTTTTTAACAATTAAAACACTTTTTATATTTCCTCAGATGTACATTTCAGAAGCAATGCTTCCATCGTCAGTGAGATTGGGAGACTACAGAAGAGTTCAGTGTCTATGAATTGATACTGAGAGCCAAGTTTACATTCCAATTTTTTCGACATTACACAAGAGACTCCCCTAAGCTAGGTCCAACGAACAGCCTATTTATGTATAATACTCTTACATCTCACACTAGATATCTTCAGGAAACAAATAGCCGCCAGTACAGCCATTCGTATCAGAATCTATCTCCCAATTAACCGATAATAACTTCTGTCACGCTACAATCCTGAATCTGTACAGATCAATCCCTTGTCACTTCGACTACGCCATCCCCAAATGGGTTTTTGAAAACAAGTTCCAAGTCTCAACCCCATCGAGAACTATCTGGGAAGATGAAGAATTCTTGAGAGATGATTCAATTCAGATGGTTGAAAAACCGAAAAAGGGATCGGCTGCAGGTTGTACTTAGGCAGACTCAATGTTAGTCTCTAATTCCGCCTTCAAAGCCACTGTAGCGTGTTCCAAGCGGAAATTCTGGCGATCAAAGAAGTCCTATCATGGCGAAAAGAAAACGTGATATACTCAGCGAATATCCGAATCTTCTCAAACCGTCAAGCAGCCCTTAAACCACTAGGCGCTGTATCTACGAACTCAGTAACCGCCCTCAACTGTCGCCTATCTCTTAAGGAGACGGCTGAACAGTTCAGTATTCACCTTATTTGGGTGCCAAGGCACAGAGATATCCTAGGTAAATGCAAATCCGATGAATTCACCAGAAAAGGAACCGTTCTACCGATCTCAACCAGCAGGTCGAATTTTCGTATACCAATCGCTACATGCAAATTTATACTAAAGCAAGAGGCAATATCACTACGTGTGGGGCAACAAAACAGATATGACCAGAGCTAGATCTAGAACATTTGTTATCCATTACCAGAGTGCAAGTTAGCTCCGTAATCAATGTCATCACCGGACATTGTCTGATACGAAGACACGCCATAAGACTCGGTGTTTCCTCTAACGACTTCTGCAGAAGCTGTTTAGATGAGGAGGAGGAAGAGACAGTCCCACACCTCCTCTGCTGACATGTCCTGCACTCTTCCTCAAAAGAAAACTGATCTAAGCGATCTGGCTTTATCAAAATCTCCAAATGGAAAAATTTGAACAAAAAGTGAGCGGCATCATTCTGCCGCTAAGATTTGAATGTTGTTCTATTAGACTACCGCTAACTAAAAGAATTCTATGAGCCCGTTGTTAAACGCTGCAAGATAAGGAATACACACTGGCAACTTTCTTGGACATTGAAGGAGCCTTCAACAATTTACACAACAGCGCAATTAAGAAGGCCCTTAATGATCTAGAAGTAGAAAAAACAATCACAAATTGGATCATGTGCATACTAACAAAACGTCAGATCCACAGTGAGCTGAGAGTTGCAAACTCGAAAAAGTGTGTGTCACGAGGAACCCCACAAGGAGGTATCTTCTCACCCCTGCTCTGGATCCTGGTCATGAATGAGATCCTCGTAGCTCTCAAACATGATGGCGTGAAAGTGGTTGCCTATGCCGATGATCTAGCTCTTCTGTCGACGGGGAAATTCCCTTCCACAAGTAGCGCACAATTGAATTATGTATATACTAACCAAGGTAAGCGCTTGGACAAAAAGATGCGGCCTTGCAGTTAACCCCCTCAAAACAGACCTGGTACTCTTTAAAAATAGCAGAAAAATACCTACTTTTGAGTTACCTAGACTAAATGAGACCCCTCTTAAGATCTCTGATCAAGCCAGATACTTGGGAGTGATCTTAGACAAAAAACTTAATTGGGGTCCCAATGTACAAGAAAAACACAAAACATCTATGATAGCACTGTACTCGTGCAACAGGATTTTTGGCAAAAACTGGGGACCAAATCCCAAGATCATCCTGTGGATGTATACTGTCATGGTTAGACCTATCCTATCTTATGGCAATTTGGTCTGGTGGAAGTCGCTGGAAAAATTCAGGCATTTAAAAACCCTAACCAAAGTACAAAGTTCAGCCTGTATTTGCGTAACTGGTGCAATGAGAACTACACCAACCGCGAGCGTGGAAGTAATCCTCAATCTCACACCTCTTGATCTCTATGTTCAAGAAGCGGCAGCAAACAGTGCACTTAGACTAAACCAGTGTAATGTCTGGAAAACCCGCCAAACAGAACACGCACAGATTTTATCACGATACGCAGATAACAATATCTGAACGGATTACATAACTCCATACCTGGACTTTAAAAAATCCTTCACAACCAGCTTCCCCAATAGACAGGATTGGGAGAATGAAACACCTTACCTGAACAAGACGTCTATATCAATCTATACCGATGGTTCTAAAATGGAAGTTGGAACAGGGGCAGGTTTCTTTTCAGAAAGCCTAAACCTAGCAAGTTCATTCAGACTTCCAAATCACAGCAAGCCGAGATTTTGGCAGTTACAAATGCTCCAAAACAGGTGGCCATGATGGCGCTATCACATGCTGATATCACTTTTTTCATCGATAGCCAAGCAGCAATAAAAGCGATTTCTGCCACTCTTGTCAAATCAAAGCTTGTTTCTTGCTGTCGCAAAGAGCTAAAGGTTCTTGGCACACAGCATAACGTTAGACTCTGCTGGGTTCCTGATCATAGTGGTATATCGGGAAACGAAAAAGCGGACGAACTAGCGAGGAAAGGATCAGCACTTGACCTTTCTCTCATTGATCAATCAATCAGGATTCCACCCTGTGAAATGAAACAGATCATTGGTAACAAAATAATGCGAAAATCCAATGAAAGATGGGAATGGCTAATTCCTGTGTTACTTCCAGGAAACTATGGCCGAAATATGATAAGAAAGAATCTGGAAAGCTGCTATCATTGAATAGACCTTCTTTGCGAATGTTTATCAGTATCATAACTGGACATAACCTACTAGGTTACCACAAAAAGAAAATGGGTCTTTGTACCGATGACCTGTGCAGAGGATGCAATGATGAAGGTGAACATGAGGATACAAGTCACTTCCTTTGTCAATGCCCAGCAATCTGCCACATTAGGAAAAAGTTTCTAGGCAATTACTTTTTCAATAAACTAGAAGAATTATCAGACACTTCAAGAAGCAGCCTGTTAAACTTCACTAAGGCCACAAAATGGTTAAAAACTGACCAGACATAAACTCAAAGGTCATGTGTTTCTAGGACGTTACAATACAATACTCCGAGTATCACAATGGTTCTACATTGATCTAAGTGTGACGGTAATAAGATCAACCGTCAGCCCATTCTACCTAACTAACCTATGAGCCGGTTGTTCGGTATGATAAGTAATTTTTGTATTTAAACTTTTTGCTTACGGTCTCCCTCTCTGTAGCGCCCATCGATTGTTTCTACCATGTCTTGAATTTTTATGTTGTAAGCAAAGACTTGCTCCAATGAATTATCTTCTTAGCTCACGTTATTACCTTAAAATAAAATTATATAGTTTGGGGATAGAGAAAAATAGAAAAAAGAATGTTTTGAAAAAGGATATTAAAAATGATATCAGCTCCCTTGGGCCAGTCCGATGTTCTAAAGTTAAATGACCGGCAAAATCATCTGTGACTAGATTTGGCTCACCACCAGGCAATCCGGCGCACACTGGACATACAACTTCCAAGCTCGTCTCTGTATGTTCCGAACTAACATGTTCCAACAGTGTCGAATCGCTGAAACCCATTTTCTTACAATAAGGGCAGGTGAAACTCTGTGGCTGTTCCGAATTGAGCATTTCTCCACCGAAAAACAACTCAATATCCGTCCTGGTTAGGATGCATTGCATTGGATGATCCACTGAATGTCTGGTACTGGTTGCACCTTCTTCATAACAATCTGCGCATAGATCATAGTCATAGCAAATGAGACATTTGTAGCGTCTGCCATTGAAATTGCTTTTGAGACACGAATCGCAGCTAACTCCTGGTTGTTGTTGTTATTTACGAGGACAATGAAACAAAACAAAGAAGAAAAAAAAACAAAATATTTGTATTATTTATTCTTTTTCTATAAATAAAGCGCTCATCAAACGCCAAGCACTCTAGACCTAGAACAAGAAGAAATGAGAACGAGAAACCAGAACACACACTGACTAGGGGTGGTGGTAGTGGACGTGGTTATAGGAAAATTGTGTAGTAAATAGTTGATGTTGTGGGATATGAAAAATGTAATATATTTACCTTCATGTCGACTCATTATTCAACACAAAACAGAACTGCACTTTTCACCCCGAGAAACGGTAGTAGTTGTAGTAGCGCTGCTTCTTCTATGCTCGTCGTCGTCGTCGTTGTCGTTGGAAATTGCAAACCACCTATGCCACACCACACCGTCGTAGCACAGCAAAACAATTGTAATGAACAAGCTCCCTCCTCTGGCTGGCGCTGTTTTGGATTCTCTTCGTCGTCCGTGTTGTATCTCCTCTATGCTTCCTTGATGTTGAGGATGATATGGGGATCGGTGTCGTCGTTCAATTTCTTTGTTCCTTTGACTTCTGGTTTTGATTTTTACCTTTCACAATTGAAATTTCGCTTGGTTCAAAGAGAGTCTCTTGAGGGTGGGACGGGGAAAAGTTGAATTTTTTGTGGTATTTTTGATTTCAACGTGTGTCGTCGTTGATTTTTGTTTTCTTCTTCCTCTTTTTTGTGTTATCCTTTCTCTGATCTTCAAATTTTGTGTATTTTTTCGTTTTTTTGTCTTTTAACTACGAGTACAACAACTTTGGGGGCTACGACGATGGACAACGTTGCGGCCTGACATTCAAGCACATTGGGAAGAAAAGAACTGCAAATAGAAAAGAGAAGAGATCAGCTCATTCGTCGTTGTTCACCACCACCATATTTTATTTTATTTTATTTTATTTTTTATATTTTTTCTACTTTTTTTTCAGTGTGACTCAAAAAAGAAAATTTTTACAATTTTCATGTATACGATTTCCGCACAGTGTTCGTTTGTCGATTTTGTGTATAATTCACTTGTCATCATCTAGTCAATCGGTTTTTCGTTTTTCGCACCGCTGGTATACGAAAATGCATTTTCTTTGTCCGAAAAGTGAGGAAAAATTTTCCGGATTGCCCTTGTCGTTCGTTCCGTAACTTTGACTTGAAAATCAACGCAATTATCGTCGTCGATGTCAGGCGAAGACGACGACCGACGACGAAAAAAACCACGACCACCACTACGACGACTACCACACTTTTTAGCACACCAAATAAAAAAATTTATATTTTGTTTTATGTAATACGAAATTTCTTCCGATTGATTGGATTTTGTTGGGAAGATGCAAAAAAAAAACACCAAAAAAATAAATACGAGAAAATTCTTCTTGGAAAATTATATATTTTTTTTTTTGCACAGGGAAAACGAGAGATAAAGGTCGTGGTAGATTTTCAGATTGGAAAAAAAAATTATTCAGCACATTTCACTTGAGAATTTTCCTTTCTTTTTGTATTGTATTCAGCGCCATTTAACAAGGAAAATTTTCGATTGACATTTATTTGCAAATTGAAAGAAATGAAATTTTCCGTCACAAGAAATAAGAATCACATTCCATTTTGGGGTCATTAATTGCGATTGCGATGGTGGTGAAAAGAAAACAATCGAGTTAAAAATATATATTTTCTTTTTGGTTTATTTTCGACTTTGTCATGTTTCGTGAACAAGAACCGATATCCGTAAAATGGGAGACGATTTTTTTTTTTTCTTGGATTGATTTTTCTTTTGGAATTTCACGATAATTAGAAACACAATTAAATGCATATATGTATATTAGTTGGATATGGGGTTATTACATTTTATTAATTACTGCTATAAATCGTGAACGGAAATCAAAAAGAAATTATTTTAAATAGTTTTTTAATGTGCTTAGACACGGACACTGGTTGGTTGGTAGACTCTTTTTTTCACTTTTTTTTTTATTCAATTCAGCGCAGACAGATCGACATTTTTGACCACACTTGTGCAAAATTAAGGTGAATGTTGGCAATGCTGTGATGTTACAGAAAAATAATGGGATTTTTTTGTAAGTAGATTGAGGTGGAAGCACAAGTTAGGGCTAGTTTTTCATTCGTTTTCAGCATTACTGCGTGAACACAATGGCTGCAGAGACGCAGCCGCAAGAGATGTCAAAACATTAAATACAAGGGAATACAACAAAAACGCAAGACGGAGCTGGACAAGTTAACTTGATTTTAGCTCTTGCGGCTCCGGCTCCGTATGCGTATGTGTATGCATTGTGTTCACGCAGTAAGCCTTGCCCAAACCAATGCGGTGAGTGCGTGCGATGCGATTGCGATAAGTCAAATCCCTATGTAATCTTATGGACGTTTGACTTAATGCATAGGGATTTGACTTATCGCAATCGCATCGCACGCACTAACCGCATTGGTTTGCGCAAGGCTTTAAGGATCTCCCAAATCAAAGCGATTTTGCAGCCACAGTAGTGGCAGAAACGCTGTCATCGCAACGAATTTCTATGAATTCAGTAGGATTGAGTTCCGGTTTTCACTGTTTCTCGTTCGATTTTATCGATGCGATAAACGGTGGAAAATTATTTACAAGGAGAAGAAGAAAAGAAGGGAAGAACACCGAATTCGCAAAAAGAAAAAGAAGTGGCATGAGAAGCGCTCGTTTGAGGAAATAGAGAAGTGCCATGACAGGAACGAGATTCGGAAGTTTTACGAAAAGGTAAAAAGATCCTGCCAAGGTGGCAAACCCCGAACTCAAGCCTCTAAAGACCAGCAGGGAAACATAGTTATAGAGTCACAGTCGCTACTGAGAATCTGGAAAAAACATTTCTGCAGACTGCTTAACGGCGATGAGGACACAAATTCCGCTGTCAGGCAGATTGCCCCATTCAGCTTGGACGATGATCAAGAATGCCGTCCTCCCGACCTATACTCTGTCCAACAAAGATTGTCAGTACAGGGAAGATAGGACGTTGGCATCTCACTTTGGCTGCAACATATTGCATAAGTCTATCACACGTGAAAGCTCTTTCAGCGTTCCCATAGCATGTATAAAAAATCATACTAAATCGCTTCAAAATGAGAGAGAAAAGTACCAGCGCTACCACTTTTGCTTTTTAATTTCACAATTACGATTTAAACAAAAATTTGATCATCTTTTTCCACACCACCATGAGGTAAGATAATAGGTGCGTTTTTTTTTTAAAAGGTATCCACAATATTTCACCAAACAAACACTTTGTAATAATAATACACTCTTTTATCAATTTTGCACTTCACTTCTTTGAACACAATTTCCCACAACACAAATACTTTGTAATAATAAAACACTTTTTTATAATTAAACACTTTCTTGTGATCAAACACTTTTTATAAATCACTTGCACTTCACTTATTAACAAAACAACCCGAATAACGAATCCTTCCTGAAAGACAGTTGTAATCAGTGGCGACACACGTGCATGAAAATAATATTGTCGTTCAATATATTTTTCATTTCCAACGTCCCACATCATTTTTCATAATGGATTCAAATGGCTTTTCTGTACAACCAAAGTGAGAAATATCATTATATAGTTGCATTATAACGTATTTGCACACAAAAGAAAAAAGTAAAACAACATACACTGATGGCAGTACTTACATATTAAATTTATCTCAAAAGCTTCAGAAAAGCATTATTTTTCAAAGTTCTTTAACAAACTCTGAAGGAAGAGTTGTATTATTTCGGTCAAATTTGGTCATGGCAACGCCGTCTGAATGTACGCATCAGTGTTACCGCGGGCTCAAATTTTGACGAGTCCCAGTGGCTGAAAAAATGAGTCCTTTTGAAAAAAAATGAGTCCCTTCTGTTTTTTTTTAAGTTCATTTTAATAATACAAAAAACCTATATATTTACATATATAGTAAGTAGACATAAATAATAAAAATAAAATAAATTAAATTCATAAAAAAAACAAAAAAAACAATTCACATTGTGCTTACAAAAATATCACAATAAACATCTTAAAAAATTTTTTTTTTATTTGAGTCTCTTGTTTTAGTTTTTAAGTTCATTTTAATAATAGATACAAATAATTAATATACTGAATGTGTGCGGGTCAAAAATCAAAATTAAATACAGCACACGGATGTAAGCAAGAATATAAGAAAAATATAAAAAAGATGACAAAGACAATTGACAAAGAAAATATTGTTTTTGCTTTCACTCAAACAAAGCGCCCCTATGAGTGAATCAAAGAAAATGTTTGAATGCTGACACAGCGTTCAGGTGTTCAGGAGTGAAATAAAAGCTACGTTTACACTATGCATTCTTCTCAAAATTAGTTTTGTCTACAAAATTTAACAAAGCTTTTGAAAATATTAATTAACGTTGACTTCAGAGTAAAGATGAATGATTTGTATAGAGGTAACTTGGATTCGTAAAAAAATGACCCAAATCTAAATTTTGTGAGTCCCCGAGCCAAGTTAAAAAAAATTAGTCCCTTTTGGCACTATAGTGTCCCCGCGGTAGCACTGGTACGCATTCTCATTGCACTCAGCAAATAAACGAGGGTTGACGGTTGAATAGCAAAAGGGCCAACTATAATGCACTTAGCTCAGCTTAGGCTAGTGTCAAAAACCAGACGAAAAGTTTCCGAAAGTGTTCGTTAAACAAAGAGCAACTATAATGGATTCTGGCTACTTAACATGTAAACATGCGTTGAGCTGATTTGAGTTCAGTTGATACCACAGAAGAGATACACAAAAAAAAGGCAAACCACACCACACAATGTAGACAAATGGCAGTTGCGGAGCAAGAGAAGTGTTTTTTTTCTCTCTTCTTTTCTTCCCCTATGGTTGATACGCTTTAAATTTGACATTTACGTAAGTTCGAGCCAATCCAATGGCTCTTGCTTAATTGCGCGAAAGTGAGCGAAATTTAACGAAACTGAGTAGAACGTCTATTATAGTTACTGTCATATAAAATAGTGTATTGGCTCGCTCGCGTAAGTAGGCGTAAGTTCGGCAAAGTGCATTATAGTTGGCCCTAAACACAAGTCATTCTGCCATCGACTGTGTGGCAGACAAGTTGTATGGGGGACTATCGCAAAATTTTTATTAAAACTACATGAAAAACTCATAGGTAGGTAAGTGGGTTGTTTTTATTTCAGTGGGCGCTACGTACATTATTACTTGTGTGGTGTCCTGAGTGCGTTGACAGGCACCACAGTTTCGAAAAAAGCTCTCCCATAAGGCCTGTACTGACAATCTTTGTTGGACAGAGTATAGAAGAAGTTAAGCTTGCCATATGCAAACTTAAATCAAATAAGACTGCAGGTGCAGATGGCCTTGATACCGAACTTTTCAAGGCAGCTGGAGACCAGTTGGAAAGGAGCATGCACCAGCTGGTCTGCATGATATGGTCGGAAGAAAGCATGCCCGATGAATGGAACCTCAGTATCGTATGCCCGATCCTTAAGACGGGAGACCCTCACAATTGCACCAATTATCTACAGAGGGATAAGCCTCCTTAACGTCGCCTATAAGATCTTGTCTGCTGTAATATGTGAACGTCTGAAACCCCACGTCAACAACTTTATAGGTCCTTATCAATGTGGTTTTTGACCAGAGAGGTCCACAATAGACTAAATCTTCACATTACGGCAGATCTTGGAAAAAACCCGAGAACATAACATCGATATTCACCATCCCTTTATCGATTTCAAGGCAGCGTATGACAGTATCTACAGAGACGAGCTGTACAGAGCCATGTCTAGTTTCGGCATCCCTGCAAAACTCGTACGACTATGCAGGATGACTTTGGAGAATTCACGCTGCTCCGTCAAGGTCGGTAAAGAACTCACCGAGACCTTTGATGTCGAAAAAGGTTTTAGGCAAGGCGACAAACTGTCATGCGATTTCTTCAACATCATACTTGAACAGATTGTAAGAAACTCAAACGTCAACACCAGAGGAGCAATCTTTCAAAAGTCTGTACAATTACTCGCCTATGCAGACGATATTGACGTAATGGGAAGAAAGAAGCGTGATGTCATAGGTGTTAGAAGCGGCAAAAATAGGTTTGATGTCTAATGAAGGTAAATCGAAGTATGTGTTGTCATCAAACAAGTATTTGGACAAAATGTCAAAATAGACAGACATAACTTCGAGGTAGTACAGGACTTGGTCTACCTAGGATCCACTGTAGACACCGACAACATCAGAGCGGAGATCAAACGGAGAATAACTCTTGCCAACCGTTGCTTTTTTGGGTTAAGAAGGCAATTGAGAAACAAAACCCTCTCCAGAAAAACCAAGGTAACCTTGTATAAGACCTTAATCATCCCAGTCCTGCTTTACGGCGCGGAGGCATGGACCTTATCGAAAGCGGATAAGCAAACTCTTGGTCGTTTCGAAAGAAAAATTCTCCGAATGATCTTTGGTCCCGTATGCGAAGACAATGTGTGGAGAAGAAGATACAACAACGAGCTGTATGAGCTGTTCCGCGGCATGGGCATAGCCAGAAGAGTACGCATCGGAGCGGATGGACCCAAACCGGCTCGTCGGGTGTTCGAAAGCACATTGCAGGGAAATCGCGGAAGGGGAAGACCTCGTCATAGGTGGCGCAATCAAGTGGATGAAGACCTCAACCGACTTGGAGTGCGCAACTGGAGAGAGCTCGCCCCAAATCGAAGTCGTTATAGAAGGATGTTGGTTGAGGTCCCGGTTCACCCCGAACTGTAGTGCCCACCTAAGTAAGTAAGTAAACGGTGGAAAATGGAACGAAATTCTATGAATTAAGTAGGATTTCGTTCCATTTTCCACCGTTTATTGCTTTTATCGAGGCGATAGTTATAGAACCGGTGCCCCTGTTCCGTAACTATCGCCTCGATAAAAGCAGGCGATAAACGGGCGAAAATGGAACGAAATCCTACTAAATTCATAGAATTTCGTTCCATTTTCCACCGTTTATCGCCAAGGCGATAGTTACAGAACAGGGGCACGGGGCACAGGAGCGTCAAGAAGCATTCTCAAACCGTTCCATAAGTGCAAAAAGATCGCTTCTAATGATTTGAAGTAAAAATGCATTCCAAAATCCCTGATACCTGTAACTCAAATATCAAAATGAAAATTTTTCTATAGGAGTATTTCGTGAGAGCTATAGGTGATTTGTTCACACGAAGGTTGAGTAGAACAATTTTGGGTTAAATGCGCGCTCCCCCGAGTGAAACCAATGGAAAGGGACAAAATTGTTTGAAAACGCGATGTCTATCTTGCCACGTCAGCGTGGATTCTACCAAATATAGCTATTTAAACGTAAATTGAAGGCTGAATTTGTCGCTGCTGCAACTACAAAAACGCCTTGGTTTGGATGAGTTTGCCATGCGCTTTCGGCTTGAAATAAAAAAAAATTTGAGTAATTTGAAGCCAATAGGCGTTTTTGTACAACCTGTTGGATATACTAAGTTTGATGGTCTGTTGTTGCCAGCGTAGACGATGGACGCAATCGTAGAAGTTATGATTTTACTTACAGCTACAATCCGCAACAAAAATCCATCCTGGCTCACAAAATACTTTTTCTTTTGCCTTAATTTTATTTTGTTGCATTTTTTTTATGAAAAATTTATATTTCAAAGTTCACATTAGAATCGTTCGTTGAAGCCCCTGGTCGTCCTGTGGTCGCCACAAAACGTTTTTTGAAAAATCTAAACTCGCTCTGAATGTCAAACTGAGTGTTTTTAGCCCTGTGCCGAGATTTACAGCCCGATTCTGTCCGAAGTCACTGATGACTCACAAATCACAACTTTTCAAAAGAGTCACAATTTTCCATTCAACACTCAAATTGTGATGTGGTTCTCAGCAGGTCATAACGTTGCATTGAGACTTGTGACATTTTGCCAGAATCGGGCTGTTAGCTGATTGCACTTTCTCGAGAGTGAGCGAAGTGAGTCACTTTCAATTGAAAATCGATTTAGCTTAAGGAATTAAGTGACTGAGTTAGTGCAATTGGCTCTCAGATTACTCACTTATGTCGCTTTCCATTGGTTGCACTCGGTGAAGCACTCACTTAAAAAACCAATGGAATACCAAAAAAATTTTCTGCCCAGTGCCCCTGATCTGGAACTATCACATATCGATGTTATCGATCGATCGAGAAACAGTGAGAAGCGGAACAAAGTCCTACTAAATTCATAGAATTTCGTTCCAATTTCCACCATTTACCGCCGGCTTTTATCGAGGAGATAGTTGCAGAACAGGGGCACAGTTTAACGTTTCGTCTTGGTATGATTGAAACACCTATGGCTCATACAAAATATTCCCGAAGCAAAGTTTTCTTTTTTGAGTTCAACGTATTAGTACTTTTTGAGTGGATTCTCTTTTCAAATCGCTATGTGTCTGTCACTTCTCAGAATCTTGGGATGCGATCTTTTAGCACCAATGGAACGGTTTGAGAATGCTTCTGGACGCTCCCGAACGGTTTTTTTTTTGTCCAATGGAAAGCGATATTAGCATTTCAGCAGCGACTTCTCACCAGAGAGAAGAAATAAATTAAAGGCCACCCCTTAACATCTCTTGCCGCACTTTAAATTTGGGCTGAATTTCCTCTCAACTCGCCCTGGGGTTTTTTAGGACTGGAAACCCCAGTTTTTTTTTGACAACACATATAGTAGCCGGGTTTTATTGGGAATATGTGCCCCTGCTCTGTAACTACCGCCTCGATAAAAGCAGGCGATAATGAATGAGAATCCGAAACCTCAGAAGAAAACAATCCAGTCACATACAAATGCAACGAAAACAACACTGGTTGGCTCCTCCGATGATTGCCCACCTCGTCGCGATGGTGCGGCTCAGCTCAAGTAGGTGATTCTGTGAACTCAAGAGCTATGCCAGAGGATGCAACTTTGGTGTATTACCTCTATTGCTTGTGCGGTTTCCCATGCTGCAAAGGTCTGAGAGGAGAAAAGACGAAACCAAGAGACGATCATTCATAAGATCCGCAGTTGTACGAGGATGGTGTTAGCCGAGCTGACAGCCACTTTAACCTAATCTAATCTTACATTAAAAATAAATAAACAAATAGAGTGGCGCAACAGAGCGACGAGCCCCTGGGCCTAGCGCTTTTCTCACAACCATTCCTTGTAAGGGAATGGAAGGGACCTACAATTTTCTGCCAGTTCCGAACGGCTAATCGAGAAAGCGTTTTTCATGGCAATGAATAATAACGGAGGACTTGCCAATTCCACGCGAAAGGCGATACCCGTGGAAAAAACATTTTTGCCTCTATTGGGATTCGAACTCGAATCTCTGGATTAACAGGCGGACATGCTATCCATCACACCACGGGTACCACCTACCATTGGTTGGCCTCATACACGGAACAATCCAAAAGCGGGAGGTTTGCCAACGCATTCTCAGGCCAACGAAGCGAACCCCACAAGCGGATCACTAGTGTGAAGATGTTAAGTGGGAGCCTTGTGATTCCTTCAATATCACAATGCTCGTAGCTTCGAAAAGAAAGAAAGGAGAAGATATGTACAAGCTGATGATTTCTGTTTCCTGCTCCAATAAAGTTGCTAGTTAATTAGAAGAAAAAACTTACGATTTTATCATCTACGATATTATATTTTTATGAATTTTTATTATTTCTCTGCAGAACTTGCCTCTTCCTCGCTGCTTTTTGGCTTATGACGCGGTCTTTTCGATGGTGGGCTGGAATTTTCCTCTTCTTTGTCACTTTCGTCACATTTGATTTTAACGTCCTCTTCACGCCTCTTTCGTACCACCAGCCACTTAGTGAGTTTATTTGTTGGAATTTTCTTCTTCGGACACATGTCGATTGGTTTGTTACAATCATCCGACTTGTTCCGAGAATTGTTTACCAAATTAGACACTTGATGCCATTCAAGCTTCGTTGCTGGTCGCAATGCAGCCAAAGCCTCTTTATCCGAGACACGCTTATAGTTCAGCCAATTCTAAAAAATTCATCTTATGAGCTACACCACGGGAAACAATAGTTTTAATATGACTTACGCTAATTTGTTCGTCTGTCTCCAGAATAGCCGGCATTCGGTGGTGCAACCAGGACAGTAATTTTGTTGATTCAAATGTAATCACGGTATAACTAAAAATCTTATCACCATTTTCATCCTCCCAAATATCAAACAAACCAGCTAACTTTAGTAGATTCACTTTACCACTTGACCAGGTGTTGCTGTCATAGATTTTCACTCCTTCGCTTTGAGGCATGTACAAGTAGTATGCTTCCCTTGATGATGGTTTAGCAGTCTTGGTAGTCTGCCATTCGTAAAAGCCTTCACATAGTATAACGCATCGCTGGCCTTTCTGGAAGGGTCCCCGGTAAAGCTTTGATTCCAGCATATGCTCTAATCGACAGTTGTTTGTGGTCAACCCATGCTTCCGATAATCACCCTGTATGGGACCACATCTCTGAAGATCCATCATTTAAAAACGAAATTAAAAAACTTCTTACCTTGTGCCAAAAGGGAATCATACCCCACATCATTGGAACAACTACTCTATCTGGACATTCACCTCCATCGGGGCTTCTGAAATGTTCTCCTGAAACAAGAACTGGTGTCACATCTGTGGGTGCAATATTGTACGAGGATTGGTACTTCTTGCCACTATTAAATTCCGATCTCCATTCTGGTTGTTTGGTGGGCGTCTCTTTGTTTTTCTCATCGTCCAAATTAAAATTATTGTCTCTGTACTGACATGAGTGGACTATTTGATCTGGATCAAGTGTTCTGTAAAATGTCAACGATTTTCATGAAAATATTAAGGAAAACCGTAATATATTTCAAACTTACAAACATGTTCGACCGCACATTGTTTTAAAATTTTGGATTTGTTTTGTATTTTGTTTTTCTCTGATCTCTGGTCAGCGCTTTAAAATTATTCCTTTTTCACAAGAATATTGGTGTTGATGTTGGTGGGATGTTTATAAATTTTTCTAATACAGGGAAATAACGGAACGTCAGATTTGCTGAATAACGAAGAGAAGTACTGCCAGGCTAAAATCTTTTTTATTTATTTACAACAGGCATGTTGTAGATTTTGTATTTCGCTTATCAAGTTCATCAAGATCTAGATCACAAGGCAGAATCAGAGAGTCAACTATGAAAAATCATTTTCATTTTTCCCATTAGCTGAACTCAGTCGACAACCATCCACCGAGAATTATCGTCAACATTTTTTTTTTCAATTAGTTGCACGGAATCTAACTTTTTCAATTTTTCTGGTTTTTCATACTGAAGAACGTCGGAAGTTTTGGTCAAAACTGACAAAGAGTGAAAGTCTACTGCTACAGAGGAGAAGCGAAAAGCAATTGTAGCTGAATACAACTCTTGCAGCCCGATCCTGCTCAAAGTCACCGATGTCTCAAAGGTCACAACTTTCCAGTAGAGTAACTTTCCACTCAACACTCAAATTGTAAAAGGGCTGTCATTCAAATAAGACACTCAGCCCGATTGTGCCCCATCCTCGGTCCGATTATGACCACTGCTGAAAACCGCATCATCTGTGATTGCTATGAAAGTTGCTAGACGCAACACAGCAGTCCTACAATCAGCTCAACTATGGCTTTTACCATTTAACACCAAAACAAATGATAGCCACCTGCATTTATTTATGTCTAGTGGTAAATTTTATTGCTGAGCTGATGATAGAATTGCTAAGGCCGGCCACTGACTACACAATATAACTGTGCAAACTGGAGTTTGCGCAGTTATATTAGGCGTGTTTTTTTTTAACCTAGTATATAGTACAGCATTCGAGTTAAAAAAAAACGATCCGTCCACAGTATTTTCAGTACTATTTTCAGCAACAAGATGGAGCTCAACGTCAAAGCTTGCTGCTACTTTTCAAAGCTCTCTGTGAAATTCAAGATGAAACAAAATCAAATTCATACTAGGTTTGTTTCGTTAATTGTTCTATCAAATGAATAACGATACCAAGCCAGGTATGAATTTGTATTTTTTTTTTTCTTATTTTCCATACTTACAGCTCTTTTTGCTATTTTTGGAGGCATCGTCCAGCAGTGAAGAAAGCTCTATGTCAAAGTCAGCTGTTTTGTTGAAAAAAACTTTCGGGTATGTTCGGGGAGTATGTAAAAAGATATTAAGAACTAATCTTTGATGAGATTTTCCATTGGCAAACAGAATCAATTTATTTTTTATCCAAACCTGTGGTAAAGCAATTTTACACGATTGACCAGTCTTTTCGATAGTTTTAGAAAGAAAATAAGTTGATTCTATTTACAAAACCGTGAAATTGAACTATAATATTCCGCACAAATAAACACAACCCAAATTAAATTAAGTTGAAACACGTACTAGCAATACTTGAATTTCTATTGAAGAATGTTTAATTTTCATACATATATCTTTCCCTTTTGACCATTTTTTACTGCTTTGTTTGTTTGTTTGATTTGTTTTTTTCTTGCATTGGGCTATATTTTTTATTCAAATAATTCTATGAGTAAGGCTATTAGCTTCAGCAAAAAAGAACTAGTGCAAAATTCTGTATTATATACACCACCAGGTAAGAAACAGGGCAAAAATTCAATATGAATATAGTTTTTATTTCTTTAATTTTTAATCGAGAGAAAAAATTTCTTTGCGAATACCACATTTTTTTTGAACACGTCCTTTCGAAAAAGCTTTGATGAACTGGAATCATTGGTGGCGCCATCTTATTTTCAAAGCTGGAAACTATCAATCCACAGCAATGCCATCCCTGTTTTCACTGTGGAAAATTACGACAGTAAAATGATTTGTTGTTGTTCCCCAAGGGAAATTTTTACTGTACTATATACTAGCATAAAAAAAAACACGCCTATTGTGTTGTGAATGGGGTTGTTTGCGCTGTTTGTGCAGTTAACTGTGTAAAAATCAAAACTATTTTGATTTTTGCTCAAGTCTGCAAACTTGTGCAGTTATTTTGTGCGGTGAATGGCAAAAACTGTACAAACTGCTCAGTTGTAGTGTTTTTTCACAGAGTGTACATTGATATTTTGCGGAGTTTTTATAAATTATGTATACAGAGAGCGTGTTTTTTACACATGTTTACAGAGAGGAAACTTTTTTAGACTAAGAACTGTGCAGTTCACTTGTATCGTGTGTGGCGAAATTTGAATTGCGTAAAATGTCAGTTTGCGCAGTTATATTGTGTCGTCAGTGGCCGGCCTAAGTTGCGACAAAAACTCATATTTAACTCATTCAGTTAACTTGGTTATTGTGAATGGCAAACATTTAATTGTCTTTTCAAAAATCATCTCTGGCAATACCCAATAAAATATTTCCCCAAAAAATTTCCCTGTCTTTTGTCTGCGATTTGCCTGTCATCTTTTTATGCGAAACAAAAATTCCAACCTCAAAAAAACCGACGGAGTCATTTTGTTGGTCATCCCAATTATATTTATTCGCGAACAATTTAAAGTCCTTAAAACTCATAACTCCGTAAAAAAAAATGTCGATCCTCGCATACAATGGAGGTTGTGTCGTAGCCATGCGTGGCAAGGATTGTGTAGCAATCGCTACTGATCGCAGATTCGGTGTCCAGGCACAAACTATTGAAACCGATTTCGAAAAGGTATTTCAAATCAACCCACGTATGTACCTTGGTCTGGTGGGGCTTCAGACCGACATCCTCACAGTAAGAGATCGTCTAGCATTCCGTAAAAATCTCTATGAGTTCCGTGAAAACCGTGAAATGGTCCCCAAACGATTCTCGGCTATGCTTTCGAGTTTTCTCTACGAACATCGTTTCGGGCCCTATTTTATTGAGCCTGTTATTGCTGGACTAGATCCTAAAACTCAGGAACCATTTATTTGCAACATGGATCTGATTGGATGTATCAATGAACCCGATGATTTTGTTGTTGCTGGTACTTGTGGCGAACAGTTGTATGGTATGTGCGAAACCCTATGGAAACCGGATTTGGAGCCAGAGCAGTTGTTTGAGGTCATTTCACAGGCAATGATCAATGCATTTGACCGAGATGCCATCAGCGGTTGGGGCGCCACAGTCTACATCATCGAGAAGGACAAGACTACCGTGAAAACTTTGAAAACACGAATGGATTAGAGCAGCAGAGTTGCGCATTTTTTCTGCTTTTTTTTTTTTGGTATTTTGAAATAAAAACAATTGTCATTCATTTTAGAAAAGTCTGTTTATTTCTTGTGGGACAAGTGTAGCATCTTTTTATATATAAATAAACAACTCCAGAGGAAAATAGGTACTCGATCTTTTAATTTAGTTTTCTAAACTCTTGATGGCCATTTGTAGGGCTCCTTCTCTTGTCTTCGCTCCACCGATAAAGCCATTGTGGTGTACGAAAATCAACTCGGGGATATCGGCTATTTTTGATAAGTCTTCATCTCGTAAGCCTCTCCAACTCTCCGATAGGAACTTTCTACATACAAAGCTGGACGGTGTGTTGGGAACACAAATAACTCGCCAGCTGTCCGGTCTTTCGTTAAACAGAACATACTTGGGAACACCTTCGATGTTGTATTCTTTTTCCAGGGCCGCTAAATGGTGCTTCCATGGGCAAAATTGTTCTAATTCTAGAATCTCTCCTGATGCATGGATTTTTTTTGCATTTTCTATTGCATGTCTTACGCAATCCCGAGCCTTTATCCAAGAGGTGGCAAAGCTTAGCACGATTTCAGTGAATTCCTGCCCAGCTTTTACCATTGCCTCTTGGAAAATGTCATCAAGATTGTACTCAACTACTTCCCATGATGGATTCAAGTTGCCGATTCGTGCACTCAAGTGTGTAGAGATGGTATATAGGGGTTCGCCTTCGAACATTGGTACACCATTATCGATGGCGTCGATCTCTTGAATCAGACTCTTGTAAATTTGCTTGTAGACAGCATTAAGATCAGAATCAGATAGTGGTTCAACGCCCTTCTTGTCTACAATTGCTTTGATAATTTCTTCGCCGTAAAAAGTGTAGATGAGACCCGCTGAGCTAAGTCTGGGAACAGAACATTTGAATTTGACTTTGATCTGTACAAACTAAGTATAACATACCTTATTTTGAAATTGTCGCCCATTTCTGGCCTCAAAGAACTGAAAGACTCCTTGAACGTCTGTTGGTGGTGATCATAGCGCTTACTTTCATGATCAAAAATTCCTCCAACATCAATAACCATGTCACATTCTTCTAACACTTTATAGTCACGACTACGGATGATTTTTGCATCAGAATAGGCGGGTAGTTGTTTAATCATAAAGCAAGCCAAAACTTCGTCACAATGAAATGTCCCACTATGGGTTCCAATGGTAAACTGGTCAGTTTTGGTTTTTTTTGAACTGCTTCCGTTACTGGACATGATTAACTTGGAATACTTTTTAGGAAAATGAGAATTGGGTGATAAAAAGGCCCGTGCTACAGAATTTAATAAACAGAAGTTTGTTTGGGAGAAAGTGCGGATTTTGAAAAGTGCCATGTGATGGTTAACCAAATGCCGATGCAGATGTAACCGCAGAAATTAGCTTTGACGTTTGGTTAGAGCGCGTTTCGTACAGCAATTCGATTTATTAAATAAACTTGTGGTTTTTTTTACAAATCCGTGAAACAAAATGTGCAGTCGTGATATTTGTGTTGTAATGGTGGATTTATGGTGGATTTACATGCATCTGCAAGTGCAGATGAAAATCGGAAAAAAAAACAAGATGTAAAATTCATACTTGTCTGATAGAGAGGGAACGAACTTCCTAGTTATGGTTGCAGATGAAAAATTATGGGTGCAGATGAACATGTTCCACCATAATCCTATTCGTCTCTCTTTTTAACCTTTGTGCTTTGTAATCTTCATCCGTCTCGCTTTACTTTTCTGCACTTCCGCAGTTGCAGATGCATGTAAACCCAGCATTACATGCATCTGCATCTGCAGATGAAAATCGGAAAAAGACACAAGATGTAAAATGTATACTTGTCTGATAGAGAGTGAACGCACCATCTGCACTTCCTTAGTTATGGTTGCAGATGAAAAATTATGGGTGCAGATGAAACGTGTTCATCTGCAACCATAATTTTTCATCTGCAACCATAATCCTATTCGTCTCTCTTTTTAACTTTTGTGTTTTATAATCTTCATCCGTCCCGCTTTACTTTTCTGCACTTCCACAGTTTCAGATGCATGTAAATCCAGCATAACGCTGTGTCTCCACTTGCTTTAAATTTATAGCAGAAGGCAGGAATATGATGACACAAGAAAGCAGAGCAACTGCCAAATTTTGTGTTGTGGGCATTTTGCAGCATACTTTTTTACATCAAATACAACAACGAAGTAACAAAATGGTGGAAAAACATATGCGGACAACAGTTTCTTCTGCTTTAGTAGCTGCGATAGATACCCTGCTATAAAAGTATGCTATCTATTGCATGCTATGAAGATAGAGCTGCTATAATGATGATATGCTATATTCAAAGGCGGCTGTAACAGCTGCGATAGATTTAAAGCAGGTGGCGACTAGGGGTAAAGGCCTTGACCCATAGAATCCGTTGCGTCCGTTCGCTGCCGGATTTAACTGACAGCTCGATTAAATACACACGATCTTATGACAGGTGACCCATAAGCATCGGATGCAACGGACGCAACGGAAAAAGTAGCCCAACTTTTAACTTTTGCGTTCGGCAGAACTCATGACATGCGCAGTCAAAACCAATTTGAAATTTTTTCTTTAAACCGCAACGAATTCTATGGGTCGCCCCAATCCGTTGTGTCCGGTAAAACTCACTGCTGTCAGTTGAATCCGGCAGCGAAAGGACGCAACGGATTCTATGGGTCAGGGCCTTAATGTAAATAACAAACCGATTCAGTCCAACTTTCCAGTAGAGTGACAATTTTTCATTCAACACTCTGCAGTTCACCAGGTTGTGACCTTTGGACCAAATAGGGATGTTATTTATAAAATTAGATAGATATATATCTATCTATCTATAAAATTAAGTTTACACGAGATGTTTCATGAATTTGATTCAAATTTCTTCTGTGAACGCTATGTGAGAAAATGTCAAATTCTTCACATCGTCTTACTTGTATATCGTTCAAAATAAAATACTGAATTCATACTGTAGTCGCACTGAATTTATGTAAAGTATTTCCCTTGTAAAAGTTGACGTCTCTTTTACCAGCTGCTGGTAAGCTCACACAGAGAATATGGATTAAATAGTCACTTCGTCTTGGTATGAATATTCCAGTCCAAAAATAAAAGAGCTTATGATGAGCATTGAGCATTTCATTGATGGCGAAATTTTGCTGACAATGTTTAACAATATCAGGAGACAACTTATTGATAACACATCGATTTTAAAAGAAAATGGTGAATGCTTGGTTCCTAAAAAGATTATATTGCTTTGTTTTGCTACTCAGAAAGTGATTGGTAAAAATTTTAAAAAAAAAAAAAATCAAACGGCTAGTTGATGTGAACAAGACATAATCCGTTTCCATACAAAATACACTAAATACTCGCTGAATGCTGCCAATCGAATGACAGATTTGCAAACAAATCAAACTGAACTTATTTCAATTTCAAAAACACCGCTTGAAATTTTGTATTTAAACTTTTTTCAACAATAAAAATTGGTTTTGTACAATGCAAAGACCACGACGAACTACAGAATTTGAGACTCCATCAACAGCAGCCCGACAATCTAGGTAAGTTCAAAACACTTTTCTATAAACATTTATATAAAAAAAGCAAACAAACAATCGTAGGCCAAGTCGTCTGCAGCCACCTGCCCGACGACCATCAGCTCGTGATGGTTCTCTCACTAGAAGCTCTTCAGTTGAGCCTCTCCACTTATTGCCTGCAGGTACAGGCAATCATCTGGCAGTGCCAACTTCAGGTAAACGACAGAGAAGCAGTAGCGTAAGCAATGCACGTACTCCACAAAGAACCCCAACACGCATAACACCTTTGAAGGTGTCCCAATTAACCAATGAAAAGCAACGAGCAACGCAAGTAAACGATAAACGATGGGTTCAAGAGCAAGTTGTTAAGATCACCGAATATCTTAAAACAGTTGATTGTGGCATTCCAACAGATTTCCTCAATCGCGGAGGACTAAAAAGTATGTCAACGAAGCAGTTCATTGGCTTGGTCAACTATTTTCTTAAGTTTGTTGCTGGAAATAAGTTTACAGTAGGTGCCAATCATGTAGAATCGATTAGTAAGATTCTTGACCAGATTGACTATCCTTACACAGTAAACAAGTCTTGGTTGAAAACCCCCACAGTTCCGCATGCGTTTGGTAATGCTGTCATATTGCTTTCGTTTTTTATGGAGTTTATTCCACCGGCGGATAATGTGAAAGCCTTCAAGAAGAGCTACTTAATCATCAGTGAAGAGTTCCCGGACATGGAGTTCGCAGTTAAGCTCTCAGACATGGCTGAGGAAGGCTTTGATTTGTGGAATAACCAGAAAAAAGAAGAATTCGAAACACTGCAAAAGACGGCATTGGAAAATTTGATCTTCAAAAAGGTCTCCATCCCCAGTTTAGATGCATTCGATGATGAAATCAAGTGTCTCAATGCCAAACTCGAAAAAACTGTCATTGCAAAAGCAGTAGTCCAGGACGAGGAAGAATATGTCCTCTTGAAAAAAGAACTAAAGACGAATCAGAGAAAAATTGCCAAGCTGCTTAAAGTGCGCCAGGAAAATCAGAAAAACATTAACTCACTCGAGTCGAAAGTCAACTCACAGGAAGAACAAATCGCTAAGTTGCAAACATTCATCGAAAAGATCAGAAATGTGGTCGCCACGCAGGAAGTATCAATCGAAGAACGTAACAGACTCATCGAAGAAGTCAGTCAATTGCAATACATTCTCAAGACAAAGAAACAATCTGTGTGTGATCTCCAGGAAATGGATAACCAGTCGCAAGTCCTACTCTCGAGACACATCAAGCAGTTGACCGAAAAAATTGCCAAATTCAACAGTTCTACTCGACAGATAAAGTTGGATCCGGAGGACTTGTATGTAGACATTGAATCGCTGTGCTTGCATCAGAATTCGGACATAGAATTGCATGATCAAATTGTCGCAATTAAAGATTCCCTCAGAAAGCTACAAAAGCACTTAGCTTCTAGAAAGGAAGAACTCTCTAAGCAAAACGAGTTCTGGGAAACGCAGATAAAGTTAATCTCCTATGAAATATCAGAATGGATTGAGCCGAAGACTCAGGAAGTAATGCAGAGTATAAAAGAAAAACAAAGGCAAATCGATGAGCTTGACAGAGAGATAATAGCTGTGAAAAATTCTACAACAAACCGCATGAATGAACTTTCGCAGATGGTAAAACAATCAGCGGCTACTATTGATTCACTTAAAGAATCCATCGAGAAGGCAAAAGAGGAGACTCATAAGATCGATGAGGAAAATAAAGCAATGATGGCATTGGTGAGCGAAAGATTTGAAAACTTTTTCGCAGAGAAAGACGCTCGGTTGAAGAAATTTCAAGAAGCTCTACAACATTTTCAAAAGAAATTATCTGAAATTAAGTCTGCTTTGAAATTATAAGTGAGGGCTTTGTTTAGTTATTATGTAGTTTTTGTTTCTGTTCAATAAACTTTAAGTTTGTTCTAAGTTTTTCTTCTTGAGCTTTGACTACTTTTTTTCTGAAAATGGTGATCTCCTAATTATGGACTCGTTCGTTGAACTTTACCCCGGGTTGACCCAGGTTTCCTTGACAACCCTCTGAATTATAAAAAAAACCTGTGTTTTCCAGTCCTTGAAAAACGTTTTAGCCACAAAATCAATACACATCCTTGTCATTTGAATAAAAACACATGCCATTTTGGTGGGCATTACAGTTCGGGGTGAACCTGGGCCTCAACCAACATCCTTCTATAACGATTTCGATTTCGGGCGAGCTCTCTCCAGTTTCGCACTCCAAGTCGGTTTAGGTCTTCATCCACTTGATTGCGCCACCTAAGACGAGGTCTTCCCCTTCCGCGATTTCCCTGCAATGTGCTTTCGAACACCCGACGAGCCGGAGCGTTTGGGTCCATCCGCTCTACATGGCCCAACCATCGTAGCCTCGCGATGCGTACTTTTCTGGCTATGCCCATGTCGCGGTACAGCTCATACAGCTGGTTGTTGTATCTTCTTCTCCACACATTGTCTTCGCATACGGGACCAAAGATCATTCGGAGAATTTTTCTTTCGAAACGACCAAGGGTTTCCTCATCCGCTTTCGATAAGGTCCATGCTTCCGCGCCGTAAAGCAGGACTGGGATGATCAAGATCTTATACAAGGTTACCTTGGTTTTTCTGGAGAGGGTTTTTTTCTCAATTGCCTTCTTAACCCAAAGAAGCCACGGTTGGCAAGAGTTATTCTCCGTTTGATCTCCGCACTGATGTTATTTTCCGTGTCTAAAGCGGATCCTAGGTAGACGAAGTCCTGTACTACCTCGAAGTTATGTCTGTCTATTGTGACGTAGTGTCCAATTCATCGATTTTCTGTGTCCTTGTTTGATGACAGCATATACTCCGTTTTGTCCTCATTAACCATCAAACCCATTTTTGTCGCTTCTGTTTCAATACTCGCAAAAGCACCTATGACATCACGCTTTTTTCTTCCCATTACGACAATATCGTTTGCATAGGCGAGTAATTGTACAGACTTTTCTTACAATTATTTCAAGTATGATGTTGAAGAAATCGCATGACAGTTTATCGCCTTGCCTAAAACCTTTTTCGACATTAAAGGTCTCGGTGAGTTCTTTACCGACCTTGGCGGAGCAGCGTGAATTCTCCAAAGTCATCCTGCATAGTCGTACGAGTTTTGCAGGGATGCCGAAACTAGACATGGCTCTATAAAGCTCGTCTCTGTAGATACTGTCATACGCGGCCTTGAAATCGATAAAGAGATGGTGAATATCGATATCATGTTCACGGGTTTTTTCCAAGATCTGCCGTAATGTGACAATTTGGTCTATTGTGGACTTCTCCGGTCTAAAACCACATTGATAAGGACCTATCAAGTTGTTGACGTGGGGTTTCAGACATTCACATATTACAGCAGACAAGATCTTATAAGCGACGTTAAGGAGGCTTATTCCTCTATAATTGGCGCAATTGTGAGGGTCTACCTTCTTTAGGATTGGGCATACGATACTGAGGTTCCATTCATCGGGCATGCTTTCTTCCGACCATATCATGCAGATCAGCTGGTGCATGCTCCTTTCCAACTGATCTCTAGCTGCCTTGAAAAGTTCGGCATCAAGGCCATCTACACCTGCAGTCTTATTTGATTTAAGTTTGCATATGGCAAGCTTAACTTCTTCTAGGTCGGGAGGACGGCATTCTTGATCATCGTCCAGGCTGAATGGGGCAGTCTGCCTGACAGCGGAATTTGTGTCCTCATCGCCGTTAAGCAGTCTGCAGAAATGATCTTTCCAGATCCTCAGTAGCGACTGTGACTCTATAACTATGTTTCCCTGCTGGTCTTTACAGGCTTGAGTTCGGGGTTTGCCACCCTGGCAGGATCTTTTTACCTTTTCGTAAAACTTCCGAATCTCGTTCCTGCCATGGCACCTGTCGATTTCCTCAAACGAGCGCTTCTCATGCTGCTTCTTTATCTTTTTGAGAAGTCGGTGTTCTTCCCTTCTTTTCTCCTTGTAGATCTCGTTATACTGATCGTAAGCAGCCCTTGTTCGTTTTTGCATCAGCATTTGTCGTGCTTTTTGTTTGGCTGCATTTGCCTGCCTGCATTCTTCATAGAACCATGGGTTTCGTTTTGATGGCCGCGTGAAACCCAGAACCTCAGAGGCAGCGGTTCTGATGGCTTCTTGGCATTGCTGCCACTGGTCTTCAATGCTTAATGCTGACGGCATGGGATTCAAGGATAATTGAAGGGATACTCGATTGGAAAAGGCATTGGCAATCTCTTGCGATTGTAGCTTTCCGACGTCATATCTCTTCACAGCGTTATTTCGTGCAGGTCGTGAACACGATATCCTCATTCGTACCTTGGCTACAACAAGGTAGTGGTCCGAGTCAAAGTTGGCCCCTCGGAAAGTTCGGACATCTAACACACTGAAAGAGTGCCTTGCGTCGATCGCAACATGGTCAATTTGGTTGACGGTTAATCAAAATGTTCAATTACTTTGCAGTTTGGACTGCAAACTTTACCTACATCGTCTTCCGATTTCTAATTCAGTCTAACCCTCCTTGAAATTTATTTACTAAGCCATTGAGAATGAGTCATGGAAGACTAGTTAATAAAAGAAATCCTTGTCATTCTACTCATGGTGGTTCTCGCCTGACAAGAGAACCGTAATTCACAGGTATTAACATATATTCGGTGGTACCCTTTGGTGTGATGGTAAGCATGTCCACATGTTAACCCAGAGGTTCGTGGTTCGAATCCCAACAGAGACAAAAAAAAAATTGGCAAGTCCTACAATAGTGAATTCATTGTAATGAAAGGAGCTTTCTCGATTAACCGTTAGGAACCGGCAGAAAATTGTAGGTCCCCTCCATTCCCTCACAAGGCAATGGTTGTCAGAAATGCGCTAGGCCCTGCGGATCCTCGCTCAAGTTCCAATTCCTAGTGCATGTCGTCTCAGCTCCTGTGACAAAATTGATATGTCCGAAGAGGCTTGCTTCCAAATACCTTGCTTATATCGTTTTTCATTGACGAAAAGAGTTACTCCTTTTCTGAGAAGATCTACTCTTTTTCCATTTTTAGTGTTTCATTGGAAAAAAGAGTAGTTCTGGAGTAACTCTAAACGCCAGAGATCTACTCCCAATCGGTTGGGAGATCTACTCTGAAAATTACACACACATGCAAAAACATCTGTTGTATCAAATGTCAAATGGAAAAAAAAATGTGAAATTTGTTTGGAGATTATTAAAATTGAAAAGAAAAGAGATAGTAATTGAATATGAGTGCATAAATATGTAAATAATTTAGAATTTGTTAGTTCGCTGCATTCTTTTTTGTCATCTTCTTCGTCGTCATCCATTTCCATCCATCACCTACATGGAATTTAAAAAAAAATTGAAAAGATGCAAGTGGGCTCTTTCACTGCTTTAGTAACTACGTATCCAGTGATTAGAAACAACTGCGAAATGAGTTGAAAATTTTTCACCCCACGTAATGTAAAAATTTCAGATACAACGTTAATTTAGAATCATTTCGAAGTTTCACAATCGGCTTTTCGGAATAAAATACTAAAGATTACAAACAAAAAAGGATTTATTGCGTTTGTAGTTCACTTTTGCATTCACAGAACTAATTGAATTTTGGCTACATAGTGACTACAGAAGTGAATGCACCCAATGCTATTCATGCCAATTGCCACCAATACTACGACAAAACTGTTAAAAAATGTTTCATTGAAAAGAGTAGTTCTGCGTTTGAGAGTAGTTCTTTGTCTGCTATTATACGGAGAAATTTGTTTCATGAAACTGTTCGAACACCATAAGTGCAAAAGAGAACGAAAGTTCGAAAAAGAAAGATGGACAATGAGCTACCCTGTGTCGCATGGGCTATGGTTTGGTGAAACAGCTTTGACGTTTCTCTTTTAGTGATGTGCCAAACCGTAAAATTTACAAACCGAGTTAACCCGAGTTGGATTTTGATTAACCCGAGTTGTAACTCGAGTTAGCTAACTCGGTTTACAAAAATAAATTTGCGCTTTTTCCTTCAATACTATGTTTTGAAAAATAGAAACAAAGCAAAATTTTCAATCAAAATAAACGGATTTAATCAAAATGAGTTAAAAAAAAGTCACACAAGAAAGAAATTAACGCAATGCGCAGTCCAACTCGGTTTGACTTGACTCTGGATATTTTACAGACAATTAATTCCTAACTCGAGTAGCAATATGTACCCAAAACATTCAAACCTTCTACCTATTAACAGACGACAATCAAAAAAACAAAAAAACATCTAGTTTAACAGATGTGTGTGTTTCTGTATGCCTGCGCAAGTAACTCACTTGCTTTGATGCTTTATATACTACTACCGGTCGACTATGGACTTTATATGTATAAGTGCATTGTGTTTGGCACAGACCGCAACTAAAGAAGGGTAGTTTTGATTATGTTTAAGTGAACTCGGTCTGCTTGCATTCATTTCATTTCAACGCTTCGGTTTTTTCTTCGGTTTGCCAACTCGGTTTGAAAAAATGTAAACCGAGTCAACTCGGTTTGGGTTCAACTCGGTTTGACTCGGTTTATGATACCGACACATCACTATTCTCTTTGTCTTTGTTCGTGTTTTTGTTTATTCTGTTTCATTTGGTTCAAAAATAGGTAATAATACTAATAATAATGACTTCTTTGTTTTTCAATTGCCAATAAAAGAGGTTTTGAAGCAACCAGGCACTACTAGATAACTATTTTTCCCCAAAAATAAAAACAGCGAATGAAAGATAAAGAGAAATGTGAAACTAGTTTCATGAAACTGGATTTCATCGTATAATAACACTTGCGACACGGAATGACAGAACAAAGAAGAATTCGAAGTTGTTTCATGAAACAAATTTCTCCGTATAATAGCAGACTTTCGGATTTCAATGAAAAACGCTATTAGAAAGCAGTAGGTGTGTTTCTTTACTTTGTGCACAGGAATTCACAATCTGTCACATTTTAAGGAGTGGGGGTAAAATTCTCTCACAAACTCTCTGAAAGAGCCTAATGTCGATTTCCAGTGGTACACAAAAGCACTTTTAAAAGTGCTTTTTTGCTCGAAATACGTTACATGTAGACACCAGATCACTTTTTTTTTGCCCCGAAAAAGCACTTTTACGAATCTCGATTCAGAGGCAAGATTTACACGCACTTTCACGTACACCAACGCAAAACATTTGACGTTTACCAGTTTGCAGTTGGATTATTTTGCATTTTTGGTTAAAGGACTGTGAAAGAGAGATAAATAAAATAAATAAGAAACTATTTTGTGAAAATGGATCGCTCAATTTTAGCTGAAATTATCAAAATATTTATCAGTCGTCATCTAGTTCTGATTCCAACAAAGAAGTGTTTGAAATTCTGAAATTCCTTACACAAAACGAAAGGCATTCTGTGAATAATTTTGTTCAATGTGTAAAATTATTCGAATGAGGAGGTTTCTTCCTAGTGCATTTATTAATAAAGTTTCGAAAACATTCTTTCTATATAAATTGCAGAACAAAACAAACGGGAATAGTTGGCTGTCAAAAATAGCACACATACAATGATAAAAAAAGAATTTTGTCTTTTCTGTTCCAGTGAGCACGAAAAAAAGTACTTTTTTAGAGTGCTTTTGTTTTTGCAAAGGAAATCGACATAATTGTCTCAAAAGTAAAGAAACGGTCTTGAACAAACATTCGTAGCAACGCTTGAAAGTCTGTTTGACAGTTGCTGTATTTGTTTTGGCTGTGCAAGATTGGGCCCATTCAGTTTTCTAGTGACTACGTAGTGGAAAGTCGACTAGCTTTGTGAATGCAAAACGCACTACAAATGTAGTCAACCTAGAACTGTCAAAATAAGTACACAAAAAGACGAAACAATTGCATTTTGAGAACTTTAAATAATCTTATCTTTTAAATAAAGTAACTTTAATTACATATCTCTTCACTGCTTTCAATTTGATAAAAATTGTCGAAAAAAATTTCATTTTGCACTTTGTAATTTTTCGTGTGTTTACCCAACAGCTGATTCTCAAACGTCGGACTAACTTTGTAGCTGAAAATTTTCAACTACGTGGAAGGGGAAATTTCCACTCGTTTTGTAGTCGATTTCGACCAATCAGAAGAGTTCACTACGTAGTCACTAGAAAACTGAATGGGCCCATTGTCCACAGAAATTTTGGTGGCAGAAATTCGCAGGGTGGGGAAATTTTTTACTCTGTCGTGAGCACTCTCTTTTGTGCACTGCTACGAAAAATCGCTGTGCTGGAATGACATTAGAGTGACTTTCGCCGAATTTCGGTGCATTTCGTGCGAATTTTCAGTAAAGAAACACAACTAGTATTTCCGTTGTATTACTTGCCCATTCCCTGTGGAATTCGATATCCATTAAAGATCCTTTTTATGTGACTGGATAAATGGAAAACCAGGCCATTTTAAATGTCAGGAAGTCTTGTCATAACTTTTTAAAGATAAACAAATAAAGTTAATGAAAACCACATCTCTATCACTAACTAACTTATTCGCTTTTTACTTCAATGTTTGCAGTTCACAATGATTGCCCAATTGACTGTCAAAATCTTGCTGATCTATTTGCGTTTCACTTACGTTATTCATATCAAATAAATTAAATGTAGGCGGTGGTTGTTGTTGTTCAATTTCTCCAGATGCAGGTATCACTGGTAGGATGATTTGGGAAAATGTTTGATTTTGCTTCTGCTCAAGCAAATGCTTTTCAACATGGCCTGCAAAAAAAAAAAACATGTTACAACATTTGTAAAAATACTTTTTCGACTGTAGTTACTTTTCAGATTTCCCCGATTGGTAAATGCCTTATCACAGAGATGGCATTGATAAGGTTTCTCGCCGGTATGAGTCCTTTGATGTGACAACAAGGAAGGCAGCAACGTAAATGCTTTATCACACACAATGCATTTGAATCCCTTTTCTATTCAAGATCAATATACTCGTTAAGTTTATGTTTGATTCTATTTTATTCGTTTGATTTACCTTTATGCGTCAGTTCGTGCTGTTTCAGGTTAAATTCGAATGGGAAGGCATGTCCGCATGTCGCACAGACGTGAGGGCGTATGTTTAAGTGTACGGTATCCATGTGTTTTTTTAAATGAGAAGACTGCAGGTAGGACAATCCACATACCTCACAAACATGTCGCCTATGCTCGTGCGTTCTTAAATGCTTGATGAGATCCCGTTCAAATATAAAACTTCTCGGACACAATTGACAGCAGTAGCGTGGGGCAGAGTTAACCGTTCCTTCATTAAAGTCTACCTTATGAACGTTTCCAACGTGCGTTTTGAGACTGCCTTTTGTTTTGAAAAGCTTATTGCAAATTTCACATTCATGCTTTTTCTCATTGCTGTGAGTCTTTACGTGGCACGCCAGTGCTGTTGGTGTTGGGAAGGCTTCAAAGAAAAAAGTGGAAATTTATCAATATAAACTTGGTGATAGAGCTTAACACTGATTTGTAGAACCGTCCCGAAAACAATATCAACAGAAACAACATGATTCTCAATTGAAAGATACGAAGTGTATTTTGGGGGCAAATAAATGCGGGATTCTTTTATCAATTAAACGCAACCGAGGCAAACAATGTTTTGAAATAGTAAATTCAAATTTTTTATATGGCAGCGTTTCCTAAAACGGAACTTTGCAATATGTAACGGCAAATTGTGTAGGACCATTACATTACATAGTTTGCAACAAGCATAAAATTGTTGGTTTCTTGCAATTTTCAGATTGATGCACTAGTTGTCCATTGTTGGAGGAACCATGTGTCCAACTTATGAAGCATCGGTTGAAGCAAAGTCAGAGCTCGTATTACAAAACGCGAGACAAAATGGACAAAAATGGTACTAAAAACTACGATAGCCCAATTATATTGAATGAATCCATGAAATTGTCAGAACGATTACAAAACGACTGTCAAAAGCAGTCGTAAATGATATTGAGTATCGTTAACAGAATCGCAACTGGGTATCGCTGGTATCGTTATATTTAACATGGGCTCAGGTAAAATATCGTGATGCATCTGTGCTGATTTCCGTTGAGAATCACATCAGCTCAGAAGGTAGAAGGAGAATAATTTCCTAGTTTGAATTTTACCAGTGAAGTGTGATCAACGCCGAACGACGAACTAGGCGATCGGAAACAAAACACACATTTGATCATGTGATCGCTGAATAGAGGATTTTCATCTAATAAATGAATATGGTGTCACAACAAACCGCATAGCCCCGAAGCCCTTTCTCACAACCATACCTTTTGAGGAAGGAGGGGACCTACAACTTTTCCCGATTCCAGACGGCTAGCCGAGAAAACACTTTTCATAGAAGTGTGTAATTTCTCTCGGGGACATGCCAATTTCAAGAAGGGTGATAAGCTAAGTGTACACGATTGCCTGATCTGCAAATATTGCCAGATCTGTCAGTGAAAAATTTGTCTCGAATGGCTGACAATCGTGTACACACCAAATGAATTTGCAGAAAAACTATTTGGCTGCTAATTTGTAGACAAATATTTGCCAATTAATTTGCAGATATCTGGCAATCGTGTAGACGCAAGCTGACTACCGTGTACACACCAAATTAATTTGTTAATCAATTATTTTGAAGACAAATAAATTTGCAGATGTGGCAATCGTGTGTACACAAATTTTGTTCATTTTCTGACGTTTCTGCAAATGTCTGGCAATAAATAAATTTGCAGATCCAGTTTAAAGAACATTTGCAAATTTTTTCATTGGCAGGCAAATTTAGGTGACAATGAGGTAAAAATTGAATTTGTGTGTACACAGTTTGCAGAAATCTACAAACGTTGCAAATCTATTGCCAGCTATTTGGCCAAATTAGTTTGTCGAAATTGTCAGCCAAATATTTGGCAACAGATTTGAAGACATTTGTATATTTCTGCAAACCGTGTACATGTACAGACAAATTCAATTTTCACCACATTAGGTTTGTTCGTTGAAGCCCTAAGGTCGCCCTGGGGTCGCCATAAAGCGTTTTTTGACAAACCCAAAGTCGCCCTGAATGTCAAAATGAGTGTTTTTTGTGCCCTAGGGTTTTAATGACAGAGATCTGTGGTCATTTGTGGTAAAGCGTTTTTTGAGGACTGGAAAACCCAGGTTTTGTTTGACAACTCATAGGGTTGTCAAGAAAACCTGGGTCAACCCTGGGGAAAGTTCAACGAACAGACCTATTGTCAGCTCAGTTTCCCACTTTGTCAGACGTTTGCAGATCTAGCAATCGCCATCCTCCGATCAATAAAGATCATTATTTTTTCGTTAAAAAGATTGTTTCATTTATTTTGTGGTGCATAACATTACGGGCACCGCAAAAAGCTCAAAAGCAGATGGGTATATCATAAGGAAGAAGTTCAATCCGTAAAGAAACAAAACGAAAATTATATGAGAAAGCGACAGAGGAAGTAGAATATCTGGGGGAGTAATGCCTCTAATAAAAGCGAAACAAAAAAATAACACTTATCAGTCTGAAAAAGAAGCTACGACTAATCCACTGTGATCCTGAATCTGAGCTGCTGTATTTGTGCACCATTTCCAAGATCAAATTAAAAAAAACTAAACTATGAAAACGTATTGGTTCTTCTGTGATATGCGGGCCAACATTTAAACATTAGAAAACGAAACCTATGAGCTACGCATCGCAAAACTACGATGGCTAAGACATGTACAACGGATGGGCATCAACGCTTCGGCTCGACGGATTTTACAAGAGCATGCAGCGAAATTGCAGAAGAAGAAGACCTCTTTTGGGTCGCGCCACCAAATAAAAGAAGACCTCCATCGATTTAGAGTGCAAAACTGAAGAGAGCTCGTCTGAAAGATGCTGGCTGAGGAACAGATTCACCCCAACTGTAATGCCAACCTAAATAAGAGCCAACAAAGTAATAAACTCCACCTTACAAGCAGATGGCGTTTTTTTCTGTTGGAGGTTTTTAAAATACTACAGTGCCGTGCACTCAATTAGAAACGTTTTTCAGGTCAAACTTCAACTTCCGAATTTTATGTGTTCTTAAAATGAATTCCGCCATCTTTTTTTTCTTTTACATGGAAATGCAGCCAACTTCGCTATAAAATCATAATATTGACATGGGATACCGTTATTTTTTAATTATAGAAAGAAAAAAGCACAAAATCACAAAATCGATCGTGCATATAATTAGAAACGAGCATAATTTTAAAAGTTTCAAGAAAATGAGGAAAAACAAATCATGTGATGTAAGATGTAAAGACTCAACGTGAAATTTTGAGCCATCATCAGGAAGGAAAATCATATAGCGAGATTTCTAAGTGCTCAAAAAAGATGGAACCTAATGTTATTCAATATTTGAAGAAAAATAAGACCATAGAAAAAATACCACGAAAGTCGAGACCAAAGTCAACCACTCATAGAGAAAGCAAAAAAAAACCCTATGCAACTGCTAGGGAAATTAGAAGGGCAGTGTTTGGTGAAACTAATAGTAAACCGTCTCTAGACACCGTTAAAAAAAGGTTGCGTGGAGCTGGACTTTTTGAGCGCATAGCAAGGAAGAAGCCATTACTGACTGAACGTCACAGAAAGGCCCGTTTGGTCTTTGCTAAAAAGTATAAGCACTGGACAGTCAAACAGTGGAAACATGTGCTTTTTTCAGATGAAACAAAAATTGATAGGATTAATTTTGATGGCAAAGCTTGTGTTCGCCGTCCGAAATCCCAAGAATACTACTTGTCAAATGATTATGAGAAATGGTTTCTAATTATTTGCACGCCACCGTAGCTGGGAGCACTCAAACCTAAATACCGCTCCATTGTACTACCAGATAGCAACCTTCTTTTTGTTAAAGCTATCCAGATATCCAGATGTTTGTAGAAAAGCCAAAAGACGCTGCCTTGATAAAGAGCCTAGGTTACTAACTCTCAACATGTCTGCGCCCAGTATCTGTGACCTCATTAGAGACAAATCAAGACATTTTCAGAGGAAGTGCTCTGCGGTATCCTCATCTTCTCCACAAGATTCACAGAGTGTGGTACCACTTAAGCCTAACACGTTTAAATGCTTGGCAATTTTCAACACAGCTGGATAAACACCGTCAGTGCAGGTGACTTGAAATTGTTAAAAGATATTTGATGGCCTTGTCAGTGACAACTGACGATGACGTGTATTCTGATCTAAGGGAAATAGATTGTGGTGGTCCGATTGCTACCTGGTTTCCTGGAAAATGAGTTTCCAGCATAAGACTGAGTGTCTCTGCCTCAGACTGACCGTCTGATTTCCAGAGTGCTTCTGGTTTGTTTGCCTTTTAAGGGCTTTGCCAAGTTGACTCGTTTCGTAGAATTCTTTGTGAGAGGCATTTTTTGATCTTCGAATTAACCTTTTAAAATCCTAATGTTTAGATCGGTACAGGTTCCAGTCGACCTCTGATTTGGTCCTGAGGGACCTATTCAGAAGACTCCTGGTTTCCCTGCAAAGATTTCGTTTGACGTCACTGCTCTTTTCCCAAGCGTTCCAGTCAATGTAGCTATAGAAGCTATTAAAGAACACCTACAAAAATCAAATGTCTCAATAGAACACACCGAGGCATACATATTTGCGATTGAAACTTGCATGAAATATAATTGTTTTCAATTTAGAAACAAGTACTACTCTAATGACTTTGGTTGCAGCATGGGCAATAGTCTTTCACCGTACATAGCTGAAGCATTTATGTGCAAATTAGAAAGAGAAATGAAAGACGAAAAGTTCTTCCCTAGAATTTGGTGGCGTTACGTTGACGACACCTTTGCTGTTGTTAAACAATCTGATGTCGAACGTGTTTTAAATCTAATAAATAGTCGCCATACCAGCATCAAATTTACTTATGAATTGGAGAATACATCAGATCATACATTACCCTTTCTGGATTTAAAAATAAAACGTCTTGGTAAGAAAATTCAATTTGACGTTTACCGAAAACCAACTACCACTGACAGATACATAACACACGATTCATATTGTTCGTATCAAAACAAAATAGCGTCATTTAATTCAATGATCTATCGCATGTGTCGGTTACCTCTGTCGTTAGCTGATTATAAACATGAATACGAGCATATTCTACACTTAGCTCAAGTCAACGGCTATAAAAAGTCTGTCATCGATCAATTGATTAAGAAGCATAGCCAAAGAATCAAGAAGAGGAATTGCTCTACTCTCTTCTCTCAAAACAAGCAAAACATCAACTCTGATCGTCGTGTCGCACTTTCGTTCGTGCCAAAAATCTGCAATCCACTTAAACACACTTTCAGCAAAGCTAACTTGACTATCGTGAATTCCAACAAAAACAAGCTCAGCTCTTCTCTTGGTACTTCCAAAGATGCCAAGCCAATGAACAAAAAGAGCGGAATTTATGAAATCAATTGTTCCACCTGTGGCAGTAAATACATCGGACAGACAAAGCGCGCCGTTGAGTGTCGTATAGCTGAACATCAGAGGTACATAAACAATAAAGACATCCAAAAAGCAGTTGCAGCTCATGCATTTGACTTGACCCACACAGAACCTCACCACTTGACACCTCTCCTCGACAACTACAAGCTCATAAAAAGTGTACCTGTTCCATCGAAATTAGACGCATATGAATCCATCTACATTAGCATTAACGAGAATTTGATGAACATAGAAGAAAGTCCAATAACCTCTAACTTATTTGCTCTTGCTAAATAATTTGTATGTGTTATATTTATATTTGTACATGTAATAATCTCAATGTTACTCTCTGACTTTAAAAATTTTGTTATTGCTTTAATTGTATTACAACCATAAGCTTTTCAGTTGTTCACGCGTATTACGCTGATGATGGTAGGCCAATTGCCTTCCGAAATGCATTCGGTATTTAGAAAAAATAAACAGATGACAACTAAATTAAATTTCGTTTGTGTTTTTGTTTAATTTTTCTTCAATCATTTTTGCGGTCAATAAGGAAGAGACTTCTACAATTCTAACATAATCGAGACCACAAATTTTGTTCTCCTTAACAGATTAACTTGTTAAAAATTTTTTGTTTTGTTATTCCCTGCAAAGTTTCGGTAGTTCATTGTTCCACCACGGAACCACAGATCTACTAGGTATTGGTCTAGCAGATGGCGTACAATACCCGCGACTGAATAGACACAATATTGAAGCAAAACCAATTTTTGAGCTGAAGATGACTGATCTGATTTGTAGAAACCTCATTCGATGTACGTTTCTTTATATGTTTTCTAAATACCAATTAAAGGTCCTATACACGTAACTATCAAGTCACTGGTCGAATATCGACAGACGTTAATTTTTTTGACACAAAACATAATTTATTTGGGTTCCGGAACGTGATTTAAACTCAAACAAAAATTCCTATTATTTGTTTAAATGGTTTTGTAAAAATGTTATTTACTCACCTTTGCTGCACTGACTGCACTGATACGTCCTCTCCCCTGTATGTGTCTTCATGTGCCAAATCAAATTCTGTTTGCATCTCAAACCTGAAAAGCAACACGCATGTAAGAAATTTAAGTGCCAGACTCTTGAGACACAGTTCACATTACTCTCATACCTAAACCGCATATGCTGCAGAGGAACGACTTCTCATCCGTATGTGTTCGTTCGTGCTCTTCCAAATGATAACGAGTAACAAAAGTCTTCTCGCATGATTTGCAAGAGAAGAGCTTCGAGCTATCATGCCATCGCAGATGATACCTAAACCGACTTAGCGAAATATTTTCAAATTTTTTGTGGCAAATGTTGCATTCGTGGTCGGATTTATTGTGCACATTATCCTTGTGGTTCTTCAGTCCTGGCTTACCGCCTTTTATCATTTTGTGGCATACATCACACTCGTGTGACTTCCACTTGTGGCTAACCATGAAGTGGCAGTTACGTTGCTTGGCATTGGCAAATGTTTTCGTACACAACGGGCAAGTGTATGGAGTATCACCAGAGTGGATTTCATTAGTGTGAGTATCAAGTTCTTCTTGAGTTTCTAGACAGAGATTTTTACAGAATTCGCATTTAAATTGGTTAGGCTTGATTTTGCTTTTTCGGTTTAATTTTCGCTCGTCATCTGAACTAAGCAAATCAGAGCTTAAACTCGACTCGTCTTCATGTTTATACTCAGTCTTTAGAACTAGATCATTGTTGGTTGTGTCCCAATCGTCATCTCCGTCGGCATATGCATCGTCATTAAACCCATCCAATGAATTGTTTGTCGTTATTGGTTGTTCATCTTTTTTGTCGAAGGAACTTTCTTTAGATATTTCCAGAGTTGTGTATGTTGTGACCTTGGGAGGCTCTAGTTCAAAGAACTCAACATTCTTATACTCATCACCGTCTTCAAATGCAATCTCGTCGAAACAATCTAAACCGACTCCCAACTCACTGTCCGATATGTGCTCTTCGAGTTTGGGTTGAACTTTGGCAGCAATAAAACTGGATAGCTTTTCACTGTTCGTTTTTTTGGCTACCTGGCGTTGTTCGAAGAGCAGAATTTTAAAAGCACTTTGTATGTTTTCACATTGTCTGCGAAAATTGTGAACCAAAGTAAACTTGCCAACGCATTGTTTACACATTTTCTGAGGCAGTGTATCATCTTCAGAGATCTGAAATAAAGTTCGATTGAAAGGGTAAACATTTGTTTTTAGTTGTGCCTTACATTTAGTTTCCATAAATCGAATTCTTTTAAGATTTTTATGTTTTCATTCGTTGTAAAAATATTTATTAGTCCTGCAGATGTGATCACGTCGCATTTACCACACGTTCTGCAAACATCTTCTATGTTATATTTGCTTAGGTCTAATTTAAAAGCACTGCACATTGCAATTGGAATGTACAATTCTTATTAGTATTTCTAAGTAGATGTTCAACAAATAAATCAGAAGAAACAAGAAACTGATTTTCTGTGCTGAGATTAAAAAAAAAATAAAACAAATAAAAATATATTATTTAAAGAAGGTGATGGGTAGAGCCTTGGCGGTTAAATAAAACGAGCCAGAAAGAGATAGTTGTGTTTATTTTTTTGACATTTATTTTTGTTGTCGAAGTTTCGTTCAATAAGATGACATTAGAGCACTTAACGATTTAACGATAGATCCTTGGGTGGTATCACAATAATTTTTTGTCCACTAAAAATAGAAAAATTCAGTGCTGTCTTTTTGGAAATAAGAATGAGTGGCTCAAAAGTCGATCAGAGTAACAAGTGTCTTGGGACAAACTTGGTTTTTCATGAAATGTTTTCCTTTGTGTTCTGTTGTAAGGTCTTTTACTTGCTTGAGTTCCCATAATAGCTTGTGTGGCCGGGTGGAGAAAAAGTCGAAGCGTTTTCGTCGAAGAGCAGGGATTTTCTCAGTTACCTCATTGATGGTGGTTTTACATGCACCTGCAAGTGCAGATAAAAATCGGAAAAAGACACAAGATGTAAAACTCATACTGTAAAATTCATGTGCAAAAAAAAGCAACAGTTTTCTTGTTCTTCTTCTCTGTTACACCAATATGCCAGAATTGAGAATTCAATTGGGGTAACAGAGTAAGAGAACAAGAATACAGTCACTTTATGCTGGATTTACATGCATCTGCAAGTGCGGATGAAAAAAGGAAAAATACACAAGATGTAAAATTAATACTTGTCTGATAGAGAGGGAAGGCACCATCTGCACTACCATAGTTATAGGATGCGGTTGAACATGTTCATATGCACCTATAATTTTTCATTCTATTCGTCTCTCTTTTTAACTTTTGTGCTTTATAGTCTTCATCCGTCCCGCTTTACTTTTATGCACTTCTGCAGTAGCAGATGCAGTTAAATCCAGTATTATTCGCACGAAGTTTCAACAAATCGGTCAATATGAACATCGCTTGCTGATATTAGTTGCAAAGAAAATGTAATCCTCGATTACGTGACATGTGGTTGCATCATAAGCTCACACAGCCTTATTTATAAACCCATAATAGGGAGTGAATAGCACTATGTTCCTCTTATAATATCTCTGAACAGGAAAACCTTATTTATAAAACTAAAATATGCTGAACGCCGATTTAGGTAGTATAGCGACTGAATAGGTTTTTGTCATCGCTATTGTGAAATGACAAGGGAGTGTTAGTACGCCGGCGGGTACATAGATGGCTTTCAGAGACCGGTTTGTTTTCGATAGTGAAGTACAAGTATGCACATCATAACTATAATGGTTTATAAATAAGAATTTATGCAACGTAGAATAGAGTGCTATTCACTACATAACTATTCATCTGCTAAGAGGTATTTAGCGAAATCTAATAAATACGGCTGACAGTACTTACTTACTTACTTACTTTCTTACTTAGGTGGGCATTACAGTTTGGGGTGAACCTGGGCCTCAAACAACATCCTTCTATAACGACTTCGATTTCAGGCGAGCTCTCTCCAGTTTCACACTCCAAGTCGGTTGAGGTCTTCATCCACTTGATTGCGCCACCTAAGACGAGGTCTTCCCCTTCCGCGATTTCTCTGCAATGTGTTTTCGAAAACCTTTGGGTCCATCCGCTTTATATGAGCCAACCATCGTAGCCTCGCGATGCGTACTCTTCTGGCTATGCCCATGTCGCGGTATAGCTCATACAGCTCGTTGTTGTATCTTCTTCTCCACACATTGTCTTCGCATACGGGACCAAAGATCATTCGGAGAATTCTTCTTTCGAAACGACCAAGGGTTTTCTCATCCGCTTTCGATAAGGTTCATGCTTCCGCACCGTAAAGCAGGACTGGGATGATCAAGCTCTTATACAAGGTCACCTTGGTTTTCCTAGAGAGGGTTTTGTTTCTTAATTGCCTTCTTAACCCAAAGAAGCAACGGTCGACAAGAGTGATTCTCCGTTTGATCTCCGCACTGATGTTGTTGTCCGTGTCTACAGCGGATCCTAGGTAGACAAAGTCCTGTACTACCTCGAAGTTATGTCTGTCTATTGTGACGTTTTGTCCAATTCGTCGATGTTCTGTGTCCTTGTTTGATGACAGCATATACTTCGTTTTGCCCTCATTAACCATCAAACCCATTTTTGCCGCTTCTGTTTCAATACTCGCAAAAGCACCTATGACATCACGCTTTTTTCTTCCCATTACGTCAATATCGTCTGCATAGGCGAGTACAGACTTTTGAAAAATGGTTCCTCTGGTGTTGACGTTTGAATTTCTTACAATCAGTTCAAGTATGATTTTGAAGAAATCGCATGACAGTTTGTCGCCTTGCTTTAAGCCTTTTTCGACATCAAAGGTCTTGGTGAGTTCTTTACCGATGTGAATTCTCGAAAGTCATCCTGCATAGGCGTACGAGTTTTGCAGGAATGCCGAAACTAGACATGGCTCTGTACAGCTCGTCTCTGTAGATACTGTCATACGCGGCCTTGAAATCGATAAAGAGATAGTAAATATCGATGTTATATTCTCGGGTTTTTTCCAAGAACTGCTGTAATGTGAAAATTTGGTCTATTGTGGACTTCTCCGGTCTAAAACCACATTGATAAGGACCTATCAAGTTGTTACGTGGGGTTTCAGACGTTCACATATTACAGCAGACAAGATCTTATAAGCGACGTTAAGGAGGCTTATCCCTCTATAATTGGCGCAATTGTGAGGGTCTCCTTTCTTTAGGATCGGGCATACGATACTGAGGTTCCATTCATCGGGCATGCTTTCTTCCGACCAGATCAGCTGGTGCGTGCTCCTTTCCAACTTTAGCTACTTTGGAAAGCTCAGCTTCAAAGCCATCTGCACCTGCAGTTTTATTTGACTTATGTCGATTTCCTTTCACCAATTTGCAGTCGACTGCAGTCGCTACTAAACTCGATTCTTTTTTGGGTATTTAGGAAATTAAAAAAGTAGCGATTTTCTTTTTTATGAATGTATGTGTGTCCAACTGACTAATGAAGAAAAACAAGTACCATGGAACAAAATAATTACATTCATATTCTTAAGCACACAATTTTTATATTTTTTTTCACGAAATGTTTTCCAAATTCACAACTAAATACAAAACAATCAGGCTTCCTTTAATTTTTTTCATATGCTGATGTTTTTGTTTGCCGTTTTCGATCTGTCAAAACTGTTGTGTGTGTGAAAATCTGTGTGCAAATCCGTCTCAAAAAAGAGATCGACTGCAGTCGATTTTTTTTCCCTCCTAAATGAATTCCATTGAAAAAAAAAATCGTCGATTTTTTTGTTGAAAGGAATTCGACATTAGATGAAGCTTAGCTTCCACATAAAAAGCTTAGTTTCATCTAGGTCGGGAGGACCTACTCACAGTAGCCGTGTTTTATTGGGAGTTTTTATATTCAATTTCACTAATACGATCAATAAAACGCTGTACTCACTAATGCAACTTTATTTCATAAACTCTTTTTACCAGCCATCCCTGTTGTTCACTTCTAAAAATGACTTATTTTTGTTCACTTATCGTTGTTCACTAATCGTTGTTGTTTTCCCATGTCCAATGTTTTGCTAAAGTGATTAAAGATTCTCAATAAAACTCGGCTTTTTTTCACTAATCGTTGTTGTTTTCCCACGTGCGATGTTTTGTGATGTTTTGCAAACGTTAGTATAGATTCCCAATAAAACACGGCTATTATCAACAGCTGACATTATCTCCAGCTCCTGGAGGTGCAAATGAATTTCTTCTTAATTTTTGTTTGTCCTCTTTGACACCGCTATGAGCATTGTGAATTCTGGGGACGAATTATCAGTGATCGAGTGAGTGAGTGCCATTTTTATTTCGAAATTTGCTTTAAATTACAGATTATCGGTATGCTGTTCATTTATCGAGTATAAATCGTTCAAATAGTGATGAAAAAATGTCAAATTGTCGTACTAAAGTGGTCAATAACGTGAGAAGTAATGTCAAACTCAAACAATTCAGTAACGTATCACTCGATGCTGCGATTCGGCCTCGATTTCAAAGCAATTATAACTTTCCCAAATTTTTAAAAGTTCGCCTGTTTTTTTCGATTTGCTGCTACAAAAACTCTTCTCTGTATTTTTTTATGAGTACAATGCGTCTTACTATCTTTTTGATGGTTTTTTCTTCGAACGTGACAATAGTTCGAAGAACTTATCGGATAGGGAATCACGGATACCCGCCTAAAAGATACCTTTTTGAACGACATAGATACTTTTTCCAGATTACTGTCCGACCTTTGCTGCAACTAAATAAATAACTCTTCGCATAACATAAAAGAAACAAAAGCAAACTTTTTATCAGCTGAAAGTTCGGATAGACAGCAATACCAAAAGTTCTCGGATACCTTACAGCTTTTTGGTATAATGGAGTTGGGCCTCTGCTAAATGTTAACACCCGAACAGCAACGACTCTATATTATTGGCAGTGTTCAGTAATCATATCCGGATAGCTCTGATTCGAGTGTTTTCTATTTTTCCCAAAATTGTATTTTTGGCATGAACTTTTATACAGATCTTTGAAACCTACTTCTAATTCGATCAAGCTCTGTTACTCCTTGTCCTTACATTCTTTACGTTCTTACTTTCCATACTTTTTTATATTGGCTGTGAAAAGAATGCGAAACCTAAACATACAAAAGCGTTGAAGATCCGCCCCTATAGCTTACTTTTTAGTTACAGAAGATGGCGGAGTTTCCCTGCTACTTAATAATAATAAAAATCAATAAAATAAATACGCTTATTTAACATTGAAATTCAAAAATTTCATAAGAAACACAAAATGCAAACCTAACTTTGTGTAACATTTATTAAAACTCTCACTACAACTTAAGTGTTTAACATTAAAAATTAGCTAACTAAAAACTGGCACTTAAAAATATATCATACAAATATAATATATAACATATTAACAATCAATGTACAATTATTGTGCGGAACATTAAAGATTTTATAAACGTGTCGTGTTACTTTTTTCATCCGATTCTTCAAAGCCATGATTGGGAAGGCCAACTGCATTAATTGAATGCGACATAACAAGATCACTCTGTTGCAACTGAATGGCCTTTTGAATTGGTGCATCCAATGGTACTTTGAAATTGTTCATGTTTTCAACATCGGAATGCAACGGTGGCTTGGAGTGATCGCATGTAATCGAAGACTTTCGGCCTCTTTTTGTCTTTTTCGAGAAATAGCTTTCGATTTCCTATAAAAAAAAAGATTTTATCTCACAGCAATAAGAACACACTCAAAGTCAATATACTCACCGCCAGTGTTTTATTCTCAGTTTCCGGAAGGACATAATACAATACAAGCGCACCGCCAAGAGCAACGAATGAGTAGAACCAGAAAGTTCCAGGCAAAGTAAAAGTAGCAAGCATTTGAATGAAAAGTTTATTCGCAAGGAATCCAAAAATATAACCAACTGCACTGACCAAACCGGATGCTGTGCTTCTTACCGAAGCAGGAAAAACTTCTCCAATTAAAATCCATGGAATCATTCGTATACCAAGATGAGCAAAGAATGCTGATCCTAACAACAGAATCAGTGGTAACCAAGCCAGGTTGTTCTTGTGCTGCTTTGGAATGGGTAACAATATGTTACTTTCTACCTGATCCTTACTTGGTAATTCTTTCTCCAATGAATTTTCATCAGTTTTCTGCTTTTCTGGCACTGTTATCGGTTCTGTGGTGATCTCCTCTTGTATGTTCTCACTTTGATGATAGATCTCGGTGGTATCGTTAACATCGCCGTAATCGAAAATCGGAAGACTATCGAACGGATTAAATTCAGCCGGGTCTGTATAAAAAGAATCATTTGATCTTTTAACTCTCACCGCTGGCTCTTCGACGGCATTTTTCACAGCTGGATGCAATGTTGTATCCATAAAGAGCTCTGGCATGAGGGTTGTTATATCATAGCCAAACATACTCGTCATGTCTGGTGCCTTGCCAAGAATCGGATTGTATTGTTTTTCAAATATATTCGTTATATTGTCCACAGTGATCAGGTGATCCTTGGGCACTAATAGAGAGGCGTTGGAGACTACATTGTCTATGGCAAAGCCAGGTATAACATTCAAAAAGTAAGCATAGGTGGCTGTGCTGAAAAAGCAAAGTCCACAGCCTATCGTTGAGATGAGTACCAACGGACGTTTACCTGTGAAATGAACCAAAAACACCGACATTATTGTACTTATCATTTCGGCAACGCCAAGGAGAATTGTGGCATGGAACTTATTGATAGGGGCTTTCAAAGTATGGAAAATCTGTAAAAGAAAAAAAAACATATTTTCGTATAGTTTTCTTTTTTATAAGGAAAATACATTTCTACTACTAAATCGAAGTGATTCAGTTAACACTCACCTGAACAGCATACGTTTGAAGTGGAGTTTTCCCTGAAAAATGTCCCACGAAGAAGGTAAGCGAGACCAAAAGAAACGGCAGCCAAAATGTTTGTTTGCGAAACATTTTCATTCGATTGTAGCAGGATCTTCTATTTTTATCCGTTATGCCGTCATTGGCATCATCCAAGGCAGGTTTGGTTACCAACAAATCATATAGCTCATTGAATTCGGCTTCAATTTTATATTCAGGAACCCATCCACGAAGCCATTGGAGAGCTCGAATGGCTTCCTTAAATCTTTGCTGCCTTATCAGCCATGTTGGACTCTCTGGTATAAAAAATAATGCCACAATTGATAAAACTGGAAATGCTGTATTGATAGCGGCAATTGTCCGCCAGTCCAAAAAGGATCCTAATATAAATTGAACAAATACTCCGCCAATAACGCACGTTGAACCGAGAACAGAAAGAATGCCTCGATATTTGGGTTCTGTTATTTCGGCTACATAAGTAAGAACCTAAATAGAAACTTCATGTATAGATAAATTGTTTTTGTATTACAAATCACAATAAAAACTCACTGGTGCTTCCATGAGACCCCCACCAAAGCCAGCTAAGCACAGGGCTGCATATAGATGCTCTGTTTTTGTGGCAAAGTGAAATAGAAGCCATGAACCCAGAATTGGTAGATTGACTATCTTTAGGATTATCATTTGAATAGTATTTATTTTGAAGTCTTTCAATCAAGGTAGGTACACTTACTTGCATAGCCCTTCGTTTGCCAATGGGTTGACTGAAGGCTCCGGAGAACAGACATCCCAATGGAACGCAAATAAGGTTTATAGAACCTAAATATGAAAAATGTATATGATGAAATGCATTGGAAAAAGTTTTTTTTAGAACTTACTAAACCATGATATTTGGTCTTTATTTAAAACTATATCACTTGGCTCGCGGCCATCACCTCCTTGAATAGCTGGAATGACAATTGTGGGAAAACCCAATGTCATTCCATACACTGAAATTTAAAGAAAAAAGTTTTTAACACATTAATTCTATAAAAATTAAAATAAATAAATAAACCGCTGTGTGAGAAAGCACTTTTTATGGCAGTTGTAGTTTTGCAGTGCCTGGCAATGCCTATTTCTATTTCTTTCAGAAGATTATTTCGGATCTTCATGGGCGTCGAACCTCGATCTTCTTAGCCCGATGACGCAGCTATTACACATTACAAACATTCAGGCAAAGAGTAGGTAATGCAGAGACTCTACTAATCCCCTCTTTGTCTCAATTTTCTAAGGTGTAATTAAAAAAGCAATTTGTGAATGAAACTTTGAACATTCTCTACAAGCAACAATTGATTTCAAACCCACTGACAAAAAAAAAATGGCAAAAATGATACCCAGTCGTTACTCTGAAACGAAGGAAGAAACGCTGTTTAACAAAGTCAAGCTACTCTTGCGACACATCATATGTAGTTCTCCACAAGACGAAAAGAAGCGGAGTATTCGGAAGCATTTTTAGATTATACACTACCATTGTGGTGCAAAACGATCGCTTCTCACAGTTATAAGAAGTGAATGTGGGTTCTTGATCAAAAGTGAAAATGCGCTAAAGAACCACTAGTTCATGTAATTCAAATGTAAAAAAGATTTTTCCAAAGTATAAGTGCTTCAGACAAATAAAGACAACACGTCAAATTAAATAAAAAACAATTTGGAGAGTTCCATTGGTTTTCAAGCCTAGTACTCACTTCCTCTTAAGTGAACGCCTGACAGGGGAGAAAGTGAATGTTTGATACTTCTCGCCGGTAAAAACTGTTTAATACGTTAAATAAATAAATAAACAAAAAATGAATGGGGTGGTGCAACAGAGTGGGCTAGCCCCGCGGCCTAGTGCATTTCTTACAACTATGCCTACTGGAGTGGAGGGGAACTACGATTTTCTGCTGATTCTGAACGACTAATCGAGAAGAGCGGTACCCAAGGAAAGACATATATTCCTTGATGTTTCTGAAACTCGAACCTCGAACCTCTCACGCAAAACGCAATCTAAAGCATAGGGATTTTTATGGAAAAACCTCGTGATACTTTAGAGAATATTGTATTGGTTGACTTCGAAAAAGCATTTGATAAAGACGAATGAAGATAAAATAAAATCCTAACTAATATTATAAATGTGAAAGTCCCTCTGTCTGTCCGGCTTTCTATGTTACCATCTCCCGCCCAAACTACCAAACAGATTGATATGAAATTTTGTACAGAGATAGTCTAGAACCAGAGGAAGGACATAGGCTATATATTTTATCCCTAAATTCCCACGGGAACGGGAACGTATACGGGAATTTAGAAACTACAACACCGATTTCAAAAATTTTTCCACCGATAGAATGCTTTACTATCCCAAAGTAACATAAACTTTAATTCATCCTTATATTCCTGCGGGAACGGGAGTCCTTACTAATATAATAAGTGCGAATGAAGCTCTGTCTGTCAGTCGTTCTATGTTACCATCTCCCGCCCAAACTAATAAACCGATTTAATTGAAATTTTGTACAAAGATTGGACTGAACTTAAGGACGGACATAGGCTTTATTTCATTCGAATATTCCCTCGGGAACCGGTCCTCACTATTGATCACTGTCTGATCACCTTTCTATGTTACCATCTCCCGCCCAAACTAATGAACCGATTTACATGAAATTTTGTACAAAGATTGCTCAGAACCTTAGGAAGGACATAGGCTACATATTTTATCCCTATATTCCCACGGGAACGAAAACGTATACGGGAACTTAGAAACTCCAACACCGACCTCAAAAATTTTTCCACCGTTAGAATGCTACACTATTCCTGAGTAACATAAACTTTAATTCATCCAATATAATAAGTGTGAAAGAAGCTCTGTCTGTCCGTCGTTCTATGTTACCATCTCCCGCCCAAACTAATAAACCGATTTAAATGAAATTTTGTACAAAGATTGCTCAGAACCTGAGGAAGGACATAGGCTTTATATTTTATACCTATATTCCCACGGGAACGGAAACGTATACGGGAACTTAGAAACTACTACTACTAGTTAACCATATAAACTAATAAAATATGTTTGACGTATTGGGGGACGTTGGCGAATGTCTATCAATAGACAATATTATGGACACTGAGCAAGTCACATCATACCCTACAGAGTTTCTCAATTTCTTAGGATTATTAGGAGTGGCAGCAAGTTGGTGTTCCAGTGCCAAAAATGAGTAATCCAGAATTGTACACAGCTACAAATTACACATCTGGGATGCGGCATTAATAATGACTGGAACGAAAAAAGGAGAAAACGTTTCGATTCCCCGTTTTCCTTTAATTCCCACTGATTGGACATCATAAATAATGCTCAGACGCTTTAAGTTGCAGGTGTTCGTTTAGAAAAAAATCCCATGGCAACTTTATGTGGCAGAATCACGTATATCAATCCCACAAAACCTTTTTATTTCGCAAAAGATGGAAAAAATAAGAACGTCGTGTGCAAACATATACTAAAATAAAATAAAATAACAATAGTTAACTAAAACGCATGAATGTGTCTTATTTGCAAAATAAATAGCCTAAAAAATTAAGAATGCTGCCGAAAGTCACTATTCCACGCGGACGAAGTCGCGGGCACAGCTAGTTTAATATAAGTGCACTTAGACATAGGGGAGACTCGGGGAACGAAAATGCAAGCCATCCAGGTTACGCAGAAAAAGGTAGTTGCAATGGTTAGATGGATACGTTTTCTTCACTTCAACTTCACTGAAAGTGCTTACCAAAGGAGCGGAAGTGCCTGAAGTTATTTCTCTTTATTACAGTCCTTGACGTCCTGGTCCAAAGTAAGGTACCTTGCAACAGAAACAGAAAAAACCAACTTGCAGTATATACAAAGGAGGCATTCAGAGAACTTTGTTACATTTATAGCCATCAAGGAGCAAAAACTCAAAGCTTTCTATACTGAGAGTCGAAAGCAGAGACAATCAGTCCATTACTGGAGACTCATTTCCAACCTGGACATTAATCATTTCATCGTTAGTTGCTACTGATAAGAAAAACCGGTATGCTGTGGCATCTTTTGATGGTTTCAAGTCACTTGACCTGAGATGAAAACGGCAACTGGACCAACTCATATGAAGAAACACTAAACTTGCTATTGGATACTCATTTCTCTGGTAGCTCGTTGACAATAACAGACGAGGAGCACTTGCCTCGACTCGCAAACCAATCAGGTAAAGGTCTTATCTCTAGAGATATGCTGTTATGGGCAATAAACAGCTTTGACTCTTATAAATCACCAAGGCCTGACAGAATCATCCCTGCGCAGCTGAAGCAGGTTTCAGACATGATCATCTAAAACTTAGAGATGATAATGAAAGGATGCATCAGCTACGCCTATATTACCAAGGCCTGGAGAGAAGCAAGGGTCGTCTTCATACCTAAAGCCGACAAAAGCTCCCATGTAAATCCAAAAGATTTAAGACCTATTAGTCTATCATCCTACCTCTTTAAAACACTGGAAAGAATGATTGACATACACTTAAGACAAGAAATTAAACCTAGTCTGATCTCAACGGCGCAACATGCCTATACAAAAGGTAAATCAGTGGAAACTGCACTCCACTCTCTGATTTGCATTATTGAAAAATCCTTGCACTACAAAGAATACTCTGTCGTCGCATTCCTAGACATAGAGGGTGCATTTAACAATGTTAACAATACAGCAATCACTAATGCTCTTCATGGGCTGCTCATAGAAGAACACATCAAGAACATGATAACAACAATGCTCAGCAGCAGAATCATTAGTTTCGAATTGGGGAACTACAAAACAAGCAGAACGGCCAATAGAGGAACCCCGCAGGAAGGAGTTTTATCTCCCCTACTGTGGAACCTGGTCGTTAACAAATTGTTAATCGACCTAGAGGACGAAGGTTTCAAAACCATAGCTTATGCCGATAATGTAGCAATTGCCGTTTCAGGCAAGCACCCACAAACCCTAGCTGAGCTGCTACAAACAGCACTTAACAAGCTTAACAATTGGGCTGTAGATTGTGGTCTGAACGTCAATCCACACAAAACGGAATTAGTTCTCTTTACGAGGAAATACAAAATTCCGGACTTCAGACCCCCAATTATTAAAGGGGTAACTCTCACACTGTCAAATCAGGCTAAATATCTAGGTCTCATTTTTGACAAAAAGCTGACCTGGAAAACCAATATTGAGGAAAAAGTAAATAAAGCCAACGTGGCACTCTTCTCCTGTAAAAAAGCCATTGGTGGGAAATGGGGTTTTTCCCCCCAAATCACCCATTGGCTGTTTACCTCGCTAATTAGACCGATACTCACATACGGGGTGATAGTCTGGTGGACAAGATGATCAACTGTGTATTAGTGTCAGACTGAGGACAACCCCATCGGACGCCCTCAATGTACTACTAGATCTCACACCCCTAGATATCTTCAGCAAACAAGTCACAGCTAGCACAGCTACTCGACTCAGAGCTACATCACAGTGGACCAATAATCAAATCGGCCACACTACCATTCTAGATAACTTAAGATTCTTACCGAATCGATCCGACTACACAACCCTCAAGTTGGTGTTTGACAATAATTTCCAAGTAACCATACCTTCAAGATAAGCTTGAGAAAATGACACTCTCTTGGAAAATGAAGCAAAACACTTCTACATCGATGGTTCAAAAACCAGCGAAGGTGTGGGAAGTGGAATCTACTAAGAAAAACTGAATCTCAGTCTTTTCTTCCGCCTACCCGATAATTGTAGTGTGTTCCAAGCGGAAATTCTGGCGATTAAGGAGGTGCTGTCTTGGCCCAAAGAAAACGTCATATCCTCCACGGATATTAAAATCTTCTCAGACAGCCAAGCTGCCCTTAAATCTCTTGCCTCTGTCTCTACAAAATCCATCACGGTCCAAAATTGTCAGATGTCTCTGAGGGAGATGTCAAATCAGTTCAACATTCACCTTTCATGGGTGCCAGGGCACAGGGACATACCAGGCAACTGTATGGCAAACGAACTAGCCAAAAAGGGCACGACCACTTCCCTACGCTCAGAATGGAACAACAACCTACTTAGACAAGACGCTTCAAGGATAACAAACACTAGATGAACTGAGAGTAACAACTGCCTTGCAACCATAAAAGTTTGGCCGTGTGTAGACTCAAAACGCTCGAAGAGTTTGTTAGCCCTAAACCGCCTGTATCTAGGTTCTACCATAGGTGTTCTTACGGGACACTGTCTAATAGGGAGACACGCCAAAAGACTTGGTGTGCTTTCCAATGATTTCTGCAGAAGCTGCATGGACGAGGAGGAGGAAGAAACCGTTCAACACCTTCTTTGATGCTCATGCCCTGCACTACTTCATAGAAAACTCATCTCGGTGAATTCTTCTTCGATGATACTAGCGACTTATCTTACATAGACCCTAAAAGTCTTTCAAAATACATTAAAAGTTCCGCGTGATTCGACTAGCAGGTGATTAACCGGCTAGTCTCGTAATGGAAGATTAATAAGTGATCAACTCGTTAATCTTACATCGGGTATCTGAGAGCAGTAGGTGAATAACTTGCTGATCTCTGTGGTATCACAATGGGCCCTTGCGGCCTAAGTGTGTCAGGCAATGTACTCATTGGCTGACAGCCACTTCCACCTAACCTAACCTAAGTCACCTGACACTAAACGTATTTACGCAGCTATGTAGCTAGATAGTGTAGTTACCATATCTGAATAGTAACAGCATAGCAGTGGCAGTGTAGCCCTAACCCACCAACAAGCAATACTACTTACTAATCGTTAAGAGCATTGAACGCACCCTTATCATCTCCTTTCTAATCAAAATACCGAAAAGAATGAACAAGGCCCGCATACGCAAAACTACGTTTTGAATACAACCACTGTTGTAGTGGTAACGTGCTGGCTATAAATTACTTTTCTTGATTATACTTCGAAACAGTGTAAAAATTCTCTGAATGTGAATGAAAGTTTATTCATTGAGTTTTTCTGGGGTTCAAGACTATCACGATTTGTGAGTTCCTAAGCCTATGGCTTTGGCTTTTTTGTCACTTAAAGGTGATAAACTTTTCCTGTAAGATTTCTTTATTAAACGAGCTGATTCTTTTCAGTTCTAGAAAACTGCAGCATTTTTGTAGATCTGACTACAAAAAGTTGTTAGAGTTGTCACGAGACACTTCTCCTTCGCTAATCAACTTAAACGTACAATTGTTAAGCGATACTCCTCTACGGAAAATGATTCAAACTGCAGATGACTTGTTTGCGACCGTTTCGCTTTTGTCTCGAATATGGGTCCAGACGCTCTCCGCAGACATGGTACTTAAGCTCTTTGTCATGAGAAAATCTTCTGACATTTCGACGAACATGTAGAAAGATTTAACAGAGGAAGGTTTTTACTTGAATCGGTAAAGATCTGCGTGCTCCAGTTAATTGTCTAAAGACCTTAAAAAAGCCTTTTTGAACGGATAACAAAGTAACATGGTAGAATTTGTAGTAGTTCAATTTCATACACGTGTAAGTATATTATTTCTATACAATTTGATCATCGGAGATGGATGCTGAAAGCAGTCTCTCAATATACTATTACTATTTAATTTTTTTTAAACCCATCCTGTTGCAACTGTGATAAATTCATTTCAAGTGAAGTTGAACAAATTGATTTTTTTAACCTTCGAAGCTACCTTTTCGCCAAGCTGAGTGATGTTACTGCCATGTAGTCAAGACAAACTCTCTACCTTGTCGGCATTTCACAAAAAAATACACCAGAGTCACAGCTCACATCTTCAATTCTCACTGTGTGCATTGATGTACGAACACAATAAAAAATGCTTACATAACAACTAAGGTTCTTTTTTTTATTCATTCCTTTCCTATAAATTGCATTATGTGACTTTTTCAATTGTATTGAGTTTAAGTTTAATTTAATTTTACTTAAGTCATAATGAAAAACAAAAACACGTTTGAATAGTATCGGCTTATCAAGCTTCTATGTCTGACTGGCAATGACCATGATTATTACTTCAACTCAACCGATTTATGTTAGGTAGGTAGAAACAAAAAAATGTTCGTCGTGCTTGCGGCTATGGTTTCATATCATTTTTATTAATTTAACGTGTCAATTTTCTTGAAAGAAAAATAATCATCTTAAACTGATTGATTACCTTACCTTGTATTAGAAAACTAAATACATTCCATCTCATGTTTCAACAGCTATACCACCCATGATTGAATTCATGTTTGGTACGAATTCACGAGCTTAACACATGAAACATGATGTACCAATGACAAAAGCGCTTCATGTATATTTTAGTTTCAGCGTTGCCACTGTTTGAAACAATTTCCGAAGTAGATTTACAAAAAAAGTGCAGTAGATTACATTTTTATGCAGTAGATTTTTTTTTCAAAGAAATTCATTTATAAATATTCAAGTAAAATCAATGTTTTATAAAGTGGCTTCATTGGGACTTCTTTTTAAAATGCTAAAAACATTGAAGAAAATATACCATAACTGTACTGCAAAGGTCTGGAATGGCGCCAAAATATCAGAAAGTTTCGCAACCACAATACCACTTCATTATTGAGTCAAAAATGCGTCTTAAGTTCTCTCCTTTTCTCCATCTACATAAATGATACAGTCTCCTGTCTTAATGGAGGGATCGAAATAAGTGGAACTAAAATCAAAGTTTTGATGTACGCTGATGACTTAGTTCTGTTAGCTGATACTCCTTTAAATTTTCAGATGATGATAAATAAGCTAGATGAGTTTTGCAAATTGTGGAAACTTACAACAAGCCAAAGTAAGTCCCAAATAATGATTTTTGATAGAGGAAAGAGACAGAGGAATGGGAACTACATCTGGAAACCTGGAGGGAAGTTGTAGAAGTAGTCGATAATTATGAGTAACTTGGTGTTATACTAACTCCACAAAATAATATGAAACTTCACTTTGCAGAAAAATTAATAGAAAAATTAATAACTGCGAAAATTGGCATAAACACAACCTGGTCAGCATGTATGACGGATAAAAATATAGGACTCCGAGCGAAATACCAAATCTTTGATGCTACAGCAAGGTCGATTACAGCATGCTTTGAAAAGTGGAAGGAACTAGCGGTGGATGTAGGATGAGCTGTGTCCTCTTAATTTTACGGGAGTTAGTATAAAACAATACAAAGAACTGCTTTACAATTTAAAAAATGCATAAAGCCTTTATTGAACAAACACAATCATTAATATACAGAATATATGTATTACTAAAAACTGGAGCATGACTTTAGCACGATAAATTACTTCGAAGATAATGTGGATGCAGACAAAATCTCAACAATTTCTTAAAGCTAGAGGCCATTAAATTACATACCCCACCGCCCCAATCTGACCATAATCTGCAGCTTGTGCAATTTAAAAGATCGTGGAGATATAAAGCAAACTAAACTTGGACAATTTGAACTACGAAACGGATGAAGTTTTTTAAATACTGATCGGTTGAGACTGGCCTACTCAATTTTGTGAAAGCTGCGCTCCGATATCGAAACCAAATTGGTATTAAATGAAGTGTTTTAATTCATACAAATACGTAACTTAGTGTACCTTTTTACTATTTTGTTTTATTTAAAGCTTCTCATTCTGGGAGACGTCTTTTACCAAAAGCGCAGTAGATATTTTTTTAAGGCAGTAGAATCGTTTTAGGAAAAAAATGCAGTAGATCTACTGCAATTGCAGTAAAGTGGCAACATTGTTTAGTTTCTTTTTTTTTCTTTTTCTTTAAAAAGGTCAGTTATTGTTTTCAATGAATAGCTGTTATTAAAAACTTTGAGCTCGGTTTAAGGAGTTTTATATTCGAAACAAAGCTTATGATCTATAGAATTGCTTTGCAGGAAAGTGTACTCAATTTCTGTTTCAGGTTCATCATTGAATGAACGTTCTTCAACAAATTAAAAAAAAAATGAGTTAAAGAAAAATTTATGTGGAAATTGTGAACTTTTTCAGGAAAATTATTTTTGATTATAACAGCCAATTCACATCGAGACAATAACGCGGTTTCAGCAACAATTCCCAATACCTAACATATTTTCCCATACATTTTTCTTAAACCACCTTTTTTTCAAAAAGGATATGTTTTGCTTGTTGAAGCCCTGGATTTAAAAAAAAAAAAACTTAAACTTGCCTTGAATTTCAAACTGATCGTTTTTTTAGTCCTAGATTTGCTTTCAACTTGCCCTATAGGTATTTGCTGGATCGAGTTCAGGAAACGAAGAGGGCTGTAACATGGCATGTATTTTTCTTCAAATGACAGGGATGTTTGATTTTGGGGTTAGGGTCAAAATACTGTATGGGTCATAATACTGTATTTAAAATACTGTACCTCAAAATACTGTATTTCAAAATACTGTAAGTCAAAATACTGTATTCCAAAATTCTGTATCTCAAAATTCTGTATTTGAAATTGCTGTAATTAGGCTGAAAAATAAAAATTGTTTTGAGAATGTAAAAAAGTGCGGCACATTTGGAAACAAAAATACTTTTCTTAAGAACATATCATAACAATTTTTCTTTACCATAATAATCTAATATACTTCCTTGGACAGTAACATGTACCAATGATAATTCATAAGTCTTTGAATTAAATAAAACAAAAACAAAACAAATGGTATCTTCGCCTTTTTTTCTCTATTTCATTTTCTCCTTCCTGGCTGTATGTATCTCTCTCACATGTCAAAATAAATTGTTTTGATCATAATCAACAACTGCGTGAGCAATTTTGCAACTGCAACAGAATAATTCATTTGTCAAAATTACCACGTGTTCATGCATTCAGTAGATGTTTAAAGGTTTGTGGAAATTTGAGTGTTAAGTGTTATTTTGTTTCAAAATGAATATACTGATACTGAAACCAATAAAGGAATGGAAGTTTAAGAACAAAATTATGAAAAAATACAGTATTTTTACCGACAGATTTTTGAGATACAGTTTTTTGTTCATACAGCAATTTGAGATGAAGTATTTTGGGATACAGAATTTTGAACTACAGTATTTTGGTCTTACAGTATTTTGTACATACAGTATTTTGAAATACAGTATTCTGAAATACAGTATATTAACCATACAGTATTATGAACATACAGTATCATACAGTATAATACAGTATTTTGACCTACAGTATTTTAAAATACAGTATTTCGACCCGCTCCCCTTTTAATAGTCTTACTACAAATCAATTTATTTCACTAAATACTTAAAAACTATGTACTTGGGAAAACATTTGTTATGAAAGCTGATTTGTGGTAAACAAACAATACCCGATTTTTATTGGGAATTTCTATATTCGCTTATATTCACTTCACTTGCGAGTCTCAATAAAACGCTTTATATGGCTATATTCAATTACCAAGTTCACTTTCACAGACTCCATTTACCAACCATCCCTACGCTGTTCACTTATATTCCTCGCATTCAACGCACCGGGACTTCGAACCCTACTGTCAGTTTTCGTCGCTCTGATTGGTCAAAAAAATCAGAAGTTTCACCTGACATTTAGCTGACAGTTAGATTTTTCAGATTTTCGAACATAGATTTTCAGATGGAAAAAGCAGTCTGAAAATTCTTATGTCGTTTTCCATTGGTCGTTCGGAAGCCTTCTGAACGTTTCTGAAATCATTCCATTGGCATCAAATGACAGTTCCTCTCCTCGAAAGAAGAGAAATTTGATTCTTGATTTGAAGAAGGAAGTGAAACCAGAAGCACTCACACGCTGAAACACTGTTGACGTCAAAATTGACAAATGTGATTTGCCACCTCTAAAAATTGAAAAAAGTGACCTGAAAACAATTATTAATTAATTAATTTTGTGAGATGAGTTCTAAAAACATTTTAAGACATATTCCTGACGTTTTAAGTGAATTATGAAAAAAATGAAAAAAGAGAATGAAAAAAAATAGCGCTCGACGTTTCACACCGATACACAATACAAGCAACGAAACTTCAAAGCAAATAAAAATGTTACTTTGGCATCCCGGATCGGAGAGTTTTTCTGGATTACCAATGGAAAACGACATGAGTATGTACTAAACCACACATGTATCGAAATACTGTCAGTGAGTGCATACCTGAATCAAATGGAAATAATATTACCACATTCAATTCAGCTGTGTAAGCTGATTTAAATCGAAAGGGTATGTTAGACATTTAAAAAGCTATTTATTATGAAAACACTCTATTTTCTGGCAAAAAATTACATTGAGATACCCAAGAAGTTTTGTATATCATCAAAGCTTATATTACCAAGAATTACCTAAGTTTTTATTGAATTTGCGTTATAATTCCGTTGAAAATGATGTCCGTGATGTTCTTGGAAAAAAGCGAAAAATCTGGAAAAATTGTTTATTTGGGAAGTACCTCAAAACAGAAAGTTGTGAAGTTGATTACTACAGAAGTGGTGAGGCAGGGTGATTTTTTAATAATATTATTTTAATAACATGTATGCATTCGAGTCCTATTAAGAAATCTAGTAATTAAAAATAGAACGAAAACAAGATTTGTGTGGTAAATTTCAATGAAAGCACGTTTAAGTATTATATCTAATAACTTAGGAATCTCTCTTGATCGAAACATGCACAGAGAATTTAAATTCTCTGTGTATAGTAATGCAAGGGGAAAACAGTTCAAACATTCCAAATTTGTTTTGAGCAGCTAAAATACAAATCTATAGGCTTAGGTATACGTTACAAGTTTTAGCTCAACAAGTTTAGCAAAACTGATGAGCATTTCTTTTTCTTGCAAGATGGTTGTTGCTGCAATTAGCTGTTTTGTTAGAGCGCTGTTGGTGGAAAAGAGAGTGAGACAGGTGATTTTGCAAAATTACTATGTCTCCAATTAGAATTGAATCACACTTCGAATCGAAGAAGTGTCAGTGTTTAGCTTGACCAAATTGTAAAGTAATTTCTTGATTAGCTGATTTGGTTCGGCTGTACAAGATGGATCGAGCTGAAGCTACGATTTTTTTCATCGTGCGCATTGTATTAGGGTATAACTAGCTGGTAATGATTGTGAAGAGTTGAGAACCTCACAACTGCACTTTTATCCTTTTCGCTATAAACGTTCATCAGGAAAAAATTCTGCTTCCATTTGTCTCAACAAATCAATCCGTAATGTTTAAGAAGGCTTTCGTCTTAATTCTAGACAAACGTGTTTATGATAACCTGAAAAAGTTACCAACATGTATAAGATGATAGTAAAATAAATAAATAGGGTGACGCAACAGAGCGAGGAGTCCCAAGGCCTAGCGCATTTCTTACAACCATTCTTTGTAAGGGAATAGAGGGGACCTACAATTTACTGCCGGTTCCGAACGGCTTATCGAGAAAGCGCTTTTCGTGGCAACTACTAACGAAGGACTTGCCAATTCCTATCGAAAGGCGATACTCGTAGAAAAACATTTTTGCCTCTGTTGGGATTCGAACCTCTGGGTTAATCTGGCGGACTTGCTAGCCATCACGCCACGGGTACCAAGACGATAGTAACATAGCTATCTGTCAATCACGAGGTCACAGCGAGGTTACATGAAACAATCTTTTGACAATGCAATCGAGAATTGATAATTGGACCATAATGCCCTAAAATGTTACGGAATTCAGGCTCTGACGGTTTTTCTTGACCGCTAAATTTGACCTTTAAGGATTCTATGCCTGGGTTCTGTATCTAACTGTCGCATCGATAGCATCGCTCGGTAGAAACCAGAACAAAATCCTAGTAAATGTGCATTCCTCTTCATCTTCATATTTACACTATTATAAAGAGGACAGATTTTTTTGTTTGTTTGTTTGTTTGTATTGAATAGGCTCCAAAAAAGCCTTGTAAGTAGCATATGTCATACTTAATACGAAAGTAACGAAAACTTAGTATTTGTATTGAATAGGCTCCAAAACTACTAAGCCGATTTAAATGAAATCGAGAACAAAGATGGTCTTGAGGCTGAGAAATGATATAACCTATATTTCATGTCTGCATATTCCTACGGGAAAGCGTCCGGAATGGGAACGTAACCGGCAACTTAGAAAATACCCTACCGATTCCCAAAGTTCTTTAATATATTTTTTATATTTAATTCAGATTGCTTTATTATCTCCGAGTATCATGGTTCATGTTCATGGACTATATTTCATCCCCATATTTCCACGGAAACGCATAGAAGAACTTAAAAACAGCTAAACAGATTTCCAAAGCTCTTTCAACATAAGAATGGTTAAATTTTTATCAATAATATGGATTTTATTTCATCTAAATACTGCGATAAAAGTCGATGCCATAGTGTATGATAACCGTAGAACCCGAGCTTCGCTTGATGGTAAGCGTGTCTAACTGTTAACCCAGAAGTTCGTGGTTTGAGTCCCAACAGAAGCAAAAATAATTTTCCCGGGGTATCGCCTTTCCCGAGGAACTGGCATGTCCTCCGTTAGTAAATTCATTGCCATGAAAAGCGCTTTCTCAGCCGTTTGGAACAGGCAGATAATTGTCCATTCCCTCACAAGGCATGGTTGTGAGAAATGAGCTAGGTTCGAGGCTTCTCGCTTTTTTTTGCCACCCTATTTATATATTTACCTTGCTCCGTCAACTCTCAATTTCAATTATAGCATCGTAAAGCTAACATACTTTACTAAAGAATACCGGAATATGACGTTGATGTGACTAATTTTTTGGACGTTAGTTCACACATAAAACTTGTTTTACTCCAAACACGATACATGTTCACAGAAATCCAAATAGGCCCTAAGTGGCGTAATTAATAATCAAATAACCATAAAAACATCAATTTTACACCTGAAACTAATATTAAAGTCACATTTTTTGTGAAATTAGTACTTTAAATTCATAAGAAGCATGATAAAAATTTGAATAATCTCAAAAACCTATTTGCTATGTCGACTTAAACTATAAATAATAAATTCGTAGACAAAAAAATAGAAAGAAAGTTGGGAAACAAGAAATAATTGACGTCAGATATTTATTTTTTAAAAACTTAATGACTTCAGATGTCTTCGCCGCATCGCGTCGGGTCGACATTGCAGACATTTATTTTTTTCTTTGTTTTTTATTGCTATGTAAATAACATATACTCTGTATTAAATTCAAATGACGATCAAGAATTAAAGGAAGGTGACCTATAGCATCTCAGACTAGTTAAAAACAGATAATCAATTGATACTTATTATTTATTATTATTAGTTCTTTATTTAACAACTTAAGTGCAATTAACAATAAAAGTTCAACAAAAAAAAAGAGCATGGCATTGATTAGCCGTCTGCGATTGATTGATTATACAGAATATATAAAGAAAAAAATAAATATAATAATATACATATTTAAATATTAGATAATTTGATTAAAGATAAAGTTTGAGAGCTAAAAAAACTGAATAAAACTGTTACGATACTTATAGACATTAATACAATATTGAGATAGAGTTTTCCAACCATATGAGCCATTTTAAATTTCAGAAGCCTCTTGCAATGTGAGAAAGCTCTTGGAGAAAAATAACCTCCTAAATTCAATTAAAATTGGGCATTTTGCAAGGAAGTGGAAAATGTCTTCCGGTACATTAAGGTTACAGAGACTGCATATCACTGTTAGATCCGGTATGTGAGGCATAAAATTGAGGCAAAGTGTCTCCGTTCTCATTTTAAAAATTGTGCTGATTTCATATGTTGTCAAATTTTTACAGAAATAGTTATTTGTGCCAAGAGAGTGATTTAACGTTCTATATAGACTTCTAGATCAAGACAAACGCCCCCGGCTGAGACAACTTTCATAAAAGCGTTGATCTACCTGTGCGATGCAATCGTAAAATTTATCTTCCCAGTCGTTTACGTTTTCAATAGTTAAGTTAATGACCATACCTAGATTCGCAGCAAGATCTAACCATTCTTTGAAAGGTGAAAAATTGCATCTTAAGGTGTGTTTAAGAAGCTGATTCTGTAAATTTGAGCTTCTGCGTCTCATTATTTTAATAATGAAGTCCGCATTTGCTTTGAGGTTTCTACAGTAAATTTGAGGGATTCCAGCCTCTACATAAATACAATAAGTGGGGGTCGTGGTAGGAAGTTTGAATATGCGTTTAAAGAAAAAGCCCTGCAAACGATCAAATTCTTCCACTTCTTTATAGCCAAATACTTGATTTGCATAGCAGAGACAGGAGTTAATAGCAGCGTCAAATACCTTAAATTTGGATTCATTGTTAACATTTTTGTTGCCATAAAATTTTGACCACATTAGATCAATCGCTGTTTTCGCTTTGCTGACTTTTTCTTTTACGTGCAATCGCAAATTAAGGTTATAAAATAGCAAGTGACTAATTTTTAATTTGAATTCGGTAACAACATCTATTGGTTGTCCTGCCAGTTGCCAGTTTTCTCTCGGAAGTCTTCTGCCTGCGGAGTGCTGAAAGATCATAATTTTTGATTTCGAGGTGTTAAAGTTCAAATCCCAGGAGTCGCAGTAATTTGGAGCTGAAGTGTAAGGGGGCTATCTGCTAAGATCGCTTGGTCATCTGCATATAGTAGGATTTTTATGTGTACATCGCCTAGAGAAACACCACCAGGCAAGTTATTCGATATATCATCAATGAAAAAGGCAAATAAAATAGGACTGAGAAGTGAGAACGCAGCCTTGTGGTACTCCGGTTTCGGTAGCGAAAAAGTTTGACATTCTGCTGCCGTTCCAAACAGAAGCAGAAGTGTCTAAAATCAACCTTTTGTAGACGTTCAGAAATTGATACTTTAGGATTGGTTTTTTCCCTCTTATCTTAAACTTAACTAATTTACACTGCATAAATGTCAAATGACGATCAAGGCCTTACAGTAGGTAATCCTTGGCACTTTAAATTTAAATTAAACCTTAATAATAAATAATAGCACGCAATCTATTCATAACTTCAGAATATTCAGCATATATAAACATTTTTCTGTCAGTTATCTTAGAAAAAAATATTATGGCAACTACAAACCTGTGACAAGTTAGGCCTAAAAGCTTTCAGCCAAAGTACAGTCAACAACTCTTTGCAAGGTGACTTCGTATTCGTAGGGTTCATTGATCATCATTCACAATTTCTGACAAAATTATTAACTCAAATTCGTAAAAGGAACAAGGCCTTGCATTGAACTTGCACTTCAAAGTTATTGATGACATAACTAACGGAAAGCATAACAATTATTATGTCTTGTAGACAATGCCACCATTTAGTTATTCACCACAGCAAATAATAAAGGCCCACTTATATGGATAATGAATATATTATAAGTATAGTTACATCCATAATGAGAACCCATTATCAGATATGGAAAAAGAAATTAATATTATGTCTAAAGAGGAACACTCCTCAATGTCGATGATAAAGTACTTTACCGAATCAAGGCAAGCGCATTAAAATAAAATTTAAAAAGAAATGAGGACATTATCACATTAAAGAATCACTGCGATGTTCTCAAAACGGTGAAAGTGCAATAAAATACTTGTTTTTTTTTAACTCTCTTCTCAATTCTTAAGCGGTGGCGAGGCAAACAGAGAGTTCTACATCGGAAGAGATTGTAAGGTAAAGTTTAATGGTAATTAATCATGTCTTCGAATTGGTGTGCCCAATTAATTTTACTTAAAATTGACTTTCTTTTATCAATCGAATATGACAAACACATCACTACGCTTGTTCATTGCTTAATCTTCTTTATTTCAACAGGCTGGTGCTCTGTAGCAGCAATCATTTATATAAATTTCATAAATTATCTCTGGGATTTTTCCACTGGTATGTCGATTCATTATAATATCACAAAATTTGATCAGAATTTCAACGTTGACATGAATACTAGGTGAATTATTTCACTTATTAGCATATTGTAGCCAATTAAGAACATTTTACTAAATGTAAGATTAGTAAATTTTTAACAATTAAAACACTCGTAGATTTCTGAAGCAATGCCTCCATCGTCATTTTACTGTTGTTCTTATAATTGGTTAGATTAGCATACATATTTGCTTGTTATGTGGGAGTTCAAGATTCAAATCCATGTGATATTCGATTTTTTTTTGTCAGTTACAAACTTTAGCAAGGAACTATGTGGTCATTGAACTGCCATGAAAAGCTCTTCTCATTCAGCCATAGATAAGGTTAGGTGGAAGTGGCTGTCAGCCAATGAGTACATTGCCTGACACACTTAGGCCGCAAGGGCCCATTGTGATACCACAGAGATCAGCAAGTTAATCACCTACTGGCTACTGATCTCAGAAACCCGATGTAAGATGAACGAGTTGATCACTTATTAATCTTCCATTACGGGACTAGCCGGTTAATCACCTGCTAGTTGAACCAAGCGGAACTTTTAATGTATTTCGAAAGACTTTTAGGGTCTATGTAAGCTAAGTCGCTGTATCATCGAAAAAGAATTCACCCAGATGAGTTTTCCATGAAGTAGTCTAGGGCATGAGTAAAGAAGGTGTTGAACGGTTTCCTCCTCCAGCTCTTGCAGAAATCATTGGAAAACACACCAAGTTCTTTGGCGGGTCTTCCTATTAGACAGTGCCCCGTAAGAACACCTATGGTAGAACTTAGATACAGGCGGTTCAATGCTAATAAACTCTTCGAGCGTTTTGAGTCTGCACACGGCCAAACTTTTATGGTTGCAAGGCAGTTGTTACTCTCAGTCCATCTAGTGTTTGTTATCCTCGAAGCGTCTTGTCTAAGTAGGAGTTTACATGTAGCGTTAGATGCACCTATGTTGTTCCATTCTGAGCGTAGGGAAGAAGTCGTGCCCTTTTTGGCTAGTTCGTCTGCCATACAGTTGCCTGGTATGTCCCCGTGCCCTGGCACCCATGAAAGGTTAATGTTGAGCTGATTTGACATCTCCCTCAGAGACATCTGACAATTTTGCACCGTGATGGATTTTGTAGAGACAAGGGCAGCCTGGCTGTCCGAGAAGACTCGCATATCCGTGGAGCATATGACGTTTTCTTTGAGCCAAGACAGCACCTCCTTAATCGCCAGAATTTCTGCTTGGAACGCACTACAATGATCGGGTAGGCGGAAGAAAAGACTGAGATTCAGTTTTTCTGAGTAGATTCCACTTCCCACACCTTCGCTGGTTTTTGAACCATCGCATCGGTGTGAAAGTGTATTGCTTCGTTTTCCAAAAGAGTGCCTTTTTCCCAAGCTTCTCTTGAAGGTATGGTTACTTGGAAATTGTTGTCAAACACCAACTTGGGGGTGGTGTAGTCGGATCGATTCGGTAAGAATCTAAAGTTATCTAGAATGGTAGTGTGGCCGCTTTGATTATTGGTTCACTGTGATGTAGCTCTGAGTCGAGTAGCTGAGCTAGCTGCGACTTGTTTGCTGAAGATATCTAGGGGTGATGTGAGATCTAGTAGTACATTGAGAGTGTCCGATGGGGTTGTCCTCAGTCTGACACTAATACACAGTTGATCATCTTGTCCACCAGACTATCACCCCGTATGTGAGTATCGGTCTAATTACCGAGGTAAACAGCCCATGGGTGATTTGGGGGGAGAAACCCCATTTCCCACCAATGGCTTTTTAAGAGAAGAGTGCCACGTTGGCTTTATTTACTCTTTCCTCAATATTGGTTTTCCAGGTCAGTGTTTTGTCAAAAATGAGACCTAGATATTTAGCCTGATTTGACAGTGTGAGAGTTACCCCTTTAATAGTTGGGGGTCTGAAGTCCGGAATTTTGTATTTCCTCGTAAAGAGAACTAATTCCGTTTTGTGTGGATTGATGTTCAGACCACAATCTACAGCCCAATTGTTAAGCTTGTTAAGTGCTGTTTGTAGGAGCTCAGCTAGGGTTTGTGGGTGCTTGCCTGAAACGGCATTTGCTACATTATCGGCATAAGCTATGGTTTTGAAACCTTCGTCCTCTAGGTCGATTAACAATTTGTTAACGACCAGGTTCCACAGTAGGGGAGATAAAAACTCCTCCCTGCGGGGTTCCTCTATTGGCCTCATTCAGCCATACTGAATCGGCAAAAAAATGTAGGTCCGCTCTATATCACTGGGTATACAGTATTCAACAAGATAAAATGTAAACCATTGATTTAAACCGTTCTTTTCACTGCCGTTTTTCTCGATTTGTACCTTAAATGCCTTCTAATTAGCGCTCTGTTGCGTCACCCTATTCAAAGCGAACCCCGTCAAAAGGCAATGCCATTTAACGTTCAGACGGAATTCTATTGTTGAGAACGTTTTCCTTGAGATCGCACAGCTCATAGAACCGATAAGAAAGAAGAGAAACCTCTAATTGACAGCTAGGTAGAGTCTCAGTGAGATTGTAATATCGCACATTAGCGTCGAGACCTATCAGGTAACGAGTAGTATCGATACGTGGTTAAACAGTGTACATAAAAACACAGGATACAGAAATATGTGGTTCAAAAATGAAGGTTTTAAAGTTTTCTTTTCATGAGCAACTTCGATGGATTTCGAAAAAAATTACAAAAAGAAAAAGAATTTGTAAGTCGTTCTCGACTTTCAAGCACATATTGGTGTTGATTTACCTGTTAATTTTATTTATACACATTTAAGTACTTCTTACTTTTCTTTCTAAAATTTGCGTTTTGACCCAAAAAAGTCTCAGAAAAAATCTTTTCAGTTTTTGAAAACTTTACGAGTACGATAAGTATGGGGACGCAAAACAACAACAAGATTTATGGAGCGAAGGGATAGGAAAAAGAAGAAATAAATCGAAACAGAGGCCGAATTGCCGCACAAGTGATCGAGTAATACGAGACTGAATTATGTGCTTTTGGAATTACTTCTCGCGCTATCGAGTACTGCAGGACAACAATTTTACGTTCTTCCACCAACATTTGAACAAATTGAAGTCGATAAATAAACCGCAGTCCGCAGACTTATGTTGTGTAATAAAGATCGAGTTTTGCTTTAAAAAAAGTACGCACTACTAGATCACTGATGTGGTAATTCGATCCCAGATTTGACCAAAGATGGATCTAAAACGCTTCAGACATTTGTTATCCCTAAACAGATTAGATGGAGAGGAATAGGGTGCAATCCTACAGCTCCTTTGTTCATATCCTGCTCTATCCCTTAAACCCAAACTATACCATCTAGGAGATTTCTTATTCGTCAATCTAAGCGATCTGATGAACTCAGACATTCATTTCCTCCATCGATTATTATCAAAAGCGCATTTCTAAAAGCCCTTTTAGACGATCATTTCAGTTGAGATATCAGTTAAGCCTTAAACTTACACTGCCAACCACTAGGCTGAGGCCACAAATTTTGCAATCGATTTTCGCTTTTTATAACTGGTGGAAGATTTGTACCCGGTAAAGTTTATTACCAGTTAATAGATACGTATTTTCCATAAAATTAAAGGGTTAATTCGAAACGACCGTTGGAATTTCCCAAGATCAATTAATGAACTACTGAAAATAGGTATAAAAAGGTGATCCACTAGGATGAGGCCATTATTGCGAATATTTCCGTGCAGGAGTGCGCATGTGCGAATTCTTGTATAAAATATCTAAGAGAGTGTTAAAAATAACCGTTTTATTTAGTTTGAAGCACACATGGGATCCGGAAAGACTTTAACAGCGACAGAAAGAGCAAACATGGATGCTTTCAAGGAAATAGGACTCTGAGACCGTGAGATTGCAAGGAGGCTTAACAGGAGCAAGACAGTTGTAAACAATTCTCTTGCTGATCCACAAAACTATGACAAAAATCAAAAAGGTTACAGGAAAAGCCACAACACCAAGAGAAAATCGGTTGATTCTACGACTTGCATCGAATTTAATTCTACCAGCGACTATGATAAAGGCCAAAAGCGGAGTTTCAGCCAGCATAAAAAGGGTTAGAGGAATAATACAGAAAAATGATTCAAAGGAGGAAGCTAAAAAAGAAACCTGTTTTGAAGCTATCTATACTATCGTATAGACTTTGCAAGACAGCATGACTTTGTTGACAGCAGTGAATGGAAACGGTTGTCTTTTCGGATGAAAAATAGTTTGACCTTGACGGTTCTGATGGTTACAACTTTTATTTCCATGATATTAGATAGGATGAGCTTATTTTGGCAAGACATCATAGCCGTACATCAGGTGTAATGGTGGGGGGAGCTATTACCTACTATGGCACGAATATTAGAATTGGAGTTGGAGTTTTTGTTAACAACAATGAACGAAAATAGCTACAAATGTTTGCTGGAACGGTCATTTCCAAAAATGAAAAACATTTTTGAACCTCTAACTTGGATTTTTCATCAAGACAACACACTAGCAGGGTTGTCAGAAGCTGGATTCAATCAGAAGACGTGGAGCTTTTGTCATGGCCGCCATATTCACCGGACTTAAACATTATTGAAAACGTTTGGTCATGGCTATCTCATAAAGTTTATGAAGGTGGCAGACAATTTGAAGACAAGGACACCTAAATTTTCAAATGATTATTTAAATTAACTGTATGATTCTATTCCAAACCGTCTAATATAGGTTATATCCAAAAATGGCGGACATATACATTATTAATGTAAAAAAAACGTAATTAATAAATATTAGTAAACCATAAAATGTAAACTTTCCACAAATTTTTTTGCTCTTTCTAAAATTTTGCATGTGGCCTCATCCTAGTGGAGCACCTTTTTATACCTATTTTCAGTAGTTCATTAATTGATCTTGGGAAATTCCAACGGTCGTTTGGAATTAACCCTTTAATTTTATGAATTTGTTTTGGGAAAATACGTATCTATTAACTGGTAATAAACTTTAACGGGTACATAACTTCCACCAGTTATAAAAAGCGAAAATCGATTGCAAATTTTGTGGCCTCATCCTAGTGGTTGGCAGTGTATTTCTTAACGCATAAAAATGAACTGATAATTGAACTGACAACTGATGAAATTCCCACCAGTTTCCGGTTCAGTTCTAAGTTTTCTTTCTGATTTTGATTTTTCCCAAAAAAAGAAGCAAAAGCTCAACTCAACATCGAACTGACATCTATTTACACATTGAACTGAAAACTGAACTGATAACTGAACTGAGAACTGGCCGTCTAAAAGGGCCTTAATAAATTTAACTTCGCCAATGTCTGCTCCACAAGATGAGCATAATCCCAGTAAACCTAAACCAAAATATAAAATTTCTGAATTGGTTTATAACGCCTTAAAGACTCTTCACGACCTTTTGGGCTCTTCTTTAGCAGTTATAAAAAAAAAAATTACTTCTAATGGCAATCGTGAGGATTCGTAAAACAATATGCACCACGATAAGAAATATTTCAAAGTATCTGTTGAAGTAGAAAATTCATTCAAACAAAAGGCACCGGATGGAGCCGTTAAAGTTATCAAAAATGGTTTAGCCATCGAGGCACGCTCTTGCATTTTTTATTTTGGTATCCATTTAAAACTAACCTAACCACTCATATAAAAGAATTCGGGACGAGAATATTTGAAAAACAAATCACATATTTTGAAGCTTTTTTTCAAGCCAAACTGTCTTCTCATTTTACAAATTATAAGTCTTAAATAGCTCTTGTGAGTTAAATTCATTCACTCCTTAGAAGATAAACCTGCCGTTACTTCATTCGGAGGAAAAGCAATTATATTATTTTAATGAAGTTTCATCCCTTAACGGTCTTTAATAACCACTTTCAAGTATTAATTGCATCTGATTATTGCCGCTTTAATATTTAACAGGCAATTCTTTTGTTTATGCAACACTTTTTTTTTACTTGAGATAGCGGAATTAAAGATTCATTCAAGTACCAATACACAACTAGTGAGCTTCAAGAGCAGCACTTGCATAAAATTACAAAAATTACAAAGCCAATTAGTGGCCTTTTCACAATGCGGTTACAAAATACAGAGAAATAAATTTTTTACGACACCAAACCTCACAGAAAGAAATAATTGAATAATGAAAAAAAAAAAAGATGCTCACCAAAGAGAAGAGTATTCTTGACACCGACTGCAATGAACTGCGGACAGGCTCTTCTAAGCTCCTTGATGTCTTTCTCTCCATCTATCGAGTTTCTTTGGTTTCCATTTCGCATGAAAAGTGGGCGCTCCTTCTGCTCCCTGGTACCGCACACGGAAAACGGAAAACACTTTAATTACTAAATTTCAAATATGTGCAATGATTTTTTGTTTTATCTTTCAAATAAGGTGTTTCATCTACAATAACTACACATTTTTTTTTGTATATGTATACCCTTTTATTTTTTTTCCTTTCTTAGGCGCAGGTTCCATTGTACAAATAAATAACGGAAACAAGTTAACAAACAATGCTAATAATAACAACAGATCGTTTATAAAAAAAACACGCCGCGAGAACAATTAAAAGATTAACTCAATAAATTAACAATTTTGCACGAACTAGGCTAACAGTGAGTCGTGTCTAGCACTGGCTCGAATTTGGCCCAGGGAAACACACCAACTAAACAAACCGAGCAGCAAATCTCATTTTTCACGTATTCATCGCGAATTTAAACAAATTTTAATGATGATGGTTATTGTTTAATTTGTTTTTAGTATAGTTTGCCTAAGTCACGCTTCGATTCGTCTCAATAGGACTGCGATCAAACTATGAGAATCGAGGTTGTCGCATCCGACTCTATTGGCGGTTCACTTTTATAAATCAAAATGTTTTTTTTGTCCCGATGTTCGATTTTTTTTTTTGTTTAATTAAACTGAGATCGAACTGTCTTCCATCTGTGATTACTGTGTTATTATGTCGCGTCCGTTATAAGCCAAAGCCACCTGATCGTGTGGCAAGCTACATGTGATCTGAATTGACAAAAGCTTTTTTTAGATATTCGGTTTCGATTTTCATTTTGTCAAGCAATGGAAAGGTGATTTTTTTTGTGTTGGATTTGGGGAGTGCCTATACGGAATACGGCATCAGCAGCACGATATCACAAAACAGAAAGGTGAGCTTAAGCGGAGCTTTAATCACGTTGTTATAATGTTGTTTGGATTTCCATCGTTCCAATGTTTGCATACAACCAGCCAATGCAGCGGTACTGTATGCTGAGGCATGTGAATGGAGATAGAGAGTGAAACGAACTGGTGTTTGGGAAATTTCCACAAGAAAAACGCTCTGCTTAACTTCTGTAGTAAATGAACAAGAGTGGTTGAAAAACTGGTCACTGGATGTTTAGGGGCGGGTGTTGATGAAAATTTAAAACTGGATTTTGAATTTCACCACAACGAATAATGTTTTTGTTAGGTAGTGTCATTGTCCTTAACACGACACAGTTTTTGAAAAAGGGTCTAATTGAGTGTGAATGAGTAGGTAGTTGTGGACGGTTGAAAGAAAAAAAAAAGAAAAAAAAGAGAAACTCAATAGGGTGGTTTCTTTGAAGTCTACCCAGATTCCTTTGATAGCACCATGAGTTTTCAAAAAGAAAATGTTTTCGGATTTCTAATGTTCGACTGCCGTCGCTACAAAGTATTACGGAAAAGGAATGTGTGTGATAAAAAAAAACAAGTATCAAACGACACAGCAATTTAAATTGTATTAGGTACTAGGTACACATTTTTACTTGCGATTATAGATACTATAAGGCAAGTCTTGCAATCGTGCAGAAAAAATTTATTGAGATAATTAACAATAATTAAAAAAAAAAAAAACAACTCTGTCTGTCTGTCTGTGTGTCTGTCTGTCTATCTGCCTGTCCGTATATGGATCTTCAGCCTGAACCGCTTGACCGATTTTCTTCAAAATTTGCAGTTATGCAGCCGTATTTATTAGATTTCGCTATTACACGCTTAAAACGCATAATAGTTATTCAGTGAATAAGAACTTATTAAAACTTTATTCAGTGAATAAAAAATCCTTATTTATAATCCTTTTCATCGCCCATTATAGTTATTCATACCTTATGTCAAAATCCTAAAGAAACTCTCTAATCTGGTTACTCAATGGTTGAAACTGACAACAAAAAAACTTGATGATTTTCTGTAAGATAATGGCATAATGGCAAAAAAGCAATATTAAAAAATTTATAGAATTCTGTGCGCTGCCATGCCAATGTTTGTCAATATGCAACAGCATAAACTAAAAAAGTCATCATTATAGCTTGATTTTGGTGATTCAAACAGTCGATATGCGGGATCTTTGTTGCTAGCAAATATCAAATCAAAAAACTTTGGTTTCATCTGGAACAGCTGCAAAATCGGTGGACGAACTGCACCACTTATAAAGAGAAGTTAAAAGATCATCGTGACGACAGAAACATTTCTTGTTGATCCATGATTCTGTGGCTACTTTGTTGTAGGTTGGATCTCTCAACATCCATCAAACCAACGCAGTAAACCAAACACCTATTTGTTTGTACCTATTGTAACGTGCGCTTAGTTCGCAAAAATAAAACTCTACCTTTCAATTTAATTCTACCACTTTATTCAGTATCTACTTTCGATATACACTTTATTTGAACTCAACTCGACTTTTGGACTATCACTTGTATTTACTCTTAACTTTATCACTCTATAAACAAGACTGCCCTCTGGTTGCCTCGGGCGGGCTATTTATATCGAATGACATGCCATCTAGAACTCTCCAGTAACTTCTACATTGTCTCCACATTTGCTGTCTACTCTCTGTCTGTCTGTCTCTCTACACTCACACACACTGGCTTACAAGCAACGCCTGTCATTTATACCATTCCATTAAAGTGTTGCCAGTTGTGTTTTCGGTTGAACGTTTTTCGATTAGGAAATTGGTATAAAATGTTGGGTTCACGTTACACTGCCCCCTCCTTAGGATTGTTCGTCCCGAATAATTCCATCTGCAGCCTCGCCACTATATCGATGCAGCCTGTCACAATGAACTACTTTTAACTTGCCTCTTAGTCCTCTTTGGATGCGGTAAACCACGTCGTTAATCCTCGTGACTACAGTATAAGGACCTTCCCAGTTTTGCTGAAGTTTCGGTGACAATCCCTTTTGACGATGAGGATTATAAAGCCACACACGATCTCCTGCTTGGAATCCTGACGTTGTCGCTTTTGTGTCGTACCGTGTCTTCATCCGGTCGCTGTAGGCTTTCATCCGTTCCCTTGTTCTTTTATGGATGTCAGCGAGTCTCTCCTTGAGGTCGTCCACATACTCGTTTGTGTCCTGTGGCTCCTCGGTGGGGCATCCAAATTTAAGTTCGCTGGGCAGCCGCATGGTTTTCCCGAACAGGATGTCAGATGGTGTTTGTCCTGTCGAGCTATGTACTGCACTTCTATAGGCCATCAGGAATAGCGGTACGTGCCTATCCCAGTCTCTTTGGTAGTCGCCTACGACCTTGGTGAGGTGTTCCTTCAAGGTCCGGTTGAATCTTTCAACCATCCCATCAGATTGTGGATGAAGTGGTGTGGTTCTCGTCTTCTTAATGCCAAGTAGTCCGCACACTCCTTGGAAGATGTTTGACTCAAAGTTCCTCCCTTGGTCGGAATGGAGTTCCATAGGCACGCCAAACCTACTCACCCAGTTAAACACAATCTGGTCGACCACCGTTTTGGCTTCTTGATTTGGGATGGCATACGCCTCAGGCCACTTGCTAAAATAGTCCATTACAACCAGAATGTATTTGTTTCCAGCGTTGGTCTCTGGAAAAGGCCCAGCCACATCTACTGCAATCCTCTCAAAAGGCGATCCAACGTTGTACTGATGCATCTTACCTTGAATCTTCCTACCAGGTCCTTTGGTTGCAGCACACTTGTCACATGTTCGGCACCACTTCTTCACGTCATCTCTAGCATGTAACCAGTAGAACCGATGTCGCACCTTCTCCAGTGTTTTGTTTACCCCCAGGTGGCCTCCAGAAGGTCCGTCGTGCATCTCCTGAAGAACTTCACTGACTTTCGATTGCGGTACGATCAGCTGCATCACATATGACTTACCGTCAGCGGATTCCCATCTTCGCCTGAGGACACCTTCTTGCACATAAAGTGAGTCCCACTGTGCCCAATAGGCTTTGAGAACTGGACTCCTGTCAGAAATGTCTCCCCATTCCGGTTTCTCTTCATTTTCTTTCCATTTGAGAATCGGTCCGATGTCTGGATCCTTCTTTTGAGCAGACCTCAGTTCTTCCTTGTTCCATCCGAATATGGGTTCCACTCTCATCCGCTGAGTCTTGGTCTCTACTTTCCGCCAGCAATTCCATTGGGGGTTTTCTACCTGATGTCCAATTCGGTATTGATAAGTCTGCGGTCTTAATCTACAGCTCGCGGATTGATTTTCTTGGACTTCACAACGTCGACAAGCAGTTTCAGTTTTAATTGGTGGCAACCGGCATTGTCGCTGTAAGTGCCCCGTCTTATTACAATTCCAACATCTGGCAAGTCCGTTCCGCTGGTTCCTTTGTAGCTTTATTCCTGGGCATGATCCCGCCTCGAATATGGCTTCTCTTTGACAATGTACCATTTGAGAAGCTTGCTCAGATGCTTCCATCATTAACGCAAACTCTAGAGTTTCGGAAAGAGTTCGTGTTCTAGCAGTTCGCACAGATCTCTGAAGATGCTTGTCAGAAATGGCACGAACGAAGGACTCAACAGCCAGATGGTTGATGATTTCTTCTCCAGCATCCGGGTATGCCAGGTGAGCCAGTCTTTCGACGTCTGCTTGGAGCTGCTGTAGACTTTCACCCCTTTTCTGGACTCTGCTATTGAGTTGGATTCGGAAGACTTCTTTCAAGTGGCTATCACCAAAGCGTTTATCTATAGCTGCCACGAGAGAACTGAAATCGTAGCTCTTACCAGCTGGAACAGTTTGAAGTAATTCAGCTGCTGGTCCTCTAAGAGCAAGAGTCAGTGCTATGTATTTGTCTTCGTCAACCCAGCCATTTGCTGTCGCAGCTGCCTCGAATTGTCTCTTGTAAACTGACCAAGACGACTGTCCGTCGAATGTTGGTGGTTGTACTTCTCTTTGCTTTAGACAATCTCCACAAGTTTTCCGTAGCTCCATTTTCCGCATATGGTCTAGTTCCTTAGCCATGTTTTCGATTCGTTTCTCCAAAGTGGCAAGCTGACTTTCGCATTGACTCTCAAGCTTGGAAAATCGTTTCTCAACACATTCAATGCGTTTTTCTAGGCCACAAACATTTTTCTCAATGTTACCCAATTTGCTTTCTAGAATGTTTTTCTGACCTTCCAAAACATTCTGTTGCGCCTCAAGTCTTTCGAGAATATTCTGTTGTTCTTTCTTTTGTTCGTTTCGTTGTTCTTCAATCAGCTTCTTTTGTTCGTTTCGTTGTTCTTCAATCAGCTTCTTTTGCTCGTTTCGTTGTGCTTCAAGTTGTTCGAGAACATTCTGCTGTTCTTTCTTTTGCTCGCTTCGTTGCTCTTCAATCAGCTTCTTTTGCTCGTTTCGTTGTGCTTCAAGTTGTTCGAGAACATTCTGCTGTTCCTTCTTTTGCTCATTTCGTTGTTCTAACAAAAGTTTCATCATACTAGAAAAATCTATATTTTCACTTACTTCCTCTTCTTCCACTTCTGTTTCAAAAACAAAAGTGTTTACGTCTTCCCCTTGCTGTTCCAAATAGTTACGCAAGCGCAGGACGAGCTCATTTTTCGATCCCGCTCTAGAAAGATTTCGCTTACCTAACTCACTTTTAAGCTCAATGCAAGTGAGCTCTTCTAACAACTTACCCATTTTCACTGTATATAATTATTATTTTCTTTTTACTTTTTTTTTTTTTTTTACACTTTACTAGTCAAATAAGTTTTATTTACACTTCTGACACCAATGTAACGTGCGCTTAGTTCGCAAAAATAAAACTCTACCTTTCAATTTAATTCTACCACTTTATTCAGTATCTACTTTCGATATACACTTTATTTGAACTCAACTCGACTTTTGGACTATCACTTGTATTTACTCTTAACTTTATCACTCTATAAACAAGACTGCCCTCTGGTTGCCTCGGGCGGGCTATTTATATCGAATGACATGCCATCTAGAACTCTCCAGTAACTTCTACATTGTCTCCACATTTGCTGTCTACTCTCTGTCTGTCTGTCTCTCTACACTCACACACACTGGCTTACAAGCAACGCCTGTCATTTATACCATTCCATTAAAGTGTTGCCAGTTGTGTTTTCGGTTGAACGTTTTTCGATTAGGAAATTGGTATAAAATGTTGGGTTCACGTTACACTATTATTTCTTTTGCTTTACACAAATGCAATTCTTTGGCTTTAATTTCTTGTTGTTTTGTCAAAAAAAGGGAAAAACAAAAACGTTTCACAACTGGAAAACTGTAGGAAACCAATTTTAGAAAAGGAAATTACAGCATTTTTCTTTCAACTGAAAACACATTTACTACATCCAATTTATGTATAAAGTTAATGTAATTTGAGTACATTTCCATTTTAGTTATTTTTAAAATTCTCAAAGTTGCAACTAAACCACTTAATGATAACTCAATACTTAAAATCAAATGACATTTATGCGCTAAAAAAAACTAAAATGATTATAAATACGATTTTTGTTTTATTCAATGAATAAGCGTGTTTTAAAGTTGTTCGGAGTTTATTATGCGATTATAAATACGGCTGATGGTCTCTGGAGTAGCCTACAGAGGAATTTTAGGAATTGGGTCTCTAGGTTTTGAAATAACGGTACCTGCCATACAACTGATATGAAAATACCATTTTTTCTCGAAGCGGCTCTAACAATTTTGATTCTACGTGAGGTATTATTTTTGAATAACTGTTCTAATAATGTAAAAAATTTTTTTGGAAAAAGTCTTTAAACGGTCACAAATGGCTAACACGATTTTGACAAAATTTCATATTTAAGAGGTCCCAAAATGTTTAAGAAAGATTGTATATCTGCATTTGAAAAATTTAGTTTTTTCAAAATTTTATTAATTTAAAAAAAAAAATTGTTTTTCGAATATTTTCAAAACGGTATCTTTGATTTATTTAAAATTTTTCGTCAATACATCTCTTAGCAAGATATTAAAACTGTGTACTTGAATTTTTAAAACCCCAATTTTAGAATAAAAATTAAAAATAAAAAACCGGTTTTTCAAAAAATGGCTTAACGATTTCGATTAAGTTTTAAGGGTTGATATGTATTAATAATTGGAAAAAAATGGCGTTTCGATTTTCGTTTGAAACTTTTGGAGTATTTCAGTATTTTGCATGATTTAATTCAATGTTCATAATTAATTTGTAGTTGGCAGCCCTATACCACCAAATTTATTAAGAACGAATACTAAAACCTTTTACTCAGTCTTAAGATTTTGGTATTCTACTTGCATACGATCGCAAGTTCGTGCGACCCAGTCGCGCCTATTTTTTATATTTTTTCTTATCGAATGTTTTCTTGGTTCACAAATAAACGCAAAATAGTTCTGTTTTTATGGACTTATATTTTGTTTTGACGTTTTCGATTTGTCAAAATTGTTGTGTGTGTGAAAATCTGTGTAGGCCCGTCTCAAAAAAGAGATCGACTGCAGTCGATTTTTTTCCGTCATAAATGAATTCAATTATTTTATTTGAAAACGACATTAAAAGCTTAACCACGAAATCACCACACATCCCTGTGATTTGAAAAAAAAAATACTAATCATTTGATAGCCCTGTTCGTTACCTGAACTCGTCACAGAAAGAACTTGGGGCTATTTAAGGGCGAGCTGAGGGCAAGCAATGGGTTGAAAAAACACTTAGTTTGACATTCAGATCGAGTTGAGGTTTTATAAAAAGTTTTGTGGCGTCCAAAGGGCAAACCCAGGGCTTAAACGAACAAACCTATTAGAAAGACGAAGCTCAGATTGGTCGATGTGTTGAAACTTCGTACGAATAAAGCTACTTTTCTCTTGTCCTCCTTCTCTGGTATTCGCACGAAGTTTCAAGAAATCAACTGATGTGAAGTTTCTCAAGGTGGACAAGACAAGCTTGAAGAAGGGTAGACCTTCCTCGTTTAGGCAACAAGAGGGCTACCAAGTGGCATGTATTTTCATCCATTCACAAGCATATGTGGTGGTTTTGTGATTGAACGTGTTTTTCCTTTTGACAAATTCAGAGAAAAATCACCGAGTTAGCCTAAAAACTACATCATATTTTGTTAACTCAGTAAATTTGCCTAGGAGAGAACGATATATGTAACACTATGAAAATAACACCGTGTTATGGCACGGCATCTTTCTTCCTTACTTACTTACTTAGGTGGGCATTACAGTTCGGGGTGAACCTGGGCCTCAACCAACATCCTTCTACAACGACTTCGATTTCGGGCGAGCTCTCTCCAGTTTCGCACTCCAAGTCGGTTGAGGTCTTCATCCACTTGATTGCGCCACCTAACACGAGGTCTTCCCCTTCCGCGATTTGTCTGCAATGTGCTTTCAAAAACCCGTCGAGCAGAAGCCTTTGGGTTCATCCGCTCTACATGACCCAACCAACGTAGCCTCGCGATGCGTACTCTTCTGGCTATGCCCATGTCGCGGTACAGCTCATACAGCTCGTTGTTGTATCTTCTTCTCCACACATTGTCTTTGCATATGGGACCCAAGATCATTCGGAGAATTTTTCTTTCGAAACGACCAAGAGTTTCCTCATCCGCTTTCGATAAGGTCCACGCTTCCGCGCCGTAAAGCAGGACTGGGATGATCAAGGTCTTATACAAGGTTACCTTGGTTTTTCTGGAGAGGGTTTTGTTTCTCAATTGCCTTCTTAACCCAAAGAAGCAACGGTTGGCAAGAGTCGTTCTCCGTTTGATCTCCGCACTGATGTTGTTGTCCGTGTCTACAGCGGATCCTAGGTAGACGAAGTCCTGTACTACCTCGAAGTTATGTCTGTCTATTGTGACGTATTGTCCAATTCGTCGATGTTCTGTGTCCTTGTTTGATGACAACATATACTTCATTTTGCCCTCATCAACCATCAAACCCATTTTTTCCGCTTCTGTTTCAATACTCGCAAAAGCATCTATGACATCACGCTTATTTCTTCCCATTACGTCAATATCGTCTGCATAGGCGAGTAATTGTACAGACTTTTGAAAGATCGTTCATCTAGTGTTGACGTTTGCGTTTCTTACAATCCTTTCAAGTATGGTGTTGAAGAAATCGCATGACAGTTTGTCGCCTTTCCTAAAGCCTTTTTCGACATCAAAGGTCTCGTTGAGTTCTTTACCGACCTTGACGGAGCAGCGTGAATTCTTCAAAGTCATCCTGCATAGTCGTACGAGTTTTGCAGGGATGCCGAAACTAGACATGGCTCTGTACAGCTCGTTTCTTTAAATACTGTCATACGCGGCCTTGAAATCGATAAAGAGATGGAGAATATCGATATTATATTCTCGGGTATTTTCCAAGATCTGCCGTAATGTGAAAATTTGGTCTATTGTGGACTTCTCTGGTCTAAAACCACATTGATAAGGACCTATCAAGTTGTTGACGTGGGGTTTCAGACGTTCACATAGACAAGATCTTATAAGCTGAGTTCGGGGTTTGCCACCCTGGCAGGATCTTTTTACCTTTCCGTAAAACTTCTGAATCTCGTTCCTTTCATGGCACCTCTCTATTTCCGCAAACGAGCGCTTCTCAACCTGCTTCTTTTTCTTTTTGAGAAGTCAGTGTTCTTACTTTCTTTTCTCCTTGTAGATCTCGTTATACTGATCGTAAGCAGCCCTTGTTCGTTGTTGCATCAGCATTTGTCGTGCTTTTTGTTTGGCTGCATTTGCCTGCCTGCATTCTTCATCGAACCATGGGCTTCGTTTTGGTGGCCGAGTGAAACCCAGAACCTCAGAGGCAGCGGTTCTGATGACTTCTTGAATTTTGAGATGCGGGAAGCGTGTACTACTTACAACTAGGCATCTTTCTGCCGCTCAGCTTTAAATTTTTGATCTAAATTTTGCCGCTCTGCCGCTTTGCAGCGCAATGTGTGGCCGTGCGCAAACACTTCCTTATGCTCATAGGTTTATATCGCTCTCTTCAAGGTAAATTTACTTAGTTAAAAAGAAATATAACGTAATTTGCCAAAAAGTAAAACGAAAACGCTCAGTGCGTGGCCGTGCCCTAAGACAGGGACTGTTTAAAATAAGTCAAAATCCTACCAGCCTAGCGAAAATATATTTCTCAAACAAGTTTTTTTTTCGCTGAAACTCTGGGGTTGCCCGTTGGTCGCCACAAAACGTTTTTTGAAAAACCTAAACATGCATCTAAATGTCAAACCGAGTGTTTTTAAGGCCTGGGTTTGTTCCTCAACTCGCCCTCAAGTAGCACTATAGGATTTTGCTGGTGTGAGTTCAGGTAATAAACAAGGTTATCAAATAATATGTATCTTTATTCAAATGATAGGAATGTGTTGAGATTTTATGGTAAAGCGTTTTTTAAGAGCGGCCTATAAATCTTAAAAAAAAATTTGACTTATGATTGCTCAGAAATCATGCAAAAAACCTAAATTCTGAAAAATTAAAGTCCAATTTCAGTTGGATTATCGGAGAAACCTAATACGCTCAACACCAACTACTGAAATCAACAACCAGGTCAAAACATTTTTGGTTCCAACTAATGAAGTGGCGTCAGCAATTGGTTGGCCTCACGCTTTCTTTCGACGTGGCGTAACCCACCCAGAGGCAGAGACCAGCCCGAGGTAGGAAAGTCTGAGATTCGTGATTTGTTCGGGATCACAGTACTCGCAATCGCAAAGTCATTTAAAAAATGACGAAGAGAATGAAAATAATCAAATTATGAGGAAATGTACCACAGCTCGACATTCGGTTTCAGTGAAGATAATGTAACTCTATTCTCATCACGGTTGATGACTTTTGTTTGTGTTTTTTTTTTTTTTTTTGAATGACGATGTTAAACTGAATGCAATATCAACCACAACGCATTGTACACCAATTTTATAATCTTAAATGTTTATTAAGGCCTTGCAGTCTGATGCTTGACTAGTAAAACCTTATAAAGGGTTCAAGGTCCAATTGTTTGATCAAGCTTTTAGATTGAAGAATATTTGTGAAAATTTTTTTTATAATCATCCAAAAGCAGTTGCTTTACTCGCCAAAGTCAAAATTCAAAGAGTTTGTTAGTGCGATGAATCATATTAACATATGCAATCCAGGATATGAGGCTTATTCACGAACTGTACTTTTTGAAAAATGATTGTCATTGCATGTTACAAGTGCTTTTTTTGAGCTATCGGTAGTTAAAAAAAAATTAAACAATTCAGAAAATTGCATGAAACCTTTATTTGAATCGATAGTACTGTCGATATTTAATGTTTGAAGATTATTTCATGCAAATGTTGGCCGCGGTTTCGCCACAAATGGTCCATGCACTTAGTCCAATGTTGGCATACTGTTTCTAACATTTCGGCCAGTATCTCACAATGCTTCAATGTAGGCTTTGGATTGACGCACTGTCAATTAAAGTGGGCTTGTTGCTAAAGACAAAATTAGTCTAGGTTTGTTAAATCATACGTGCTAGGCGGCAAAGTGACTCGCCTCTTAATTGTTATTTTGTTCAGCGCCGGTTGTGTGGCATGTTGCGTTGTTTTGTTGAAACCAAATAACACTCTGCCTAAGCGTGTTGGTAATTTAATGTCGCGTTATAATGGCTTAAAATGGTATTTTTTGACATTTTTGGCAACACTGATTGTAAATTGGATATAAATGCACGAAATTTCATACAGAGAACTCTAAATAGTCAACAAAAGGAACCTTAACATAGTGGACACATTTCTCTTAGAATTTTCCATCTGAAAGTGGTCCACACCTTTCTGATAAGTTTTTGACGTGTGTTTGTAGCCTTAAACTGCCCTAATTTATTTGCGTTTATATACTAAAACTCATAGGCTCGTTCGATGAACCTTACCCATTGTTGAGCCAGGTTTCCTTGACAGCCCTATTAGTTTTCAATAAAAACTTGGCATTTCGGTTTTTAAGAAACGCTTAACCACGAATAACTCCACAACCCTGTCGTTTAAAGAAAAAAATTTATTCCATTTGGCAGCCCTGCTTACTCCCTGAACTCTTCCCAAGAATAACCTACACCCCGTTTTTTGAAACACACTCCAATTCGAATTAGTGTCAGTCGAATAGAAATTGGATTTTTGACTACCCAATTCGATTTTGCTGTTCAAGCTGGAGCGCACCGAAACTATACAGGAAGTTTATGCATCGATAACTCAATCTGGTGTAGTAGAAATCTGAATTTTTCATTACATTTGGATTCATTCCAATTCGATTTGATTACTCCATCAGGTAGTGGAAACAGAGTACTACTTTAGAATGAGGTGAGGTTTCCCAAAAAATAAAGTTGTCTTTGAGCAGCCTCAAGGTCAAGAAAAACAATGTTGTTATATTGTTTTTCTTGACCTTGAGCCTGCTCAAAGAGAACTTTATTAATATTCAAAAGGTCGCGTAATACATTTCTTAGTTTTCCAAAAAAGCTTTGTTGTGGCCGCAGGGCAAACCTAGGGCTTCAACTAACAAACCTCATGTGAGCTCTCATTCCATATGTTCATGCTCATGAGTGTTTTGACTTCTGGTTTGTTCGTTGAAGAACCGTGTTTCCCCTGTGGTAGCCACAAAGCGTTTTTGAAAAATCTCAACTCGAATGTCAAAATGAGTGTTTTTGAACATTGGGCTTACCCTCAACTGGCGCAACCGAGCGAAGAGCCCCGGGGCCTAGCGCATTTCTCACAACCATTGCCTTACGGGGGAATGGAGGGGACCTTCAACGGCCTTAAGCTTGGCAAAAGCTATCTGTTAAAAAAATGAACCGAAGTAATAATGAAATAAAACAACTCCGTTCGACTTAACTCTTTTTTGACAATCGACATAGTGTTAAATATGCAAGCTTACATTGACAGTGTGCTTAGCTGATACCTACTTTGTCTGATACAATTAAAATACATAAGAACTTGTACTCAAAAAAGGAAAACATTGCAAAGATAGTCAAAAAATATTGCTGCCATTCATTTCAAGTGTTGCCATAAAAACTGCGCTGTCATTTAATTCAATAAGAACTTATGCTGCAAATGGAGTAGATTTACACTTCCGAACAAAATAAAAAATAAAAGAACTCCAAACTTGTAATTAGGTAACCTACCTTAGGTGTTTGGTTTCAAATAAACACGAAGTCAAAGAAAGATACCTCAGATGGTATTAAATACTAATTCTCATGATTTGTGTTTATTTTTTGTTCTGTGTAAAACCGGCTTCGTGAGTATTGTTCTGTGGCAACTTGTTTTGTTTAATATTTGGATATAAATATCTGTATAAGTACATATATATCTTCAGTTCAATATCTACTATTTAAGCTCGGTGCACCTGAAAGCTTCGGTTCAACCTTTCTATTTCCTTCACTTACATTGTACCTGTTTGATTTGCATGTCAATTTTGCTTGTCTATGATGTTTCCCATAACAGTATCTACAACTTTACAAATATAATAGGCAGATACTTATCTCACATAGAACGTGCATAGATCACAACCTCTTGTCTTCTAATGAAATTAAATGAATAGCTGTATACTACCATAAGTCAATACAGTCACTCAACTTCATTGTTGTTTTGCCTGGAATCGAAGCCTGATGCATAGTTAGTCATTAAGAACTTAGTTTTAGTCTCTCAGCTGGTAAGGTTTTTTTATTAGTTAAAGTCGTTTTGTTGGTCTGCTGAAATGGCTTTGGGTAACTAATAAAAACATACTGCAGCAAACCGCTTTGATGCAATCCGTTGACGTAGGTTAGGCATAATGTTACATTATTGTTATAAGTCCAATATATTTCTTATTTGATGCTAAAACCAGTTTGTTTGACTGACTGAAGTTTGTAAATAAATAAAAATCTTTGAAACAATTAAAGAATCAATAACCTTTAGCGTTTGACCGGAAACGCACAAAATAAACAGCGAATCAAAAGAATCAAGTCGGAGTGATAATGATAATAAATTGAGGTTTTGTATTCCACTGCTGACTGCTTCCGGAAGATTTATTGTTCCCCCTATACTTGAATGAGAATTGTAACCTCAGTGACAATATCTTCTACATTGTCATTTCCCTGAGAAATTCTTCGATCTGGGGAACATTTAACGAAATAAATTCTACAAGTCTTCGTCTTCATTGACGTAATCGGGTAAATGGAGGCATTGAACCTGTCCTCACTCAGTAAACAAATTTTGGAAATTTCGAAATTGAACGCATGGATCTTATTTCAAATGAACTGAAAGCGAATTAAGAAAGCCCCTCGTGCTAACTCAAATAAAAGCTTAATAATGATTACTTTGCTATAAAAATTTAATAAAACTGATGCGATTTACTTGCACGCGAGAGTATCAAGCATAGAGTAAAGAATGTGAGGAATTTAAAAGTGATAAAGCGTTAATTTGAGTATGCATGCAATCAAGTGTTAAACGAGTTCACATAGTATTATTTTGATGGGCTGTGTTCACGATTTGCTGTATCAAACATTTATTTTGATCTTATTGTGTGATTTGTGAATCAAGGTTATCGTTGGATGTCTGTGAATCTCATACAGACTAGATATCTAGACAATAGTCTCGTTCGTTGAACTTTACCTAGGGTTGGCATAGGCTTCCTTGACAACCCTATGAACTGTCCAAAAACCTATTTTTCGGATCCGATAAAACACCCAACTAGAAATGGCCACACATACATTCCAATTGTCATCCAAATTTATTGCCTGAATTCTTCTCAGCAAAAACCTGGTGATACTTAAGGGTAAGTTAAGGCAAACTCAGGTGTCAAGAAACACGCAGTTGATATTCAGGGTTTTTTGATAAAATAGAAGATAATTCTACACGGCCGAGATCTCGTAAAAAGCTAAATCAGATGAAAAAATCGAAGTTCGCTTCTCTTTAAATGAAAAGAAGCATCCATGAATCCTACTCCGTGTTTCGTCTTTTCGAAGGCCAATCCTATTCGAAAGGATTTTCGATCCGTTTATGAATTCATACCCAGTAAAATTTTCGAATCGGACAAAAAGGGCTTGGTACAATTTCCATTTACGGAATAGATTTTCGAAGTATTTTTCATATTTCTCATGAGATCTGTCAAGTCAAACAGAGAAAGACATCAAAACAAGTTGTAAACCAAACAGGAATAAGTTTTTAAATAAAGTATTTTATTATTTAACTACACTGAACCAAAAAAGGTGGTGAAAGCAACTAAATCGCAGGTTAAGTTGACGAAATGGCGATCAATATACACCCTACTAAACCTTTTGTTGTCTTGAATAATTCGTTTATTCAATTTGAATATTTAGTAATCAGCTGTTAACTTGAAGAAAATTCGTCAAATCCACAAATAATTATTAGTCAATTTAAATTTGTTAATTTAAAGAATAATCATCAAATTGAATAAAAGCATTAGTGAAATATTTCGTCAATTCTACTCATGCAGATCGTTAATTTGAATAATATTTTAATTGATTGAACTAAAAGTTGTTGTGGATTTGGCGAAAACTTTCTTTGATTGAACTAATAAGTTTAGTTTATAAAACTATTTTTTTTTTGGTTTAAATAAATTTTCACAGAAAATTTTTGTCCTTTTCACAGTGCATTTGTTAACTTGTTTGATTCGAATTCAATTGAGCTTCTGTAATTTAATGAACTAATTGATTTAGTTTCGAACAAATTAAACGTGTTAACAACCTTGGACTGCTGAAAAAAAGAAGATTCGACCTTGAAACTGATAACTATAACATCAATAACGACAACAGGAAAATATGTTAAAATTATTTTATTTTTTAAAGACTTTATATTTTTTACATTTACATATACTTATACATACATATATGAATAATATGAATATACGTAAATTGAGTTTATTTTATTTTAATTTTATACCTTATTCCTTCGAAAGAAGCAAAAATTTCCTTCGGACTCAGAACGTCTCCACTAATAAACCAAATGGCTAGATCTTCGAATTCGCTTCCATCTTCTCCTCCAAGTGCGTTTCGTAGTTACTGGTATTTGGGAAGAGCTGTTTAAAATCAATATCAATCTAAGAAATAAATCAAACAGAAAACGCACGATTCATTAATAAATAATTATTAGAGTTACATTATTAAATTATTATTTCTGTATTGTAATTTTACGAGTATCAATTCAATTAAATTTTAATTTATTACTAAATACAAATGTTTATTAAACTTAGTCTTTTATAATAATTAACAGTTGGATAAGTTCTAGTTTACTTACCAATTTGTATCCCAATGTTTTTTCTGTATTGTTGCCATTTTCTAAGAAATTCCTCTGTGGATCCAGCTTTGACTTGCTTTGAATGCGGCACAAATTTCAAATTCACAACACAACCGATCCTTTCAAAGTCACAAAACCGTATGGAAAGTTTGTAGCTAAACTTACGCGCAACATGCAAGAAACAGGGGACACATACTTTGATAGTAACAAGAAAGAAGTAGGTAATTTTGAAGAAATTTATTCAAACCGACAAATGTTGCGTTAGTGTAGTAGGTTGTCAGGAAGAATTGACAAAAAATCTTCAAATGGAATAACTTTTTGTTGTTTGCGTACTTTGGATCGCAGTCTGGTTTTAAACTGAGACGCAACACACAAGAAATAAGGGCACACATACTTTGACTGTAACAGGAAAGAAGTAGGTTATTTTGAAGAAATTTATTCAAACTGACAAATGTTTCGCTGTATGGAAGAATCCCTAAACGATGAAGAAAAAATGTTAAAATTTTAACGAAAAATCATCATTTTGAAAAAAAGAAATAGTTAATTTGAATACTTTCTTAGTCAATAGAAATAAGAAGTCTGTTGATTGAACTAAAATTCTACAATTACAATTTAATTTACATTAAAAAAAATTAACGGAAAAATTACCTAAATTGATGAATGTTTTGTTGACTTGAATATAAATTTTGACGAAAAATCTGCAAATTCAATATTCATTTTATCAATTCAACGATTTTTTCTGCAATCAAAATGCTACATACAGATATTATTCGATTTGAATAAATTTTCTTGTTTGTACGAATGAATTTGTTTATTTGAATAAAATATTTACAAATATTCGTCAATTTCGCAATTTGCTTTAGTAAAAATGTTACGAAAACTTTTAGTTGATTTCACTCCTAATATTTGGTTCAGTGTAGGTGTGCCAGCGACTTCGTCCGCAAGAATTGGCATAACTTTCTTATTTATCAACCATATTGCCATGAAATAAAAACTAAATGTTAAGTGAAGCTTTCCACAATATATTACTGAAAACCTTATCTAGATAGGATAAGTCGTATCTGAGATTAGCGTGCACAAACAAACAGACAAAAATTCCAAAAATCATTGTTTTGGGTTCTATTGCGTTAACAAAGGGGTCCTATAATATTTTTTCTCATATATCTTCCATGTACAGACAGCGACCTGTAACGTTTTTTTATATGTATTGATTGATTTATTGATAACAAAAATTTATTCGGTTGCACTTTGGATGTATGAAAAAAATAGAAAAGAACCGGTTGAACGAAAACGCGTTAGACCAAATATTCCTTAAATGTGTGTCAGAATGTGTATGGGTATCAAAGATTTATTTCACTTTTTGTCTATTGTTTGTTTTTATGTCCCAAAAAGTGTTGGAAGTTTGCTTGGAGTCTGAGGTGTTCAAACGTTCCTTGGCCAAATAAGGATGGCGTAGTACACCATCATTTGAAATTGATTTTGTTTTGTGCGAATATTTTTTCCTTATTATTCCCTGTGTCTTGTGATTAATTTATTTATTTATGGAAAAAACTTAACTTGGGCCTCTTAATAGCTCACTACAAAATTTATTGACTGGTTGAAGAATGTATCCCCTCAACACAACCTTTGTTTTCACAGAAATTCGTTAGCTATCTACTATTGCGTATATACGTGCAGGCTTTTCTACAATGGATCATATCTTTGCACTAACAAGTATTGCTAGAAAATGTTTGAAAAAAAAGAAGAAGTTGTATACATGTTTTATAAACTTCAAAGCAGCATTTGACAAGGTAAATAGGTAGGATCTGATATATAAGCTCTCAACGGTAGGCATATCCCGGAAATTTCTGTTGGTGTACTGCAATTTTCTAGTTTCGTCCAGTGCTATTGTTTGGGATGGATCAGAGTTCTCCGACAGTTTCGAAACGACGGCAGGTGTTCCTCAAGGCTGTATTTTAAGCCCATTGGTATTCGCATTATTCATTGACGATGTATGTGATGAACTTCCAGGAGGAATTTCTATCGCCGACATCCAAGTGAAAGTCCTCCTTTACGCTGACGACTTAGTTTACTGGCAGACAACCCCTTCACCCTACAGCTGCAGATAAACAGACTGAACACGTTTTGTGAGAAATGGGGCTTGCAGATAAATACAAACAAAACGAAGGTGTTGATCTTTGAAGGACGTCGAACAAGGAGGTAACCGGAAGAACGATGGTGTCTTAATAACTCACCTATTCAAGTTGTATAGGGAAAAACTGTGTCCGATATTTAAATTGGAAAGCATTAAAATTGCAGTTGTTGGCGTTTTTAAAGCAACACATTTGAATTGAATTGAAAGTAGTTTGTTTCAAATACAAAGTGCTTTTGCGAAAGCAGATAAGTTACTTTGGCTTTTGAATTGAATATTTCACTTCATTGAATCGAAATCTTAGTTTTTCGAATTAAGAAAAGAAAAAGTATTAAAAATAAACGAGAATACGCTTCAATTATTGAACAAAAACTGCATTTGCATTTTCGTTATTAAAATACTTTAAAATTAAAGTAAAAACACATTTGAAGCAAACGAAAACGCTTTTCTGTACCAAAAGTACAAAGGGGTTTTCTTTGTTGAAATCTGTATTGCGACATTCGCGTATTAGTAATAAAAGAGTCAAGTTCTGCAAACAAGTGAAGTAAAATAAAATTTTTGGTAAGTATTGTTCCTTTTTATTACTTTTACCACAATATCATGGTAACTGTTTATTATAATTTATTCTTAGAGTACTTTTTTATGAGCAATCTTATTCAAGAAAGAACACCATACATTTTACATGAAACTATATGGAGCAACTCTTAAGCCAAAACATAATTTTTTGGTGCACTATTCTACAGGAATAAAGAGATGAGGACCCTTAAAACATATTTGGGTAAGTCTAACTTTAATACCATCACATCAAGACTAGACCCACCTCAGTGTCATGCAATTTAAGTTTCTTAACAGTTTTCCTATTTTTTAACTCATTAAAAAATGGAATCAAACCAATCAAAACCAAAAATGGAATCGATGTCAGTAATGTTTATTTTAATTTAACTAATTTAAATAAGAGTTTTTAGACTTTATAAATAATGTATATGCTTAGTTAATAACACTTTTTTCAATATAAATAAAATATGTAACTTTAATTCAACAAATTTATTTTTTATTAAAATTTTTTCAATTAGTCTAGTTTGGTATAACTCGAAATTACCATACGGCGATTACTAATTGAAAACATATTTAATTCAAATCGAATACGACCCTTATTTAAATTGAAGTAGCGAGTAGGTTGAATGAATCAATAGGTTGAATGAATCAAAGCTTTGATTTCAGAGTATTTCGTTTGAAATTCATGGAAGAATTTCATTTAGAAATAATGTCTTTCACTTATGGTCATTAAGCATTTAAAAGAAAAACCATCCGTAATTAAATCAGAGCTAATAGTTTTTAGAATTACAGTTCTCCTGTCATTCAAATCATTGTCAAAAAGCATTTATTTCAAATGGAGTTTTCGTTCCATTTTTATTCAAAAGCGTCGCAGCTTTGATTCTAAGAAAAACGCCTTTAGTGCTAAATTGTTGCCTTTTTTCTTTGATTCAAAGCCTTTTTTTTTTTTGATTTGGTGATGTTTTTTGGCTCAGTAGAAGAATTTAAGTATCTCGGGGTTTTACTTACTTATAACCTTAATTTTTCAAAACATGTAAAGCTGAAAAGTAATGAAGTAAAACTTGTTTTAAGTGTTATGTGGCCCAACTTCTTTGCCAACCAAAATATTGATCTGGCGTCAAAATATCGTGTTTTCAACGCAAATGTCAACACTTGTATGTGTTATGGAGTCCAGGTCTTTGGCTATTTATGTCTAGAGCAGTTTGAATCATTTCAACTGCATTTCTTCAAACGCCTATTAAAATTGCCCAATTCAACACCTAATTACGCTATTTATGTAGAGTCAGGTGTAACGCCTGTATATACTCAAAATCTTAAGGCCAATTCGGATTACATTATAAGAGTGATGAAAAGAAGTGAAAAGTCTTCATAAGTCCATCATGACAAGACTTCTTCAAACTAATGCTTCGCCATTTAAAGAATGGAATCAGATAGCCCTTTCCCACGATACAAATCTATCACTTGCGTCAACTGGTGTTGATAACTGGTGTGAAACGTTTGCAGATCTGATAGCTAAAGCAGATGAAAAAAACTTATTACGTACAACATTTAACCAGAGCAACCTCAACAACATCAAGAAACATCTATAGGAATCTCAACCATTAATTGCCATCAGAAGCCAGCTACTTTAACACCAAACTTTCCAGCGAAGCTATAAGCTACATTTTCCGAGCGCGTGTTGAACTGTTTAAATTAAACTATATATGCCTCATCGAGATGACTTGCCCCAAATATGTAATTTATGTAACAGGAGAGAAAACGAAGACATGTACCACTTAATTGCAATCTGCCGCATTTTACAAGAAATCCGACGGCTATACTTCGAACAAAGCACTCTCTCTAGAAATGAACTTTACGAAGTTTTGAATGGATCACTAGGATGGTATAACCTTTTTAAGTACTGCAAACATGCCACAAATTACCGAAACAGCTTCTCAACTTAACACTCAATGTTCCACCAGTTAATACAGTTAAAATTTACTTTTTGTACTTCAAATCACTCTAAAATTGATACAAACAATTGTGCTATTTTGTGTTTCAAATCACTTTAAAATTGATTGATTAAAGTTCTTTTTCCTTAAACCCTTAAACCTTTATAATTTATACGAAGAAATCATGGATTCAATAGAAATTCCTCCCTTTAAAAAGATTAAACCTTATGTTCATATATAAACTTACAACATAAAAGTATTTCATTTATTAATTTTGTAACTTTTTCAAATTTTTATTTTTTTTTTATTTTACAAAAAATGAAATGTCAGTCCTGGCAAACGGCAGTAAAGCCATGTTATTCTTAAGTATCAAATTATGTATTGTCAAGCATTTTTTAGAAAATAAAGAATTTATCTATCTATCTATCTATCTATTTGTTGTCGAAAGAAAATTTTAATGGATTAAACATTCGAAAACGCTTTGCACGGTGCGGAAAATCCGTTTTTTTTTTTGTATTTGCTTTTCCGAGAGTAGTAGATTCGAATCCGTTTTTGAAATAAAGAGTACAAAATATTGGTTTTCGTAAATTTTTGCTTTCGAAACGAATTACATAGCAGGGCCCCAGGACCTTCTTGAAATCTTTCCCTTTTCATTGGTGCAAAAAGTTCGATTGTCACGGTTTGAGAGGCTATTTACGAAATTTAGATCTCAAACATAATTTGCAGTGGCATGGTTCTATTTTGTATTTTTTAATTTTAAAATATTTAAATATCATGTTACTTTTTGGCTGTCGGTCGTCAGAACGAGAGGAAATCTGATTTAGTTTTCAAAGTCCCTTTATATGCCTTTTGGCTGTTGTGGGGGACTAGTTGCAAGAAGAAGCAGCGGCAAAAGATGTGAAAAGTTAACGCTACACAAAAATGTTAAATTCATGACTATGTAAATCTTTTAAAAGTTAGTGATGCTAGTCCCCGGGCTATTACCTTCACGAATCGGAAGTACAATTTTCACACAAATCAGACAGTAAACTCAACAAATGGCGTGTCTCATGAGTAGGTGCAAAACACGATAATTGTTATTGTTCATATCCATCTACCGAGGTTGATAAGCTCAAGTAGATGAGTAGCGAGAAGTAAAACATCTGAACAACTCTTGTTGAGGTCATAAGTTTGATTTTCCGTTTTGATAAGTTTTCTGAATAGATTATCACATATACATATGTTGTAAATAATGTAGTTGAATTGGACATCTCAAAGCCAGATGAAAAAAAATTAATAAATAAATAGGGTGGCGCAACAGAGCGAGGAGCCCCTGGGCCTAGCGCATTTCCCACAACCATTCCTTGTGAGGGAATGGAAGGGACCTACAATTTTCTGCCGGTTCCGAACGGCTTATCAAGAAAGCCAGATGAAGTTTTTATTTTCTGATACGAAGTTAGGATGAGATATGTGAGGGTAACGGACACCTAAATTTGTAGATTCGAAGAACTTGTGACTTGTGCTTACTGCTCAGATTGTTATTTGCATTAGGTTTGTTCGTTGAAGCCCTAGGGTCGCCATAAAGCGTTTTTTGAGAAACCTAAAGTAGGGCGACTTTATGTCAAATTGAGTGTCTTTTGAGCTCTATGGTTGACCTAGGTAGCTCTATGGTTGACCTAGGTTTTCCATAAACTTGCGCCCTAGCCTTTTGCTGTGGCGAGTTGAGAGCTGTCAAATGGCATGTATTTTTTTTAATGACAGAGATGTGTGGTGATTTGTGGATTATCGTTTTTTGAAGACTGGAAAACCCAGTTTTTTTTTTGACAATCCATAGGGTTGTCAAGAAAACCTGCATCAACCCTGGGGAAAGTTTAACAGCCGCACCTATTATGTTTAAGAACTCTTAAGCTGTGGATTTTTCTATGTTTTTCGTTCCAACAATTTTCGAAGAGCATGCAAATTGCAAAGAAATGAAAAACAAACACGGACAATCGTTTTTGAGCTATATGGCCACTTTTTTCAAGAAGAGAAAGTAACCAGCCTGAAAACAAATAATGACAGAAGATGGTGGGCGCAAGCCTAAAAGCGATAAAATACTTATTCTACGACGGACGGGACGGTTGATGGTGTCATCCTCTTCACTTAGATATCTGGCACCGAAACGATTAGATTAGCTATATGCAATCATCTTGGTAGAAGCGTTTCACCGGTGATTGATAGGTACTGATGATGCTACACTCCAGGAGTATAACATATTCTCTCAAACCAAAGCGAACTTTTAGAACTTTCATCAGTACTCTGCTATTTTTTTAACTAGATGGTGTTTAATTTGGTAAATCATAATACTGCATAACGATAAATTGTTAGCCAACGAATTGAGCAACCGCGGCGATGCCTCATGAACAAATTATGCTCTGCATTGGGACCACTGAAGACTGCGATATTATCCGACCCACCTTTGACTTTCGACGGGAACATTATCGTTCTTCTTCGTGATTTGAGCAAGAACATCCAATTATTTACTTCCAGAAGTGTATCACTGAAGTTGTACTCAATTTTCAAACACTTCTTTCCTTCGAAAAGAAATCTACTGCGACTGAATACCATCATATTGGAAATTTTACTTGAAGCTAGGGTCTCAATTATTTTCCTCAATCAGTCAGTTTTATGATAAATGGAGGGACCACAATTAATCGATATATAGGCTGAGGCAAATTTTCAAACATAAAAACAAAATCCAAAAAAATAAGACCACAAAAGCAAGCCTCATATGAGTGCTTTATAAAAATTGAAGTTCAGGTGATGTGACAAACGAAAATGAGGTCTTAAATAGGAAGTATAGAAAAATAAATCAGTAGATATAGCGTACATGCATTCAGATGTGATCGAGCGTCTGTTTTTTCTTTGCATTAACATAAACGTGAAAGTGTATGAAAACAATGTAACTAAAACAATCAAAGCTTTTATGCTCGCGTGCATACGATCGGAAGATTGAGGTTTTGTTCAGAAGTTCAATGGAAATTGAGATTGTTCATTAAGAGCATAGTAAAAAAGATTTGTTGTTTGGTTGAATTTTCATTGGAAAGAGAAATAAATGATGTCTCAAGGATGATTTTACGTTTTAATTATCATATAATAATAAAATTATTATAAGTTCGTAATTAATTGGCATTAGTAAGCAGTCAAGTTCGCTAGCCACTCAAATATCACTACCGGTTTTTACAGGATTCTTCTTAGGGCATTTTAGACCACCACTTGAAAACCTTTACAGTTTGTAATTTTATATTTAGAACAGTGTTCTCCACGAAAAGATCCATCTAACTTAATTTCAACTTCTTATGATAAGCTGTTCTTGAAATATAAGGCTACAAAAATTGCAAGAAAAAGTAACTGATTGACTGACTTCATCAATGATCATTAAACCATCATAAAACTAGAAATTACATTTTCAAACATTTGACAATTCAAACTTGGAGAGCGTGGCAAAAATTTTTATGCAATATTAAGAAAACTTCCAGATATTGTAAAGCCTTGAATTTTGGGAAAATAGTAGGCAGGTATGAATATCAAATATATTGGTTAGACAAAAGTACAAAATTTAAATTTTTAGAAAACTCAGATTCTGTAGTATCTTCATGTTTACAATGAAGGTAAACATTGTAGTCAATAAAAGCAAAAAAAAAAACATAAAATTTGAAAAGTGATAAATCAAGTCAAGAAGTTTTCCCGTCCAACTCAGACAATTAAAAATAGAGTCAGCTGGTATGAAAAACCAGTTATTAAAGAAAACAACAGCTAACGTTGGGAAAAAATGTTAGGATAAATACATAAATGTTTGGTATGCATTAGGATCGTTCGTTGAACTTTGATGATTGTTGACCCAGGTTTCTTTGCAGTGGACAAACCTATGAGTTGTCTAAAAAAATAAACTTGTATTTCGGTTCTCAAAAAATGCTAAGCCACGTAATCTCCAAACATCTCTATCATTTGAAGAAAAATACATGCCATTTGACAGCCTTGTTCCTTCCCTGAACTCAACTCAGCAAAATTTACAAATTACAAGGATGTGTGGTGATTATATGGCTTAGCGTTTTTTGAGAACTGAAATCCCAGGATTTTCTTGACAGTTTATCATGGACACCTGGGTTAACCCCGGGGTAAAGTTCAACGAAAGAGCCTAGTATAAGCAAAAGTGTTTGAAGCAAATACCAACAGCTGATCTTGACACTTTGTTCTAATCTGCTCTTGTTCAAAAGCAAGTGCAAGTAAGTGCAGAAAATGTTGCTCTAGAGCAGGTATTTTAACATTTTAACATTTAACACAAAATATTTTTGCTCGGGGCAGAAAAATCGTCGATAAATACCAAAAAGCTGCTAATCTGGAGAAGTTAAGCACAATTAAAGTTGAACTTCTTTATTTTCTTGATTTTATCAGCCTCCCTCCATAATCTGCTTTTTAACTTTGCAAAGTTACTCGGGCGTATGAGTAACTTTATTTAAGAGAAAACATAGCAAAGAAATGTTTGTTATTGTTTTTGTGTTTGTTCAGGAGAACAAGAAAAAATTTCAAAAAAATTTATGTTGAAGATCGAAAAGACTTCCTCAACTCCATATTGCGTTTCGCCCAGGTACGGCAATGGGCTCATCAGTTAGACGTATGAGTAACGTTTAAGGCTGAAATAATAATTATAAATAGGCTTTGTTGAAGGAGTATAAGGTATGCCATTCTTTCATAGCGTATTTTCTTCACATAATTAATACCTTTAGTGCGTCTTATAGTCAAAAGACCGGATACAAAAGTTAATAATAGGTCTGTTCGTTGAACTTTCCCCAGGGTTGACCCAGGTTCTCTTGACAACCCTATGAGTTGTCAAAAAAACCTGACCACAAATCACCACACATCCCTGTCATTAAAAATAAAAAACATGCCATTTGACAGCTCTCAACTCGCCACAGCAAAAAGCTAGTTCGAGTTTATGGAAAACCTAGGTCAACCCTAGGGCTCAAAAACACTTAATTTGACATTCAGGGCGACTTTGGGTTTCTCAAAAAACGCTTTATGGTGACCCCAAGGCAACCCTAGGGCTTCAACGAACAAACCTACTAATATGTTGTTGCTAACAAATTTTTTGGTACAGGGTCATTCATTTCGTTTTCGAGTATTTTCCCAGTATTGGCGTTAAATCTGATGTTCTCATATAAGAGTTCATGTTTTCGTATTTTGTCATAATTTACAGCAATTGTTTCAACCATGTATTTTCACAGCTAATAACCACATTATTTTAAATTAAAAATTTTACAGTACCGATGTGTTTGCATGAGTCAGATTAGTCCTCCCAACCAAATAGGAGTACATCTTTTGCGTTGAGAGTAACCCCAGACCCAGATTTCTATTTTTGTAACCATAAAACATGGTAAGTGAGAAAGAAGTTGATCCTTTCACAAAAAAGTAACTTTTGTCAATGAAAAACGATACTAAATATAAAAGTGGTGATCCAAACATATCCACTTTTCGCGCTCTTTAAGAGAGGATTAAACTATTAAATTAGTCACGAGTCACGACGCTTGTACACGCTAAACTGAAATTGTTGTTGCTCAAAGTGCGTGTCTTAGAGACAATAGACTCCAATTTTTCAATCGGTAAGCATGAAAACGAATATAATTTGGGACTCAAAAAACACCCCAGAGATTGAATAGGGTGTTGTTGGGTTGCATTCTGATAAAGTGACGTTTTGGTGTGCTTTATGGTCATTGTCCGTATTTCTTCTAAGATGCCATAATGGTCAGACTGAAAGACGATTACAGTTATGTAACTCGAAGCGATATGGTCAAATGATAACCTACTTTTTTGACCGGCGATTGAAGATCATGACTTGGACGATATGTGGTTTCAAACTGGGCAGACGATCCCCACAATACGACCAATTATGGATTAAAAAATTACCTGTTTGCAAAATTTACTTTTTGGTGACCACAAAGATCAATTTTTTTTTACTCTCTCGTGAGCACTCTCTTCTGTGCACAGCAACAAAAATTAGGTATGTTTCTCTACTTTGTGCACAGAAAATCACAATCTGTCATATTTTAAGGAGTGGAGGTAAAACTCTCTCAGAAACTTTCTGAAAGTGCGTAATTGTCCAAAAAGTAAAGAAATGCCTTGAACAAAACATTCGCAGCAACGCACGGAAAAATGTCTGTTTGACAGTTGTTGTATTTGTTTTGGCTGTGCACGATTTCTGTCCCCAGAAATTTCGGTGGCAGAAACTCACAGGGTGGGAAAATTTTTTACTCTCTTTTGTGCACTGCTACGGAAAATCGCTATGCTGGAATGGAATTCGACTGACTTTTGTCGAGTTTCGGTGCATTTCGTGATAATTTTCAGTAAAGAAACACACCTTGCTGTGCTGGAATAGGATTTGACTGATTTTTGGTGAATTTCGGTGCTTTTTGTTATAATTTTCAGCAATCTTTTTTTTTATAATTAACGCGCACATCAAGGGGTTATGACTATCCTCATAATGTTATTAAGCACAGTGCGAGAATTTAGGAAAATAGGAGAGAATTTGAAAGGAGACATCGATACAACGTTGCTTTTGAACTTTTGTAGAGCATTCCACATTCGGGTGGTTCGACTAAAATATGAATCTCTATACTTGACTGTACGCCCGAAGCTGGGCTCAAGGTAAAACTGATGAGCATTCCTAGCGAGACGGGTGTTGCGGCTAAATTGTTTCAAGGGAGGAATGCAGTTGGCTACTTCACTAGACCACTATTTGTAGAAAAAGCGATAAAAGGGACTGAGACAGGTAGTGTTTCGACGATGTTCAAAGAATCAATCAATTCTACGATTGAACTATCACCTATCAATTTTAACGCTCCATTTTGTACCCTATCAAGTAGGCGCAGAGATGTTTGAGGAGCACCTGAACAAACAAGCAGAACTATTAAGAACCAAAATTAGGCACTCAAGTTATGCCTGAGTTAGCGCCCGTGTCGAACGAAAAAGAAGTTAAAAATTACATCAACAGAATCGCATGTCGCGAATCTTCTCAAGGCAGTCATTTGAATGATGTTTTAAACACCAAATTGGAAGACCCCAAATGAACTTTTAATCAAAAAGGTTAAATCAATTCAAAAATCGAATGACTACATTGGCTTCGCTTTTATTCTGATGCAGAAAGTAAACCTATGAGGTTTTTTACCACAGAATAACTCAGTAATGAGACTGCTGCCCCAACAAAAGTCTAAAAGACCTTCATGTCGTAGTTGAATGTAACAATCTAAAGACCTTTCCAATAAAACCAGTCATATTCGGCTATCGCTTCGATAGAATAATTGCTGTGGGATCTTCTTTATGCGAATGAAACGAACAACTGCACTTTAACCTTCAAGTTCACATGCCAATTTAATTTTTGGTTATGTTTCCATCTCCACGCTTAATATACCAATGGCTCTTGGCCTTTTTCAATGTAAGATTTCTTTTGAGCTGTGGAAACAAAGTGTTAAGCGTTTTTTAAATATTCCCTTTGAAACATGACCACAGCCTAATACTACCATAGAGTAATTTCTGGGAAACTAGGTTTTGCAATAGCAAATGTCTAATAAACAAATCAAGAAAGTATGCTAAGTTTTCTTCAAAACCATCGTATAATAATAAAAACAAACTTTCTAGTAAATCGAATGCGATGGCCTAATGGATGTATGTCCAAATGGTTTGGCCTATTAGCGCATTTAATACGTCATCATATCATCATGGACCACAATATCAAAAGAGATTCAGAGACTGCTTTTTTCACATAAAATTTTGCATGAGTGAAAGTTTACTGCAAAATACTAATTTAAAAATTATAAAATTCATTTAAGTGCAGACGAGGGCATTTTTGGTATTGTTTTTCATCACACTTAATGCACAAACTTTACCAATACACCTTACTTATAATGTAATGTAAATTATATCGAAACACAAAAGTACTTAAGACAAGCTCAAAAGGCTTACGTTTCCAAATTGCAATTTCGACGTTGTCTAGTTGTCATATTAATTATTAAATTGATCAAATGTGTTTTAATTATTCATTAGACACTAAAACAACCAATTGGGTTTAAACAAAATTGATTAACGCTCCAGTCACAAACACTGTAGATCTAATACTAGATCATCGGGAAAAACTTGTACAGTGATTTGTGAAGCAACAATAACAGTCACAGCACCTTCGTCATGGCAGATTTTGTTGAGCAAAAAAATTCCCAAATAAATTAGCAAGTCTTTTCTAATTATCCGTGTAAATTTAGCAGAATGTATAGAGAGAGGCTAACAGTGCTTCCACAGAGTGTTAGCTTAGTTAGCTTAGTCATATGATGATAAAAGTTATTAGAGAGCTAAAATTGTGAAGAGATGATTTAAAAATTCTATTGTTAATTTGATCACCTCCCCTTGAACAATCACAATTATTTGTAAATAAGGTTAAAAACCATTTGCCGGCTTTAATGGCTGTGTTACACATCAAGCAAATTAAATGAGATTATTTCTATTGCGTATGCTAATTTCATTCAACAAACCCTTTTGGTTTAAGTGCGAAAATATATACTACACAGAAATGACATTTTTCAGCAAATTAAAATATTATCAAATTTTATATTTACGCCTCGCTGAGCTGAACAGTTTATACATTCACATTTAATTGAGCTATCTATGCAACCTTGAGATAACATTCCACATAAATAGTATGTTATTGTTTACCTAGAACAATGGTGTTTTGTTTGCTCAAGGATCATAGAACCGATTGCAGAGTAAAAAAAAGCTAACTTCAGAATATGCGTAGGCTGAACAATCAAGGAAGAAAAACTGTTGTTTTGTGTGACTTAACTAACAATTCTTTCGATTGTATTCAATTCAAAGTTTATTTTATTTGCATATAGTTTGATTTTTCATTGGGAAATGACCAGAGGTCGTCCGCCAGATTGACATTTTTATTTGTTTGTTTACAAAAAATGATTCAAAAAATTAATTTAACTATTTTAAAATGTTGCTTGTATTACTTTTTGAAGACAATTAAAACTAATTTTGGAGAATATCTATTTCATTCCCTTCATTATTGCATACAAGTGTATTAAAATTTATATGTAGGTATGCTTCGTAAAAAGATTATATTTTCCAAATACCTACAACGTCTTATTAGGTCTGTTCGTTGAACTTTCCCCAGGGTTGACCCAGGTTTTCTTTACAACCCTATGAGTTGTGAAAAAAAACCTGGGTTTTCCAGTCCCCAAAAAACGCTAATGCCTCTTACTCTGAAAAAATTTCTAGAGTAGCAAAACTTGCTCTGAGGGTAATTTCTGACACGAAAAGAGTACCCTAAGGGTACCCAAAACGAAAACGGCATAAACCACAAATTACCGAACATCCCTGTCATTAAAAAAAATACATTCTATTTGACAGCTCTCAACTCGCCACAGCATAAAGCTAGGGCGAGTTGATGGAAAACCTAGGTCAACCCTAGGGCTCAAAAAACACTCAATTTCACATTCAGGACGACTTTGGTTTTCTCAAAAAACGCTTTATGGCGGCCCAGGGCGACTCTAGGGCGTCAACGAACAAACCTTTTATTTCACAGGGCTTAAGTATAAAAAATGACTCAATTCTTTTCTATATCTCAAATTACAAAAGCGAGCATATCACCGCCAGATCTTCCCTATGTGGTATAAATTCCAAGTTAAAAAGTTTCCCTTTTGCTTTGTTTGTAATATAGCTTCAACTTTTTTGTTACTATGAAAGTAACTGTTTTCCTTAAAATCATATTTCAGTTGGTAGTAACCTTAGGTCGATGCTTTTGCAGGTTCAAACAGTTGTTATCGCAATTTTTCATCTAATTTCTGCAGTTTAGTTTAGTTCAATTTAGTTTTACTTCGTGAATAATTAACAACTTCAAGATAAAATATCTTATAAGTTATAAGCTAATTTTACAGAAAAGTTAGTTAGGTGGGCATTACAGTTCGGGGTGAACCTGGGCCTCAACCAACATCCTTCGATAACGACTTCTATTTCGGGCGAGCTCTCTCCAGTTTCGCACTCCAAGTCGATTAAGGTCTTCATCCACTTGATTGCGCCACCTAAGACGAGGTCTTCCCCTTCCGCGATTTCCCTGCAATGTGCTTTCGAACACCCGACGAGCCGGAGCGTTTGGGTCCATCCGCTCAACATGGCCCAACCATCGTAGCCTCGCGATGCGTACTCTTCTGGCTATGCCCATGTCGCGGTACAGCTCATACAGCTCGTTGTTGTATCTTCTTCTCCACACATTGCCTTCGCATACGGGACCAAAGATCATTCGGAAAATTTTTCTTTCGAAACGACCAAGGGTTTCCTCATCCGCTTTCGATAAGGTCCATGCTTCCGCGCCGTAAAGCAGGACTGGGATGATTAAGGTTTTATATAAGGTTACCTTGGTTTTTCTGTAGAGGGTTTTGTTTCTCAATTGCCTTCTTAACCCAAAGAAGCAACGGTTGGCAAGAGTTATTCTCCGTTTGATCTCCGCACTGATGTTGTTGTCCGTGTCTACAGCGGATCCTAGGTAGACGAAGTCCTGTACTACCTCGAAGTTATGTCTGGCTATTGTGACGTTTTGTCCAATTCGTCGATGTTCTGTGTTCTTGTTTGATGACAACATATACTTCGTTTTGCCCTCATTTACCATCAAACCCATTTTTGCCGCTTCTGTTTCAATACTCGCAAAAGCACCTATGACATCACGCTTTTTTCTTCCCATTACGTCAATATCGTCTGCATATGCGAGCAATTGCACAGATTTTTGAAAGATTGTTCCTCTGGTGTTGACGTTTGAGTTTCTTACAATCTGTTCAAGTATGATGTTGAAGAAATCGCATGACAGTTTATCGCCTTGCCTAAAACCTTTTTCGACATTGAAGGTCTCGGTGAGTTCTTTACCGACCTTGACGGAGCAGCGTGAATTCTCCAAAGTCATCCTGCATAGTCGTACGAGCTTTGCAGGGATGCCGAAACTAGACATGGCTCTGTACAGCTCGTCTCTGTAGATACTGTCATACGCGGCCTTGAAATCGATAAAGAGGTGGTGAATATCGATATTATGTTCTCGGGTTTTTTCCAAGATCTGCCGTAATGTGAAAATTTGGTCTATTGTGGACTTCTCCGGTCTAAAACCACATTGATAAGGACCTATCAAGTTGTTGACGTGGGGTTTCAGACGTTCACATATTACAGCAGACAAGATCTTATAAGCGACGTTAAGGAGGCTTATCCCTCTATAATTGGCGCAGTTGTGAGGGTCTCCTTTCTTTAGGATCGGGCATACGATACTGAGGTTCCATTCATCGGGCATGCTTTCTTTCGACCATATCATGCAGATCAGCTGGTGCATGCTCCTTTCCAACTGATCTCCATCAAGGCCATCTGCACCTGCAGTCTTATTTGATTTAAGTTTGCATATAGCAAGCTTAACTTCTTCTAGGTCGGGAGGACGGCATTCTTGATCATCGTCCAGGCTGAATGGGGCAATCTGCCTGACAGCGGAATTTGTGTCCTCATCGCCGTTAAGCAGTCTGCAGAAATGATCTTTCCAGATCCTCAGTAGCGACTGTGACTCTACAACTATGTTTCCCTGCTGGTCTTTACAGGCTTGAGTTCGGGGTTTGCCACCCTGGCAGGATCTTTTTACCTTTTGGTAAAACTTCCGAGTCTCGTTCCTGTCATGGCACCTCTCTATTTCCTCAAACGAGCGCTTCTCATGCTGCTTCTTTTTCTTTTTGAGAAGTCGGTGTTCTTCCCTTCTTCTCTCCTTGTAAATCTCGTTATACCGATCGTGAGCAGCCCTCGTTCGTGTTTGCAAAAGCATTTGTCGTGCTCTTTGCTTGGCTGCATTTGCCTGCCTACATTCTTCATCGAACCATGGGTTTCGTTTTGGTGGCCGAGTGAAACCCAGAACCTCAGAGGCAGCGGTTCTGATGGCTTCTTGGCATTGCTGCCACTGGTCTTCGATGTTTAATGCTGGCGGCACGGGATTCAAGGATAATTGAAGGGACACTCGATTGGAAAAGGCATTAGCAATCTCTTGCGATTGTAGCTTTCCGACGTCATATCTCTTCACAGCGTTAGTTCGTGCTGGTCGTGAACAAGATATCCTCATTCGTACCTTGGCTACAACAAGGTAGTGGTCCGAGTCAAAGTTGGCCCCTCGGAAAGTTCGGACATCTAGCACACTGGAAGAGTGCCTTGCGTCGATCGCAACATGGTCAATTTGGTTGACGGTTAATTGATCTGGGGACCGCCATGTGCCTTTATGAATTTTGAGATGCGGGAAGCGTGTACTACTTACAACAAGATTTAGCCCCGCAGCAAAATCGATAAGCCTCAATCCGTTTTCGGAGGTTTTGTCGTGGAGGCTATGCTTACCGATTGTGTTTCCAAAGATGTCCTCCTTCCCTACTTTTGCGTTGAAATCGCCAAGAACGATTTTCACGTCGTATCTAGGGCATTGCTCATATGTTTCTTCGAGGAGCTCGTAGAAACAGTCTTTGGAATCGTCATCTTTCTCTTCTGTGGGGGCGTGGGCGCATATAAGGCTAATGTTGGCGAATTTAGCCCTGATGCGGATGGTCATTATACGCTCATTGACTGGATTTTGGCTAATCACCTTATCCCTGAGTCTACCTCTAACGACAAATCCGCACCCAAATAAACGCTTTTTCTGTTGTCTGTAGCAGTCGCCATAGTATATGTCACAGTTTTTCATCTTCTTTATGCCCGGTCCATTCCATCGCACTTCTTGGATGGCGGTTATGTCTGCTTTGCAGCAGTCCAGGGCGTCCGCTAATTCTCCAGCTGCACCTTCTCCGTTAAGAGATCTTACGTTCCAGGTGCAGATCCGGAGGTTGTTGTCCTTTTTTCGTTTGCTTGGGTCGTCAACAAGGTCTTCGGTTTCGGAACAAGGTCTTTTTTACGTGGTTGGGTAGTTAACCCTACGCACAACCCCCAACCTGGAGGGCCAGGTCCTTTTGGATCCCTTCGGACACAAAGGGCTGGAATATCCAGAGTCAGTACCCTGCTGCAGGGGTGTGAGTGCTGCCGTTGGCTCACCAGGAGCTCGTCCGCCACCATCTCTACTTCAATACCCTGTCCTAGTATTTAAAGACCCCAAAAGACCTTTAAACCAGATATGTTGGAGTAGCTCTTTCAGGGGTTTCTGCTTTTATGGCTGCTGAAGTCCACCGTTGATTCTGTCCTTCGAATTCATCCGCTGGGACATTTACACGAAAAACAGAAAAGAGAAAGCTGAATTTAGTTTTTTTTTTTATTATTAAAAGTTAGTCAAGAGAAGTTTCTTACAAGGGATCGAAATTAAGACAAACTTCATACAAATCCTTCGGTGTTATTTTACGAATTATGGAAGTGAAGCAAAGAAGGCTTTTGAGAAAAGCCAAAATTTATCAATACTCTCGAGAAGCTACGGTTACCGGGGGAATTATTTTAGCAAGAAAATGTCGATCCAGAGATGCTAATTTACACCGGAGAGTGATTCACTGGTCTACAAAATTGAACTTTTTGGTTGCGGCCAAAAGCAAACTATATTATTTTAAAGGTTTTTGGCTCGCTAAACTCAAATCTGGCCTCAGAATTGCTCTGTCAACTCACGTTTTCGAGATATGAAGCCTTCAAAATCCAGAAAAATAGGTTTTTGCAATTTTTGAGCCAATGTTTTAACTTAAAAAAAATGTTAACCCAAAAACAAACCATTGCTTTTCCGATGATTTGCTATCCGCTGAATCCAAATCTGATCTCAAAATGGCTCTACTACATCAAATTACTGAGATATCTAGCTTCAAAAATTGTAATACACGGTCATGCAATATTTTGAAGACTACGTATGTATACGTATAGTCTCGAAAGGAAATTTGAGTCAGAAATCACATTCTTTAAAGATCTTTCGGTGTTGAATTCAAATCCAGTCAGAGATTTACGCTACAACAGCAGGTTTCCAAAAATATAAAGCATTGATGTCTTGACTTAACTCTGGATATAATCTCAAGACACTAATGTGATAGACCAATTCTGTGAATGAATTTGAATTCAACACATCCAAAACCTTCTAAAATGTGTTTTCTGGCTCAAATTTCCTTTCGAGGCTAAAGTTATCTTCAAAAAAAAAAAAAAAAAACAAAAAATGCATGACCGTGTATTACGACTTTTGAAGCTAGATATCTCAGTAATTTGATGTAGTAGAGCCATTTTGAGATCAGATTTAGATTCAGCGGATAGCAAATCATCGGAAAAGCAATGGTTTGTTTTTGGGTTAACATTTTTTTATGCTAAAACATTGGCTCAAAAATTGCAAAAACCTATTTTTCTGGATTTTGAAGGCTTCATATCTCGAAAACGTGAGTTGATAGAGCAATTCTGAGGCCAGATTTGAGTTTAGCGAGCCAAAAACCTTTAAAATAATATAGTTTGCTTTTGGCCGCAAAATTTTTGTTGACCAGTGACACATCGCCTTATATGGCGTTGATAAACAGGACAAAGCAATTAATATTTTGTGATTCTACTGCATCACAAAGTCAAAGACGTGCCACTATTCCCGCCAACGAAAAACGTAGCTCGCCAGTACGTTTCGGACATACGTTTTTCGGAAGTTCAAACGAGACATGGACTGCGAGAAAAAAAATTGTGGATCTAAGCGCGCTCTATAAGTTTGATAATAAACATTTTTTTGATATTTATTACAACAAAAAAAAAGTATAAAGATCAAATTATCTCAATAACGATGAAAGATAGGTAAACAAAGTTAAAAACGTTATTTGCAAAGCGTACAAAATGCAACAACAAAGTATCGAAAATTGATAATATTCCAACGGAGAACCGAGTTATTTTTAAAAATCTAAATACAAACCATTTTCAATGTAAAAGTAGACTACCATCATTGTCTACAAGTTCAACGGAAAAGTACTCGATACTGCTTCCTACCCGCATCGAAAAACAGCTTTAGTTTACATTTTATTTCCTTTACATAAATTTCAACACCTCCCCCAGCACGATTCATTCTATTGAACCAAAAAGCACTGTAACTCTCTAAACAACAAATCTCATCACTTAAAACAACATTCAGACATGTTTCTGTAACACAAATTAAATCCACATCTGATTTGACAAAAGTATTACAAAGGCGATGGTTGTGAGAAGTGCACTAGGCCCGGGGCTTCTTACCCCTTCGGTTGATTGTATATTCTGCTATTTTTCTGTGAACTCTGTTGCTTCTACAGTAGAGACATTTCAAAACATAGTCAAAATGCAGTTTAAATGTTGTTATAAACTGCGCCAGTAAACCTTTTTCTAGGTTCAACATATAATTTTGCGTGAACAACTGTGTGTGTCTGAAGAGTCTTTTCAAAAATATTTTCAGCAATTTTTCTACAATTTTCGAGTTCAAAAATTCCTAAATCCTAAACTTGAGTTCCATAGCACAGGATTTGCAGTTGATTCTACAACTTTATACTTGGTGCTTAGCGGTATAGTCTTTTACCGAATTTAAAATCCAAAAGTTTATAATCTGATTGATCTTTTTTATAAAACCAAAAATCAATTTGGGTCTGCCAAGTGGTCCTGTTAACTGGCCTCTCAATCATAGGAATGAACTCCTCTTGATTAGTATGTTAGTATGTTAGCTATGTTCAATTATTGGTTTATTGCGACAAACCAGTAACTCTTGAAGCATTGGAAGTCAATATTAAAGCCACCATTAACGGCCATATTTATTGCAATAAGACAGATCGTATGGACTATGTAACTCGTAGCCGCGGCGGACATATGCCGGAAATCATATTCAAAAACGACGCATTCTGATTACAACGCAGCGTATCCCACGAGCAGATCACTAATGTGAAGCTATTAAGTGGGAGAGCTGAGATCTCTTCGAGATAACAGAATGCCAGAAAAAGAAGGTCACACATCTTATTTCTAAATTGGATAAAGTAGAATTTTCCTGGTTTTCTTGAGATGTACTTCTTGCTTTCTAAATAAGGATTACAGTTCAAGGGAACCTGGGTCTTGGACGACATCTCTCGTCAAACGATCGCCCCGTAGAGCCAGAGAGTTGAGATGTTTATCAGCTCTACAAATCCCAGCCATCGTAGTCTCACGATGCGTACTCTTCTAGATAAGCAGACAGTTGAAAGGACTTCTGCAAACAATTGCGGATATTTGCAGACATATGCGGACAACTGCCAACATTTGCAGACAATTGCGAACGATTCTAAATGTGAAAAAAAATTAAATCAGTCCAGCAATTTTTGAGTTTCCCTCTCGAAGGTAAAATACAGAATATTTTTTTAAAGCATTTAAGTTCCATTTTCAGTAGTGTGGTACCCGTGGCGTGATGGTAGCATGTCTGTCCGTTAACTCAGAGGTTCGTAGTTCGAATAATAACAGAAGGAAAATTTTTTTCTACTGGCAAGGCTTCCGTTAGTAAATTCATTGCCATGAAAAGCGCCCTCTGTTAGCATTAGCAGTTCCGAACCGCAGAAAATTGTAGCTCCCCTCCGTTTTCTCACAAAGAATGGTTGTGAGAAATGCGATAGGTCCTGAGCCCCCCTATTTATTTATTTTTCAGTAGAGGCAATTCCCTATTGATACGGGGCATACATTTCCACTCTCTCTATTATTAGCTCAGAGATTTTAACTTCGATTAAAAGTAGTAGAGACATCAATCTTCTTGACTAGCTTACCTTTATCTAGATGTAGAACATAACATTTGAAGTGGATGTAATTTGCACTAGCGCTTAATTATCTTAAATACCTTTTCTGTGCTAACTCTGCTAGAATTCTTAGCATATTCAGCATGGAATGTGTCTTCAACATGATCAGTCATTCAATCTTAGATGAACGCTATTCATATCCAAAATAATTTGAGTCATCTTTTTTTCTAAATTTGAACCAACTCATCATTTTTGTTTGTAAAGAAGTCAGGCACAGTTAGCTTTTTACGTTTTCATGTTTCATTAAGGTTCAAAAATAGGCTGCAATCAAATAATTGTGATGCAGTGAAAACACGACCAGAAGTAGAAAAATCAAAAGGCTGCTAAAAATTACATCATGAAATTCGGAATTTCCAACATTGGAAATTTCATACATATATATTTTAATTTACAATAAAAATAAGAACACAACATTTACACCAGAAAACTTTAAACTTTGCTAAACATTCGTTGAACGATGCTCTTGTAATGTTCTTGATCTTGTTTCCATGTCTGTTTAGTGCGATTGTACAAAGCAAGGAATTCCTTTTTTTGTTGCATGTCATCAACCTTCTCCATGGTCTCCAGAGCTTTGTCATATGCTTTGACGTTGTAGAATGCCATTGCTCGGCGATAGACAGCCTTTTCTAAACTTTTAATTTTTTCTGAGGAAAGTGATTCAACGAAATGAGTCAAATATAAAACATCTTCATAGCGCTGCTGTTGCAGTAGACAAGCGGAGAGATTTGTTTGTAAAATTTGAAGCAATGCTTCCATATCAGCTCCATCTACACAATTTGATTCTTTTGTCAAGACTTCGAATGGCTTAAAGGATATTAAACACTTGGCAGCTCTGCTGAAATATTCATGAGCAAAGTTTGGATAGGTTTTGAACATTTCAACTCCATTGGCGCGATACTTTTGTGCCAAGTCGTATATTTCCTGAACAGTAAGTTGGAACAGATATTTTGTTGGTGAAACTGAACTGAGAGTTATTTCACATGTAATAGGCTCTCCGGATTTGGTTTTTATGCGACACTGGCTTGTTTCACCCAGCAGCATATTTTGAATTAAAAGTTCGATGTAATAATCGATAGGAGTGGTTGCCGTCCCCATCTCTAGGTCGAACTCGTCTTGCTTTCGTAAGTAGGAGCTTGAGCGATCCTCGAGGTTAGCAACATTGGAAATACAAACCCGGCAAGTTGATAATTCTGTTGGTTTCTGGACTTTTTCAAACTTGAGTGATAAGACTTTTTTGAATAGTCCTCTTTTGGGGCACTTCCATTCTTGTCCTATTATCCAATCCATTTTAAATATTATATTTTTGTTGTATTTATAAATTTTCAAAGGGAATTAAAGTGTTTTCTTTTGTTTTCGTTATAAACAATCGCTTGTCATTAGAAATTGGAAAATGAAAAATACAGAAATGACATTTGAAAAGCTACATTTGCTGAAATGTGGACACTTGGAGCTCATGCAAATGTTACTTTATTGTTGATAAAGTAGATTCCTTTGGCCCTGCCTGCATGAGCTGTTTTCAAACCACATTTCTGATTTCTACTTTTTCTATCTTTCAAATAAAGTAAAGAAAGAGAAGTGTGCTTAAAGTTTTGAAACCCTTTTTTACTACGTGTTTTTGGAACGTGTTGCTTAACCCTGCGGCTACTTGATTAGGATATGACAAGACATCGGCTCACATACACCTGAATTTGAATTTTTTGTGCAAATAATTCGGTAAACAACTTTCGCAATTTGGAAAAGTCCCAATAAAAAGTTACAAACAATTTGAAATTTGGCGTAGACTTGGCAGCACTAGCAATGAAATTGAGAAATTTGCGTGGCAATCGATCGGGGACTATTTGAAAAGATTAGGAAAACACTTTTCCGATTTTGGAAAACGATAGTTTTGCTAAAAATGCAAAAAGCATAATCCTGGTGAGCCGCTGTACCCTTCTTTTCAATGGAAAATTGAATTTTTACAGCTAATGGTGGATTTACATGCATCTGCAAGTGTAGATGAAAATCGGAAAAAGACACAAGATGTAGAATTCATACTTGTCTGATAGAGAGGGAACGCACCATCTGCACTTCCTTAGTTATGGTTGCAGATGAAAAATTATGGTTGCAGATGAACATGTTCATCTGCACCCATAATCTTTCATCCGCAGCCATAATCCTATTCGTCTCTCTTTTTAACTTTTGTGCTTTGTAATCTTCATCCGTCTCGCTTTACTTTTCTGCACTTCCGCAGTTGCAGATGCATGTAAGCCCAGCAGAACATGTTCATCTGCACCCATAATCCCTCATCCGCAGCCATAATCCTATTCGTCTCTCTTTTTAACTTTTGTATTTTATAATCTTCATCCGTCCCGCTTTACTTTTCTGCACTTCTGCAGTTACAGATGCATGTAAGCCCAGCATAAAACTAACTAAGTTTTTTCCATACATTTCCAAACTACAAAATTAGTTTTTCTAGTTTGAAAAAAAGCTTGTGATTTTGGTACTACTTTAGTCAAAAATCACAGATTTTATGAACTGTTTTGGCTTACCAAATTCAATCAAGATTTCTTCAAACTGAAAATACTAAATTCGTAATTTGGAAATGTTTGAAAAATTTTATTTTCATTTTAGTTGTAAAAATTCAATTTTCTTTAGAAAAAGATACAGCGGCACACCACTATTATGTTCTTTGCATTTTTAACAAAACTATCGTTTTCAAATTCGGAAAAATGTTTTCCAAACTGTCACCAAAATTTCTCAATTTCATTGCTAGCACTGCCAAGTCTACGCCAAATTTTTAATTATTTTTATTTTTACTAATAACTTTTTGGGTCTTTACCAAGTTACGTTATTTGCACAGAAAAAACGAATTTCGTGTTACAGTGCTGCCAAGTTGAAGAGGTTAGAAAATGAACTTCTATTTTCCACTCATCATTTTTCAATTAAAATTTTTATTTGCAGTTCATCAATAACATCATGAATTGCGACCGTGTAATCGAACCCCAAGACAATCCCCCCCATTGTACTAGATCATGAAAAAATCTCCAATGTGCTTTCACCCTAAAATCAATTTTCTCACTTGACCAATCAAATCGAAGCAAAGTAGGCGTCGTTGCCAATTTTTCAAGTGTATAAATAGGAGTGTTTGAAAATTTTCTATTCATTCGAAATCAGTTTTGGAAGCTTCATAGCTAGCTACTTGGACTGTGAAAATCTAGATTAATTTCTCTTTAATTTACATATACTTGTGAAAAAAAATAAAAAACTTCTTTCAATATGGTAAGTTCTAAGCTTCTAACTAATATTTTCTTTTAATTTGTTTGATCGAATTCATTAAATACCTGGATGTTGAATTTTCCTGCACAGTGAGAAAAATGGCGATAATTTTCTAGTCACAATCAACTTGATGACGTCATATCGTCGGCTTTATCGATTTGTCACTACTCAATTCACTACAGTGACTAAATTTTCCAAAATGTTCTAAAATTTTCAATAGTTTAAATTCTATTGTTTTATCTCAATTAACTAATTAATTAATTCCTTTGCTTCTCTAACTGCGACAAACGTTCTAATTTTCTCTTCAACAAATTTGTAAACCGCCCCAGTTTTTTTTTCTTGGTAATTTTCTCGTCAGATTTTCATTTTTTTCCTAGTTTTCCTCGTAATTAATCATTTTTCTGTCATACATTCATAAACTGACGCGTTTTGTTAAAATAAAATTAGTTTTTCGCGGAAAACTTGAGAAAAACGCCGGCAGATGTTGCGGCAGCCATTTTCGGCTCGCCACACCCAAATTCAACTTTTTTTCTGTATTCGTTTTCTTTGCTCGCGTTCAACGCAGTTTCGAATCTTCGATATTCAATCTGTCAGTTATTGAACGCAATTTAAGCTCTGTGTTATATATAAAATTGTACTGCGATTCACCTTTCAGTTCTACATAGCTAGTGGTAAAAGCAATTGGAAAACATACAGATTTTCGCACTTTGAAATTAAGGAATTCGATTTTCACGTTTTTGTGTAAGGTAGAATGCAAATTAAATTCACTTCAATCAATTTTGATAAAAAAAATTAAAATCATATATCCTCAAAAATATATTTTCGTTGCTGATTAATTCACTTAATTAATTAATTTAATTTACAAAAGAGAATATCCGAACATCAATAATAATCAATTTCAATTCAACAATTAAGCAAAAACTAGTAAACAAAAAACTAACCCAAGAAGACCGAGTAAAGTCCGATTGTCATATACGTTGTTTTCCTTGTTTTGACAACTAGAACTTTTTTTAAGAAGTTTCAGACTGCTTTTTCCATCTGAAAATCTATGTTCGAAAATCTGGAAAAAATCTGAAAATCTAACTGTCAGCTAAATGTCAGCTGAAACTTCTGACTTTTTGGACCAATCAGAGCGACGAAAACTGACAGTAGTTTTCGAAGATCTGGTGCGTTGAACGCGAGGTTTGACTCGATTGTCTCATTTCCTGTTTCACTCGTTTTGGTGATGTCATCTAACAATTTGTTTCTTTTCTCTTTTTTTGTTATAGCGTGAATGTATCTCTATCCATGTTGGCCAAGCTGGTGTCCAGATCGGTAACGCCTGCTGGGAGTTGTACTGTTTGGAGCATGGAATCCAACCTGACGGTCAAATGCCATCAGACAAGACTGTCGGCGGAGGTGATGATTCATTCAACACCTTCTTCAGCGAGACAGGAGCCGGCAAGCATGTACCCCGTGCCGTGTTCGTCGATTTGGAACCCACTGTAGTCGATGAGGTCCGTACTGGAACTTACCGTCAATTGTTCCATCCCGAGCAATTGATCACCGGCAAGGAAGACGCTGCAAACAACTATGCCCGTGGTCATTACACAATTGGCAAGGAAATCGTTGATTTGGTTTTGGACAGGATTCGCAAATTGGCTGACCAATGTACCGGACTTCAAGGTTTCTTGATCTTCCACTCTTTCGGTGGTGGTACTGGCTCTGGATTCACCTCCTTGTTGATGGAACGTTTGTCTGTGGATTATGGAAAGAAATCAAAATTGGAATTCGCCATCTACCCAGCCCCACAAGTATCAACTGCTGTCGTTGAACCCTACAACTCTATCTTGACCACCCACACCACTTTGGAACATTCCGACTGCGCCTTCATGGTCGACAATGAAGCCATTTATGATATCTGCCGCAGGAACTTGGACATCGAGCGACCAACCTACACCAACTTGAATCGTTTGATCGGCCAGATTGTGTCATCGATCACCGCCTCGTTGAGGTTCGATGGTGCTTTGAACGTCGACTTGACTGAATTCCAGACTAACTTGGTGCCCTACCCACGTATCCACTTCCCTCTGGTTACCTACGCTCCAGTCATCTCAGCCGAGAAGGCCTACCACGAGCAATTGTCTGTTGCCGAAATCACCAACGCCTGTTTCGAGCCAGCCAACCAGATGGTCAAGTGCGATCCCCGTCATGGCAAATACATGGCTTGCTGCATGTTGTACCGTGGAGATGTTGTCCCCAAGGATGTCAACGCTGCTATTGCCACCATCAAGACTAAGCGTACCATCCAATTCGTAGACTGGTGTCCAACTGGTTTCAAGGTCGGTATCAACTACCAGCCCCCAACTGTTGTTCCTGGAGGTGATTTGGCTAAGGTTCAACGTGCCGTCTGCATGTTGTCCAACACCACAGCCATTGCTGAAGCATGGGCCCGTCTCGATCACAAGTTCGATTTGATGTACGCCAAGCGTGCTTTCGTCCACTGGTACGTCGGAGAAGGTATGGAAGAAGGTGAATTCTCCGAAGCTCGTGAGGATTTGGCTGCCCTCGAGAAGGATTACGAGGAAGTTGGCATGGACTCTGGAGATGGCGAAGGCGAGGGTGCTGAGGAATATTAAATTATTTCTTCAAAATTCCACACAAATTCACTCTCAAAAAAGTGAAGACGCCGAATCTTGTTTCGAATCAAGACATGAGATTGAAATTGAAATAAAACAACAAAATTTCAATTTAAAAGATTAATTATACATTGCGTTTTTATTTCAACTCTTAAGGGAAATTCTTTATGTGAAATTTCTTTTGCTATCTGCTTGACTTTGGGTGTGGTTCATTTTGAGCATGGAGACAGTGCAAAGTGCATTAGTTTTCTGTAGGAAGACAGAATAGTTGTGATCCATTCTGCTCTATCATTTTAACCGATCGAAAAGAGTTCCGGTGGACATTCTTTGTAGTGTCAGCCACTCTTGCTGTCGTTTTGGCTTCCGAGAGAAAATCACAAAGAACAAATTTAATTTTGTATGATGTATGACGCAAATTTCATTAAGGTGATGAAGGACATGAAAAGCATTTGGTACTTTCAGGTGAAATTAATTTGAAATTAATTGACATGCATCGTAACGAAAAATACAACAGAGTTGAAGTAGCTCACCAGTAAAACTCATCTCTTTTAAAGTTGGGTTGTGACTTGTGAGCCTGCCTTTTTTTCGAGAACTCTATTAGTGGAATAGTCTTCCATAATAAGGTAGACTTTTATGAAAACCTCTAACACGTTACTAGGATTTAATGCATTTAAAATTGTTGGTCTTTCAGACCCTCCAATCACCCTCTATGTGGAGTTACAAATTATCTTGACTTCAAAACATGAAAAGAAAAATTGATGTTATTTTAAACACCACCACTTAATTATACTGCGGCTGTTTTGCGCATAATTTCCGTGATATCATCTCTTCTTTCTACAAGATTTCCGCTTGCGTCAGAACTTAATTGGTGCATGAAAAACTAACAACCAGAAACCTTTTTCTGAGATTCTTTTTATCTCGACGAGTTTTTTTTAAGCGCACATATATGTAAGCATACTCCGTGGTCGTAGTATAAGAGCCTTGTACCATGAACCGTGATTTGTGATGTGTGATGTGTTTTTGTAGATTGTTATAGAGATAGGTTGTCTTTCCAATGTTAAATTTACAAACGAATGAACAATTGAGTTGCTTTCTAATTTCATTGCTGCATTTCTATTTCTGTTCTCGCACAGCAGTTGTGAGGTACCTATATGGGGATAATTATAGATTTTTCGTTTAGGTCATTGAACGGAAAGCCGCCATCGTTGCTATGACGTGGAACAAAATAAAGATGGTTGTATTGATGGTGAATGGAATCTCCCTATGTCGAAATGTGGTATCTACGAATTCAAATGAATCATTTTATTCAAAAATACAAATACAAACCTATGTACATATGCAGGTACGTATATGTACTTCACTATTGATTTATTATGTCGATTTCCTTTCAACCACTTGCCGGCGATACTAATTTCGATTCGTTTTTGGGTGAAAGGAATATAAAAACGTAGCGATTTTTTTTTGTAAATGTGTGCGTGCGTTCCATCTGTCAATTCAACAGTATTTCATTTTCAGTAGTCTGGTGTCGGGTCTTTCGTCTAATGAAACAAAATAAATGAAAATGGAAGCTCATATCAATTTATGTGATTACAAAGTTTCAAATAGCCTGGAATTCATGTTCTGCAACAAATTTTCATTAATAAAACGATTTTACGTTTCCATATTTTGATAAAGTCAACACAAACCATTTATACACTGTTTTATTATAATATTAAATAATAAATTTTGAATTTATCAAATAATTGGGCGCGCTAGATTATTGTTTCGCAAAAGTTTCACAATAAATAATAACTTTATTTGACATATCCAAACTGTCAAGCTAGTTGTGTGTGTGATAATCTGTGTGAGAATCGGTGTAGATTCGTCTCAAAAAAAGAATCGCCGCCGAATCGATATTTCTCCAAAGGAACATTTTTAAGCAAAAAATATCGCCGCCGAATCGATGGCGAATCGATACTTTTGGTGAAAGGAATTCAACATTAACAAATACACTTTGCTTGGGCTGTTTGTTCTGCACTGTAGTAGTGTATTTAATGTGAAGGTGAGACTACGGGTGGGCTATGGTAGTGGCTCAAGAAGGTAAAGGATGCTCTACAACCAAAATAAATTAATAAAATAGTTCTAGAATGCTTTACAGAAATTGCAGTAAAAGTTCTAAGCCTGGCAGACTTTAGTTATTGAAGTTTTGAATAATTTAATATCTGTTTTCGAAGTGTTTTGGTGTAAACCAAGCAAATTTGCGTCTTAGAAGAGTACGACTGCATCTCACTGATTAGCCCATCGTCGTACCTACCAGGGCGAAACGCCAATTTATTGGAGTGAGGTTACTGGATTTCTTGATCCTCCAAAATAAAAAAATGGGCACGACTGGGTCGCACGAACTTGCGATTGTGTTCTAAATACGATATCAAAATCTTAGGGCTGAGTAAAAGGTTTTGGTGTTCGCTCTTTATAATATATTTGGTGGTACAGGGTTGCCAACTATACATTAATTAGGAAAATTTTATTAAATCAAGAAAAATATTGAAAAAAATTCAATTAAATATTCCAAAGGTCTCAAGCGAAAATCTAAAAACGCCATTCTTTTGCAATTTCTAATGCATATTGTAACGTGCGCTTAGTTCGTTAAATAAAACTTTACTTTTCAATTTATTTCTACCACTTTATTCAGTATCTATACTTAATTCGATCTCAATTCGACTTTTGGACTATCACTTGTATTTACTCTTAACTTTATCACTCTATAAACCAAACTGCCCTCTGGTTGCCTCGGGCGGGCTATTTATATCGAATGACATGCCATCTAGAACTCTCCAGTTACTTCTACATTGTCTCCACATTTGCTGTCAAGCATCTGTACACTCACACACACTGGCTTACAAGCAACGTCTGTCATTTATACCATTCCATTATAGTGTTGCCAGTTGTGTTTTCGGTTGAACGTTTTTCGATTAGGAAATTGGTATAAAATGTTGGGTTCACGTTACACTGCTCCCTCCTTAGGATTGTTCGTCCCGAATAATTCCATTTGCAGCCTCGCCACTATATCGATGCAGCCGGTCACAATGAACTACTTTTAACTTGCCTCTTAGTCCTCTTTGGATGCGGTAAACCACGTCGTTAATCCTCGTGACAACAGTATAAGGACCTTCCCAGTTTTGCTGAAGTTTCGGTGACAGTCCCTTTTGACGATGAGGATTATAAAGCCACACACCTTCTCCTGCTTGGAATCCTGCCGTTCTCGCTTTTGTGTCATACCGAGTCTTCATCCGGTCGCCATACACTGTGGCCCATGTCCCTGTTCTATTAGGTCTATCTGTCAGCCTACCCACCTATATGTTTGAATCACAGACATAACAATTTCGGAACCACTTCTCCACGTCACCTCTAACATGCAGCCAGTAAAAGCGTTTTCGCACGTTCTCCAGCGTCTTGTTGACTCCCAGGTGGCTTCCTGTAGGGCTTCTATGCATCTTTTGTAAAACCTCTTTGATTTTCGATTGAGGAACAATAAGCTGCATTACAAAAGATTTACCGTCAGAAGATTCCCATTTGCGCTGGAGTACGCCTTCTTGCACGCGAAGCGAGTCCCACTGTGCCCAATAGGCTTTGACAACAGGGCTTTGGTCAGAAATGTCGTTCCAGTCAGGTTTTGTGTTGTTCTCTTTCCATTTGAGAATCGGTCCGATGTCTGGATCCTTCTTTTGAGCAGACCTCAATTCTTCCTTGTTCCATCCGAATATGGGTTCCATTCTCATTCGCGGAGTCTTGGTCTCTACTTTCCGCCAGCAATTCCGTTGGGGGTTTTCTACCTGATGTCCAATTCGGTATTGATAAGTCTGCGGTCTTACTCTACAGCTCGCGGATTGATTTTCTTGGACTTCACAACGTCGACAAGCAGTTTCAGTTTTAATTGGTGGCAACCAGCATTGTTGCTGTAAGTGCCCCGTCTTATTACAATTCCAACATCTGGCAAGTCCGTTCCGCTGGTTCCTTTGTAGCTTAATTCCTGGGCATGATCCAGCCTCGAATATGGCTTCTCTTTGACAATGTACCATTTGAGAAGCTTGCTCAGATGCTTCCATCATTAATGCAAACTCTAGAGTTTCAGAAAGAGTTCGTGTTCTAGCAGTTCGCACAGATCTCTGAAGATGTTTGTCAGAAATGGCACGAACGAAGGACTCAACAGCCAAATGGTTGATGATTTCTTCTCCAGCATCCGGGTATGCCAGGTGAACCAGTCTTTCGACGTCTGCTTGGAGCTGCTGTAGACTTTCACCCCTTTTCTGGACTCTGTTATTGAGTTGGACTCGGAAGACTTCTTTCAAGTGGCTATCACCAAAGCGTTTATCTATAGCTGCCACGAGAGAACTGAAATCGCCGCTCTTACCAGCTGGAACTGTTTGAAGTAATTCAGCTGCTGGTCCTCTAAGAGCAAGAGTCAGTGCAATGTACTTGTCTTCGTCATCCCAGCCATTTGTTGTCGCGGCTGCCTCAAATTGTCTCTTGTAGACTGGCCAAGAAGACTGTCCATCAAATGTTGGGGGTTTCATCTCCTTTTTCCTTGCAAACTCTCCAGCAGATTCTCGAATTTTTATTTTCCGGATCTGGTCTAATTCCTTGGTGAGAACATCACATCGGCTTTCTATGCCTTCGAAACGATTCTCTACAACAGAAAGCTGTTTTTCCACACCTTCAACGCGTTCGTCAATGGCACATACATTTTTCTCAATGTTGCCCAATTTGCCTTCTAGAATATTTTTCTGACCTTCCAAAACATTCTGTTGCGCCTCAAGTCTTTCGAGAATATTCTGTTGTTCTTTCTTTTGTTCGTTGCGTTGTTCTTCAATCAGCTTCTTTTGCTCGTTTCGTTGCTCTTCCAGATTCTTTTGTTGTACTTCGAGTCGTTCAAGAACATTCTGCTGTTCCTTCTTTTGATCGTTTCGTTGCTCTTCCAGACGTCCGAGAATATTCTGCTGTTGCTTGTTTTGTTCTAATAAAATCTTCATTATACTAGAAAAATCTACACTTTCATTTACTTCCTCTTCTTCCACTTCTATTTCAAAAACAAAAGTGTTTACGTCTTCCCCTTGCTGTTCCAAATAGTTACGCAAGCGCAGGACGAGCTCATTTTTCGATCCCGCTCTAGAAAGATTTCGCTTACCTAACTCACTTTTAAGCTCAATGCAGTTGAGCTCTTCTAACAACTTACCCATTTTCACTTATATAATTATTATTTTTCTTTTTACTTTTTTTTTTTTTTTTACACTTTACTAGTCAAATAAGTTTTATTTACACTTCTGACACCAATGTAACGTGCGCTTAGTTCGTTAAATAAAACTTCACTTTTCAATTTATTTCTACCACTTTATTCAGTATCTATACTTAATTCGATCTCAATTCGACTTTTGGACTATCACTTGTATTTACTCTTAACTTTATCACTCTATAAACCAAACTGCCCTCTGGTTGCCTCGGGCGGGCTATTTATATCGAATGACATGCCATCTAGAACTCTCCAGTTACTTCTACATTGTCTCCACATTTGCTGTCAAGCATCTGTACACTCACACACACTGGCTTACAAGCAACGTCTGTCATTTATACCATTCCATTATAGTGTTGCCAGTTGTGTTTTCGGTTGAACGTTTTTCGATTAGGAAATTGGTATAAAATGTTGGGTTCACGTTACAATATAAACGCTAAATCGTTGGACCTGTTTTAAAAATAACGGTTTTTTATTTTATATTTTTTTTAAAAAAAAGCTTTGTAAAATTCAAGTATGCAAAATTTAAGATCTTAGCAAAAGTTAATTTGACAAAAAATTTGAGAAAAATCTAAGTTATGGTTTTGAAGTTATTTCAAAAAATCTAAATTTTTTTAAATTTTTTTTTTAAATTTCAAAAATTATAATTTTTCAAATCTTGCTATGCAGTTTTCCTTAATCAACTTAAAACTTCTAAAATACAAAATTTCGTAAACATCGTGCAAGCCATTAACGAGAAAGTCGGTTTTGAAAAAAACGGTACTATGGGAGGTACCGTTTTTATACTTTTTCCAAAATTTTTATTTACATCATAAAAAAGACAATCAAAAATTAATTCTTCACACAAAATTTTATCAAAATCGTTGGAGCCGCTTTCGAGAAAAGTAAGTATTATCATATCGGCTGTATGGCAGGTACCGTTATTTCAAGACCTAGAGACCCAATTCCAAAAACCCCTCTGTAGACTGCTCCATAGACCCTAACTGCAAATTTTGAAAAAATCGGTCAAGTGGTTCAGGCTGTAGATTCATATACAGATAGACATACAGACATACAGACATACAGACAGACAGAATTACAGGACCCACTTTTTTCGTATTCTCTATCGTCGTAATGTCGTATTTAATTGTTATCTAAAAATTTTTTTTCTGCACGATTGCAAGACTTGCCTTATAGTACCTATAATCGCAAGTAAAAAACAATAACAAAAACTAAAAATTTTTGTTATTGTAATTTTTTTAATGATAGGTATCATTTCTATATAGTCAGTTAATATGGCCTGGGTACATGCATGCGCTAATTGAAATGAGATCACACAAGAAACTTTTACTTTCTATAAGAGGACATGTTAAAAATTCTCCCGTGTTGACGACTGTGGGATAAAAAAAAAGTTTCCAGATAAAGATAGTCGGGTCACCTTTAGACAAATGGCGTTGGTGCGAGAAGGTTTTGTATTGCCTTAGGATAGCGCAATCTACTTCCACAGATCGCCATCAAATGTTGCAGTGGTTTATGCAAGACCTAAAGCCTACCATGAACTATTTTAAGCTATAGTTGTGTTTAAAGACCTGCTCCAGATAGATCTTGAGTAACTTTTTGGAGTTAAATGACAATGACAATTTTTAATACCATTTGTCTCCTTTTGTCCTTGGTGACCATTTTTTTTTTATATCCGTTCCGCCTTAATTTTCATTCATTTTCATTTATAATTCATTTTTATTTCATTAAACTTAAATTTAATTACATGCTAACAAAAAATTATATAAAAATAACGTATAAAATAACTTAAGAAAGTTACTAACCTTAGACTGGTACTATAAATTAATCAATAACTTAATGGTAATGCCTTTCGGCCTGAAGATAACTTTTGATAATAACAAACTTGTGCCAGTCGGTTTTTTGTGTGTACATACCTACTTATAATGAGTAGACACAAAAGCACTATTTTTTTGTGGTTCTTTAAATTTGGTTTTGTATTTTGTATTTTGTATTTTTTTTTGTTTTTGATGTTGTTTTTTTATTGATTTTATTTTTTCTTTGATTTGAATATTTTATGAATTTTTTTTGCCAATGTGCTTATCCCTTTATAACCTAAGAGCTAATGTCGAATTCCTTTCAACAAAAAAATCGATTATTTTTTTTAAATGGAATTCATTTAGGAGGGAAAAAAAATCGGCTGCAGTCGATTTTTTTTTTGAGACGGATTTGCCCACGGATTTTCACACACACAACAATTTTGACAGATCGAAAACGGCAAACAAAAACATCAGTATAATATGAAAAAAATTAAAGGAAGCAGAATTCTTTAGTATTTAATTCTGAATTTGGAAAACAATTGATGAAAAAATATAAAAATTGTGTGTTTAACAATATGAATGTAATTGTTTTGTTCCATGGTGCTTGTTTTTCTTCATTAGTCAAATGGACACACATAAAGAGTGTTCAATGACCTGTTCTAGAACAGTTTCAGACAGAAAAGATCAGACTTTTGGTGTTCAATGAGAAATTTTCTGTTCTTTTCTGATCTTTTTTGTGTTCAATGAGCTGTTCTAGAACAGTTTAGCACAGCATTTTCTGCACCTCCTTTTGAGCAAGTGCAAGTTTGGTGAAAACTGTCAAAAGCAGCTGTTGACTTTTTGCTCGTAGTTTTTTAAGCGATTTGGAGTTTTAATTTATTGTGAAAAATTCAGAAAAATTTTATAAAATCAGGAAAATAACACCTAGCCTTGTGCTGAAAAAAAATCACTTATTCGTGACGAAAATACGCTAAGTTAAATTGATATCAGAAAAAGGAAAATTGGTGGTTGTTTTTTTTTTGTTTTTGTTGTTGTTTATTTTGACAAGTTTGCTTGTTCTAACTTGCCTGACGTTTTTCACTGCTTCTGTGCTGTGCTGTGCTGTTCTGATCTAAAAAAAAGCCATTGAACACATCTATACATTCATAAAAAAGATAATCGCTACACTTTTTTAATTTCCTAAATACCCAAAAAAGAATCGAATTTAGTAGCGACTGCAGTCGACTGCAAATTGGTGAAAGGAAATCGACATAAGACTTACACGCTAAAACTGTGTAGGCCTGTCATTGGTGACTGACTATGAATATCATTATCTTCCATATCGAAGCTAGCCTGGGACAACCACAAGAACTCATTTGGCATTTTTACAACATCACCATGATCGCGATCTGAGTCCGTCTTACTAAACTCCAGGCGGTCTTCGAAGATTAGCACCCGCCTTACATTTTTGAACTTCTTTAATCTGTACTTGCACATGCATAGGTGCTCGTGGCGCAATGTCTAACTTGTCTGGCTGTTTCGTTCGTTTTTTGAAGAATTGGAAAGCTTTCCGGTAGTTATTGCAGGTAACCTAAATTCCTCACATGATATGGTTGTGAGACATGTGTTAGGCCCCCCACGGCTCCCGCTTCGTTGCGCTTCTTTATTATTTTCTTTTAACCATACAAACAATTTGAAGAAGTGGTCATTCCTAAAACTTATATTTATGGAGTACTGGAGCCTACAAAGCCACAAGCACTTTTAATACATGTGTAGGAAATATCTGTAACGCAAAACAATTTTCTACAACTGCAATGAACATAACTCCACAAGCGGCTTTTGACTTGTAAGCTTGTAGCTTTTTATCACAGGATATTTCGGCTATTCAGAAAGACGTAAGTCTTTTCGACAAGTTGTATATAAGGCTCGCTTGTTGAACTTTACACTTGACAATACGTTCGGTAGTTGAACTTTACCCAGGGTTGACCCAGGTGTCCTTGACAGCCCTGTTAGTTGTCAAAAAAATCACCACACATCCCTGTCATTTGAATAAAATACATGTCATTTGACAGCCCTTAACTCGCCCAGCAAACACCTAGGGTGAGTTGAGGGCAAACCCAGGTCAACCCCAGGACTAAAAAAAACACTCAGTTTGACATTCAGGGCGTGTTTGAGTTGTCGATAACCCTGAGTTTTTGTTTCTCAAAAAACGCTAGACAACGAAATCAATACACACCCCTGCTTTTTGAAGTGAAATGTATATGTAGTTTGGTAGTATGTAATTTGGTAGCCTGTCCTCCCCCATCAAAAAGCTATAGGACTACTTTAGGGGAGTTGAGTACAAAGCCAGGATCTTAAAATCACTTAGTTTCACATTATTAGGGCGTTGAAGCTTTTCAAAAACACGCTTTTGGCTACCACAGATTGCCCTTTCTTTTCTTCTGCCGGAGATTTTTAAAATACTAACTATAGTACTCAGACCTAATTACCGGTCAATAATATCAGGAGATAGCAACCTTCTTATACTTTAGCTTTTCAGATGAACGGAGAAAACCCAAAAGACGCTTCTATGGTAAGAAGTATCAGTAGCCTGATACGAGAAAATGCAGATCCAATCGTTGATTGAAGCCCTCACTAAGGATCCTGGCAGACCAAGCGCTGGTTCAGTTCATCATCTCCACAAAGGCCCAAGTACCAGATCCATCGTCGTTTTTGGACCCATCTGTGAAGATTTGATAACAGTTCTTTCCAGGCTCAGATTCTAGAGTGGTCCAGTTCTTAACCGAAGGATATTTGATTGTGTATTTTTGACGCAGTTTAAGCCTCATCATATCGGACGACTTAGTCATTAGACGTGATTCAAAAGACATGCTGATTGTGATTGCGAGTTCCTCAAAGGTCCAGTGCGAATTATGCCAGAGACATCTCTAAACGAGAAATGGTCTTAAGAGTACACCCAATGTTGTAAGTACCAAGGGGAGGAAATTATTTTTGCATAAATGAGAGAATTAATAAGGCCTTATTGAATCTGACCTCAGATCTCGCACTGAAAAAATGGGCTCTGTCGATTTGTTTCTGAAGTATCTATAAAAACCAAATTTTCTGTCAGTCTTTCAAGAAAACAATTTATTTTTGTCAATTTAGTCAAATTGAATTACAAAAATAAATTGCTTAGGCTTTCACCATTAACGCAATTTGAGGTCAAATATGGTCATGATTTGATTTCATTCAAGCGCTAGTGGTATAACGTGCATAGTTTGATTATGGCAATGATAGCATAGCAAACCAACAATCAGCGTCCACATCTAAACTCGGTATGTACTTATTCTTTCAGGGTGTAGTATCTTCATATTAATTTATACTTACATAGTTCCTATTTAAAAACATCAACCAAACACCTCACACATCTGGTGCTGGTGTTGACGATGTGGGTTGTTTTATTTTAAAGCCTACACCCTAAATAGCCCCCATGTCATGAGACATTAGTCATCACAGCCATGACGATGACTTCATGGAATACCCCTTATATGGAAGTGGATATAAAAAGCGGTCGATAATTTTGTCGCACATAAGACTTGAGAAGTTTTTATGCGGCATTATAGCGACTTGCGTATTGCAGTTGTGTTGGGAATACGTTTATGTAAGTTCACCATCCTCATCAGATATAAATGGCAACTTGCCAGGTGGAAAACAAGTATGGTATCTATGTCAACTCCAACTGTATATGCACATACCTTACAAAGGTAAAAACAGTTAAAGAATGGCTTAGGCAGACACGGAATATGTTGAACAAAATATTTCAACCATTTTTCGCCCGAAAGTGAAATTGTTCATAGAAAAATGTTCCAAACTTTAATTTGTGGAGAGTTTGAACAAACAGATGACTTTAATTTTCGTGCATGGGCGTTGCGTCGTCCGGTAGAAGCGTCATTCTTGTATGGTACAGATACACAACTACATTCTTCAAGCAAACAGTTTAAATTTAAATGAGATCACTTGTTGTTTTTACGATAAAAGTAGTTATGTCAGGTTTGTAGGTAATCTAATCATATATGCATGAGTAGGTTGGTAGGTACATTGGACTTTTTATGCTCTACACTAGTCTCAAGTCTAATTGATTTTGAACACTGTTTCATTGTAAAGAACTTGAACTAGGATTTACGAGAACTTTTTTCTGATTCTCTCGATAAGGTGTCTACCTAGTTTGATTATTTATTTTAATTTTAATGTGAAATTTTGGAGTGGAAAGTTCTGGCGTCATTGTTAAAAGTTACCCATTTTCATTTTCAAATCATTTTTACTAATTTTCGCTTATATTAGGTTCGTTTTTTGAACTTTACCCAGGGTTGACCCAGGTTTTCTTGACAACCTTATCAGTTGTCAAAAAAACCTGGCTTTCCCAGTCCACAAAATCACCACACATTTGACAGCCGTCAAATCGCCACATCAAAAAGCTAGGGCGAGATAAAGGAAAACCCAGGTCAACCCTAGGGCTCAAAAAACACTCAGTTTGACATTCAGCGCGACTTTAGGTTTCTCAAGATACGCTTTGTTTTAACGTAATTCTCAACGGCATGAGAAATTTCGTTCCTCACAGAACAAAAAGTATCATCCCCAAAGAGAATTCGTGGTTTGATTCAAGCTGTAAAGAAACGATTAGGGATCGAGAAAGTAGTTTTCAAAAATTTAAAGATAAACCTACGGTAGAAAACCGAAATTTGTTCAAACGGGCCAGAAATATCTGTAATGCTCCAATACAAAGGGCTAAGTTTTTGCATGGGCAACAACCAAGGCAAAAAATACTGTTGTGTCCAAAAGGAAGCAAAAACTTTTGGTCTTTTGTCAAGAACATTAAGAACTCGACCACGTCATTGGTCTCAACACTCGTTTTCAATGACTCTCCGTATGTCAGCTCCATCGACAAAGCCAATTTGCTGGCAGCTCAATTTGCTGCCAACTCGACACTTCCTTATAGCATATTGGCTCCACCTGAGCTTGAGGCTGCAAATTCTTTGATGAAGCAGATATTTTTTCGAACTCGCTCGGTTGCGAGAGTCCTCAAAGATCTCAACATACATAAATCCGCTGGTCCAGATGGTACCCCCGCCGTTATTCTGAAGAGGTGTTCTTCTACGCTGGCAAAACCACTGCGTAAACTTTTCCATCTTTCCTGTTCTGCTGGGATTTTTCCGAGCAGATGGAAAACTGCATTTGTCCAGCCGGTCCCTAAAAAAGGCGAATCTTCCTCCCCTTCTACGTCCCTTCTTTCCAAGGTCATGGAAACGTTGATAAATCGTCAAATTATGAAATATCTTGAAGAACGAAAGCTTCTTAATGACCGTCAGTACGGCTTTCGTAGCAAACAGTCCACTGGTGATTTGATGGCTTATCTCACCGAAAAGTGGAACCAATCTTTACATTGTTTTGGAGAATGTAAGATTATTGCGCTTGATATTTCTAAAGCATTTGATAGAGTTTGGCATCAGGCTCTTTTATCGAAAATACGTGCTTTTGGTATGGATGAGTTTCTTCTTCGTTGGATTAGAAATTACCTTTCCGACCGTTCAATACAAGTTGTGTTGGATGGTTTTAAGTCTGATACCCACTTTATAAATGCTGGTGTGCCCCAGGGCTCCGTTTTGTCTCCGACTCTCTTCTTCATTTTTATTAATGATCTCTTGTCTGAAACTTCTAATCCGCTTAACTGTTTTGCTGACGACTCGATCCTCAGCTTTTCATATTAGTTTCCAAATTCACGCTCCTGCTCTTCGGATGTGGAACTGGAGCGTTTGCATATGATAAGCTCATTGAACTCTGACCTTGACAGCATGGTTGCTTCGAAAACTCAAAGCTATCTCTTGTCGTTGAAGCTTAACATTCCCCCATTGCCATTATCCATGAACGGTACCTGCATCCAAGAAACCGGAAAGCTGTCAGTACTTAGTATGTGTGTAAACGATGATCTTCGTTGGAATGACCAAATATTTGAAGTCGCCAAAAACGCTGCTAAATGCTTAGGCTTCTTGAGACGATGCAGGAAGTTATTCACCCCTTCTGATCTGGCTACCATTTATAAGGCCTTCATCCGTCAAAAACTGGAGTAAAACTCTAATATCTGGTCAGGTTCTCCTCAAACATCTTTGCGCCTACTTGATTGGGTACAAAATAGATCATTGAAATTGATAGATGATAGTTCAATCGTAGAATCGATTGATTCTCTTGACGTCGCTGTTACCTGTCTCTCTCTTTTTTATCGCTTTTTTCACAAACAGTGCTCGAGTGAAGTAGCCAGTTGCATTCCTCCCCTGAAACAATTTAGCCAAAACACCCGCCTCGCTAGGAATGCTCATCAGTTTTACCTTGAGCCCAACTTCGGACGTACAGCCAAGTATAGAGATTCGTATTTCAGTCGCACCACCCGAATGTGGAATGATTTACCTGGCTCTATATTTCCCCTGCATTACGATTCACAAAAGTTCAAAAGCAACGTGCATCGATGTCTCCTTTCAAATCCTCTCCTTTTTTCCTAAACGCTCGCACTGCGTTTTTATAACATTATAAGGGTAGTCATGACCACTTGATGTGCACGTTAATTATAAAAAAAAAATATATATATATATTAAAACTCATATGTTTGGCAGGTACCTAATACATCTAGTTGATAAGGTTATAGATACAGCGTTGAATCAATAGCTGACCTTCAATTTTAGGATCAAATGATTCTCTGGAATATCATCGTTACGCTTCACTTCTCTCTCTTTGTTATCGTTTTTTTTTGCAAACAGTGCCTTAGTAAATTAGCTAGTTGCATTAATTCCTTGAAACAATTCAGCCGCAACATTCGTCTCACATGGAATGCGCATCAGTTCTCCGTTCAGCCCATTTTCGTTCGTACATTTAATTACAGAGATACCTATCTTCTGCTCAACCCTAATGTGGAATGCTTAATACCTTACCTTACTCAATTTCCTCCATGCTTTACAATGCACCCTCTCAAGAAAAACCAAGGTAACCTTGTATACGACCTTGATCATCCCAGTTCTGCTTTACGGCGCGGAAGCATGGACCTTGTCGAAAGCAGATGAAGAAACCCTTGGTCGTTTCGAAAGAAAAATTCTCCAAATGATCTTTGGTCCCGTATGCGAAGACAATGTGAGGAGAAGAAGATACAACAACGAGCTGTATGAGCTGTACCGCGACATGGGCATAGCCAGAAGAGTGTATGCATCGCGTGGCTACGATGGTTGGGCCATGTAGAGCGGATGGAGCCAAACGCTCCAGCTCGTCGGGTGTTCGAAAGCACATTGCAGGGAAATCGCGGAAGGGGAAGACCTCGTCTTAGGTGGCGCAATCAAGTGGATGAAGACCTCAACCGGCTAAGAGTGCAAAACTGGAGAGAGCTCGCCCGAAATCGTAGTCGTTACAGAAGGATGTTGGTTGAAGCCCAGGTTCACCCCGAACTTTAATGCCCACCTAAGTAAGTAAGTAAGTTTACAATGCACAGAAATTTAAAAACAAAGTGCATCGGCGGCACCAGCTGGCGGCGTCTCCTTTCAAATCCGTTCCCTCTTTTCTAACACCCGCACTATGATTTTCAACATTCTGAGGGAAGTCACAACCCCTTCGAGTTGGAGCTTGAATTATGAAAAAGAAGAAATCAAAAGCAAACCCTTTTTCATACATAAAGTTGTATTTTTATCACACTTAACATAAATCACAACACATGTTTGGCAAGAATTGAGTTACAGAAACAGTATACAAAACACTTATTAGGAAACGTTTAAAAACCTTTGACATTTGAAAATATTTTTAGCCTAGCTTTCCATATATCTTCACATCAAGTCACTTGAGCATTTGATGCACAGCTGAGCTCGGTGTTCCTTACACATGTTTCTACGGCAGCTAATGCATTGGAGCTTTGTTTTCCTGTCTTTATTCCAAGGACACAATTGGCACCGTTTGTGTTTTTTCAAAGTTGTATCACCCTCAATAACAGGGCTCTTGTTAGGGCTACCTAAGCTCTTTTTGTTCAGTATAGAATGAATTATATCCCTTGCCGCGTAACTTATCGTAGGCTTCTTGATTCTCTCTTGCAAATGAGGCACCACTAGACTCATTCCGATTTGCTTGAGAAATTCTTTCACGCTCATCCTGATGGCGGGATTCTCATGATGGAAAATAGCTAAGGCCCGAACTACAGCACAGTCAATCATGCTGAACAAAACACGAAGTGCAAAGTTTGTAGTCTTACGAACTGTGGTGTAGTGATGCTTTGAGTCATCATCGTCAGTCTTTTTAAGTAGTACCACATCGAACATTATCATAGGATACTTTTTGATATTTTTTAAAAACTCCTCCCACGGGTCTCCAATTCCAAAGTAAACAACATACTCTGACCATGCCTCGGTATATTTGACTTGTCCGAAACAAACATTTTGCAGAAATGCATAGAAGCGTGCTTCTTGTAGAGTTGCCCTGTAAATGCCAGCGCCAAAGCATTCAGACCATATTTCCGACACAATTACGTTGTTATGTTTAAGGGCGGCCGATATCAATAGCAAGCCTACAAAAGCTTTCATTTCAGCTTCGGTTATTGGCTTCTTGTAGCAACAAACCTTTTTACTATAAGTTTTCTGAGTCACCTCTTCTAATTTTTCATTCGTGTGCCTTACAATTCGTTGTATAATAACATCGCTAATAAATAAGCTGAAAGCATCTAATGGCACTTCGATATTTTTGATGCTCTTCCTTGACAATGTTGCTGAGCCTTCTGTGTCGTTTACATAATTTTTAAAAATTTCTTCATCAAACGAAATAATTAAGAAGTCAAAATATCTTTGAAACTCTTCAAAGTTTCCTGCTTCGTCTTCAAGGTTTCGGTATTTTGGAACGTTTTTCGGAGGGAGAACCTTTGGTTGGTTCAATTCACCCGATTCTTCGGGCTGAACTTTATCTTTCTTCTCAGAGTTTTTTCTTGTACCAGTCCTCTTTTCCATCAAGGCCTTTAATTCTCTTAACTCTTCTTCGAATGAACATGGGTTAATGACATCAGCTGATGTATTTTCTGATTTTGGTACTTTTTCGATTGTCACGTTGTATTGAGAAGTTGAACTTTCTGAAGGCATTTCATAGCAGCTATTTGATGTCTTTGATTTATGACCTTCCCGCTTGGATGTTGTTTCTTTATTTTGCTCTTTACTAACATTTTTCTTACGAAGCCTCAACTCTTGTGATGATTTTATGTTCTCTGTTGGAGCTGGAATTCCGAGTGCACTTTTCAAAGATCTGGAATGTTCTGAAAGTTGATACTTTTTTTTACTCTTTTGTTGTAGACAGGGTGTTGTATTTTTGCCGGTCAATTTACAGGCTTTCTCAATCACTTGGTGGATTTTGCTAAAATTGTGAGAGCACATAAGAATTATTAAACTATTTTGAATGAATGTTTCGAGTACCATACCTGGGCTCAGCCTTAGTGGCTTCTAATGCAGTGGCAATCGAGATGTCAAAGAGAGAAAGATTTTCAGACTGATCTCCATCAAAATTTGTTCTTCTAGGTTTTCTAGAAAGACAAGACGCTATAAATTATTACATGAAAGTACTTTTGAAATTTCATAATGCAACTTTTATAGAGATCAAGTATCCATGGTATTCGAGAAAGGTCAAATGGAGCTACACAAGGTGGGTAAAAATAAAAAGAAAGCTTTGCATGTTATGCAATGAATCGGTGACTTACACCGTGACAGCCTACGTATTTTTCGGTTCAGTTATCTAACACCGGTTAACGATCTTCAAAAGTGTCCGCGCAGCAGGCAGACGTGCTAACCATTACGCCACGGACACCACCGTGGCGCTGTTACTGAGCTTCTAAAAAGGCAACTTCTGAAGATTAATTATTGAACGGCGATGGTGATACATGTTACTCATACAGAAAGTCCGATTCAACGAAGGAGATGGTCAAATTACTCTATCCATAACCTTTAGTAGCTTAAGCTTGTAAGGCTGCCCGATTAGTATTTCGCTTTTTAAATTCCTTCCAATTCATAGGTTAACCTCAGAGTATGACACCGGCGCCGTCCGTCACTTAGTATCTATGTTAGGTTGGATCGGAATTGTAGCCGCAAGCGGCAACACATTACTCGAATCTCAAGGATCCATTGGGCTCTCCGGGATTACAGTGGTAGAGGAGGAGGAAATGATAACAAGGTTATTATTTTGTCGACGTCTAGGTTATCGGGGTTGGGAAAATTTACTGAACCATTTGGAGCCCTGAACGAAGTTCAGAACGCTGTTCAGTGGAAGGACAGAGATATCGTCAAAAAGGTATTTTTTGAATTTTTTTTTAAGTGTGGGCCAGGCTTGGGCTTCCATAAATAAAAAACAAATAGGGTGGCGCAACAGAGCGAGTAGCCCGAGTGCCTAGCGCATTCTAACAATCATGTCTTGTGAAGGAATGGAGGGCATCTACAATTTTCTCCCAGTTTCGAACGGCCAATCGAGAAAGCGTTTTTCGTGACAATGAATTTACTAAGGGAGGACTTGCCAATTCCTTGCGAAAGGCAATATCCGTGGAAAAACGTTTTTGTTTCTGTTTGGGATACGAACCAAGAGCCTCTGGTTTAACAGGCAGACATACTATAACCATCACGCCATGAGTACCACTCATAGTGGAAACGAAATGATTTTTCCTCTGCTTCTTCGCCTTGCCATCCTATAAATAAAGCATATCCGTCATTCTGATGCCTATTCTCAACATGTGCTAGTGCCGCCTGGCTGCCGTTGAAGATGTTAAGGTTTTTTTTTCATCAATTTTTCTCTAGTAAGATGTTTTCCGGCTTCACAGACTGCAAGAACTTCTGCTTGAAAGACGCTGCAAAAGTATTGAAGCTTTTCTTAATCAAATTATGGGATTGTATAACTCTGTTTTCCTCCCATCATTCCGCTGTCGGTATGTTTTTTAGGTCCACTAAGATGAAATCAGCTTGCGGGGGATTTTGAATATTTATGTCAGCATGGTTCAAATTATAGCCTGATAGGCCTGTTTTCAAAATATTGCATTGTTTGAGCCACAGTGCAGAGTGCACACTATTTTTTAGAGAAAAGATCTAGAAGGGATATCGAGAAGGAAAGTTTTGCAGAGCTGCAGCTGGATTCGTTCTCATGTCACAGCCTGTGCCAATGCACTTATTTTCTTTTTAATTGAATAGGGCGAAGGTAAGCCACTTTTACTAGCACGTCGACCTGAAAGATCTTATGTGGTATTTTCTTAGGTTTAAATTATTCTTTCGAAGGTGAGTTAATGTAAGAACCTAAGAATATTCGAACAAGAGGTGTTTCTAATATCAAGGGGACTAGAAGTGAATCCTTTATTGAATATTTTTAGCCTGCATCTGACTATGGCAGGGCATTCACATAAAATATGTTCAGCCATTTCTGCGTCTTCGAGACAGAGACGGCAGATTTCATCCTGTCTGATGTTTTTAAGATGATATCCGAGAGAGCAGTGTCCAGTGAGGAAGTCCGTAATCAACTTTGCGTCACGTTTCCTCATGTCAAGAATTTCTTTCATACGACTTTTTAAGATAAGTCGATAAATAGTTTTGGCGGTGGCCATTAGAGTTGATCCAGATGTGGATCATGTTTTGCCGTTCCCAAGTAACCAGTTCGCTTTTAATGCTACTAAATGGGAGACCCCAGTAGGGTTCCGGGTCTTTGAATTGAGATTGAGAGCCAAGTCTATGTCCAGGCACCCAGGAAATATATTTTTTTTTATTGTGGGTGGCCAATTGAGATAGACATGTCAGGCAGTTCCAAACTAGTTTGGACCCAATTTTGGTTGAGGGCAACGCCTTCAAGGCTGACTGACTGTCAGAGCAAATTAGGATTTGTGATCTTTAGAGTTTTGTTGTTGATAGTTGTTGTGCTACCAAGGGATATAGATAATTTGAAGTTTGCACTGAAAATCCTTGCACCTACACCATTGTTAGTTTTTGAATCGTCGTCAGTGTACTAAATGTATTGGAAGTGACTTGTAGGAATTATATGGTTCTTCCATGCTGAGCGGTAATGAAAGATTTCTTGGAGGGGAGGGTGTAACATTAAGCGTCTAGGCATAAAGTCTGAATAGTGAGCTGCAGGCGATTCCAATATTGGGAGCACCTGCAGAATTGAGCCAATGCATACAAGCCTTTTTTAACAATTTCTCTAACAATTTCCACCATACCAAGCCCGCGGATATGAGGAGTTTCTTACTATGGATGAGGACATCCAGTGCATGATTTTAGGACCGACCGATGTCGCAGCATTTTCTCTCAAAAATTCTACTGGAAGTGTAGAAGGTGATTTAGGTTTTTCTTTCTCTTTCTTTTTAATTTTCTTTTCAGTTGTGTTTACAATAGATACCATTTCTGTGATATTTTCGTACCAGATAAGTGAATTTATATACCATCTATGGTGGGTGGAAGCAAATCTGGAATGTTGTTCTATCACGTGAACAAAGCAAATTTTGTTTTGTAGAGTTGACGTTTAGTCCGCAGTCTACCGCCTTATAGATGAGACTATTAATTAACATAGTTGACTGTAAGAGCTCCCTAAAAGTTGGTGTGAATCTCCGCGAAGCCATGGTGACTATGTCACCAGCGTAGTCTAGTTTAAACAGGACGTGGCTAACGAAAGGAGCCAGAGTAGCAGAGATAAACCTGGTTTTTGTGGAGTGCTCCTATTTCTCCTATTAGTATGACTGTTACTTCAAGTCTCCGACACATCATAATATCGTTTTTCTACGGATATCGCCTTCTGCAACGAATTGGCAAATGAATCAGAGAGTAATGACATTGCCATAAAAAGCTCTTCGAAAACTAATCCGTTCGGAATCGATAAAAAATAGTATATCCCTGAAACGTGCCTAACCATTAGACTCTCAAAGCTTTTTAGCGTCACCCTTTTTCTTTGCAGTTTTGGATAATCAAATAAAAAATTCTTACATTAGTTCGTTGCTAAGAATAGAAACTGAATTCTTTCGGGTTGTAACAGTTTCCTTCTTAGTTACCTTGACACACGTTACAGTATCGGAAAGTTGTGTAAGTACATTTGAAATTTCAAAATCGTTCTTTTTTGGAACATTCTGACGTTGTTCTGTCCTGCAAAACAAAAACTATTTAAGTATTTGAATCAATAGGAACTTATAAGAAATCTTTTACTCATGATCTTCGCCACTTTCGTAAAAATATTCACTAGCACTTGAATAAATCTTCTCAATTGGAATTTTAGCACCCGTTTTACAATCCGTAATTTCTAGTGTCGAGTCAAAAATTAAGGGTGGTCTATTTGGCTGGTGTTCTGTATTGGATGTGCTGAAAGAAGTTAAAATTTTTATTTCAACGTTTTTAGATAAGCAAGTGATTTACCTTGATTTCGGTCTACTGAATTTCTCATGTTCCTCTAATTTTTGTGTGACTGTGGAACTCGGTTCATCGGAGTCTTGAAAGTTTGCATTAGTTTCTGTAAGAAGATCAGATTCTTTTATGTTAGTTGAAACGGAATTACCCCTGTTTTTGAGTAAATTAAGCGCTTCTACAGCCATATTGAAATCCGTTTCTTCATCTGATCCTAGCTTGAAATTTTCATCAGTTACTTTTTCACATTTTTGGTTTACCAGTGATAACGTGTCATCAGTATTCTTTTGACTTTTTTTGTTTTCAGAAGTCTCTGCCTCACAAAGATCTTCGTTGCAACTTTTTTGAATTTCACAAGTTTCAAGCTCAACATCATCGGGATTGATTCCATCAAGTTTGCACGATGGGTTGTGATCAATTTTTTCACTATCATCAATTGGTTTGTTGTTGTTTTCAGTCGAATTTTCAGATTTCTTCCGTTGAATTCGAAAAGCCCTTAAAGAGTTTGCTATGGGTCTCTCCAATGGAGACATTGAAGAATGTTCCATTGAATCTTGAGATAAGCTGGAAGTAATTTCGTCACATTTATGGTCTTCCGGTGGTGGGTCTCTCAGTTCTGCATCAGCCTTTTTCTGTTTGTCGTATTCCATATTATGCGCCACAAAGCTCTCCTTTATATCTTGGTGATTTATGGGCAAAACCATACGTTCAGTGAGATTTCGAACGGCATCAGTAATTTCCGAAAACGACTCAGAGACTTTTAATATTTTGTCGTCAAATTCCAACGGCTTACCACCATTTTGAAAAAAGCTTCTAAGAATAGTTTTATCATCGTTTTCAAGTAAGTTTGGTATGTCCAAGCGGAGTTCCAACTGAGCGTTGGTTTTTGTTTCACATTTTTCATCATATGATGATAGTTTAGTTCTTTTTTCAGGACTCTCTTCTTCAGAGGAATTGCCACTAAAAATACAAAATCAAAAGAGGAACACTTTGAAATGAACAGTTTTAACACATACTATAGACTTCTACTCTGGTCTTTATATTAATGAACTCGACTTTCTTCTTCTTCTTCATTTTCGGCGTTACGAGTAGTGATCTTGAAGCGATCACAACTCTCCCACTTTGCTGCTTCACACTAGTGATCCGCCTGTGGGGTACGCCGCGTTGACCTCAGAAATCGACTTTATAGTAAAATATTTAGCGTTTTATTTTCGTTTCGCAATTTTTGATGCGGTCTTTTCTAATAGATTAAGTGATCCAAGAGGAAGGTTTGTATGTATATTTCATCCCCATACTCCCACGGGAAATGGAACATCAATATACAAACGAAAACGTACATATATAGGAATTCAGAAACTGCTTGACCGATTTCAAAGTTCATTCCCATACTCCCAGGGAAATGGAAACGGGAATGTAAACCACTGTACCGATCTCAAATTTATGTCGCTATTCTACCAAATAGCTTTAATTATACTTTATCTCCATATTCATACGAAAACGGGTCGGAAACAAGAACATGACCGGGAAATTGGAAAATACTCGAACAATTCCAAAAAATCTTTCAAGGGTAGAGTTCTTTATTGTCCCTGAGCAACTATATTTCATTCCCATTTTCACACAGGAACGGGAACTGGAATTCAAAAACCACTGTTAGATTGTCACTACTACCATATGCTGTTATCTCCAAGGTACATAGACTATAATTAATACCATTTTCTCTGCGGGGACGGAACGGGAACTGGAACATAACCGGAAACTTGAAAATTCTGGATAAACTTTAAAAATTGTTTTATTAAGTTCTGTGGCGTCCTTTCTCCGTACATATCTTTTCCATTGGTTTATAATAATGTGTGTTTCGAAACACGAAATTTGTGTCACGTTGTTAGTTGGTTGGAACTTGTAAACTGGTGAAAACAGCAACAGTATAGAAATATCGCAAATTTTCTTTTTTTTTAGTTTTTTAGTTTTGATGGAAAACTCTGACAAAAAATTACTCATACGCCACAGTGAACTTTTTTAATGGGATATAAAAACTGGAAGGAAGGGGGAAAATAATACCAATAGCAAGTTCAGAATGAGTTAGAGGGCTTACTGAATTTCTCTAAAACATTTACTTTGTCCCACATCGCAGCGATTTGGAATTAACTTGTAGTTTGTGCAATATGAAGAAAAAGGAGGATACAGGCCATTTTCTGGGAATGTGCCCAGTTTAGAGGGAAATAAGAAGAGCAGTATTTGGTAAAAACACCCTACATGAAAATGAAGTTCTAAGAATCCTTAACGGTGAAAACTGTATGCAGCTTTTGGAGTATTGTAGAGAAGCGATGTCATACCGAAGTAGGATAATTAGCGAAAACTTCTAGCAACTAAAAGTCTCAAAACTAAAAGTAAATTTAAGCGTACCGCACATCTGTTTTGTTTTAGCCAAACTAAAAGTCTATATTTTGCCTTTTGCATTTTTTAAATTTGATTTATATAACAATTTCTTTTTTTGATTTTAAACTAAAAGTCTCAAAATTAAAAGTAAATTTAAGCGTCACGCACATTTGTTTTGTTTTAGCTAAACTCAAATCATATTTTATTTTGCCGTTTGCATTTTAAATTTTGATTTGTATATCAAAATTTTTGTTTTTTATTTATGTAAAATAACTAATAATGAAATTGCGCTATCAGAAGGTATTTAAAGCCGTTCGGACAGATGACATAATATTGTCATGTCCTTACCTATTCATGTTTATAAAATGGTAAGTAAAAAATGTATTATACTATTTTTAATGAATAAATCTAAATCTATCTAAATCTATAAATCTACAATTATCTGCCTGAGCGGGATAAGAAAGCACATAACATATAAAAATAAATGCATGTATGTTTGTTTGAACGTCCGTTATAAATTCCTTTGCCACCCAACAGGTTTCTGAAACGAAATTTTAAGGAACGGGAACTGAACTGATGTCAGTATTTCTTTCTTTCATTACCATTCCATTCCATTCCATACCATTATATCATTGCTCAGTTGAATAAACGGAAAGGGAACCCAAAGCTACAAGCATTCGTACAATCTTCATTTCAATTTTATGTTAACCACACTTCGAATAACTAAAGTCAGAGCAACACAGTGCAGGTCAAATTGTAACCTTTTAATACCTACTTTAAAAAAAAACTTGCTATCTGATGGTTAGCATTTCTGCCTGTCAACTGGGATGTTCGTATGGTTCAAATCCCAACATAAGCAAAAATGTTGACTTACGAGTATCGCTTTTCGCGAGGATATTGCAAGTCCTCCGATTGTATATTCATTGCAATGAAAAGTGCTTTCTTTATTAGCCGTTCAGAGTCGGCAGAAAATTTCTGGTCCGCTCCATTCTCTAGCAAGAAAATAGCTGTGAGAAATGTGCTAGGCTAATCAAACAGCAAAGGTATTTAAATTAACAATGTGCTTTTGACATCCCTTCAAACCGGAGAGTTGGTGTATATCCACTCAATATGTACCAGCCTCCAGCCATCGTAGTCTCTCGATGCGTACTCTTTTAGCTGTGCTCATGTCGCGGTACAATTCATACAGTTCGCTATTGAATCTTCTGCTCCACTATTTGCCTTCGTATACGGTCCCAAAGATCACTCGGAGCACTTTTCTTGCCAAGGGCTTTCTGATTCGCTTTAGATGAAGTCCATGCTTCCGCGCCGTAAAGAAGGACTAGGATGATCAAGGTCTTATAAAGCGTTACAATGGTTTTTCTAGAAAGAGTTTTTTATGAATTGCCGCCCTTCCCCAAAGAAGCAGTGGTTTGCAAGAGAAATTATCCGTTTGACCTCCGCACTGATGTTATTTTGCTTTTCTATTGCGGATCCTATGAAGACGAACTCCTGTACCAATTCGAAGCTAGGTCTGTCAATTATGACGTTGTTTGATGACATATATTATACTTCATTTTGCCCTCATTAACTATCTATTAAACCCATACTACTTGCCGCTTGATCCCAAAAGCACCTTTGAAATCAGGCTTGCTTCTTCCCATTACGTCGATATCGTCTGTGTGAGTCAATAGTTGTGCATAAATAAATAAATAAACAAATAGGGTGGCACAACAAAGCGAAGAGCCCCTGGGCCTAGCGCATTTCTCACAACCATATCTTGTGAAGGAAATGAAGGCACCTATTATTTTCTGCTGGTTCCGAACGGCTAATTGAAAAAGCGCTTTTCATGGCAATGAATTTACTAACGGAGGATTTGCCATTTCCTCGCGAGAGGCGATACCCGTGGAAAAACACATTTGCCTCTACTGGGATTCGAACCTCGAACCTCTGGGTTAGCAGGTGGATATGCTAACCATCACGCCACAGGTACCACAGAATAGTTGTACATGCTTCTGCAAAAACATGCCTCTGGTGTTGACGCTTGAGCATAGTCTTTTCAAGTATGAAGTTAAAAATATCGCATGATAAGGTTGTGTCTTGTCAAAAGCCTTTATTGACATCAAAGGATTCGTTAATTTTTTACTGACCCTGACAAAGCAGCGTAGAATCTCTAAAGTCATCCTGTATAGTCGTAAGAGCTTTGCAGTGATGCCGAAACTAGACATGGCCCTGTACAGCTCGTCTCTGTAAATACAGTCATACGCGTTATTATATTCTCGAATTTTTTCCAAGATCTGCCGTAATGTGAAAATTTGAGGTATTGTGGGCTCTGGACCATTGTCCAAGTTAAATGGGGAACTTACCTTGACAGCGAAATTCGTTTCTTAATTACTGCGAAGTTGTCTTTCCACATCCTCCACATGCACTGCGATCTTGTTATTATGATATCTTTCTGGTCTTTACAGGGTCGAGATTTGACACTTTTGGAAAAATCTTTTAACTTTTTGGTAAATTTCATGGCATTTTTCAAGTTCATCAAAAGAGCTCTTCTCATGCTACTTCTTTTTCTTTTTGAGGATTTGGTGTTCCTAACTTCTTTTCTCCTTGAATATATCTTCTTGTACTGATCACAGGCACCTATGGTTTCCGTTCGCATCAACATTTGTCATGCTTTTTCGCTGCACTTTTGTGTCAACCCTCTTCATCGAACAATGGGTTGGGGGCCGTGAAAAACCAAGACATCAGAGGCTGTGGCTCTGATGGCTTCTTGACACTGCTTCTATTGGTCTTCAATGATATATGCTGGCAATATAGGATTCAAGGATAGTCGAAGAGACACTTGATTCGAAAATGCAAAGGCTGTCTTTCGAGATTGTAGCTCACCGACGTCATATCGTTTCACAGCGTTAGCTCGCGCGAGTCGTGAACATGATATCCGAATTGTCTACAACAAGGTAGTGGTTCGAGTCAATGTTGGCATCTTGGAAAGTTCGGACATCTATAATACTGGAAGAGTGTCTTGCGTCAACCACAATGCAATCGATATGAACCTTTATGAATTTTAAGATGAGGAAACATCAATTATAGCCAGAGTTCGTTTTAAAGGTCTTGTCATGCAGGTTTAATTATTATCGATTGTATTTCCAAATGTCCCTTGTTGTATCACGACCAGCTTCAGTGGTTAGCGCTAAGCACAATGTATGTGTTCTATAAGTTGCAATTATTGGACGCATTTCTGAATAGAACACACCCAACAAACAACCAATAATTGCTTTGGTGACTCCAGCTGGACTATTATCTTACATTCGTCACTGCTGCTTTGTCCGTATCCTTACTGTCTACACATATGCCTGCAGAACTCGCCAGTGACATCCATATCAGAAAACAGTGTATTTAAAGTCTCCCAATGAACCTTAAGAATCCAGGTCACCTCAGGAAAATTTTAAACTGGAATTTTATCTTTGTTTGATCCTTTGAAAAAGACCACCTTCATTGCTGTGCTGATTTTAGATCACACCTGTAAATTTATGCCAATATCCTAAGTTCCGCACAGAATATCCTAAACTTTTATATAACTTATCCTAAACTCCTCGCCTATTTGTATTCCTTAACCACTATTAAAACCAACCGTGATCATAAATCAAATAATCTGAACGACAACTTTTATCACACCTAACTTTTTATCAACGTGTAACATTCATAATTAACATTACCCATTTACACCTCTTTCTAAAATAATCCTTTGCCATTTCCTTCCACTCTTACAAAATCCTTCATAATTACTCAACTTTCCCACCCACTTCATGAAAATGTTTTTTTTTTTTCATTCAAATCAGTGCATCAACCCATCAACCAACATGTAGGTACACACTCTTACCTGGTGGATTCATTGCCTTCCCTTGCACAACAATTTCTCTTTGAAAATGTTTTCCAGTCCTCAAAGTTGTACTGGTTTTCGCATTCCACCTCACTGTCCTCCTCAAAGTTATTACATTCACTTTGTTCTGAACCACTTTCCGTTTCTGCATCAAGACAATCATCCTTATCTGTGCTCTCAAAGTCAATTCGACACACTCCCTTCTCTGGAATCGAATCAGACATTTTCCAAAAATCAATATCCTTGGCTTATCACACGATAGAAGATAAAATTTGCAGCCTGACCACAGCATGGGTAATCCGAACCCAGAAGGAAAATGCACAAAACTAAATAAAACGAAAACATCGATTGATTTAACCGTTCTAAGTACGTGTTGAGGATTTTCACAGTTTTTCTATCACTTCAAAGATAAGTTTACTTTTGTAAATGGGTGTAAAATACCCAGTAAATTGGAGTAATATAACCCAGTAAGAAACCGATTTGCTGACTACGAAACGCCATCTTCGTTTGTGTTTTTGAAATTGTTAACCGAGAATGCCTTGCCTTAGCCTTGGAGCTGTGGAAGACAATGTGAAACATGCGTATTTGCATTTCTATCAACTTGCAGTGCCTAGTAAAAGCAACAGTTTCATTTAATGGCAGTAAATGCGCAGATGCTTGACTTTTCGAAATGCACATGTTTGTATAGCCATAGAGATGACATTTGAGTGGACTTGTAGTGTAGTTGACCTACCCCATTCTAAAAAGCTTTATTATCAACTTCAATAGGTTTAGTTTGCTCCTTATGGTTCACTCGTGGAATTTTTTGCTCAGATGTGGGAAGTTGTAAAAGCTTATGTTGATAGGTGTGCACGAAAAGAGGGATTCAAAGGACATTTATTATTTATCACACTTATAAGTATGCTCTCACCTGTTATACGTAGACGTTGCATATTCGGGGTGGATTTATGTTGCACTTTAGAAAGCAACAGATTTAGTCAAAGAAGATATGTATGCCATGCCATATTATTGAGTACCTGTACTTATCAGATTTTTAATTTCCATGGAATACTGACAAGATTTTTGAAGTCATATATTTGTTAGCGAATTTTGAAAAAAAAATAGTGCGTGCAGTCCCCCCGCGCGGAAGAAGTGAAACTTCCTAATATGAAAATGAAAATAGGAAGGGGTAGAAATTTATTTTGAGTGAACTCGTATTGTTTCTTTAAAAGAAAAAGAAAGAGATGCGTTACATGAAAGAGATGGATCGGAGTAAATTTTCACGGGATAGCTACAACACCATTTCATAGAACAATTTTTTATTTTTTGGTGGAGATAAGAGGACGAAATCTAGGATTTTAAAGTACATACATAGTACTTATGTATGGAATAGAATACCAGGAACCTTTCTGAAACCGTTGATTGGCCAGTGTCAGTGGTAGCTGACTGACTGACCAATGAAGACCGCAGTCTTAACACCTAAGCCCAAGACGGAGAACATTTACATACATGTTTAGACATGATCAAACATGTTAAGACATGATCAAATATGTTTAGACATGATCAAACATGTTTAGACATGATCAAACATTTTTAGAAATGATCAAACATGTTCAGACATGAACAAACATGTTTACACATGATCAAACATGTTTAGACATGATCAAACATGTTGAGACATGATCAAACATGTTTAGACATGATCAAACATGTTTAGACATGATCAAACATGTTTAGACATGATCGAACATTTTTGAGCCGGGCGTAAATGGAAATTGCTTATATATACATGATTATGCCTCCACTAACTATCCGAGTACCAAACTACCCAAAGTAACTAAACATACCAAATGCCAATCCGATACCTAACTACCCAAAGTAACTAAACATACGAAATGCCGATACCAATACCGAGTAACGAAAGTAACGAAAGTAACGTAAGTAATGAAAGTAACGAAAGTAACGAAAGTAACGAAAGTAACGAAAGTAACGAAAGTAACGAAAGTAACGAAAGTAACGACAGTAACGAAAGTAACGAAAGTAACGAAAGTAACGAAAGTAACGACAGTAACGACAGTAACGAAAGTAACGAAAGTAACGAAGGTAACGAAAGTAACGAAAATAACGACAGTAACGAAAGTAACGACAGTAACGGCATCGTAAAAGTAACGAAATTTTTTTGTGAGTAACGTTTCGTTATTCGGTACAATAGAGAATACTTGTTACTGAGTAACGAATACATACCATTTGCTACAGCAATAATTTTTAACACGGAAGTGTAACGCTGCATGTAACACGGAAGTGTAACGCTGCATGTTTGCAAGTCGCATAAGAAGTTTCACTTCAAATATTTCCACCGAAAAACACATTTTACTACAGTGAAATCGTTGGGATGAATGGCGCGGAATTGATGACAGCGTTTAACACGGGAGTGTAACACGGGAGTGTAACACGGGAGTGTAACACGGGAGTGTAACGCTTTCATGTAACGCTTTCATTTTTGCAAGTCGCATAAGAGACAGCGTTTAACACGGGAGTGTAACACGGGAATGTAACACGGGAGTGTAACACAAGAGTGTAACACGGAAGTGTAACGCTTTCATGTTTGCAAGTCGCATAAGAGACAGCGTTTAACACGGGAGTGTAACACGGGAATGTAACACGGGAATGTAACACAAGAGTGTAACACGGAAGTGTCACGCTTTCATGTAACGCTTTCATGTTTGCAAGTCGCATAAGAGACAGCGTTTAACACGGGAGTGTAACACGGGAATGTAACACGGGAGTGTAACACAAGAGTGTAACACGGAAGTGTAACGCTTTCATGTAACGCTTTCATGTAACGCTTTCATGTTTGCAAGTCGCATAAGAGACAGCGTTTAACACGGGAGTGTAACACGGGAATGTAACACGGGAGTGTAACACAAGAGTGTAACACGGAAATGTAACGCTTTCATATAACGCTTTCATGTTTGCAAGTCGCATAAGAAGTTTCACTTCAAAAAAAAAACGACACAATGAAGTTGTCTGGGAGTGCTTTAACTGTATTTTATCTTCGAGCAGATAGTCAAGGACTGTAATAAAGAGTAGATTATTTAAGACAATTCCTTGGTGCACACATTCTTTGATAACATCTGCACATCATACTTTTGTCGCTGGTCCTTCGAACGTATCCTCGATCATTGGTAATTAAGAACATCTTGCTGTCTGAGGGAAACTCCTACCGAATCTCTTGGCAGTGAATAGAATGCTTTTTTAGAGTAAACCAACAAAACAGACAAATCCTTAAAGAAATCACGATGTTTTTCCTTTAGCTTCCTTTTTTGGTAGTTTTCTCCCTAAAAAATACCCCTTTCGTTGCTTTACGAAAACTATCGATACCTTCGCAGTTGTTTGGTTGTTGTTTCCCGAATTAGGGCTGCAAAGGAAGTACTACGAGCTTTTTTTCTATTTAAATGACAATAAATGATAAATGACATAACAGCGATTAGCTGTACCTTCTGATTTCGACTGTAATTTTTTGAATTCTCTATTTGCATCAGCATCAGTTATCCAGGCGCGGATCTAGAATTTTTTTCCGGAGGGGGTCACGGGATAAAAAAATCAAATATAATAAAAATAAACTGTTGTTTATATTAAATTATAAATTGTTTATATAAAAAATGTACTTTTAAAAGTAAGAAATGTCTTAGCCAATAAATTTTTTTCTGAAACGTTTCCTCGTGTGTTTTCAAATGGCATCGCGCCTTTTATGGCATCGTGGCTAACACATCAGTTTGCAATCAAAACATACGTCCATTGTTGATTTCAATGTCGTTGAAATCAGGATAGTTTTCATTGTGTTTTGCGATAAACAAAGAAGGAAACGGAACAAAAACCAGAAAATAAACAACAAAAGTAAAAAATATAAAACAACGATTCATTTGACGGATGGTGGAGATTGGGAGTGATTTTCTTAAGACTTTCCACAATCCAGCATCTGAAGTGATCAACCAGGTTCATGTGCAACGAGGTGCACAGGTCAAAGAAAATCGATATCGATTGAGACCTATCATTAAAACTATTATTTTTTGCGGTCAGCAGAATATTTCCTTACGTGGACATAGGGATGATGGACCGCTCTTGAATACGACCGACAACAGAGATAGTCCGGTAGCTAACGATGGAAACTTCAGGGCACTTCTTCGCTTCAGTATTGATTCTGGTGACTCAACTCTTCAGCATCATTTAGAAACTGAAGGTGTGAACGCGACGTACATCAGTAAGACCGTCCAAAATCAACTGATAGAAGCATATAAAGAAGAAATTCAGCAAGTCATTTTGAATTGTGAAGGAGTCACAGCCAACGACCTCTTAATTAATTGCTCTACAACTATTAACGGGTTGTCAACCTTCGACTGTGCCTCGATATCCGATCCTCTCACATTCAGTTGCATTGCATAGAAATGCATAACACTTGACTTGCTTGTGTATCCATAGAGTGCATTGTACTCAAAACAATATGATTCCCGACGGCAGGCCACTGCCAGCCGACAGAAGTAATAAGGGATCATATTGCTTTGATTGCATGCGCGCTGTTTATGTCACAGCATTTGTTTATGATATAGGTCATTGGCGCTCACCGAAAAGAATGTGATGATGAAGCGTTTTAATCGGATATCGAAGTGTGGTCGATGGTTCGATAACCAGAAATGGAGCTTAATAAATTTGTATAAATAGGGAATGAATTTACAAATAAAATGTCATTAGTGATCTTGGACTCGATCGAACATACTCCCTGGTTTTTGTTGATAGAAGGCATTGAGCCGAAGGCAATTCCTGGATAGTTCCAAGTTGTTTCCACTACCATCCCTCAACTTTGCAGTTAGTGCGAAGAGGTTTGAGCCTACAGCAGTGAATGCTTGGCGATTTGGTAGTTTGGAAGCCAGTGAACATTACAGAATAGAGTAAGAGCGGCTAAATTTTGTTCGGTTATATTCGACGAAGCAGCCGACATTTCGCACACGGAACAACTAAACTTGTCACTTCGCTACCACTGGAACGGAGTTACCAGAGAAGACTTCATCACATTTTGCGATGCCTACTCTGCCATTCGGCCAGAAGATGTAGAAGGGAACGAGCGGCGTTTAAGTGGAGTGGCATTGGCACATATTGTCATAGATTTGTGTAACAAGTTTGATTTGGACTTGCAATACTTGGTTGGTATTGGTACAGACAGTTGCTCGGTTATGTCGTCTGATATGAAAGGGGCATGTCACGAGTTGATGAAAGTGGCAATTCACGCTCGACGCTGTCCTTGCAATAATCATGTTTTGAACAACTCTTTGCTAAAATCATCCAATGTCACGAGTTGCCGAAATGCTTCAGGAACAATGAAAACCATTGTAGCTTTTGCAAATGCTTCAGCAAAAAGGCGCACCGTCTTCGAAAAAGAGCTTGGTGGGAAATCTCTTCAAAGACTTTGCGAGACACGATGGGTCGAAAATCACGAAGGACACTTGCAATTTCAAGGTGAAAAGCTGATGAAAATTTGTAATGCACTTGACGAGATTTCGGATTGGAAGGATGAAAAAAGTGCATCTGCTGCGGCAAACCTTCATCATGATCTTCTTAATTAAGCGTTTCTGATTTTAACTTCTTGCTTGAGTGATGTTCTAGGCATGTATAGCTTTTTTACTATCTTCTTTATTCTCTTTGTTTTTAATTAAATGCCTCAGTTTATGCCATCACTACAAAGTTTTTTGTCTGATTATTAGTTTTAAAACTCAATTATTGTTTTTGTAGGGGTAACTTTACCTTTAAGCCGAATACTTCAAACACCATCATTAGATCTGAAAAAAGCAACCGCTTACGACCCCTCGACCCCCCCCCCCCCCCCCCCCTTGAATCCGCGCCTGCGCTGCACGACAAGTTTAAGAACACAAGGAAGAAGAGATGCGGCGAAATTTCTAAAAGAAATAGCGAGTTGTCCTACTCGGGCTCATGAATATAAAAAAGCAATAGACGAAAAAGAAAATAAAGATAGTGCTACTGCTTTGACACCACTGCAGGCTTTAAGAATGTTCGTTGAGGCTGATCTAACAAGACGTCAGTACGAAATCATCAGAGAAACAAAAAAGCCCTTATATCCACCATATTATTTACTATTACAAGCAAAACAAGAATGTTATCCACCTAAAGAATGCTTACGTGTCACAAGCACTTGCGCGGAAAGTAGCCTCCAAGGTCTTATTGATAACACTGTTACGCGGCTGTCTAATTTTTTAGAAGAAGTGCTATTGACGCTTAAAGAAGACGAAAGAAATTCTTTGAATATAATTTGTAAGTGGGGTTGCGATGGCTCGCAGCAAGCAAGATATAAACAAAAGTTTGAAAATGATGATGATTCAGATGCTAGCTTGTTTATGACCTCATTTGTACCTGTTCAGATAGTATGTGAAAAAAAAAATTGTTTAGCAAAACCCTACGCCCTCATCTCCACGGTTTTGCCGCCCAATAAGATTTCAGTTTTTGAAAGAGTCCAATGACATCACAAAAAGAGAAATAGAGTAGGTACATGGAAAAATCGGTGAAAGCGCTGAAAGAAACAGAAATAACCATAAACGAGATAAAGTTTTCTTTTAAACATTCTTTTGAGATGACCATGGTGGATTTAAAGGTGTGTAATGCTGCAACTGGAACGAATTCCACTAGTAAGTGCTATATTTGTGGTGCAACATCGAAAAATTTCAGCAGCATTGATTTTAAGGAGAAATCTACTTTAACGGGTGTTAATTTTGGACTATCAGTATTGCACGCCAGAATTAGACTATTTGAAAGTATTCTACACTTGGCATACAAGCTACCGGTAAAAAAATATAGAAAAACTAGAACCAAAGAAGAAATAGAACTGGAAGAACAAACTAAGCGCCACATTCAAAAAAGATTTCGGACTGAAACTGGGCTATTGGTAGACATGCCAAAATCAAATTTTGGGAACATCAATGATGGCAACACCAGCAGAAGGTTTTTTGAAGATCCCCAGTTGGCTGCAGACATAACCGGAATAAATGTCGAATTGATTTATAGACTGAAAGTCATATTAGAAACAATTTCAAGTGGGCACAGAATTGATTCACAAAAATATGACCATATGCCAAAGATACTGCTCGGCTTTACATTCGTCTTTATAATTGGCACCCAATGACTGACAATGCACAAAATATTGATACACGGTGCAATCATAATCGAAAACTCGTTGTTACCAATAGGCCAATTATCGGAGGAAGCTGCAGAGGCCCGCAATAAACATTTCCGCTTGTATCGCGAAAATTTTGCAAGGAAATTTTCAAGAGAGCAGTGCAAATTGGACGTATACAACAGACTATTACTTAGTTCCGATCCACTTCTTAGCAGCCTTAGGCCAAAAAAGCGAAGCAATAAACATGCTTGTTCCAGCAGATTCTTACACCGAACCCGATTCAGACATTGAACCGCAAGACGAATCTGTTAGTGAATTAATATGAATTGAGATTTAAACTCTTTTTTTATTATTTTTTGTAAGCTGAAAAAATGTTAAGAAAGCAAAAAAAATTAAGTTAAAAAAACTAATTTCATTTCAATAAATACACCGAAAGAAAAAACCTTGCTTGATTTAAACATGTTTCATTGTTAATCAACAATTCATCTAAAGTTGTGAAATTAACCAAGTTTCGTGATGAATTCAAATAAGAACGCATGTTCAAATCAAGTATGCTGCCGTGATCAATTTTTTTTCAGGTAAGTATCATAAAAATGTTTAAATTAAGTATGTTCGTAGTTGATTTGAATATGTTCTAATTTTTGACCAACAACGTGATTGTTGATTTCATACTTGATCAACAACAAACATATTTGACCAACAATTAAAGCTGAAATTACAAGAACCATCACGTTTGTGATTGAAATACCAAATACACTGTTGAACTATCACCAATATGTTTGATGAACAATGTTCATACTTCTTTAATCAATAAAGAATAGTTAAAGTATTAGTAACATTTTGAATTCCAATATTTTTCATACTTAAGCCCACAGAAAACGTGAAGTCGCATAACGGAACTTCAATTCAATATGATCAGTTTCGTGACCATTTTATCTTAAGGGATAACTAATTATTCTTTATTGTTGATCAAATATGTTCGTGAGAATTCAGCCACATTTTTATTTGCTCAACAGTTTTAACGTAAAATTTCTATAATAAATGCTTGAATTGAAGTTTGACCCATACATTTGATAGGTCAAACTTCAATTCAGGCTTTTATCATGAAATTTTACATTAAAACTGTTGAACAAATAAAACGTGGCTGAATTCTCACGAACATACTTGATCAACAATGTTCATATTTTACCAACAATTCAGAATTGTTGACGAAACACAAACGTTGTTAAAGTATCATGGACATGTATGTTTCTAGTATCACAACCGTTGTTGGTTAACAATGAAATTGAAAATGACGTTGTTGATTTGAGCAATAAAGATTGTAGCATTTAAATAAATAAAATGAAAATGCCAGCTTGTTCAATTTAAGTATGTTCGTGCTTGACGCAAAAACAAACAAGCTTCATGTTTGATTTTACCAAGGTTTTTCTTTCGGTGTAATAATAATTGAAAAAAACATCAAAATACTTCAAAATTTACTTGAAAAAACAGTTTTTTTATTAAAATTTTATTTTTTTTCGTCATATGAAACTCATTAGAAACGATAAAAAAGAAAAATTGACCTATGTGGCGACGCTAACTAGCCACAGTCGCCACAGACTGATTTGATGTGTTTGGCTGTTTAACCTAAGGCTGCTCCTTCGTAAAAAGGGATTGGCGCTCCGTCATTAGTTTTATTTTTTCTTGCAGCGTTAAAAAAGAACCACTCGAGGGAAAGCGAATATTTCCCTTTTGAGAACTGCTGTTGTATGTTTATTGTAGAGATACGGCCCGAGCATTGATCCTTCGGCAACTCCCACTCTGATACATTTGGTTGTTGATTCGGGTCCGGGCCCCCCAATCGGGAAAATAAAAGATGTTATTTGTAACATTTATTGGCTCCTAATTTGCAAATTTCGTTACGGGACGGAAAAATATAGCATGAGCAAGACAAAGAAGTAAAGGAGAAGTAATATTATTATTTTAAAAATTCTAGAACTTTATTGATTATTATTATTACATTTCATAAAAAACTGAAGAGCCGGCTACCTCAAACACTAGTAAATTTTCGAGATTTTTTGAAAAATTCCACTAGAATTTCGTCCTCGGTAAGTTCAATATGGGTATGGATATTTAAAGAAGCAGAAGCAAAACCATTTAGTCGTTCCTGTCCCATTTCTCAGTTAAGTTTTGATCCTCCTCAACGTCGAAAATGATCGTTCTGGAGTTGCTGTAGTTAAAGGTAGTACTGCCAAGACTCGCAAAATATAATCGACATTCTTGAACGACTTGGTATTGATAACCTGAAAAATATCGTCAGATTGATGTTTGCATAATTATGTGACTCGATCCGATAAAAGGGACTTACTAGGCAAAAAATCGGTTGTTGGATCATGATTGATTGCACAAGTTCTTTTACTGAATATTCATGAAGCGCAATCAGAAATCGTAACATCGCTATTATTTTACAAAAAATAAATTCAGAGAAACGATTTTTTACATGGGTTTGAATGGTACATGAGCGCCTTTCAGAGCTTTCACTTTTGCCTAGAAGGTGTCTTTTACGATTTTTCTATTTCTACTGTCGTTTATTGATTTAAAAATGAAAGAAAGATAATATTTCATAGCTTAGAAGACTTTTTTAATTAAAATTAAGAGCTATAACTTGGCATGAATTCTTTTTAATAGATTTAGAACCGATTTAGGACCATCGTGACAAAAAATTCGGACAAACCCTAAATAAGGACCACCCTAATATATATATATATATTTTTATATATAAATAAAATTTTGAGGAATGGACCCCCCCGCCCCCCCTTAACCAAATCCTGGATCCGCCACTGGTCCATCCGCTCTACATTGCCCAACCATCGTTGCCTTGCGATGCATACTCTCCTGGTTCCTGGCTATGCCCATGTCGCGGTACAGTTCATACAGGATACCGCTCGTTGTTGTATCTTCTTCTCCACACATCGTCTTCGCATACGGGACCAAAGGTCATTCGGAGTATTTTTCTTTCGAAACGACCAAGGGTTTCTCATTCGCTTTCGAAAAAGTCCACGCTTCCGCATCATAAAGCAGGGTGTAATATGGTAGGGGTTGAAGGTTTGGAAAAGGTAGTTGGAAAAAGGAATAGAATTGAGATAGGTAGAGGATTGGGTTAGGTAGTGGGAAAGTTGAGGTAGAGGAAAAGGATAGGATGGGAAAGGAATATGGAAAAGGAAAGGAAAGAATAAAGGAAAAGTAAAAAGAAAAGGAAGGAAACGGATATTGGAAAAGGAAGGGAAAAGGAAGTGTCATGACGAAGAGACCTGGCACGCTTGCGATGCTCAGCTTAGCTCGCCGGATTAGGGGGGGATCTTGCCTCTTGGACAGACGGAAACCACATTACAAAAACATATATCGTGCCAAAAAACCACCACCACAAAAACCTTACCACACCTCAGGCACTGCATGGTGACGTCGCAGTGTGGCCTGTAGCCCACCCAACCATGGAACTCGGTCGGCCATGTTGTCGAGTTCCCCGAACGCGATCCCTGCTGCCAGAAGAAACCAATCACCACCGATGCATCGCCAACCTCCTCATCCCCCTGGAATCGTGCTTAGCACGCCATCACGACCTTTACCGCCAAAAGAAAAACTTCTTCTTCAAAACATCGGCGTGATGTACATTTTTATTTAAGAAAAAAAAACTAACAAACAGCGTTTGAAAACCTAACTCAAGACGAACAATAAATAACTCAACGAAAATGAAACTAAAATTTAAACAAAACCAGAAAATTATAAATTAACAGAAAGATATAATAAATAACAAGAAAACAAAAGAATAAATAACAAAAATCCTAAACCTAACCTTAATCCTATATTGTTTTTATGTTTTTCTATATGTTTTTATGTTTTTTTTGTATTTTTATGTTTTTATGTTTTTTTGTTTGTTTTTATGATTTTATATTTTTTGGTATTTTTATAATTGTATATATTCGTTTCCTCTTTGGTTTTTGTATCTCTTTCGATCTGTAGTTTAATTGTTTTTGTGTGTGTTCTCTGTAATTTATTCGAATATTTTTTTTTTCTCTAATTCGTTTTATCTTTCTACTAGGTTTCCCTTTTTCGACCTCAACCTATCCCTTTATCTCTCTGGCTACACTGGGATTGCTTCCACCCACCTACTTTCAATCCTGCCTAAAAGGAGCTCCCTGTAGCGGATATGGCCGAGAAGTAACCTCGCACTAACATTAAATGTAGCCTAAGAAGCGATAAGGAGACGATCACGGCCCTAAACAAACGAGAACCCAAAAGAAACCCAACAAATTCAACCACACAACAAAAAGAAATATCGACAAAAATGTTTAAAAAAAATGAACAAAATGGAATAAAAGAAAAATAAAATGGTATATAAAAAAAAATTAAAAGAAATGTAAAATAAATGTAAAAAAAATTACTAAAAATTAAATAAATAAATAAATAACAAAGAAAAAAAATCACGCCGAACACTTATTACAAAAATCAGCAATCACTGGAGCAATTTCTGTGTTTGGGCCCTGCGGGCGCTTCACACCTCAGGCCGGACCTGACTTTTCACTTGCACTCAGCCACTGGTGCAATGTTTTGATTTTGCCTCTAATAATGTCTTTTGACGAACATACATATATGTATTTGTTTTTTTTTTTTTTTTGCACAATTAATTTAACTGGCATAAATAAACGTAAATAAGATACTTCGAGCCAAAAAAAAATGGTAACAACACAATGGTGCAAAAAAATTAACCACGGCTCTGGGATCTACTTTAGGGTTACTTGTTGGCCTGGGTACCCACAGGCTCACATCCAGCAATTGAATTATTTTCCCTCTCGTATGGGTTCCTTTACACCGTGTTCAATATCAACTTTATTTTGACGACTTTGAATTTGCTCTGCCAGACCCCCCAGAACTAACAAAAATCCTATCTTAATAATGCACTAAAAAAAATTGAATTTAACTCACCCGTGGTAATTTTCTTTTTAAATGTGTACGTACACTGCATATATATATATGTGCTACACAATTTAGCCGGCAATACGTTCTTCCTTCTTATTTTTTTCCTGCTACCCCACTGCACTAAACAATTTTTTTTACATTATAAATAAATTACACACTCAAATCTACCAAGATAAACTACTTACACGAAATTTACTAGAAAAAATCAAAAATTGCACTTAAATATTTTTTTTTTTTTTTGGATACACCATCGACTTTGAATTTAAGTTTGAAGATGACTTTCTTGTCTATGTTCAAAGTCGAACGGTTTGTTTTGCCATCCACATCCACATCATATACTCTCACCAGCCTCTTTAAAAAAAAAAGGTACCAGGCGACTCACTGTGGCGTCTGGCGTAGCATCGCTAGTGAGAATGATATGGTGGCGTTCGAAATTTTAATTTTTATTTCTATCTAAATAATTACAAAACTCTAAATAATGTACGCATATAAACTTACACTACAATAATAAATACTTACGTAAATACATAAAATACTTAACTTAACATAAACTGCCTATGCACATACAATACATAAATACATGCGCACACCAGAAATACATTACGATACACTAGAACATAACATAAATAAATAACGAAAATAAATAACACTTATCATAAATATATATAAATAAAAACTAAATACATAACTATAACAAATAAATACCTAAATACATAATATAAAAATAATCTACTTCTCACAAAAATTCCTACCCTACTGTCACTTCAGTAACAATCGAGGCGACAGCAACTACCCCTGGCGGCAGCTGCAGAAGCTCGTTAGACTTCTACACGAACGTCTCCTCCTAGTTTCTGTTTCACCTTTTGACGCTTGTTTACTATTTGTCGAAACTAGAAATAGGAATGGAAACTATGGCTGGTAGCTGGTTGTTTTAATTTTATTTGTGTTTTCCCTTTTTACTGTTTCACTTCATTTAATTTTTCTTTTCTTTTTACATTCTAGGTGTATTCTAGGTTCGCAGCATGTGAATAGAAGGAAGAATCTGGTCGACAGAGGATAAACAATTCTAAAGGTAGGTTTGTTTACTTTTTTGGTGTACATTAAACTTAACCCATTTTTTTCTTTTCCCATACAGGTATCCACAACAAAACACCGGCGTAGGAGACTACCCCGTAGTAGACTCCGTCGGTGGCAGGATGGCTGGATAACGTGGGGAAGAACCCACAACAACATAGCCGGGCATAGGACTTCGAGGGATATACAACGTACACCAAAATATATCTAATGGAATGTATGTATGTAAGTTTTTTTTTTTTTTTAGGTAGACCTAGTGAGATTTTTATGCTTTTGTATTTAATAAATAACAGCTAATAAATAATAAATACGTAACATATACCTAAAAACATACCTATTTTATTAACAATACGTATTTACAGAAAAATAACTTAACAATAAACTACCAAAAAAAATAAATAACATAGATCTGTTGACAAGTTACGAAACACGTACTTATCAACTAGTATCACATAATATAAGGCTTAGAGCTATCACAATACTTAAAAATAACTAACCTACGGGTATAAATAAATAAAAATAAATAACTATACTATGTAAATAAATAAATAAATAAATAAATCTATGAAAATAAATAACAAATAAGAAACAATACTTAACATATACTTAATCTTATAATAGTGCAGTGAGAGTGACCTATAGATTATCATAGCTAGGGGAGGGAATGTTGAGTAGGCAGTAATCGTTAAGAAAAAGTTCGTTTTGCAATATGGGTGTTCTTGCTGATAGCATTTCATATATAAGAAAAATTGTTTGCGGTGATGCGTAAACAAAGACAAAGCTAGTTGCAGTCGGGCAAATTATTGATTTAGTAGAATAGGTAGACAAGTGCAGTGTATTGAATTTACATACAAAAGACAATAGTGAACATGAATATCACAGAAAAAAATAAATTGCCTTCGAGGCCATTGAAACAAAACATAAATCAGGTACATAATAGGGGTATGAGTGAATATCACAGATTTGTATTACAGTGTGTTTTTTTGAAAACAGAAGTCAGGTACTTGTGTTAAAACAAAAAAAAGAAAGACATAGCATGAATGTAAATATCACAGTGCATTTATTTTCTACCTAAATCAGGTACGTTATTCGGACAATAGACACATAAGTGGACTAGAATAAAATAAAATTTGATATCACAGTTTGCTTATTGCACTTAACCGTAGGTCATTTACCTGTTTAAAAAAAAAACATAATATCAGGTACTAAGTGGACAAACAGTCGCGTAAAGCGGGACATCTTAAAATCTAAATATCACAGTGTCTATTGCATTTTGCCATTTCGGCTAGAGCTCGTGGCTATGTATAACGAAAAATAAAACAAATCTTAAAAGTGATATCACAGTAGTTAATATTGCACGTATTGATTTAACTTAAGCTTATTACTAATGTACATTGGGACGAAAAATAAACAGAAATATCACAGGTGTATAATGTAAGGTTACATGAAGTTAGAATACACATAGATATCACAGATGTTTATTGCTTGAGGTCTTTTGCGTGAAAAACGCCTAACATTTTACCGTTAAGGTTTTCGACCTCATACATATTCTTTCCCACAGGCTTAACAATACGACATTTAACATATTTTGGACATAACTTGGCACTCAAATATTTTGAAGTATCACTTAAAATAAAGTTTCTCTTGAACACTTCTTGTCCATGTTGATATTTTACGTCTCTTGACCTCACGTTATATCGTATTGCACTTTTTTCTTGCGAATCCACAATGGATTCTTTTATCTTTTGCCGTATAACTCGCAGTCTGTCGTACCTCGGAAGGGTCATCAGCTCACCGTCCTCCACCGCATCTAGTTGCTCAGCCAACCCGTAACTACTGGCGTGTGTCATCATGTTTGTACCAAACAAGGCAAAATATGGTGACACACCAGTAGATGAGTGCACTGAACTCCGCAATGCTGACGCGATCTCGTTGAGGTGGATATCCCATTCGCGTTGATCGTCTTTAAGATATGATCTTAAAGCGGCAAGCAATGTGCGATTGACCCTCTCCGAGGCGTTGGATTGCGGCGCGTAATTCGCAGTCTTAAAATGGCGGATGCCGAACTTCTGAAGCAAGTTCTGGAATTGCTTCGACAGAAACTGCTTTCCATTGTCTGAATGGATTATCTGAGGTACTCCAAAAGTGCTAAAAATTTCATTTTTCAAATAGTTCACAATGGCTTGGGAATTTGCGGCTTTTAGTGGCTTGAAAAACATAAACTTTGAAAAATGATCAAGGACAACAAATATATAACAATTACCGATTTTTGATCGCGGATAGGGACCAAGAAAATCTACATATAATTTTTGAAACGGACGATCGGTACAAAAATTGGTAGACATGGGGGGACGTTGGACTTGATTTGTTGGTTTGCACTGCTTGCATATTGCACAATTATTTATGAAGTTTCTAATTTGGACGGTCATGTTCGGCCAGTAAAAGTACTGCCGTACTCTATGGAGTGTTTTGGCGATGCCACCATGAGCGGACTTCGGTGGTTCATGGGACTTGGCGATGATTTCTTCGGTGAGACCAGAAGGAATCCAGAGTCGCCAAGTGTGTTCCTCCAGCCACTCTTCACCACTTGGAGGCAACCACTTCTTATATACGAAATCCCCGTCTACCTTCAAGTCGGGCAACTGCTCGTGATTTTCTTTAACTGATTCTATGAGGTTAATATATTCTTCCGACTTAAACTCCTCCGAGTCCAGGTCAATTATGGGCGCTACTTCTTCCAGCTCAATACTCTCTAAGTGTGCCCGAGAAAGAGTATCCGGCACGACATTTAGCGCTCCTTTTCTGTGCTCTATGTCGAAGGTATAGGATTGGAGATCAAGACTCCACCGGGCCAGACGACCGTTCAGGTCTTTCATGCTCATCAGCCACTTAAGGCTTGAGTGGTCGGTGATGACAGTAAAATCCATACCCTCAACATAGGGCCTGAAACGTTTGATTGCCATTACAGCAGCCATGCACTCTTTCTCGGTCACACTGTAGTTTCGTTGACACGAGTTGAGCTTCTGGGAGAAGTAGGACACTGGACTCTCTTCATCGTCGGTTTTTCTTTGGAAAAGCACTGCACCAATACCTGAATCAGAAGCGTCACACTGGATGTAAAATCGCTTCTTGAAATCCGGGTGCGTGAGAACAGGGGCTGATGTTAATGCCGTTTTTAGTCGCTCGAACGCTGCTATTGCTTCATCAGTCATCTCGAACTTAGTGTTTTTCTTCTTCAGCGTATCGGTCAACGGAGCCGTCAGGGTAGAGAAGTCCTTAATGAACCGTCTATACCATCCTGCTAGACCAAGTAGCCGACGAACCTGTCTTTGGTTCTTGGGAAGCGGAAAGTCAACGACAGCCTCGACCTTGGCCGGGTCAGTCTTTAACTTTCCACCACCTACGATATAACCCAAATATTTGAGTTCTTTGAAACAAAATCGGGACTTTTTCAAATTAATCGTGAGGTTTGCTTTTCTCAAGCAATCAGCTACCTGTTCTAGCAGACTGATATGCGTCTCAAAGTCCGGCGCGATGATAAGCAAATCGTCTAGATAGACGAAAACTCGATCTCTGAGTCGTGCAGGAATCACTTTGTCCATTAATCGGCATAACCTTTGAGCGGCATTACACAGCCCAAACGGCATAACCTTAAACTGGTACAAAGGTCTCCCCGGTACCGCAAACGCAGTTTTCTCCCTACTCTGTTCCTCCAGCGGTATCTGCCAGAATGCTTCTTTCAGGTCCACGCTACTTATAAAGTAGGTGTCTGGTAAACGACTGAGGAGCCCTTCGATATGGGGAAGAGGGTTAGCATCCTTTTTTGTAACCGAGTTGACCTTACGAGCGTCAAGGCAAAACCGGTATTTTACGGCGTTGTTTTCGCCTATCTTCTTAATAAGGGCAACAGGTGAACACCAAGGGCTCTCGCTCTCCTCAATAACTCCGAGCTCTAGCATTCTGTCCAATTCCTGGTACAATATGGCTTGCACCGCTGGGGAAACAGGGTAGTGACGCTGCTTGACAGGTACCGCATCTCCGGTATCTATGACGTGCTCCATCAAAGACGTCTTACCTAAGCCGTGACGGTCATAGTCAAGGAACTTCACCCTGACAGCTTCCAACCTCGACTGTTGCTCAAGAGACAACTGATGAGCGTTTAGCAGATCGGCTTGCTCTTCCATGATCGAAATTGCGCTCACCACACCCGGTGCGATTTGGAAAGCCTTCCAAAAATCTACACCCAGGTACAACTCCTGATCCAGGTTTGGGACCAAATAAAATTCAATTGGTGCTTTACGTCCTTTGTATAGCACTTCTACCTTAATTTTACCGACTATTGACTGCAACTTGCCGTCAGCTGTCTTAACACCCGATTGGTGGGCAATCATTGGAACCTTCAGTTCCTCTAACAAATTTTCACAATTTTTGCCTAAAATGCTTACGCTAGCGCCACTATCGAGCAAACCTAGCAGGTTTTTATTGCCTATAGTGACCCTAGCGTAAGGCCTTGGGTCGGAAGACACATCAACCACCGTCGACAAAATGCTCTTCCTAATACTTTTTCTACGTTTGAACCTTTCTCGGGTTTTTAAAATTCTCCTTGAAACTGCGCTACTCTTCTGGTTAAAGATCCTATCCCTAGCTATATAGTAATCCCTTAACCTAACGTGAAGAGGTCTGATCTCGTACCTCTTTACTTCATTCAGCTTCTTTTCTTCGTTTTTTAAAATTTGTACTTTGTTTTTTTCGTTTTCTTTAGATGTTATTGCGGGGCTTGGGTGGAACGTGACTCCCCCGAAGACTTCACGTTCCTGTACCGGTTTTCCGGATTGCACTTTGGACATTTTGGAGTTATTACTCCAGCCTCACCGCATCTGTAGCAGAACAAGGTTCTTGCGGCGGTGCAATCCTGGTACAGGTGACCTGGCTGCTCGCAGTTCCAGCACTTCAAATTGGAGGTGTCGTTGTACCCCCGACTTGGTTTTGGTCGGGCTCCCATGTGCTGGAACGCGGCCAATTGGTCTTCGGGGTGACTTTGCTCCTCCGGCTCAGTCTCCAGCTCGTACACCATGGGCTTCATTACCTGTCTATTTTGACGGGGACCATCTCTCACCACTGGAAAGGTGTACTCGGCATCCTTACACGCCATTCTCAGCTGGTCCATTGTGAATATAACTTGCGGGTAGACCAGTCTTCCCAAATGTTGGTTGAGATTTTTCTTCAGGATGCGCACCAGCTCACCTTCGGAAATCTGCATCCTGAGCTGAGATCTCATCCGGTTGATGGCAGCGAAAAACTCATCAACCGGCTCCCAGTCGCCTTGCCTGCGGTCCATAATGTCCCGAACCACGTCGAAATCTGACCGCACGCTTTGAAATTGCCTTTTAAGGGCGTCGCGCAGTGTTGGCCAGTCGGGACGAGAAATGGACCGCTGGAACTGCCAGTACCATTCATAGGCGGCACCTGAGAGGAGAAGATGGAAATTTCTCAAAATCTCAGCCCAGGCACAGTCGTACTGACTTTGCAGAGTCTCTACACGGAAGACGAACTCCTCCACGGTCAGCTTGTTGGAATCTCCATCGAATTTCAAACCCCACTTGTCAACCCTGACGGGGACACCTTGCGGGTTTGATGGGTAATTCGAGTGACCGTAAGGACTTCGTCGAAACCGGTTCTGCTCCGGGTGAAAGTGAGCTTGGTACGCTCCATTTTCACCCCTAAAATCTCTATATTGATTTGGTTCCCTTGACGGAACAAACGGCCTCGCAGACTGATCCAGCTGAGAATGACCGTTGCCATTGCCAGCATTTTGCAACGCGGCTCCACGACTTGGAGGAAGTTGCCTTTCTACCGGCGGTGGTACTATATTGTCAGGTCCACTTAAGCTCTTCTGGAATTCCGAGAAACTGACCCTCATCAGCTCTGTGAGAGACTCCGTCAGTTTCTCCCCGAGAGAGCTTACATGGGCCTGACAAGCGTTTCCCACAGCCACATCGATTGCGGACCGCAACTCCTCAGAGATGGTCCCGCTCGTTTGGCTTTGGTTGGTTGTTTCTTCAGCGTCACCACTTGCACTCTCCATGCCCGAAGGCTTAGGCTTTTTGACTGGAGACCTGCCCCCAAAACCTCGCTTCGTACTCCTCGTATCTATTGTAAAACTTATATCTTGTTCCTTATCTTTTTCAGTATTCATGACGTTCAAGGGTAAAAACCAAAACAAAAAAAAACACAATTAAAGAGGAAACACCAAAACAAAAACAAAGAAGAAACCAAAGACTTAACGCAAGAGTTGAAATAAATCCTAAACACAATAAAACTGAAATGAAAATTGACAACAAAAAATATAACTTAAAAATCCGAACCAAAAACGACTACACTAAAACCTCAAAACGAAATCAAAAATGAGAAATGGATTTTACGAAAAAAGGTATCAATTTCTAGCAATTTGTTTTTGTATTTGTTTTAAATTGTTTGTTTTTATTTCTTTATGTTGATCCGGGGGATGTGGAAGGCGGATTTGGATGCATCATGGTTGGCTTCAACGTTGATGTGAAAATCCTGACAGCAGCATCATACTTTTAACATTGTTATCTCTCCTCTGAAGTGTGGTAAGACACAGAAAGACAATAACAAAATTAACAACATAAAAAAACTTTTACATAGGATTATTGTTGATGTTGTTCAGTTCAAACGTCCTCGTCGCGATTGGTCAAGCATGCAAGGCTTCCCTTTCCAAGACTTACGAATCTTTTTGAACCGACACCATCAACGTTCGAAATAGAATAGGATATAGGGTAGGGTAGCTACTACAGTTCCTTGGTCTTGATTCAAGTCGCTACTCTGGCGGTATGTCAGAGACTTTCCACCAGAGGACATACTAGAATCTGAACCTTGAAACTGCAGAAGCTATAACGTCACAATTTAGGAAGGATAGGATTAGATAAGCCAGTCACCACTGCTCTGGAATTCGAATCCAAGTCGCGATTCAAGTGGTATGTCATGAGACTTTCCACTTGACGACTAACTTGGTTCTAATATCCAAAGCTGCGGTAGCTATAACTTACCTAGGGAGGAATGATTCTCCAAGTGACAGCAGAATGTGTCGTCGCAAATGAAAAGGCATGCTAAAAAGCTATCCTTATCATGACATACGACTCACTCTGATGCCGCTTGGAAAATCGACTAAGGTTCTGACAAACACTTTGGACAACACGTCTGGGCGCCATTTGTAATATGGTAGGGGTTGAAGGTTGGGCAAGGTAGTGGGATAAAGGAATAGAATTGAGATAGGTAGAGGATTGGGTTAGGTAGTGGGAAAGTTGAGGTAGAGGAAAAGGATAGGATGGGAAAGGAATATGGAAAAGGAAAGGAAAGAATAAAGGAAAAGTAAAAAGAAAAGGAAGGAAACGGATATTGGAAAAGGAAGGGAAAAGGAAGTGTCATGACGAAGAGACCTGGCACGCTTGCGATGCTCAGCTTAGCTCGCCGGATTAGGGGGGGATCTTGCCTCTTGGACAGACGGAAACCACATTACAAAAACATATATCGTGCCAAAAAACCACCACCACAAAAACCTTACCACACCTCAGGCACTGCATGGTGACGTCGCAGTGTGGCCTGTAGCCCACCCAACCATGGAACTCGGTCGGCCATGTTGTCGAGTTCCCCGAACGCGATCCCTGCTGCCAGAAGAAACCAATCACCACCGATGCATCGCCAACCTCCTCATCCCCCTGGAATCGTGCTTAGCACGCCATCACGACCTTTACCGCCAAAAGAAAAACTTCTTCTTCAAAACATCGGCGTGATGTACATTTTTATTTAAGAAAAAAAAACTAACAAACAGCGTTTGAAAACCTAACTCAAGACGAACAATAAATAACTCAACGAAAATGAAACTAAAATTTAAACAAAACCAGAAAATTATAAATTAACAGAAAGATATAATAAATAACAAGAAAACAAAAGAATAAATAACAAAAATCCTAAACCTAACCTTAATCCTATATTGTTTTTATGTTTTTCTATATGTTTTTATGTTTTTTTTGTATTTTTATGTTTTTATGTTTTTTTGTTTGTTTTTATGATTTTATATTTTTTGGTATTTTTATAATTGTATATATTCGTTTCCTCTTTGGTTTTTGTATCTCTTTCGATCTGTAGTTTAATTGTTTTTGTGTGTGTTCTCTGTAATTTATTCGAATATTTTTTTTTTCTCTAATTCGTTTTATCTTTCTACTAGGTTTCCCTTTTTCGACCTCAACCTATCCCTTTATCTCTCTGGCTACACTGGGATTGCTTCCACCCACCTACTTTCAATCCTGCCTAAAAGGAGCTCCCTGTAGCGGATATGGCCGAGAAGTAACCTCGCACTAACATTAAATGTAGCCTAAGAAGCGATAAGGAGACGATCACGGCCCTAAACAAACGAGAACCCAAAAGAAACCCAACAAATTCAACCACACAACAAAAAGAAATATCGACAAAAATGTTTAAAAAAAATGAACAAAATGGAATAAAAGAAAAATAAAATGGTATATAAAAAAAAATTAAAAGAAATGTAAAATAAATGTAAAAAAAATTACTAAAAATTAAATAAATAAATAAATAACAAAGAAAAAAAATCACGCCGAACACTTATTACAAAAATCAGCAATCACTGGAGCAATTTCTGTGTTTGGGCCCTGCGGGCGCTTCACACCTCAGGCCGGACCTGACTTTTCACTTGCACTCAGCCACTGGTGCAATGTTTTGATTTTGCCTCTAATAATGTCTTTTGACGAACATACATATATGTATTTGTTTTTTTTTTTTTTTTGCACAATTAATTTAACTGGCATAAATAAACGTAAATAAGATACTTCGAGCCAAAAAAAAATGGTAACAACACAATGGTGCAAAAAAATTAACCACGGCTCTGGGATCTACTTTAGGGTTACTTGTTGGCCTGGGTACCCACAGGCTCACATCCAGCAATTGAATTATTTTCCCTCTCGTATGGGTTCCTTTACACCGTGTTCAATATCAACTTTATTTTGACGACTTTGAATTTGCTCTGCCAGACCCCCCAGAACTAACAAAAATCCTATCTTAATAATGCACTAAAAAAAATTGAATTTAACTCACCCGTGGTAATTTTCTTTTTAAATGTGTACGTACACTGCATATATATATATGTGCTACACAATTTAGCCGGCAATACGTTCTTCCTTCTTATTTTTTTCCTGCTACCCCACTGCACTAAACAATTTTTTTTACATTATAAATAAATTACACACTCAAATCTACCAAGATAAACTACTTACACGAAATTTACTAGAAAAAATCAAAAATTGCACTTAAATATTTTTTTTTTTTTTTGGATACACCATCGACTTTGAATTTAAGTTTGAAGATGACTTTCTTGTCTATGTTCAAAGTCGAACGGTTTGTTTTGCCATCCACATCCACATCATATACTCTCACCAGCCTCTTTAAAAAAAAAAGGTACCAGGCGACTCACTGTGGCGTCTGGCGTAGCATCGCTAGTGAGAATGATATGGTGGCGTTCGAAATTTTAATTTTTATTTCTATCTAAATAATTACAAAACTCTAAATAATGTACGCATATAAACTTACACTACAATAATAAATACTTACGTAAATACATAAAATACTTAACTTAACATAAACTGCCTATGCACATACAATACATAAATACATGCGCACACCAGAAATACATTACGATACACTAGAACATAACATAAATAAATAACGAAAATAAATAACACTTATCATAAATATATATAAATAAAAACTAAATACATAACTATAACAAATAAATACCTAAATACATAATATAAAAATAATCTACTTCTCACAAAAATTCCTACCCTACTGTCACTTCAGTAACAATCGAGGCGACAGCAACTACCCCTGGCGGCAGCTGCAGAAGCTCGTTAGACTTCTACACGAACGTCTCCTCCTAGTTTCTGTTTCACCTTTTGACGCTTGTTTACTATTTGTCGAAACTAGAAATAGGAATGGAAACTATGGCTGGTAGCTGGTTGTTTTAATTTTATTTGTGTTTTCCCTTTTTACTGTTTCACTTCATTTAATTTTTCTTTTCTTTTTACATTCTAGGTGTATTCTAGGTTCGCAGCATGTGAATAGAAGGAAGAATCTGGTCGACAGAGGATAAACAATTCTAAAGGTAGGTTTGTTTACTTTTTTGGTGTACATTAAACTTAACCCATTTTTTTCTTTTCCCATACAGGTATCCACAACAAGGGCTGGCATGATTAAGGTCTTATAAGGGGCTACCTTGGATTTTCTAGCGAGGGTTTTGTTTTTCAATTGCTTAAAGAAGCAACTTTTGACAGGAGCTATTCTCCGTTTGATGTCCGCACCGATGTTATTTTCCACGTCCACAGCGAATCTTTATTAGACAAAGACCTGTACTACCTGGAAGTAATGTCTGTCTATTATGACGTTTTGTCCAATTTCGCGATGTTCTGTGTCCTTGTTTGAAGACAGCTCATACTTCGTTTTGCCGTCATTCAAACCAATTTTTGCCGTTTCTGTTTCAATACTCGCAAAAGCACCTACGACATAACGCTTCATTCTTCCCACTACGTCAACATCGTCTGCGAAGGCGAGTAATTGTACAGACTTTTGAAAGATTGTTTCACTGGTGTTGACGTTTGAGTTTTGTACAATCTTTTCAAGAATGATGTTGAAGACATCGCATGACAGTTTGTCGCCTTGTTTAAAGCCTTTTTCGAAATCAAAGATGTTGGTGAATTCCTTACCAACCTTAATGGTAGGTAGCTAAGTTCTTTAAGAACCTAGTTAACTTTTAAAAATACCATGATCTACGATACGGCGCTAAGTATGGATATGAACTTTATCTAAAGCGGATGAGGAAATCCTTGTAAATAAAAATGCTTCGAGTGATCTTTGGCTTAAATTAAATAAAACACTTAACCGAAATCGAAAGATACAACAACGAGCTGTATGAGCTGTACCGCGACATGAGCATAGCCAGAAGAGTACGCATCGCGAGGCTACGATGGTTGGGCCATCTAAAGCGGATGGACCCAAACTTTCCGACTCGACTGGTTTTCGAAAGCACATTGCAGGGAAATCTCGAAAGGGGAAGACCTCGTCTCAGGTGGCGCAATCAAGTGGATGAAGACCTCAACCGACTTAGAGTGCGAAACTGGAGAGAGCTTGCCCGAAATCGAAGTCGTTACAGAAGGATGTTGGTTGAGGCCCAGGTTCACCCCCAACTGTAATGCCCACCTAAGTAAGTAAGTAACCGGAATCAGTGAGACAGACCGAATCAAAGAAAGTTGCCATCGACTGATGTCCCCCAAAATCAATTAAAAATTGAGTTGTTTAAATGGACAATTTGAATAATTTGACAATGTGACCTTAACTTCAAAGTAATGACTTTGTATTGGTGTTGATATAGTTCGAAACTGGCCTAATTCACATAGGCCACTGTGTCGCTACCAAACTTTGTAGATGTTCAATATGCGAAGATGGTATTGTAAGTGTAACGCCATCTGCTGTGACATAATTTTTGAAAAATTAATAGGAAAATAAGGCAATATATGGTTTGTTGTTTAATCGAAAAAAAAATAAAAAATTATAGCTAGGACACTCTGGATCCCATAGCCTCATACCAAGAAGAAAAAAGTTACAACGCTGCTTAGATCTTTTCATACGATTTCGCCAAAGAAATCGATGAAAATTTTGTAGCTAAGTAGGCACTTATACTTCTAATGGCTACTGCCATTTCATAATGAAAACAATTGTGAGCGAGGCTATGTATATCACGTTTAGGCAATCTTTATAACGAATGGACTGCAACTCTATAGCGTCCCCGAACTGAATATGAAATTTCATCCATCAAAGGGCGCCAGTGTTATCACAATGGTGTTCAGAGGAAGACGCTTAGTGTTGTGGACAGTTTGCCTTGTAATCACTTCAACTATAGCAACTAACTGGAATTTATCCAATGACGACCTTAGTCTAGCTCGTGCAACTTTACGAATCATCCGGGAACACATAAGTCCTGTCACGAACGGCCTTCTGATCGCTCAGCACAGTGTTAATCCTGAAATGGTTGTCAAAAACATCGCTTTAATGGACTACCTACTCCAGAATTTGCACGAAAATATTTCAGTACAATTGAACTTGCCAAGTCCTGAAACTATCTACTATATTACCATTGTTGACTCCCTAGGAGCCTTTAAGTACGTACCTACATATAGGGTGGCTGATGAATATTGCTACATAGGTAAACTCAAATAACTTTTTTCATTGGTGAAATTCATTTTTCTTTTATTCATGTTTAAGCTTATTAAATTTAAAAAAAATAAAGCTTAATTAGTTTTAAAAATAATGGGATGTCAATGCCTCCCTTACTGATGCATGTGCGGCATCTAACCGAAAAGTTGCACATTACTGCTTGGAGAGGTGAAACAGGATTAACCGCAATTGTTTCTTGAATGGATTGCTTTAGTTCTTTTGCTTTTTATAGACTTCCTGTTTGCAATAACCCCGCAAGAAAAGTCAGGTGAAGTCATGTGAGGCTAGCTGGGGGGGGCATTGGAATGTGGAGTTTCTGGATATCAGCTTTTTGAAAATTTTCATCCCAATATAGCCATAACAGACCGGGTTATGTGAGGAGTTCCACCATCTCTCCCACCATCTAACCTTTTGGCGTTATGCTGGATAGAACTCTCAACATCTTCAAGTAACGGTCTCATATAACCGTAAAGATGTGACCATCTTCATCGAAGAACACAGTGGCAAGGTGAATGCGATTCCGTTTCATGGAGTTTCTGTGGGTTGAAAGCACTCCATACACGACAATTTTGTTTCTTTATGATATACCGTTTGAATCGAAATGGGCCACGTCAGACATAAAAAGACATTTCTACATGTTTCACTCCTTTACCACTGTCTGAAACATTTTCTGGCAAAACTCCGAGTGAACCGGAAAGTCTACTAGGTTCAGTTTGTTGGACATTTGAATTTTATATATAAATAAGTCCAAATCATTGTGCATCAATTAACTTCTTTTCGAAGCTCTTGGATTAGATTAAATTAGATTTTAGATAGATTGTTTTATTCATTCCTTAAGAAAAGTTGCATTTACATTTGCGCTTTATTAAATTGAATAACTTAGAGCATGGCATTACTGCCGTCTGCCCGAGTGACTGTGCTCTAATTTTTTGATTTATTACTGTGTAAAGAGATCACATTTTGATCATCAGACACTTGAGTTTTGCCAACTTGTATCAATTTCGCAAATTATCAACTATTTCTTGAAATGCACGATTAAGGAACGTACCAACTTTGGGAGTGTGAGATAAGAAGACCGCTAAAAGCTCTTGGATTTCTGTGTATGCGGCAGCAGCTACTGCAGCGATTGTATCCTTCGTCTGATGGAAAGGTCTTTCGACTGTCCCACGATCGGCAAAATTATCAACAAGTTTCTCTCTCTGCTCCGAAGATCGCCACCAAACGTGCGCATAAACTCTCTTTGAACTGAAACTACGGATTGTAGTGCTTGGTATCGGCGGACAATACGAATTCTTGTGTCAGTGTCCCAGTGATCCGTTTTTGTTAAATCTAAAAACTCATCTGCAAAAAAAAAACCAAAATAGCCAGATTCATGATATAGAAAAAAAGTTATTAAATGTTTTTTTGGTAGCGGTTTTCATCAGCCACCCTGCATATAAAATTTGCATAGCAAAATTTAAAAAAATATTTATTTTTTTATAATTTAGAACCCTTTATCACGATTTCTTGTTCAAAGCCAGTCTCTCATTCTTCCAACCTATGCACTGCATCATTGTTCTGAACGGTTTTATTGAGGACTATTTATTCAAGTTGATCATAAGTATTTTTGAATGGTGCTCGTTAAAAGACATCTTCGATGTCAACATCATCACTTACAATTCTATGAAGAATGTCATTTATATGTATTCATATGATACGTTCTCTGAAGAAGCGTGCGACGAGGTGCAGCCATTCGTTTATTTTAAGTTCGATCAAGATTTTAGGAGTTTGAAAACACTTTTTCCGGAAAAAAAAAAAATTTCTACGGATGTCCGTTGCGTGTAGTCGGTCGGATATATCCTCCATTTCTTACATTTGATGGTGATTTGAGTGCTCCTAAGCCCGTTGGCGATTGGGACAACTTAGCAGGCTTTGAAGGAGTTCTGTTAAAATATCTATCGCGTCATCTAAACTTTACAATCAAATTGCTGGCGTTTGAAGACGTATCGCATTGCCTTTTTTGGGTAAGATATTTTGTTTGAAGTCGCTAGGGATCAACTTCTCTGTCAATACATTGACCTTACTGCTGGTTTTAATTAATTTAACAATTGTGTTATGTTCCTTTAGCTTTATCCCGCAGAACAATCAGCAGACGTCGCGATCGGAGGTTTGACATCCGCAAAATCATTTGGGGGAGATTTAATATCCATGACCTATTATTATCACACAGAACTTATGCCCGTTGTCCGCGCCAAGTTAATGAGTCCGCTTATTTTACTTGTGAAACCATTTGACAACCAGGTTTGGCTAGTGATTATTATTCTTCTAACAATTATAAGCTTCTTTATTCTTCAATTGAAAACAATGAGCACTTCAATTAGTCATTTCGTTCTCGGCAGAAATAACAAAACGCCTTTGATGAACCTCTTTGCAATTCTAGTGGGACATCCCGTCCCAGAGGAACCAAGACGAAACTTTGCACGATTTTGTTTTATGATGTTTCTTATTCTAGCTTTTGTCCTACGCACTGGCTACCAGGGAACTCAGTTTATGATGATTCAACAGGAGAACATCTTTGCGCCAATACCTACGGGGATTGACCAACTCTTTCAACAAAACTACTTCTTTTTAACACATTCCTCCAATACATGGGACCTCTTTGACGAAAGGGTAAAGATTTATGGCCCAGAAGTCGACGTTGAGAAGCTTGCAATCCTGGAAAATACTGATGGAAACAATGCTTCAATTGTTCTTCGAGATACCTTCACTATGTACATTGCAGAAACTTACAGACGTCAAACTGAAAGTCGCTTGGTTATGATAAATGAGGTCTATTCAAAATATCAAATGGGAATGTTTTTTAATCCAGGATCGGAGTTTTTCCCCATTTTAAACAAGAAGTTACAACTTTTGACAAATGCGGGGATAATAACTAAGTTAGTCAAGGAGATGAACTTGGAAAACGATGTTCTTAATCATAGAAAGGCCATGAGGTCAGCCAATCAGAAGCTAACAATGACACACCTGCAAGGAGTGTTTATAATATACCTGGGTTTAATTGTGGGAGCATTTGTAGTGTTTGGATTGGAACTGCTTTCAAAACATTGTGTGGGACTGTATAAAAGGTTTAGAGAGTAGATTTATTAATTGTTGTTTGGTTTGATTGTGCTTTGTCAAAAAATATATTTATACGTTTAAAATAAGTAGAAAACTTGCAGTTCAAAAAATTTATGCGACAATGAGAGTTCTAAATCAGTTTATACAAAGGCACGGCGCACGGATCACAGACGGTTGGTTACCAGCGGCAAATCACGGCTGGCGAGGTTGAACATGTTCAACTTGCAGCCAGCGGCTGCTGAAATAAAAAACATTGCTTTACGTAGTATTTAGTAAATTTTTCCTTCAAAACTTGTTGGTTTTGTCTTTAATAAGCTTAAAAATCTTAACTAATATGTTTGTTTAATGTTAAGGTAAATTTGTTTGTCCGTGTTAAAAATATTGATCTGCAATAATAATTTTAATAATCTAACAATACTCTCACTGGAAAAATTGTTCACTTCTTTTTGCTTTATATTCCAATCTTTTAATAAAGTTAGTTGCACAGTGTTTCTTATTCGAAGAAGTCGTTTTTTCATTCAACGGTTTTTTTTCAACAGGTTATGGACCGATTTATTGCGGTAATAAGTTATTAAAGGTCATACTAATGTCAAACAAAAGAAAAGATTAAATTTAATAATTTTTGGTACCCTTTTCAGTTATGGCATACTTTTGTCAAAACTTTTATTCTTTGGTACGAAAATTGAGAGCAATGGAAAATAACTAATTCAAAATTGAGCCACTAAACACCGCGGGTTATTATTCCATGTGGAAATTTCCAGCCAAGGGGAATTAGAAAACGATTTGGAGGAAAAACGAAATCAGAGCCCAGCAATTGCAACCAGCGTTGGTCCTATTCCTCTTCGTCATATCGTCAATTGCAAAACTGCAAGAGAAATGTGGGTAATATTAAAATCGGTTTACGAACAAACTTCGAAGGCAAATGTCCATATGTTGCAGCAGAAGTCTTATGGATTTGAAAAAAATCAAGACAATTGAGAGACATTGGGTGGGGATATATATATATAATATATATCAGAGAGTATTTATGATCATTACAAAAGTGGACACTTCCATGTCAATTTAAACATTTTGTCAGTGCATAGGAGTCGAACGCAAAAGACCAACAAACCCTAGAAAATCTTACGCCTCGACTGGTGATGGAAGAGACAAGCATGTCATCGGTCATCGCATGCGGCAATACATCCATTGCTCTAGTCGGAAAGCTGAAGACAAAGAAGGGGAAGGCGAAATCTTCGAAATCTGGAAAGTGGCCACTGGAAAAGTAAGTGCCCTAAGAAAAATTCGGAGTTAATGGAAATATATGAACTGGAACCAATGGCGTATGGTACGAAGGGGTGATTCACTCATATGCAAAGTAGAACGAAAACTGAAAGTTCAGACGAAGAGTGAAACGAAATTTCCCTTCGGGTAGTACGGGCTTGTGATTGAACTTCAGAAATTCGCGTGAACTGACCGCACTAAATATATACTATATGATGCATAGTTCCATACATATTTCTTATGGACATGTGTTCCTCTTTGATAAGTCATAATCCACAATTAGAGTATGAATTTATGTCTAGTGGAGTTACGTCCCTGTGCCCAGTGCTGCCGTTTCTACTGTCATGACAGTAGACTACTGCTTTTTAACTCTAAAAAAGTCCAATCTCCTGTCTCCTGTTACCAAGGCATTTTTTTCAAGATTCTACTGTTTTTCTGACTTTTCTAACTATTACATTGAGTAACTCAGTAGTCAAACATTTTAATACTTTTAACAAATATTTATCATAAGTTCATAAGAATTTTTTTTATCCTCGTACCACAATATTCTTCATCTTCAAGAAAAGATATCATAAAAGAACATACCTGTTCAAGTTCTACCTCGAGCTCATCCCTGTTTTGAAGTTTGCATGGAACATGATTGCAGGTATCAAAGATTACAACGATGAACTAATTTTTAAAAATATCTTTAAATTGGCTGAGATTGTTTTAAGTTTGCCACACTCAAATGCAGATTGTGAGCTTATTTTCAGCATTGTTACCGATGCAAGAACAAAAAAACGAAACTGTTTAGGGAATAAGACTCTCAATGCAATTGCTGTCATGAGATCGCACTTAAAAGAAGATAATTTGAATTGTACGGCATTCCAAATTACGGAAACAAATTTAATGAAAAATCAATGAGAAAATATGTGATTATATTTTAAATAATAATTTCAACTAAAAGACTGATATATTGTTCTATTTTATTTTAGTTTTTAATTCTTTTTTGATTAGTAAGCCATACATTTAAAAATATGTAATTGTGAACATGAATTTTTTTTGTTTTGTTTTTGGATTATTTTATAAGTTATTTATTTTGTTTGCTTTGAATAATAATTTAAGTTTTGTTTTGAAAAAATAAGTAAAAAATAGATAAATGAATTTCCAGTTTAGTTTGGTGAGACCAAACAGAAACCTTAGAATTTTTTTCATTTTGTAAGGTTGATGTATCGAGTTTTCAACTCTCTGCATAGCATTCTTATACAATTTAGAAGAAACATTGCTAAATCTTTATTTGACTTAAGGTGATGCCAGCACGTTATTGATAAATACCGACGTAAGCGAGGTTCACTAACACATTCGAGTCCAGTTGGACGTTCTATTCGAAAAAAATTAAATCTCCTGTTTTTTCAACCCGTTGAACAGGAAATCTCCTGTTTTTGTCAATTCATCGAACGGCAGCACTGCCTGTGCCAGTTTATTCTTATTGAAAATAAGTTAAAGTGCAAACGGTGAGACTATACTTTCCATTACGAAATGATATTTGAGTTCGCAGAAAAAGGAACTAAGGCCCGCGGCTCTTACTGCCATTTCATCATGGAAATAACCCCCGTGGGCCTTACTTCCAAAACGAAGAGGAACTAAGACCCACGGGTCTTATTGCCGCGAGCCTTTATACACAAACACTGCCCCAAAGCCATGCTGCTGTCTGAAAATAATATTTTTTGTAAAAAATGAGAGGCTGTCAAAAACAACTTGTTCTAAGAGTTTGGGAATGCAAAACAGTTTGGATATAGGCCTGTAGTTTCTTATAAATCAAAATGAAAAGTTCAAGTGACCTTCACTCCTTATGCGTTTCGCCCAGGTACAAACAGTGGGCTCATCAGTTAGATGTTGTTCGTACCTTTCTAAGACGCAATGTTTGGTCGATGTTTGTCGACACATATATAAAGTTTACAGTGCAAACACACTGTAAACTTTATAGTTCTAGGGGAATGGGATTGCATTCTTGCACCTAGAGAAGGTTTGCCCGTGGTCTGGCCGATGTTTATTGAAAAAAAAAGAAAAATAATAAAAGAATTTATTGTTTTCTTGCGAAGTGTTGATTTTTAAAAATCAAAATGAAAAGTTCAAGTGACCTTCACTACTTATGCGTTTCGCCCAGTTTCTTATGTCTATCTTATCACTCTTTTTAAAAAGCGGAATGATAAAGAACTTTTTCCAAAGGCTTCGGAAAACACCTGTTTCGATTGAAAACTGAAAGAGATATTGAAGTGGGAACATTTCTACGGAACGGTATTTCTTTAAACGAATTGGCGACATTCCATCAGGACCGGACGAAAAGTTATCTTGCAGAAGTGATAAATAATCTAAAATTTTGTCACTATGAACAGGAATATTATTGAATCTTACTTGAGAGCAGCTGCGTAAATGCGAAAAGTATTTTTCATCGATTACTACGGGGATATCATAGAAAGAGCTGCGAAAATGATTAGCGAAGGCATTACAATCCTTAGTACCTATTCTTTAGAGCAGTATCACAAAAAAAAAAAATTCACTAGGCACCGATAAGATTTTTTCTTTGAATTGACAAATCGCCAAAAACTTGTTGGGTCATCCTTTAAGGCGAAAGACATCTGTCTTTGGTAGTTGGTGCAGAGAATTTCGGAGAGCGTGTTAAATTTTTCAAAAAAAAAAAAAAAAAAACTGATATAAGCAATGTCAGTTGTAGAACGAGCCTCAATGTAGGCTTTCCAGGCTTTATTTCTCTTGTTCCGTAGAATCTTTGGTTCTTTGCTATACCAAGGCTGATTAGAGCAGGAATTTTTAAAGATTTTTCGTTGAATAATTTTGTTGATACAATTTTCCAAGATCAAGTAAAGCATTTGATTACGACGTCGATATTGTCAGAAGCTGATACATTATGTATACCGGCTCTGGTGAGTTCTTCGGAAAGTAAATCGAAATTCACTCTCCGAAAGTCAAAAGTGTATGAACAGTCAAATGAGATACTACGAACATATAAATCAGAACTTAAATCCAGAAAAATATTTAAAGGTGGGTGAAGATTTGTAACGTAGCTGGTGATCCCGATTCCTGGAATTAGGCCAGATCGACTTACCGGAGCTACGGGATGATTCGCCAGGTCCCACAGAGGTAATAAGCCAGTAAAACGCGTTCGATTTCAGCCAAACAATTTGACACAGTATAATAATATTAAAAGAATTTTTTTTATATTTGTTGATTGATATTAACACAAAACTGAGTTAAACAAACAAAAAAGAAAAACAAATAAATTAAAAAAGGTAAACATCCCCAAATTTAGTGCGCCGTACTTGAAATGACAGACTCAAGAAATGTCAGACAGCCTTCTTCGAAAATTCGAAAACATATGTGATTGCCTTATTGAGTAGGCACATCTTCAAAGAAAAGTGTGTTTTAATCAAAACCAACCAGTTTGTATCAAAAAAAACAAAATCAAATTGAAAAACAATATAACTGTGTAGCACGACCAATTCAAAGTCAGCAAATATCGATAAGAATACTGTAAAGCGATTTTTTTCTTCTGTAATTAAAATAAGACTGTATAATTTATGAATCTCAATAAAATACATACATACATACAAAATTCGAAAACAAGGCATTGACATTTCCAAGTATGAAGGCTACTCGTAGCCATAGTTAATAGCTTCCGGGTCGGTACGGTTTGAATACCAATATATATTGATAAATTCTGTGATATAAATGCAATATTAGGATAGTTTTGGTATATATGCATTGTGTAGTTTATTTATGAATTTATTTAATTATTTATTTATTTTAATACTACTTAAATCGAGAAATAAAGACTGAAAAGTATTATACACTAGAACCTACGAGATAAGATGACGATTCAGAACCCCTTAAACTGTACCAATGGACTGACGCCACTTAACAACTTCGAAAAACGTAACCACAAAACAAATACGAAGATAAAAGGGAAAGAAGAATAGTAGAAAGAACGATAATGGAAAGTAGGGCAAAGGGTGAATAACCGAAAGAAAAATTTCAAGATCACGGCCACGAACAGCGAGTTATCCCAGGTTTAAGGTACGACCCAATACAGAACTTTACGAAGCAAATATAATGGCGAGACGACGAAATTATATTTTGCTCGCTTCACGGACTAAAATATACTATCTAAATTCTTCTCAATACACTCCAACCGCAATTTTTCCCTTCCTGTCCAAACCATTTTAAAAATCCACGCTTAAGTAGATGCGAGCGTACATAAACAAAAAATAATCTGTCGACTTGAGAAAATGAGTTGAAAAACCGCGCTCTTCTTGGTTGTCGGAAAGGTATTGCCACCAGCTCTGCTATCTTTTTTTAAGTCTCCAATATTTATTTACAAACGAGCAATTTGTAGTTCGTACATTTACAAATTTAAAAGGATTCAGCTCTTCGTGGTAATTGGGTGTTCCTGTTCGTATATTCTCATACTCCAAATGGACAGCAGCTTACAACTTCAACTTTGTGTGAACAACTTTCTCAATACTGCTGAGTTTTTCAAAAGCTTTTGAGACAGTGGATAGTCTTCTCCTATGTAACAAAAAAAAGTTAGACATAACATAACAAATAGTGCCTTCGAATTAGGTAGTGTGTCTTATGCTCTAGATATTCCACGTGTTTTTCATCTAATAAATTAAACATTAATAAAATTTTTAACTATTAAACACTCTTTATATATACATCCCCAAATGTACACTTCGGAAGTAATGCTTCGAGTTTCAGGGGTGAATCAGTACAAAAAATTTTGATTAATTAATGGTGAAGCATTGCTTCCAAAATGTACGTCTGAGGGAAATATATATAAAAAGTGTTTAACAGTTAAAAAATTTTATTAATAAATAGGGTGGCGCAACAGGGCGAGGAGCCCGTGGGCCTAGCGCATTTCTCACAACCATGTCTTGTGAGGGAATGGAGGGGACGATTCCAAACGGCTAATTGAGAAAGCGCTTTTCATGGCAATGAATTTAGTAACGGAGGACTTGCCAAATTCCTCGCGAAAGGCGATACCAGTAGAAAACCATTTTTGCCTCTGCTGGGATTCGAACCTCGAACATCTGGGTTAGCAGGTGTACCCACAACACTACTTATGAGAATCACAAACCCAATCACCTTTAAAACAAATCTTTTTAAACACTTGATATACATATAAATAATAACTAAAGATATCTTGTGTAATAATATATCTTTTGTTATTTTTTTTCGTTTTTATCACTGTTTTATTAAACTAACTATATTACTCTAATCAAATGTAATAATTCATCTTTCATAAATTTTGCTTTGGAAAATTATTAACTCTGCAAAGCCTTCACAAACTATGAGATTTATCTAACGGTGCTCTTCCAATTGCGGACAATTCTCCGCTCCGAACGAATACCTCGCTATGGCCGAATAAAGATAAATAAATAAATAAATAGGGTGGTGCAACAGAGCGAGAAGCCCCTGAGCCTAGCGCATTTCTCACAACCATGCCTTGTGAGGGAATGGAAGGGACCTACAATTTTCTGCCGGATCCGAACGGCTAATTGAGAAAGTGCTTTTCATGGCAATGAATACTAACGAAGGACTTGCCAATTCCTCGCGAAAGGTGATACCCGTGGAAAAAACATTGCCTCTGTTGGGATTCGAACTCGAACCTCTGGATTAACAGGCGGACATGCTATCCATCACACCACGGGTAAAAAATAATTTCTGTAAAAAAAAAATATTTAGAAATACAAAATTAAATTTTTATGTGATTTTGACCCCTTTTTACCGACTTTCGGATAAAACGAGTTAATTATATCTCAAATTTCATAATTTAATATTGAAGATATAAAAAAAAAAATTTAAATATAAAGTTTTAAATAACGCATGACATATGCGAAAATCGTATAGAGCGCAAACATGCTTCATTTCGGCCATTACTTCCTGTCAAAAAGGACTTGTTTACGATGCACAGCACATACTTTGGGGATAAGTTTTCAACATTTTCAATCCTCGGAGGTATGACACTAAGTGTGTTTAGTGAAAAAAAAAGCAGAGCAGAGTCAGCTCGTGCCAAAAGTCAGCTGATAAGAAAGCAACAAACATTTTGTGACCTTAGCTAGTCATCGTCTGGCAAGCAGTAGGCTGAAACCAAATCGTCTGGGACCGAGTTTTTGTTATCAGGGGAATTGTTCTGATTTTTTGATGCATCATTTATGTGGTTATCACTTCGACCCCAAAATCTTAAAAATTACTATTTGAAAAAGAAACCTGCCAGACGGTTGAATCTGATATAATGGTGCGTGTATCTACACATACATGCGCATTATTTTTGGTTATCACTCCACTCCAAAAATTTGCTTCCAGCTCTTGGTCTATCTGAATTTCTCCTTTAAATTTAAAAATACTAACTGAGCCAGCCGTTGTCTATCAGCCATATTATGGTTGTCAACTATCAATCAATTGATACACGATAAGTGCTATCAATTAATTGATAAATCGGTATTATGCATGCCAATTGATAAATTTTCTTCCATTGTGAACAGTGTGCTCGTACTAAGCGTTGACACACCCCACATCTACGTACAAAGCGACCATTTTAATTTCCTGCATTCAATGAACACTAAACACATTTAACTTCAAAATTCAATTTGGAATGAATTTTTGCTATACGGCACAGAAAAAACACTTCACGATACAGCCCTTATACTAGTCAACTACGTACCTGTGTTTTGGCTACACATTTCCAGTAAAATAAACCAAAAAAATTTTCATCAACGACGAATTTGCGATTGACTGAAAAATTGATAGATATCAATGGATCGCAAAAAAGCATTTCATTCACAACTGATCGTTCTGATGGTTGTTATCCGTAATACCACTTAACCAATTTTATTGATAAACGAACAAATTTATCAAGTATCGTATTGATATTTGACAACCATAATAGGGCTGTATGTCTTCCAAGATGTTATTTTTGACGTAAATGATTTCTACTTCTAAGTTAAAGCGGGAGTTATTAGCTTGACAAAGGATAAGCGTCTACTTATTAATAGATATATTATTGCGATTGCAAAAAATACTTTGAAGTATTACAAAAATAAAAACAAAAATTATTTCAATATTGTTAAAAATTTTAATGATTTCTTGCATTTTTTTGTTTTTGAGTCACCGCTTTCATTCCATCACTCGCATGTATATGTTAAACATTTTCTTTTTAAGTACACATTTCATTTTAGTTTTAGTTTTAAAAATTTTTTTTTGTTGTTTCTGTTTTTAATTTAAAATTAATAACATTTTGTAAAGTATATGCATATATTCCATGAATGTAAGGTAAAGGTCAATTCTTCGAATATATAACATTTGTATTGCAGTTGTAGTTGTTCCTTGTGGTTTCAAAGATGAAATATCATCATCATTTTAGTCTTATTAAGCAAATTAGTTTAGAAAACAACAACAAAAAATGTCTTGAAATTAAAATATAAATGGGATAAAAATCGTGGATAGGTGAAGATTAAAGTGTGTGAGAATTTAGAATGTTAATGAGAAGTTAACGAGGGAATTGCATCCATTCATGTCATCATGACGATCCGAACTCTTTCATCCATTTTTCATATTTCTCTAGGTCCGCCTTTGAGACACTTTTGTTGCATTTTGCAATTGCTTCAGCAAAATCCTGCGTCGAGACAGGAAGATCAACTTCCTCGGTTGCTAGTTGGCGAATTTGTTCCGGCCTCAAGCCAGCAATTTTCCTTCGCATAGACATCATGCTGGCATCCCTAGAGGAGAGAGGGACAAAAAATACTTCGCATGAACGTTTGGCCTTAGACAAGGACTCCTTCAACTTACCTGCAGACATTGGTTATGTCAGCTCCTGAATAGCCATCCAACTTCTTGGCAATAGTTGTGAGATTGACACTTTCATCGACTTTGACTTCACGCAAGTTGATTTTAAGCAGCACTTCACGGCCTTCATCTGTCGGCAGGGGTATGTAGATGCGTTTTTCCAGACGACGTCGCAGAGCCTCGTCAATGTCCCAAGGAAAATTGGTCGCAGCTAACACCATGACGACTTTCGAAGCCTCTTCGCTACCGACTCCATCCATTTGAACCAACAACTCGGATTTGACGCGTCGTGAAGCCTCGTGTTCCGATTCGGAACCACGTCGAGAACAAAGCGAATCGATCTCATCGATGAAAATTGTACTCGGTGCATAAAAGCGGGCCATTTCAAATAGCAGACGGACCATTTTCTCCGATTCACCTCGATACTTCGATGTAAGAGTCGATGATGAGACATTGAAAAATGTTGTACCGCATTCGGTGGCGACGGCTTTTGCAAGCATTGTTTTTCCGGTTCCAGGTGGTCCGACCATAAGAACACCTTTCCATGGTCGACGTATTCCCTGAAAAGAAATTGCGAAACATGACTTTGGTTATTTTCCACAGAAATTTAAACTTTTCTTTACTTGACCAATCTATTCAAGGCCGGAAATTGTTGTACCTTAAAATAGACTTATCTTCGTTGAAAAGACAAAGTTAGGGAATGTAATCGAAAACTCTTTTCTACCAAAAAAAAGAACTCAACAAATTCTCAAACTTTCAAAGTAAGATCTACGAATTATTGTACAAACAAAACTAGGTGCTCACACGCCTTTGTCGATCAACTCAACATACTTCCAAGTCTTTATGGGTTGATGATATTATTATCTTTGCCATTTAATAAAACATTGATATATGCAGAAAGTACACATGTTATCTTCAGCAACCTAATTTGCTTTGCATTGTCATACATTCATTAAAACGTTATAATCATAAGTGTTTGCCAAAAGAGTTCTGCAAACAATTGACAGATACTTCAAATTTATATTAAACCGTTTAAACAAATGGTTTCAATTGAGAATGAATCATTGTTGTAGACATGCTTTGCCTCATTACATAGTCGCTGTTGTTTGATATTCAAAAACAAATTTAACAATCAGCTAAGGCGAAGAACCTTAAATAAAAATTGAGTGTACGCCATTACTGTTATTCCGTATTAAAAAGAATTTATCAAGGGATGCTTTCTTTTGAAAGACTTCAATGATTTGTTCTTCCGTTATTGAAATATTCGTATGCCTTGGGAAGCTTCCGATTTGTTTTGTTATTTTGCTTTGTAAATTGGAGCTGCCAATTTCACGGTCACAGTCGCAATATGTGCCATCTAGCTAGTTCAGTCCTTAAATAAATAATAATATACCACTAAAAAAGTAAACTTCACTGTACAGTTCGTCGTGGAAGATTTTACACCTTTTTTTTTATAATTAACGCGCACATCAAGGGGTTATAACTACCCTTATAATGTTGTAGAACACAGTGCGAGCATTCAGGAAAACAGGAGAGGATTTAATAGGAGACATCGATGCACGTTGCTTTTGAACTTTTGTGAATCGTAATGTAGGGGAAATACAGAGCCAGGTAAAGCATTCCACATTCGGGTTTTGGGACTAAAATATGAATCTCTATACTTGACTGTACGCCCGAAGTTAGGCTCAAGGTAAAACTGATGAGCATTCCTAGCGAGGCGGGTGTTGCGGCTAAATTTTTTCAGGGGAGGAATGCAGCTGGCTTTTCACTAGAGCACTGTTTGGAAAAAAAAGCGATAAAAGAGACTGAGACAGGTAACGTTTCGACGATGTTCAAGAGAATCAAACGATTCTACGATTGAACTATCACCTATCAATTTGAACGCTCTGTTTTGTACTCTATCAAGTAGGCGCAAAGATGTTTGAGATGCACCTGACCAGATATGGGAGTTATACTCTAGTTTTGAGCGGATGAACCCCTTATAAATTGTAGCCAGACCAGAAGGGGTGAAGAACTTCCTGCATCGTCTTAAGAAACCTAAGCATTTAGCAGCGTTTTTGGCGACTTCAAATATGTTATCATTCCAACGAAGATCATCGTTTACACACATACCGAGTACTGACAGCTTTTCGGTTTCTTGGATGCAGGTACCATTCATGGATAATGGCAATGGGGGAATGTTAAGCTTCAACGACAAAAGGCAGCATTGAGTTTTCGAAGCATTGAATTCTATTCGGTTCATAAGACCCCATGCAACAATGCTGTCAAGGTCAGAATTCAATGAGCTAGACATACGCAACCGTTCCAGTTCCACATCCGAAGAGCAGGGACGTGAATTTGGAAACGAATATGAAAAGCTGAGAGTCGAGTAGTCAGCAAAACAGTTGAGAGGATTAGAAGTTTCAGACAGGAGATCATTTATGAAAATGAGGAAGAGAATCGGAGACAAAACTGAGCCTGAGTCACACCAGCATTTATAAGGTGAGTATCAGACTTGGACCATCCAACACAACTTGTATCGAGGGGCTGGAAAGGTAATATCTAATCCAACAAAGTAGATACTTATCTATACCAAAAGCACGCATTGACGATAAAACAGCCTGATGTCAAACTCTATCAAATTGTATACTTTTCGATAAATTAGCAAGGAATTAGCAAGTTTTCGCATAGTAAATTCATTTCCATGAAAAGCGTTTGCTCAATTAGCCGTTCGGAACTGGCAAAAAGTTATAGGTGCCCTGCGTTCCTTTACAAGACATGGTTGTGAGCTCCTCGCTCTGTTGCGCCACCCAATATTTTTTTTTTATTCTGATTATCGCCGGAATAGCTTTCCTCTCAAAGCAAATCGTCCAGTTCTGAAAGAATCTACGTTTTGCACCACTTATCTCAGCTTGAAGGCAATCTGCACCCTCTTTTTTCACAGACAGGAACTGTTTTATGTTTGCATCTACCTTTGAAGTGCTTTTTTCTTTGCTTAAGTAACCTGCTTGCCTGCATTGAACCATGTATTTTATTTTGGTGGCCTAGTGAAACCCAGAGTCTCAGAAGCTGTGGTTGTGATGGCTTGTTTGCATTATAGTCTTGCTGCTTGATGTAGTCCGTATAAGATTAAGTTGAAGATTCATTTGATAGGAATAGGCATGTGCCATCACTTGCTACTGTAGCTTTCTGATCATTTCACAGCACTTGTTTGGGAGGTCTGTGATTAAGATATCGTCATTCGTAGATCGGCTGCAATAAGATAGTGGTACGAATCAAAATCGACCACTCGAAAAGTTCAACTTTCATTCACCCCTATTACCGATGTCGAAAACGACATCGAAAAAAAACGACACGACTCAATTTGTATTCCATAACTCGTTTTCGACCTTTTACACTCGTTTTGATGTCGTGTGTAGTCGTCTGTAAACGTATGCAGATATTCTTCATTCCATAAGTGGAAAAAATACGACGACGACAAAAAAAAAACGTTGATATGTCTCGTTCAAAAATTTGATCGCGCCATAAAAATGGAAGGCCACAAAACAAAAGTAACCTTGTTAAATGAATTTATTTTGAAAAATTTTATAACTAATAAAGCATTTGTTTGACTTGAATTTGAATTTTTACAAACCAAAACCAGTTTGAGACGCTCGTCGAGTTGATAGGGACGAACGAAAAGTTAGCTAGAGGTTGTTTGAAGGGAATTTAAAAAACCAATGTAAAAAAGGAATACTGCGATAGCGGAGCAGCTTAAAAGCTATGGTCCTCCAGTAAGATACGGGGACGGTTGGCAAAAGGATTGAATTACTTTTTCAAAATACATATGTATACATTTTTATAAATGTTTGCTTTTATCAGGTTTGATACACAATTCGAAAGAATTGAATGCGACTGGAGGAGGTCCAAACAAACTAAAGATTTTATCTCCACTGGAAGAAGATGTAGCAAATTTATTACATATAGAAAAAGTGGTAAGTCCGAGCGGAAACGCCATTGGTATATCGCAGTTCGCAGTCCATTTTGCTTCCTAACCCCTTGGCAACTGCACCACAGTTCCTTCATCATCGCAAACGCAGACTGCATACACATCGAGGTTAAGTTATGGAGAGGGAAGGGCAACATAAATAAATCCGATGACACCAGGTAATCCCGACATATTGAAAACTAAAGCTTTTCTTCTGATTTTTCGGCCGGTGTCATTCGGAATCGAATCTATTTGGGGCAAATATGTTTTTCTGACATTTATAATTTCTTTGAAAAATTTGCTAACTGTTGATTGAGCTAGTCCCAAAATAAAATCATTCCCGGCGCCGTGTTACGGTAACTTCCCTCATCTAAAATTCTTTGGATGACTGCAAGTCTGAATATGATTGGAATCGATGATCAACGGTGCCGAATCCTGATTTTATCACTTATTTCATCAAACAAATACTTAAACGCTTCTTTTGCCAATCTAAAGAACTCTTTGAATCTGTTTAAACGTACAATAGATTTATTCATAAGCAACTATTGCGATAAAAGTGTGAACTCACTTTGAATCAGGCAAGTCGAATGGATATGAATTGATCCGTATCTGTTTTCTTTTTTTCTTTCAGGATTCTTTCTTCTACACCTTCTTCACTTTCACTACTTGTGCTGGAATACATTTCTATACTTATAATTTTAATGTCCTATTTATTTAGGTGCTAATAAATGTACAACCGCATTCAAGCTCAACAATGATTTTTTATTCAAACTTTCTTCCAATATCTCTTGATTTTGACAGATGTTTATTAGTTTTTAGTCGTTCTTAAATCTATTACGTATTTTTCGTGTCGAAGAAGTTATGGAATGCCATTAAAAAAAACGACACGACAGAGAAAACGAGAGTTGACGACGAGACGAGACGAGATCGGTAATAGGGGTGATTATACTAGTAAACCGTCGATTTAAACCAGGTCGATGGTTGATTAATTTGGAGATCGCCATGGACCTCTATGAATTTCCTTTGTATTCGAAATTTTTGCCGTACATGCTATATGCTTTCTGGTGTAGCTTTCAAAAATGTCCTCGCTGTCTAGTTTGGCATTAGAAACGCAAAGGATGATCTTCACGACATGTGTGGGACACCGTTCGTACAGTTTCTTAAGGAGTTCGTAGAAACAATCTTCGGTATTATTGTCATGTAAGGTTTATTTTTTGTCCCAGCCACCTTCGCTGTGGTTTCAAGAACCTTGACAGATTTTAGACGGCTTTGTTGAACTAGCCACCGCTCGCTAGTTTCCTACTAAATAAGACTATTTGTTGCTACTATTGATTCGAATGCTCGGTCATCACGCAGCGCTTATCTTTTAACTGTAGTAGTTTTCAGCTAAACTAGTAAGTGCGAGTGTTGACAAACGAATCCAGAACAAAAGAATTGTGATTGATCAACACTATAATAATTGCTCTGCGAACAATGACTGACTGCACGAATCTCAGTGGTCAACGAGAGCTGTCCCAGCGGATGAATTCGAATGACAGAATCAACGGTGGACTTCAGCAGGCAAAAAAGCAGAAACCCTTGAAGGAGCTACTCCAACATATTTGGTTTAAAGGGTCTTTCAAGGTCTTTCAATACTAGGACAGGGTATTGAAGTAGAGATGGTGGCGGATGAGCTACTGGTGAGCCAACGGCAGCACTCACACCCCTGCAGCAGGGTACTGACACTGGATATTCCAGCCCTTTGTGTCCGAAAGGATCCAAAAGGACCTGGCCCTCCAGGTTGGGGGTTGTACGTAGGGTTAAATACCCAACCACGCAAAAAAAGACCTTGTTCCGAAACCGAAGACCTTGTTGACGACCCAAGCAAACGAAAAAAGGACAACGACCTCCGGATCTGCAAGTGGAACGTAAGATCTCTTAACGGACAACGTGCAGCTGTAGCTGCAAAGCAGACATAACCATCATCCAAGAAGTGCGATGGAGTGGACCGGGCATAAAGAAGATGAAAAACTGTGACACCTACTATGGCGACTGCTACAGACAACAGAAACAGCGCTTATTTGTGTGCGGATTTGTCGTTAGAGGAAAACTCAGGGATAAGGTGATTAGCCAAAATCCAGTCTATGAGCGTATAATGACCATCCGCATCAGGGCTAAAATTGCCAACATTAGCCTAATATGCGCCCTCGCCCCCACAAAAGAGAAAGACGACAATTCCACAGACTTTTTCTACGAGCTCCTCGAAGAAACATATAAGCAGTTTTCTAGACACGACGTGAAAATCATTCTTGGCGATTTTAACGCAAAACTAGGGAAGGAGGACATCTTTGGAAATACAATCGGTAAGCATAGCCTCCACGACAAAACCTCCGAAAACGGACTGAGGCTAATCGATTTTGCTGCGGGGCTGAATCTTGTTGTATGTAGTACACGCTTCCCGCATCTCAAAATTCATAAGGGCACATGGCGATCCCCAGATCAATCAACTGTCAACCAAATTGACCATGTTGCGATCGACGCAAGGCACTCTTCCAGTGTGTTAGATATCCAAACTTTCCGAGGGTCCAACTTTGACTCGGACCACTACCTTGTTGTAGCCAAGGTACGAGTGCGGATATCTTGTTCACAACCAGCACGAACTAACGCTGTGAAGAGATATGATGTCGGAAAGCTACAATCGCAAGAGATTTCCAGTGCCTTTTCCAATCGAGTGTCCCTTCAATTATCCTTGAATCCCATGCCGCCAGCATTAAGCATTGAAGACCAGTGGCAGCAATGCCAAGAAGACATCAGAATCGCTGCATCTGAGGTTCTGGGTTTCACTCGGCCACCAAAACGAAGTCCATGGTTCGATGAAGAATGCAGGCAGGTAAATGCAGCCAAGCAAAGAGCACGACAAATGCTTATGCAAAAACGAACGAGGGCTGCTTACGATCAGTATAACGAGATTTACAAGGAGAAAAGAAGGAAAGAACACCGAATTCTCAAAAAGAAAAAGAAGCAGCATGAGAAGCGCTCGTTTGAGGAAATAGAGGGGTGCCATGACAGGAACGAGATTCGGAAGTTTTACGAAAAGATCCTGCCAGGGTGGCAAACCCCGAACTCAAGCCTGTAAAGACCAGCAGGGAAACATAGTTATAGAGTCAGAGTCGCTACTGAGGATCTGGAAAGATCATTTCTGCAGACTGCTTAACGGCGATGAAGGCACAAATTCCGCTGTCAGGATTGCCCCATTCAGCTTGGACGATGATCAAGAATGCCGTCCTCCCGACCTAGAGGAAGTTAAGCTTGCCATATGCAAACTCAAATCAAATAAGACTGCAGGTGCAGATGGCCTTGATGCCGAACTTTTCAAGGCAGCTGGAGATCAGTTGGAAAGGAGCATGCACCAGCTGATCTGCATGATATGGTCGGAAGAAAGCATGCCCGATGAATGGAACCTCAGTATCGTATGCCCGATCCTAAAGAAGGGAGACCCTCACAATTACGCCAATTATAGAACAATAAGCCTCCTTAACGTCGCTTATAAGATCTTGTCTGCTGTAATATGTGAACGTCTGAAACCCCACGTCAACAACTTGATAGGTCCAATGTGGTTTTAGACCGGAGAAGTCCACAATAGACCAAATTTTCACATTACGGCAGATCTTGGAAAAAACCCGAGAACATAATATCGATATTCACCATCTCTTTATCGATTTCAAGGCCGCGTATGACAGTATCTACAGAGACGAGCTGTACAGAGCCATGTCTAGTTTCGGCATCCCTGCAAAACTCGTACGACTATGCAGGATGACTTTGGAGAATTCACGCTGCTCCTTTAAGGTCGGTAAAGAACTCACCGAGACCTTTGATATCGAAAAAGGTTTTAGGCAAGGCGACAAACTGTCATGCGATTTCTTCAACATCATACTTGAAAAGATTGTAAGAAACTCAAACCTCAACACCAGAGGAACAATCTTTCAATCTTTCGCTTATGTAGACGATATTGACGTAATGGGAAGAAAAAAGCGTGATGTCATAGGTGCTTTTGCGAGTATTGAAACAGAAGCGGCAAAAATGGGTTTGATGGTTAATGAGGGCAAAACGAAGTATATGCTGTCATCAAACAAGGACACAAAACGTCGACGAATTGGACAAAACGTCACAATAGACAGACATAACTTCGAGGTAGTAGAGGACTTCGTCTACCTCGGATCCGCTATAGTCACGGGTAACAACATCAGTGCGGAGGTCAAACGGAGAATAACTCTTGCTAACCGTTGCTTCTTTGGGTTAAGAAGGCAATTGAGAAACAAAACCCTCTCCAGAAAAACCAAGGTGGCCTCGTATAAGACCTTAATCATCCCAGTCCTGCATTTGAAGAACTACTCATGTAGGTCATGAGAAGTTCCATAAAAACCTGTATAAATCCAACTGGGTCAAGATAACACCTTTATTTTCCCCCAATCGCGATTTACTTTCTTAAACTGTGTCAGTATGCTATACCTACAATGCTCTTCGGTCTGTAGACATATTCAGATGACTAGAACCTAAAATGAATCAATGCAAGTATTACACTTGAGTTCCGTTTAATTACATTTAAACGAGTTCTTTACAAAAGAACTTCAAAGATAAAGATTATCAAATGGGAACTCATAAGTGAATCATCGAAAAAAGCCTACCACTCAAAGTGTTCAATTTCACGTCTTTAGCATTGTCTGACAAATAACTGCTAAATGTGTGTTGATGTTCCCCAATATTTGAAGACAAACAAATTGACTATTAGTCACTTCAAGGTTGCTGATAACAGCCGAGGGAAAAACAAGTGTCAACCACAGCAAATGCTACTTATGCAACTGATGTTTGTTTTAATTTTTACATAAACAAAATTGAGATGTTTAGTCGATTTCAAGGGGTGGATACGGAAATACAACACAACACAGTGTTTCGCTTCAATCATCTCAAGTTCCAGCTAGTTAGCCACTTTGTATTACAACTGCGGTTGCTCTGAGTCGTCAAATTTCATTTTCTAATTAGTTTATCTGAATTCTGATCATCCATGACAACATATCACACACCCCACCGAACAAATGATAATTTTACACACTGAAAGTATTTACCTTAAAATAGTCTGGCATCCACATTGGTAGAACGACGGCTTCTTCCAGCAGCCGTTTAGCGTCCTGTAAATCTGCTATGTCGTCCCAATGAACGTTTGGATTCTTTTGCAATATATCTCGTTCTGGGAGAGAGAAAAATTTATTCAGAGAACTTTTCAGAACAATGAAGCAGACCCAGACTCACCTAAAATATCAACCAGCTCAGCTTCCAGATGACTGCTTGGTTCAAACTTCTTGTCCTTCTCCTCTTCCACTGTGTTTTCTTCGTCTTTGTTCACTTCATCCTCCTTTGACTGACTATTGTCTATACTGCCACCACTAACCGCGGACAATGTCTTTCGATTGTTAGATCCAATTGCAGACGTTCGACCGTTCTGACTTGTATTGCTTCGCGCTGTGTTCGGCGCTGATGGTTTCTTGCCACCTGGAGCGGCTCTCTGCGGAATTGTACTCTTTCGGTCGGTTTTTCTATTAACTACCGCATTGCTACTGCGACTGCGACTTGGTGGAATTGGCCTTCAAAAGAAACTTTTGTTAAGAAAACTTCAACGAAAATAGACTGAATCTCACTTTTCTGGTCTTGGAGGCCCCCAAACGTCGGGATCCCTGGGCGGAGGTGTCCATATATCTGGATCTGGACGAAACCAAGATGCTGGATCTTTCATTTCGTCCTCGCTGATTTGAGATTTCAATTTGTGTGCGAAGGGCGTGTTATGCAGATCCATTGTCATCTCGGAGAGTGTCTTCTGAATGGCTTTCATTTCTGTGTATTCTTTGTTGATTTGTTGATTTATCTGTTTTTAAATTAAAAAAAAAAAAAAGAATTTCATTGTTCCCAGACAGACAGACAGGCGCTCTTAAAGTAAACAAAAAAAACTGCACTCACCATTCCCCATTTGCCTTTTCGGAGAGGATCCGTTGTTGACGTAACCATTCTACTCAACATGCCTTGCAACCCCTCGTAGTATATCGCTGCCGAATCATAGTTCCCAGTTAGGGCCATTTCTCTTGCCATTTTGGCATTTTCGCATATTTCCGCAATTGATGTTTTTGCCATCACGGTCATTCCTACACAAGATTTCGTCTTTTGCTTCCCACCTCGCAATAACTGTGAAGCGAAATTCTCCATAGTTATTCTTCTTACATAAAACAAAAAAAAAAAAAGAAGAGAATACAAAAGAATAAAAAATAAAAGCAACGGAAAACCCAATCAGCACAGCACCAAAACAAATAGTAAAAATGTTATGAAATGAAAGTAAAGAGTGAACCCTTCGTTCCATCCAGGGGGTCTTTTTGTTTCTTTCTTAAAATAACTAGCTAAGGAAAGAATAGAATTTACAATTGTTTTTATAAATTCTTGTAGTTGAGACTTCTTTATTTTCATTCCACACAGGTGTTCGACCTTGCACGCATTTCGATTAAGAGATTCTATAAAATCTGCGATTTTTATGGCTGTCGCTGTGCTGTTGCAAACAGCTCATTTGGATGTGAGATGACGGAAGGCGACGAAATCGGTACTTACGGTTATGGACATTAGTAATGTGGGTTAGTTGATTTTTGTTAAGATATGTAAATGAATTAATTTATCAATCGAAATTAGTTTTATTCCGAATTTAGAAACTTTTCTTTACTCAGGTGTTCCTTTGAACCTGATGAACGGACGTATTTTATTTTTCACAACTTTTTCTTCTTGAAGTTGAAAGAAAAGCAAGACTCAAAAAAAAAAAAAAACTTAACTGACAGGTTATGTGTCATGAAGTTCACACACACACACTCACACAAAAAAGAACAAACTTTCGAAGTTCGAAGAGCTAAGGTGCACTCACAAGGGATGCAAACGTAAAGTAGACGACTGCAGCAAAAAATGCACAATGATGCCTTGAAAGCCACAATTGTTGAGAAAAAATAACAACATGGAAAGTTTTGCATTTATTATCTCTTTTCCACACTTTTCACTCACCAAATCGGCTAATCGAACTCAAATGGTATCGAAATGTGTACACTGTGCAGACTAAAAACTTTGTATGTGCAGTGTTCACATACGTTAATGACAGAGCATTTTCATATTTCAACGAATTCCAGCACTATACAACAACAACAACAATGAAAAGTTAACAAGCGTCTTTACCCCATAGTTTGACACACACACTCGATCAACCCCGGTCAACTGATCACTCGATCTAGGTTAATGCACACGTCTTCGATCCGATCCAGATATCAAGGCCATATTGCATCGGATAATCCTGTTTCGGCTCGATTTGGGTGTACACTGACACTAATTCGAAATGAATTCTAATTCAATTCTAAGTATAAACGGAAAATATGAAATTTGCCTAGAACGCCCTTAGACAATTGTCTGGCTCCGGCATCCATAGAGTTAGACAAGCCTTTATCCAATTACGTATTTGAAGACACAAACCAACAGTTTCTTAAAATATATTTCAAATACTCAAAATCGAAGTTCACATGGGTCGATTTGTGCGAATACAAGGGGTTTTTCTTTTTTAGTTCCGAACAGTGAAATGAACAGAGAACGAACAGCGTGAACGTGTTCTGAACTGAGCTATGTGAAGTTGACTGCGCTCAGAGTCTTGCTCTAGATGCCCCGTCATTTTATTTCGAGCACGTAGAGTGCGCTCGCGTAGTGATCTGAAGAAAAAAAAGAGAGAAGCGAACCACATCACAATTTGAGTGTTGAATTAAAAATTGTCACTTTAAGCGCTTGAAGGAACAATCGTTCATGCCGTTCATCCGTTGATAGGCACTGCATGACTCGGTAATATTTGTTGAAACTTTTTAAAAAGCCTAGTTTAAAAGGTTAAGAATATAAACGTCAGTAATTTATATAATTATTCAATTGACTAACTAGAGCCACTAATCAGAAGCAGTAGAATCAAAGAAGCTAGTGAGATAAAACTGAAATGTGCACTTGCAAGCGTTCTGGTTCCTTACTCTGGCAGAAGTTTTAACTTCGAAATCAAACACTTCTACGTAACGTTTACCAATTGACATATGTTGCGCCAGCCCCACCATATGACATTTGACTTTTGTGTTCCGTGTAGTGTATTCGGTATTGCATTTTTCGTTTCTTTGGTTAAATTATATATTTCTCCTTTTATTGCGAATAATATAGCAAAATAAAATAAAAACTCTAACAAAAAATATACGAATAAAAGCAATCTATGCACCTAAAGCAGGAAATGGAGAATCTAACGGAAGCTTCTCTGGTTGAAGTCTTCAAGAACGATGAGTCCCTCAACAAAAGTTCCATTCAAATTGCACAAGGTGAAAGGTTTTTTACTATCTTCTATCAAACTTTATAAAAGTTTTAAAATACATCTTGTTTAGAAATCGCAAACAACAACTATGACATCGCTGTCTTTGTTGATAAACTTGGGTTTGCCTTAACATCTCCAACCCTGGAGCTCCGTGTCAATGGCACAAGACTACTTAGTAGTGTCCTACTAAATCTACCAAAAGATCATCTAAATAGTGGGCAACTGGAATTCGTAGGAACATTTTATGCTGATCGTATGAAAGACCAGCACAGTGTTATACCAGCTGTAATCGATGGAATAGCTGCTCTCATTAGTATGAAAAACCTTCCAGACGCCTCCATAGTGGTGATACTCCAAAGCTTTTTCCAACACATAACATGTCAAAGCCAAGTTCGAAATGATAGAGAGAAAATCTTCCGGATGTTCAAAGTGTTGTCAGAAAACTTCGAGAATGGTGAGTGTCCTTAAAGATCCTGTCTCAGAATTTTAAAGATTGTTTTACTTTCAGTACTTAAGACAATGGGAGGTGACTTCATTTATGGAGTGATCAATTCTCTAGATGGCGAACGTGATCCGAGAAACTTGGAATTCATATTTACATTTATGCCAAGTTTCATTCAAAGATACCCCCTGTTGCATTTGTACGAGGAAATGTTTGAAATATTTGCCTGCTATTTCCCTATTGACTTCAATCCCAGCAAAAAGGACCCCGCAGCTATTACAAGAGATAATCTGGCGTGTAAGTTGGCTGAGTGTTTGGTTGCTGCGGAAGAATTTGTAGAGTGGGCAGTACCACTGGCACTGGAGAAGCTGGACAGTGATTTAGTCGTTGCTAAATTGGATTCCTTAGAACTTTTGGTGAGTAGCTTTGAACTCGTGTATCTTTTTTATGGTTGTAGGTTGCAATTTGCAATCCTTTGAGAGTTATGAGGGTTAGAACTGAACAAAAATGAGTAGGTGTTGAGAGAGTTCGTTGATCCTGACAGGAATCTATACAGGAAGAAAAAAATAGAATACATTTTACGTCCTTCAACCTGAGCTGATTTTGACAATACGGCAAGACAAAATTGTATTTCTAAAACAGTCCCTGAAAAACAATTCGGCAACGAGGCAACAGACGGAAAGTGCGCACCGTCGTGTTTTTTTTTTAGTCCGTTTCGCTGTCTTTGACTGTTTTGTGCTTGGATCCTTCTCTCGACTGGGGAGGCGGGTTTCGTTGGATAGCTTACTTGTCAACGTGTGTCTTATCCACTGCTATTCCATCATTAGTATAATCATTGTTTCTTCCATGGTATCGCCTTTCGCGAGCGATTGCCAAGTTCTCCGAACACTCTTTCAATAAGCCTTTCGAAATCGCCAGAAGATACATAGTTGGTCCCCTCAATTCCTCCCAAGGTATGGTTGAGAAAAATGAGCTAGGCGCGAGGTATCCGCTATGGTGCACCGGTAAAGAATACTGGGCCATGTAGAGCGGATGGACTTAAACGCTCCGGCTCGACGAGTTTTCGAAAGCACATTGCAGAGAAATCGCAGAAGGAGAAGACCTCGTCTTAGGTGGCCAATCAAGTGGAATGAATACTAAACCGACTTAGTATGCAAAATCGAAGTCGTTATCGAGAGAAGATATTGAGGAGCAGTCTACCGGTCTACCAAATAGCACCTTTTTTTGTTCAAGCTTTCGCAATGTTCATAGAAAAGCCAGATGCTGCCATGATAAGGGTCTTAGATTACCAACTAAACATGTTTGCGCAGAAATAATTCTCTCCGCAAAGTTTCATATCACCTAAGCCGGGCACGTTTAGATGCTTCGGCGAAAGAGAAGTGCCCGTGTTAACGCCCAGAAGTTTTCAAAAGTCTTTTCTGCTACTAGCTAGCAACAATATTGCAGCTTTCATATTGACATTGAGTAGCAAACATTTTTATTCAGCTTGCATTCGAATTAGCATGTCATTAATAGGTGTACTCTGAACAGAACCAATCGTGAGGATAACAGCCCGCACTTTGAACTTCGCCAGAACAAGCGTTGGTTCTGAGAAAGTTGGCTCAGAGTATTGTCTTGCTAGTTCATCAGCGATGTCATGCGCTGAAACCAGACAGAAATCAAAGAATTTAGTCTTGTGACTACAGATCCTAATAGAGCCTAAACGTTTTCCCACGAGAATCACCAGTGGCCGATCAAGGATTTGGCAAGGGGGGGGGGGGCTATTATTCAAAATTTTATTTGTGTATATATATATACATAAATATCATTGCATTGCATCTTTTGACAGCGATATCGACGGTTGAATTCCAAATCGCCTGTCACATTATGGAACGAGCTAATTCGATAGTTTTGCCCTTGAGTAGAGAATTGCAATCTAAAAACCAAGATCTAGGTGAGGCTACTAAGCTGGCAGATGACGCTTTGGATGAATTTACGTACAAACGCGAAAACCCAGATTCTACTTTCCACGTTATTTATGAGCATGTTGCTAGAATTTGTTCTAAATACGAAATCACAATGAAATTGCCACGCCGCCGCCCTCCGCCGCCGTTGCAATGAACAAAAAAAAATCGTTGCAACATTCAAGCACAAAGTATTGAAGACTATACAGAATTTTTTTCTACATTCAGTTTCTTGATACTCTAACGTGCGCTTAGTTCGCAAAAATAAAACTCTACTTTTCAATTTAATTCTACCACTTTATTCAGTATCTACTTTCGATATACACTTTATTCGAACTCAACTCGACTTTTGGACTATCACTTGTATTTATTCTTAACTTTATCACTCTATAAACAAAACTGACTGCTCGTTGCGTCAGCGGCCTATTTATATAGAACAACACTTATACACTTATCTAGAGCGTTCCAGTTTCTTCTCCATGTTCTCCACATTTGCTGTCAAGCATCTCTACACTCACACACACTGGCTTACAAGCAACGCCTGTCATTTATACCATTCCATTATAGTGTTGCCAGTTGTGTTTTCAGTTGAACGTTTTTCGATTAGGAAATTGGTATAAATGTTGGGTGTTCACTACAATACGTTCATTTCTCAATTCAAAAGTCGGTTCTCGGAACACAAATCCATTTTCCAAAGTTTCTGACAACTGTTTCCTAAACAAGAATTTAACGAAAAGAAATGCGCTGACCTCTACACATTTTACGAAAATATATCGGATTGTTTAAAAGAAAATTTTCTGTCAGAAGTCAAGATGTGGAGACAACGAATCCACGGCCAGAACATCCAAAATGCGCTTGATGTTTAACTGGTTAGTATCTTTCGATGAAAAACTTACATGCAAAAAAGTATGTATGTGATGCGATCCGAGAAAAGGCACCTTCTAGGCAAAAGTGAAAGCTTACACGGCACGCTCTGAGAAGCGCTAATGTACCATTCAAACCCATGTAAAAAATCGTTTATCTGATTTTATATTTTGTGAAATAATAGCGATGTTACAATTTCTGATTGTGCTTCCTTGCCTTGGCAGTACTACCTGTAACTACAGCAACTCCAGAACGATCATTTTCGACGTTGAGGAGGATCAAAACTTATCTGGGAGGTAAGATGGGACAGGAACGACTAAATGGTATTGCTTCTTTAAATATCCATACCCATATTGAACTTACCGAGCACGAAATTCTAATGGAATTTTTCAAAAAACCTCAAAAATTTACTAGTGTTTAAGGTAGGCCGCTCATAATCAATAAAATTCTTGAGTTTTTAAAACAATAATATTACTTCTCCTTTACTTTTTTGTCTTGCTCATGCTGTATTTTTCCGTCGCGTAACGAAATTTGAAAATTAGGATCCGATAAATGTTACAAAAATAACATCTTTTATTTTCCCGATTGGGGGGATCCGACTATGAGTATCACCTTTCGCGAGAAATTGGGAAGTCCTCCGTTAGTAAATTCTTTGCCATGAAAAGCGTTTTCTCGATTAGCCGTTCATAATAGACAGAAAATCACAAAGGCAGTGACTGTGAGAAATGCGCTAGGCCGCGTTACTCCTCGCTCTGTTGGGCCCCCCTTTTTATTTAATTTTGACTGCATTCAGAGAGAATCACTTTTGAAGTAGTTAGAGAGTTTAGCAGAGGCTTAAGCACTGCTTAGGTGTCTCTGCAAACACAAATAATTCCTCCCATCCAGACATTTTTCTAAGCTTATAACGTACCGTATCCATGCGTACCAAACAAGATGTGCTTGTGCATTAGAGATAGATAGATATATATAATTTTATTGCAAAAAGATTTTACAAAAAACAGTGTATGCTGGTATAAAAATTAATTAAGACAATAACTTTAAGTTGCCTGTCAGGTTAAGGGGTAAATTAAAATTTAAGTTTAGTGAATAGATTTAAATTTATTAACTAACGGACAGGTTCCGAAGAAATGGAAAGTGTTTTCCGATGCATCCATGTTGCAAACTGTACATATACCATCAGTATCTTTCTCAAACGCTCTTCCATTGAGGTTGAGAAGTCCACAACGAGCTTTAAAGATGATTGAAATCACATCACAAGAGTTCGTGTCATCAAAATAGTTTGGCACATTTTTATTCAGCTGGAGTTGGAGTTAAGCAGGTTGCAATACTCATCATGAAATTGGGACTGTGTGGCTCTGGTGGTAAATTCAATCCAGTGTTTTTCTTTAAGCTTTGATAGTAGAATATGCATGCTTGGGGATTAAAACTCTCGACAAAAGCACCAGCGCCAGATTTATCATTAGGTATGATCTGGTTCAGATTCGGATTCAGACAGTGTAAAGCAGTCCTGAGCCTTGGAATCATCGTATTGAACTACTTGTGCATATCCACTACCTGCCACTTCATTTTAAACGAAAGTTTGTACTTCATACGATGATGGTAAGCTCTACTCTGCTGTTGCCTGTTACATCAGTGTGGTAATGATTTTTTAGGTAAAATGCAGTTGTCTATTAAATTCTTTCGTTTCCACCTTATGATGCTTCGTTGACAACATCGCTCAACATCACCTGAAAAAAGGAGCATTAAATGAACGTCTTGTATTTACGCCATTACCTGAAACAGTTTTGTGAAATATGGGTTAACTACGAGGAAGAAACGCCAGGAAGAATGACCAACTTTGGGTCGACAGAACTATCAGAACACGCGAAAGGAATTGTAATAAAAAAGCAAGGTAGGAGCGAAAGCAGTGTAACTCTGCTATTAGGAAGTGTGTCAGGGTACAATTGATCAAAAACGGAAAGAAAATCAAAGCTTTCGTACATTTTGATGGTATAATTTTTAAAGTTTTCGCGGTTGTTTACATTAGACAAACATTAGATTATATTTGGGTTTTCGAATAAGCCGCGTAATAAATATAAAGTGAGAACGTTACACTTCAGATTGCATTGAGCGTGGTCAACGGGTTTCCCGTTCAATGCAATTTGAAGCGAAACATTTGGGGTAAGTACCAAACTAATCTCACTTTATATTTATTACACGGGTTATCCGAAAACCCAAACATAATGTCTAATCTTGATGGTATTTTGAGCAGGACTTAATCGTAAGAGTCACGCTAAATCAGAACTTGTTCTGGTCACGAGAAAGCGTAACATTTCAGATATACATACTTCCAAAAACAATAAACCATACCAATAAATTTATCTGGTACGGCGATCTCGGAATTGTCCTTGATAGTAAACTCAACCGAAAACAAAATTTAAAAGAAAGAAAATCTTAAATCATCTTCACTTGCAGTAGAATTTTTGCAAAACAAAAAATGGGCATTTTGTCCCAAAACTATGCACTGTATATAAACCTATGTACATATACATAGTAAGACCAATCCACACATACGCCTGTTTGGTAAGGTGGCCATCATTAGAGCAGGGTTCAAACCTCGAAACCATAACCAAAATCCAAACGCTTGTATTCATTGGCTCAACCAGTGCCATGAGAACGAAACCAATGGCAGCTCTGGAAACTTTCTTATCGCTAGCTCCTCTAGACCTTTTCACTAAGGAGATGGCGACCAGAACCGCACTGCGACTCAAACAATGCAATACATAATTGGAAAACAGGCATATCCGGCCACATTATGAATCATAATGAAATAGACATTCAAATTCAAACAGACAATTGGTTTCTGTTTGGATTCGAACCACGAACCTCTCGCATCAAAAGCAGACCATTACGCCACGGGCACCACCCGACAAGAGAATGCTGGGATCAACACATGGTTATAAAAGCAAATCATGTCTCCGTCGCAGGTGGTTCCAAAACGTACGTGGGGGTAGGGTCAGGCATCTTCTCAGATTACTCTCTTATAAAAAGATTAATAAAACTCCTCAAGTTGGCACTGTCTTCCAAGTAGAAGTACTGGCAGTCTATGAAACAGCAAAACATCTAGCTACGCAAAAATTGATCAGCAAAAATATTGACGTGTTGACTGCTATCTCATCCATTGTCACGAAAACCAAATTAATAGAAATCTATCACACTAATTGAAGGCTGCTCAGCTCAACGGACAGCGTAACTTTGATTAGGGTTCAAGAACATCGTTACATAACCGGTAATGAAATGGCAAACAAGCGGTTCAAAATCGGGTCAGCATTCGAATCCAGCTAAACAAACACCTCAGTTCTCAAGCCACTAGAGCAAGAAAAAACAGAATCCAACGAAACTTTATAAAAACGCCATTGACAGGTGGTCATTTTTAAATACCTGAAACCTATGACCAGATATTTCCAAGAAAAAAACCGCAATTCTACTTCAGATTAGCAGCCCTCGAGACTCTATTGATTGGCATTGTCACGGGTTACAACTCATTGGGCGAGAATGGGCAGTAGCACATCCGACTTATGTAGAGAATGTCAAGACAAAGAGGCAGAGGAAGGATTATTCCACTTCCTTTGTGAGTGCCCTAGCTTGGGCCACATTAGGAATGAAGCCTCAGAAAATATTCATTCGACGAATCTCTAATCTCCCACTGAACAGCATCCTAAAATTCATTCAGAGCTCCAAATAGTTCAGTGAGGGCTCCCAGCCCCAATAACCTAGTAACCACATAGTCCTGCTATTCATCACCTCCCATCCCCCCAGCTACCTCATCATTCTCTGTTATCCAAGAATTATGAACAATGAATTCTTGAGATCCGAGTGAGGTGTTGCCGTTTGTGGCTACACCCCCCAGAGTCAGATTCAAGGTCGCAAACGTTTCCCTGTTGGAAAAAAGACAGGCCACAATTTTCCCTGTAATAGTTGCTTACGGGGGTTCCTTGCCCTGTTGCCCCACCTTATTTTTGCTTTGAAAGCAGAAACCAAATTCTCTTCCTTTTAAATCATTCCGTTCTAGATTAGGTAACCAATTCGTAACAAAATTCTAAAAATAAATTTTCCATTTCAGTACCTGATGGCGCAAAAGTTTCCAGCAAAAACAATGGAGCCTCACTTTGATCAAATCTGGCCAGCCATAAAACAAGAAATTTTCCCCGGTACCGACAACAAAGATATCCTCAATTCGGGCCTCAAAACTCTGCGTTCAATTCTTGAATGTGCCGCAGCCGATCCAACAGTCAGCCACAACTATCAAACCATAGTCCTGGGGACCATTCTTCCACACTTAAACGACATTAACCAACGCCTATTTAATCCTTCCACTGCGATAGCACTTGTTTGTGTATCCGGAGATGCAAAATTTGCTACAGAAAAGATTCTCAATAGTTTTCTACTAAAACTACATTCCGAAAGCACACTTAGTTCTCAAGAAAAGTTGAAAGTCTTCTACATACTTGCACAGGTCTTCAAAATATGTTCTATGAGAAATGCTTTGCGACAGATTAGTACCGAAATCACCAGCCAGTTGCATGCAGAGTTTATAGAAGAACTAAAAAATAAGTCGAGTGCATTGGACATGAAGAGAGCTGCCGTTGCGTGCCTAAACGAATCGATGGCTTCTGTAAATGAAGCAAATCGTACTCTGGTGTACCAAGCATTGGTAAATCATCTAACATCAGACGATCTTGAGATTGATTTGAAAGATATTCTCCAGCGTATTGCCGAATTGGACTCTAAAGAGCTACAGACGCAGTGTGTTGATGAATGCATAAAAAACTTTTCCAAATACTCGTCATTTGTGAAGAGGAAAATCTATCACAATTTCCTACACTTAATTAAGTACAAAGCCTTCACCCAGTTAGTGAAGGACTTGATTTTTTCCAACATCTTCAATAACGACTCTATGGAGGTACGAGTCATAGCTTTAGACGCATTGGTCACTCTTTTAGAGCAAGAAAATGCAGCCTTCATCGAGAATCTCCACATGAACGAATCGCTTATTGAGAAAATCTTCACCCTGGTGCAGGGTGGTCATCAAAATCTAGAAATTCTCGAACGATGTGCAGCTGTTTTGAGTTTGATTTTGAAACAATTGCCTATTGCCGAACAATACATAATCATTAGTGAATATCTGCCAAAGTTAAACTTGCAACTAGAGTCGGATTTATATCTCACTAAAGGCATCTTAGGATTCATGCATAAGGAAATCTCAATCGATGATCATTTTGAACGTTTGGCCGATGACTTGACTCAGCTCTCTCTGAATAGTAACAACGAAACAGTGAGGACAGTGTGTCATCACTTACTTTGCAGTTTGTTCAATAAAATGGAAGACAACGAAACAAACCGAGGAGTCCTGCATCGAATAGTGCAGAAGCTCAAGGAAGAAATCAAACAAAACAAACACAAAGCAGTGGAAATTCTATCTTGGATTGGCAAGGGTTTGAATGTGCGTGGATATGATGCAGCTGGTGATATAATTGAAACAGTGAGTAATTTAAAAATCTTTTCCTCTTTTCTTAATCACTTAAAAGTGCAATTTTTTAGTTGGCTGATTTGTTAGACCATCCATCGTTGTCTGGAGCAGCGAATTTGGCTTTTGATATTCTTTCTGCTGAGTACCCAGCGATTCACTTGCCGAGTGTGAAGTTCCTATTCAAACAAAAATTCTTCAATGTTATTCTTTCGAAGATTGCAAAAAAGCTAGAAAGCTTCTCAGAAAACCACATGAATGCGTTTGTTTATGTTTTGAAAACAACGCCGCATACCGTGTTGAAAATGAACATAGAGAAGGTTTGTATTTGCCATGTTGACTTTGATTCTTGTTTTCTAATTTATTGTCTCTGTTAATTTTTTTCTTTAGATCGGCCCGGTGCTGTTCAAGTGCTTAGAACTGAGTCAAGTACATACCATTCGGATAGCATTGGAGATATGCGAGAACTTTGTAAAAACCAAAGACGAGTACTTTAGTGGGCATTTGAACCATCTAGTTCCTCAATGTTTGAAGTTGGCAGAATATAAAAATCAAATGGTAAGATTAAATTGAAATTATGTTAATTATAGCTATTCCTTTGTTAAGCTTTGTAAGCCGTCATCGATATTATTATTTCGTTATAACGTCTTTCTGTGGTACCCGTGTCGTGATGTTAGGTCCGTGGCTCGAATTTCAAAAAAGACAAAAATGTTTTTCCACGGGTATCGCCTTAAGCAAGGAATTGGCAAGTCCTGCGTTTGTAAATCCATTGCCATGAAAAGCGCTTTCTCAATTAGTCGTTCGGAACCGGCAGAAAATTGTAGGCCCCTTTCATTCCCTCACAAGGCATGGTTATGCAGGTCAATGCAAAACTCATTGATATTTTAATTGATATTTGTTATTTTATTAAATTTAGTTAAGGTAGCAGTGCTACAAAAATCTGTCAGATGCTAGAAATATGGTTTTTAAAAAAGGTAGTAAAACTGGAATAACTAAGTGTTTTCGTTAAATATTGCCTCCTTGATCCACCCTGTCTCACATGGTGGTGAAAAGATCAAACTAAAGTAAGAAAAGGCTCACCTTGAAAGAGATTACAGAAACTGCAAAAAAGAAGAAGTGCACATGCAAAGAGAACGGATGACATGTGTTGTGAGCTGGAAGAGGTTTCTGAGACATGATTAGGAGATTTACTCGCCAAAGTTCATCAACGATGCTCAAGGACAGCTTCTTGTGGATGACGACAAAATTCTTTACAGGTGGCACAGTATTGTGATGGCCTTTTGAACGAACAGTTTCCTTGAAAGCACTTTTTGTTAGCTGAACGGAAACATCTGACATCACAATCCAAGAAGTTAGTGAGGTTGAAAAACTGCACAAAAGGCAAAGTTGTTGTGCCAGACGAGATACCGTATTAGTTTTGGAAAAAGATGGGGGACAACACGATTCTCATCTACAAGCTTGTAGAAGTTGATAGTCTGCCTAAAGCTAGCCCTAAACGACGATCATGCACGCCGAGCATGCTCGTTTGCATTATCCCCTACACTGCGAACACATTTGCCGAACATTCATTTCGTGTAGATTCTCCACAGCGTAAACATGAGAATTTTTCTATTATATCGTATCTGTCTGTTGGCATTTTACTTTATCCGCGATATGCACACGACGCGACGACGCTCACAGCAAAAGTGAGGTTTGCTTCATAATAAAAAAAAACCGGTTTGCTCGCGAGCATGGAGAACAACGAAGCCAACGAACATGACAAAATCAGCGAGCATGTTCGTCTTTTAGGACTAGCTTAAGCAATGCAGTTCAAATTATTTTCCACCAATGTACAAAGAAAAGGTAGATAGTTTATTTTCGATAACTAACTACCGTTCGAGCATATGTCCCACACTTTTAAGATAGTTGAGCGGCTATTAGGCTATAAGGCAACTGGCTATGAAAACCAATGTTTATAGCGGGCGAGTCAACAACTCATGTATCCTATTCCTAAGGATGGATATGGAAAAAATCGTGGTTCACTGAAGGACTCGCTTGTTGTGCTGGTTGACTACGAAGAAGCGATCGACAACCACTAGATCTTATATGGGTGGCCGTCCTTGTACAACGAGGCCTCTGTGTGGATGATCGAGGTATGTGTAAAGGTTCAGTGACGAAGGTTAGATGTCCGGCTGGACCCATTGAAGTCACAATAGGTTTGATGTACAGCTTCTTGAGTCATCTGCTCTGTATTACATGCTTTGGCTATCTGCTGGAAGTTACCAACACCAAATTACATCAACAATTCTTTGCTGACGCCATCATAGGTGGGGATCCTTCATCCCTTCAAAAGACACTTAAATTATGGCGTAAAGCTTGAGAAGGTATTGGCTAACACAATAGTCCAAAAAAGAAAGTGCTGAAAGTATGAGAGCAATTTGACAGCAACTGAAATGAATCACCCTTATTACGAATGGAGTTTTATGTCGATTTCCTTTGCAAAAACAAAAGCACTCTAAAAAAGTACTTTTTTTTCGTGCTCACTGGAACAGAAAAGACAAAATTCTTTTTTTATCATTGTATGTGTGCTATTTTTGACAGCCAACTATTCCCGTTTGTTTTGTTCTGCAATTTATATAGAAAGAATGTTTTCGAAACTTTATTAATAAATGCACTAGGAAGAAACCTCCTCATCCGAATAATTGTACACAACACTTTGAACAATATTATTCACAGAATGCCTTTCGTTTTGTTAAGGAATTTCAGAATTTCAAACACTTCTTTGTTGGAATCAGAACTAGATGACGACTGATAAATATTTTGATAATTTCAGCTAAAATTGAGCGATCCATTTTCACAAAATAGTTTACTATTTATTTTAATTATCTCTCTTTCACAGTCCTTTAACCAAAAATGCAAAATAATCAAACTGCAAACTGGTAAACGTCAAATGTTTTGCGTTGGTGTACGTGAAAGTGCGTGTAAATCTTGCCTCTGAATCGAGATTCGTAAAAGTGCTTTTTCGGGGCAAAAAAAAAGTGATCTGGTGTCTACATGTAACGTATTTCGAGCAAAAAAGCACTTTTTAAAGTGCTTTTGTGTACCACTGGAAATCGACATTAATAAAAGGCCAATAAGATGACTTATCTCTAGGTGCCACATTTGCCGTTTAAATAAAATAACTTTTGAGGGAATGGTAAGAGCAATGAGGAACAGATAGAGGGCTGAATTAATATTTTAATGAAAACAAAAATTATGGTGGCTGGAGCGCTGTCATTTTTTAGGCGTTTTGATGTAACGCCTATCGCAATAAGGGTGAATATGTTCGATATGACAGCAGGAGTAACAAAGCTGGATCACATTAGAAGTACCAAAATCCGTGGAAGCTTTTCCGTAGAAAATACCATTCCTAAAAAAATAGTGACCGGCTCAGTTCGTATTGTCATGTTCAAAGGAGACATTAGGTTTGTTCGTTGAACTTTATCCAGGGTTGACCCAGGTTTTCTTGACAAACCTATAAAATATCAAAAAACCTGGATTTTCCAGTCCTCAAAAGCGCTAAGCCACAAATCACCACACATCCCTGTCATTAAAAAAAAAATACATGCCATTTGACAGCCCTCAACTCGTCAAAGCAAAAAACGAGGCGAGTTGAGGGATAACCTAGGTCAACCACAGGGCTCAAAAAACCCCAGGGTTTCTACGAACAAACCTATTCAGAGAATCCGTTCGAAAAGGAAATAGCATATGACGTCCAGCACGATCACGAAGAAAAAAAAGGAAGGCACACAGTACAGACAAATGCAATGAAATCTGCATATGGTTGGAACAATCCAAAACCGGGAGATTTGCCGTCGCATTTTGAATTCAGCGTGGGTGGCGTACCCCACTAGCGGATGACTAGTGTGAAGCTGTTAAGTGGGAGTGCGTCGGAAACGACATAATCGGCCCTATCGTGGTAACCGTTGGAGCGGAATTCTTTCCGATCGGAGACATTTTGCTTCGTGGTAGTTCTCCGATCGGATGATCCGACGTTCTCCGATAAGTTTTTGTTGTGGAGATTTTAGTTTTGGGAATGCAATGCTTTGCCGCATTTGTGAAAAATTTCTACTACATACTTCGAAGCAAAATTGTATCTCCGAAAAAAGATGCGTTGCGGAGAAAACTCCGCTCCGACGGTTACCACGATAGGGCCGAATAGGAAGAAGATACTTTAAATGAAATAAATAAATAGGGTGGAACAATAGAGCGGAGGGCTCCGGGGCCTAGCGCCTTAGGATTCATTTTTTGCCGGATTATCGAGAAAGCGCTTTTCATGGTAGTGAAACTATTGTCAGAGGGCTTGCCAATTCTTTCGTGAAACATACTTGAAAAGACTGTGCAAAACTTCAACCCTAGAGGTATTATCTTTCAAAAGTCTGTATAGGTACTGTTGTCAGCATTGAAACAACAGCGGTAATAAAGATTAAGTGGTTAGTGGGTAAAGCGAAGCATTTGCTGTTACCCTTTATGAGACGCTGATCATCCCTCTGGTAGACGGCAATGCCACCGCCAAAATACACGTTTATTAACTATATTCAACCCAAATTGACTTGATTTGAAACTAACAAGCCCTGATCATCCCAGTCCTGCTATACGGGACATAAGAATGGACCTTATCTACAGCTGAGGAAACAATTGGTCGTTTCACGGTAATGAGAACGATTCGTTGAGATGAAGATTCAATGAGGAACATTATGAGCTGTCTCGAATCAGGGAGATTACGATAATCTCGGACATGTACATGTAGGTAGAGCAAATGGACAATAGAAACCAACGCTCGGACTCGTTGACCATTCGAAGGGTCATCCTAGGAGAATTGCGAAAGTTAGAGGTCTGTTTCAGTTAACGTAATCAAGTAAAAAAGTTCTTAACTGACTTGAAGTTCAAAACTCGTGATAGTTAGCAAGAAATCGGAATTAAATACAAAGCACAATGTATTAAGATACTGAAATAAGCTCTATATTATAAGATATTGTATCTTACTAAGCATAATTATACAGTAAATAAATAAATGAAATGAAAAATCGGAATTGTTGGCAAAAAAAAAAATATTGTTTGATACCTACGTTCACCCAAAACTGAAATGCCTACCTAAATTAATTACATATTTTTAATTCTGAACTAATTACTGGTGCGTAAAATATTTAGAAAAAAACAGTACCTAGCATTGAACTTAAGTTTCAACGATAGAATACAGTGGTTCAAGTTAAACTCAGTTTAATGTTTTAACCCACACCAAATGTATTATTTGAACGAAAAGTTTGGAGTTTAACTGTAGCTAAAGCTGGAAACCCTGGTACCCGTGGCGTAATGGTTAGCATGTCCACCTGCTAACCCAGAGGTTCGAGGTTCGAATCCCAGCAGAGGCAAAATGCAAAAATGTTTTTCCACGGGTATCGCCTTTCGCGAGGAATTGGCAAGTCCTCCGTTAGTAAATTCATTGCCATGAAAAGCGTATTCTCAATTAGCCGTTCGGAACCGGCGAAAAATTGTAGGTCCCCTCCATTCCCTCACAAGGCATGGTTGTGAGAAATGCGCTAGGCCCAGGGGCTCCTCGCTCTGTTGCGCCACCCTATTTATTTTTTATTTATTTATTTATTTAAAGCTGGAAATGTATTTTTCAAAAAAATTTTAGCATTAAGGAATCCGGGGAAAACTGCTTTCTTATTTTAATAACATTTTTTTTTGTCAGGAGGAAATCTTCATAAGACACTTGACAGTATTCGACACCAAGTAGTGTGGAATTCTTACCTTACTAAAAACTCCTTGTAATCAGAACCAATCTATGAACGATCGACAACAGATTTTTCTTTCTCAATAATATAATCGCTTTAAGGGAAGCTTAAACTTTTAATGCTTCCCATGACTTTTAGACCATTAGCTCGTGTGGCTTGGTTCTTCTTAGTCTCCGAACATTGCCTCCCGTATTTAATACGGACTCCATTTCAGAGTTGATATGACTAAGCAGTTGCTGATTGTGTGATACAGCATACTTTCTTACAACTTCTGTAACCATTTCTATTTGTAGGTCACGATGTAAATCGCTATTTCTTATACCATGGTGCATATACTATTCCACGAAGGACTTTGTTTTGGAACTTTTGGATGATTTCAGTATTTGATTCCATAGGTCCGAACTTGTTTACAAAGCATTATTTTATTTTCGACAGATAAGTCAGAATTTCTACCGAGTAACCAGTACATTTTTCTATATTTCAAGTTGAGCTCTTTCCTTTTCTTTTTGATATGCTCTTTCCATTTCAGCTTAGCATCCAAATTCATCCCAAGGTATTTGTCCGTATTGGCGTAAGGTACAGCTTGATTGTTGATGAATATTTGTACGTAGCTTAACTTTTTATTTGTAAAGTTTATATGTGCAGATTTTTTGGTCCAATCACTAACGGTGTCGACGGCATTTTGCAATTTCTCAGCAGCCTTGACGAAGCACTTACTGAATGCCAAAATTGCAGTATCATCTGCAAAAGGTGCCATAATGGTGTTGTTATCCACTGGAATATCCCTTGTATATAGCAAATACAGGGTAGGTCCTAGTACGCTTCCTTGTGGAACACCGGCTTGTATTTTGCTTAGCTTTGAATATTCTTGATCATACCGTACTCTGAAGAGCCGATTTGAGATATAAGATTTTAGTATTTCGTAGTACTGCCTGTGTAGGTTCCTTTGCAGTTTGTACTCTAGCCCCTCATGCCATACCTTGTCGAATGCTTGAGCAACATCTATAAATATAGCCATTATTCTATGAACATGTTCTATCGTGGAATGTTTATTTCTAAATCCAAACTGATGATTTGGGATTACATTTCTTTCTTCTATGACTTTGCTTAGTCTTTTCAGTAGTAATTTTTCAAAGACTTTTGCCATTATTGATATAAGCGATATTGGTCTGTAAGACGTCACTTCTGTTGGTGGTGTTAATAACATTTGATATAAATGCTCCAATAGAAAAAAGCCAAAATATATGTCCATCTTAAAATAAATACTTACTTTTGTTTGTATCTTTTCAGAACGTAAGAATAACCGCCCTGAACCTTCTCTATGAGATTACAAAGTACCCAACTCTCTTCCTGCTGCCTTTAAAAATGGATGTAGTGTTGGGCTTATCATCCGCCCTTGACGATCAAAAGCGACTTGTGCGTTCCGCAGCAGTCAAAGCCAGCAATGCATGGTTCCTAGTTGGGGAACCAACTGGAGAATAGAGCAGCAACTACTGACAAACATTTACACACAATTTTACTTTTTATAATTTTTATTGTTTTTTTTTTTATTTCAAAAGCGTTTTTTTTATTTCTTCTTCGACACGACTGTGTGTTGTGTATTTTAAAATTAATTCTTTTTTAAGTTTTCTAAACTTTTAGGATAACAAAATAGCTTGTTATTTTTAAGAAAAATAAACATAAATAAAAAACAAATGTTAACAACTCGGCTCAATAAGTAACAAATGAAAATGTTGAAACACAATAACTTGAAACACTGTGGTCTTTTCATATATGTACCTTTGTATGTAATTGACAACCATAAAGCGATGCCAAATTCGTAAAAAATGGAGCAGCAAAATAATGAAGAGAGACGGAGAGAGAGAGAGATTGGATGGATGACTTCGCTCCTTATCGTTACATTTAGTATGGATGATCAACCTGTGATCTCGCCATGAGTGCCGTTTTTTGAGCTTTTTGAACAACATCCGGACATCGACGTCTACGAATCAATCGGCAGTCTTGGAAATAACCCTCATTACGTGGAAATCCATGGGTAAAATCGTGATATGTTACTAATCCAAGTCCCCAGATTCGCCCGCCGCGGAATTCACCTTCGAATTTCATTCCATCTGACCTCCAGAATATGCCATTGCCATGAAACCAACCCTGATGGAATTCTCCTTCGTATCTAGTAAAGTGTATTCAAGTTTTTCATATAAATGTACATATAACGAAGGAAGTACTCACTTGGATCCATCGGAAAACCACAGGCATCCGAGTCCCGTATAGAGGCCATTCACAAAATTTCCATCGTATCGTGTTCCATCAGGCATTTGCAAATGGCCGAGGCCATGCCTTAGTCCTCTCTGATTCCATTCGCCAATATAACGCGTACGGTCTTCATAACGCCAACCACCAACCTTAACAGCTCCCACAATTTGATTTCCAACCACATCTATCGATGGAAATTTATTATTGATATTTGAAAAGAAAAAAAGAACACGCACGAGTTAGCTATAACGCAAGAAGAACGCAACACAACCCACGGATGATTGATTGATTTAATTGTTACCTTGTTGTTCCTGATAATCGTCCATTGCAAGGGTATACTACTCGCACCAGGACTATCGCGACCGACGAACTCAGAAAATGTTCCTCACTCCTTCTAGTAAAAAACACACTAACTTTGAACGTTTTCTCTGGCGCCTTTCCACCAGCACCAGTAGTAGAGTTTAGGTAGTAGTCATAGTCGTTGTAATATATTTGTGGGGCTTCGCTTCTCGTTGAGTATTTTTCTATTTTTCTTAGCAAATCTAATTAAAAATCATTTGGTTTTTGCACTGCAATTGAGTTATTTTCATTTGTTGAGGGAACTCAATGTTTTTTTCATTCATTGCACAAGGAATGAAATGGAAATCAATGTTCTCGCGAGCAAGTGTAGTCCATCGTCTTTGGAGGTTGAGGATGAGGAGATGGCCGAATTGAGTAGGGTATTGGTAATATGAACACATGCTCAAATGGAATTGATTTAGTGGAACTATTGTTGTTCGCTTCCGAGTCATATAAACGTTTTCTCTTGCCCTTTTTTTTTTTTTTGTATTTTTAAGTTAATAATAATGTTAACATTGAGATAAAATTGGTATGTCCACACGGAGTCAGAGTGGTGTTATGGGGGATTTTGGGTTGTTGGCGTAAGTGAGTGACAAAACAATTTGCAAAATGTGTGTTAGTTTGTTGATGTGGAAGGTTCTCAATGCCATTCACCCGAACGGCATTGGATGCGTTACGTTAACCAATGAAGGAAACACAACAAAATACCCTAATTATTTACTAATTGAAATTATGTTCGGAATGCGAATGCGTTCTTTCAATCATCAACTAACTTACTCTTGGGGGTTTTTTTTTTGTTTTTTTTTTTTTGTCATTCTCATTGCTGGATAAAATTAAGCGAATGCTCACAAGCAACAATCATGAAGTAAAAGGCGGTAATCAGCTTTTATGTGTTTATTGTACCTACATTGATTTTTTAAGGCATCGGGTTTGAAGACATAAGCTTTTGTATGTTTGTTTTTTATTCTGTTTTAAAATATACAAGTAGGTATACGTGTACTTTTCATTGATTTGGTTGCCCGTGTTGAGACTTATGTGGAAAAATTCATGGCAGTTAATAGCCGTTACATAAAGAATGAAAATATGTATCAAGATACATAGTAACGGTCCATTGCACTACAGAGTATGAATCTTCTTTTATTGTAGACCTTTTCCACTACTATCTACTAAGATCCGGAGCCTAGGATATCAATTTTCACTATGCGCTGATAGTCTTTAATCTAAGGGGCGATCAGGAAAGCGAATCAGGAACACAAATTTTGAACACAAATACTGCATCAATCGATTAAAAGTTTCAGTCAAGAGATCGTTCCTACTTAGTTCGATTGTTGACAAAGGGACAAAAAAATTGGATTATCAGTCTCTGTGTCCAATGGTAGGTAGCAAGATATATATTGTTTAGTAATAATGGTTTCGGAGTTGACGACTTAAGCAAAAGGGACAAAAACTTTCAAACTTGCACTTAGAACGTAAAGTCCGCAAAGGGACTGTGTGTAGTTGGAGAGTAAGAGGAGGACCTCAACTGATGGAATGCCATGCGCCATCCAAGAAGTGCAATCAAATTTAGCCGGGCAGGGTGGTCTGTGACCATTACAAAGAGATTTATAAGGAGAAAAGAAAGGAAGAACATCGAATTTTCAAAAGAAAAAGAAAAGAAAAGAGAATCGCTTGTTTGAAGAAATTGATAAATGCTATGATATGAATGATATTCGGAAGTTTTACCAAAAAGTAAAAGGATCTTACACAAGCCAGTAAAGACCAGCGCTGTCAAGCTGAAGTCCCAATTCAACTTGGACGATGTTCCACAGTGCCGTCATCCCGACCTAGAAGAATTTAATCATGATATATGCGAACTCAACACAAATAAAGGTGCAAGTGAAGATGATCCTGACGCCGAGCTTGTCAAGGCAGCTGGAGATCAGTTGGAATGGAACGTGGACCAGTCAATCTGGATACTGTGTTCGGAAGAAAGAATGCCTGATGAATTCAATCTCAGCATCGTATGCCCGATCCTAAAAAAGGGAGACCCTCATTATTGTCCCAATTATAAAGAAATAAGCCTCCTAAACGTCGCGTCGCATATAAGACATTGTCTGCTGTAATATGTGAAAATCTGAAACACCACGACAATTTGATAATTTATGTCCTTGTCAATATGGTTTTACACCAGAAATGTTCACAATTGAACAAAATTTCACATTACGGTTTCCTTGACAACCCCAAGAGTTGTCGAAAAACCGCGAGTTGAACCTTGAGGGCAAAAACCTAGGGCGAGTTTAGGAAAAACCCAGGTCAACCCCAGGGCTCAAAAAACTCTCAGTTAGACATTCAGGGCGGGTTTAGGTTTTTCAAAAAACACTTTGTGGGGACCACGGGGCGACCCCAGGGTTCAACAAACGAACCTATTATATCGTGTATATCGATCTTTTTTAGAATTCAAGGCCGCGTATGTTAGTATTCAGAGACTAGCTGTACAGAGAAGAAGGAAAAGTGATGTCATAGGTGCTTTTGCGAGCATTGAAACAGAAGCGGCAAAAATGGGTTTGATGGTTAATGAGGGTAAAGCTTGTAATATGTTGTTATCAAACAAGGACACCGAACATCGACGAATTGGACAAAACGTCACAATAGACAGACATAACTTCGAGGTAGTACAGGACCTGGTCTACCTAGGATCCGCTAGACACGGAAAACGATATCAGTGCGGAGATCAAACGAAGAATAACTCTTGCCAACCGTTGCTTCTTTGGGTTAAGAAGGCAACTGAGAAACAAAACCCTCTCCAGAAAAACCAAGGTAACCTTATATAAGACCCTAATCATCCCAGTCCTGCTTTACGGCGCGGAAGCATGGACCTTATCGAAAGCGGATGAGGAAACCCTTGGTCGTTTCGAAAGAAAAATTCTCCGAATGATCTTTGGTCCCGTATGCGAAGACAATGTGTGGAGAAGAAGATACAACAACGAGCTGTATGAGCTGTACCGCGACATGGGCATAACCAGAAGAGTACGCATCGCGAGGCTACGATGGTTGGGCCATGCAGAGCGGATGGACCCAAACGCTCCGGCTCGTCGGGTGTTCGAAAGCACATTGCAGGGAAATCGCGGAAGGGGAAGACCTCGTCTTAGGTGGCGCAATCAAGTGGATGAAGACCTCAGCCGACTTAGAGTGAAAAAATGGAGAGAGCTCGCCCGAAATCGAAAGTCGTGAATGAGGCAATCTGCCTGACAGCGGAATTTGTGTCTTCATCGCCGTTAAGCAGTCTGCAGAAGTGATATTTCCAGATCCTCAGTAGCGATTGTGGCTCTACTACTAAGTTTCCGTGCTAGTCTTTACAGGCTTGGAAGATTAATAAGTGATCAACTCGTTAATCTTACATCGGGTTTCTGAGATCAGTAGGTGATTAACTTGCTGATCTCTGTGGTATCACAATGGGCCCTTGCGGCCTAAGTGTGTCAGGCAATGTACTCATTGACTGACAGCCACTTCCACCTAACCTAACCTAACCTTTACAGGCTTGAATTCGGGTCTTGCCATCCTGGCAGGATCTTTTTACCTTTTGGTAAAACTTCCGAATCTCGTTCCTGTCATGGCACCTTTCAATTTCCTCAAACGAGAGCTTCTCGTGCTGCTTCTTTTTCTTTTTGAGAACTCGGCATTCTTCCCTCTTGTTATACTGATCGTAAGCAGCCCTTGTTCGCTTTTGCATAAGCGTTAGTCATGGTTTTTGTTTGGCTGCCTGCATTCTTCATCGAACCATGGGTTTCGTTTTGGGGGCCGAGTAAAACTCAGAAACTCAGAGGCAGCGGTTCTGATGGCTTCTTGGCATTGCTGCTACTGGTTTCAATGCTTAATGCTTGCGGCATAGGATTCAAGTATAATTGAAGGGACACCTGATTGGAAAAGGTATTGGCAATCTCTTGCGATTGCAGCTTTCCGACGTCATATCGCATCACAGCGTTATTTTGTGCGAGTCGTGAACAAGATATCTTCATTCGTATCTTGGCTACAAGGTGGTCCGAGTCTTAGATGAATAAAGAACAAGATGGAAAACCATTACGTCTCCTTCCCCGCAACTTCCATTTGTTTACATTGTTGTTTTTGTAATCGCAGCCTCCATCTGTGAATACGTGTGAGCTGCAGAAAAAAGGCGCGAAAAAGTTGTGGAAGTATATGTGTGGTGAGTTTATTTTCATTTCATTTTCATTTGACATTTTAGATTTCAGTCATTTTATTTATTTTTAGAAGAGGAATTTCTTTACAGTCGGGATCGTAATACATTTTTTCCTAATAAAATACCATAAATTGTGTTAAAATTGTATTGTAACGTGCGCTTAGTTCGCAAAAATAAAACTCTACTTTTCAATTTAATTCTACCACTTTATTTACTTTCGATATACACTTTATTGAACTCAACTCGACTTTTGGACTATCACTTGTATTTACTCTTAACTTTATCACTCTATAAACAAAACTGACTTCTGGTTGCCTCGGGCGGGCTATTTATATCGAATGACACGCCATCTAGAACTCTCCAGTAACTTCTACATTGTCGCCACATTTGCTGTCTACTCTCTGTCTGTCTGTCTCTCTACACTCACACACACTGGCTTACAAGCAGCGCCTGTCATTTATACCATTCCATTAAAGTGTTGCCAGTTGTGTTTTCGGTTGAACGTTTTTCGATTAGGAAATTGGTATAAAATGTTGGGTTCACGTTACACTGCCCCCTCCTTAGGATTGTTCGTCCCGAATAATTCCATCTGCAGCCTCGCCACTATATCGATGCAGCCTGTCACAATGAACTACTTTTAACTTGCCTCTTAGTCCTCTTTGGATGCGGTAAACCACGTCGTTAATCCTCGTGACTACAGTATAAGGACCTTCCCAGTTTTGCTGAAGTTTCGGTGACAATCCCTTTTGACGATGAGGATTATAAAGCCACACACGATCTCCTGCTTGGAATCCTGACGTTGTCGCTTTTGTGTCGTACCGTGTCTTCATCCGGTCGCTGTAGGCTTTCATCCGTTCCCTTGTTCTTTTATGGATGTCAGCGAGTCTCTCCTTGAGGTCGTCCACATACTCGTTTGTGTCCTGTGGCTCCTCTGTGGGGCATCCAAATTTAAGTTCGCTGGGCAGCCGCATGGTTTTCCCGAACAGGATGTCAGATGGTGTTTGTCCTGTCGAGCTATGTACTGCACTTCTATAGGCCATCAGGAATAGCGGTACGTGCCTATCCCAGTCTCTTTGGTAGTCGCCTACGACCTTGGTGAGGTGTTCTTTCAAGGTCCGGTTGAATCTTTCAACCATCCCATCAGATTGTGGATGAAGTGGTGTGGTTCTCGTCTTCTTAATGCCAAGTAGTCCGCACACTCCTTGGAAGATGTTTGACTCAAAGTTCCTCCCTTGGTCGGAATGGAGTTCCATAGGCACGCCAAACCTACTAACCCAGTTAAACACAATCTGGTCGACCCCCGTTTTGGCTTCTTGATTTGGGATGGCATACGCCTCAGGCCACTTGCTAAAATAGTCCATTACAACCAGAATGTATTTGTTTCCAGCGTTGGTCTCTGGAAAAGGCCCAGCCACATCTACTGCAATCCTCTCAAAAGGCGATCCAACGTTGTACTGATGCATCTTACCTTGAATCTTCCTACCAGGTCCTTTGGTTGCAGCACACTTGTCACATGTTCGGCACCACTTCTCCACGTCATCTCTAGCATGTAACCAGTAGAACCGATGTCGCACCTTCTCCAGTGTTTTGTTTACCCCCAGGTGGCCTCCAGAAGGTCCGTCGTGCATCTCCTGAAGAACTGCACTGACTTTCGATTGCGGTACGATCAGCTGCATCACATATGACTTACCGTCAGCGGATTCCCATCTTCGCCTGAGGACACCTTCTTGCACATATAGTGAGTCCCACTGTGCCCAATAGGCTTTGAGAACTGGACTCCTGTCAGAAATGTCTCCCCATTCCGGTTTCTCTTCATTTTCTTTCCATGCGAGAATGGGTTCGATATCTGGATCTTCCTGTTGAGCAGTCCTCACTTCCTCATTGCTCCATCCGCTTATGGGGTCAGCTCTTAGTCGCTGAGCGGTAATGATTTCTTTGTCTTCTTGCCGCTTGCAATGCTTGCAATCCACTTTGCAAGGTCTTCGTGATAATGCATCGGCGTTTGAGTGCAGCTTTCCTCTGCGGTGTTGGATCTGGTAGTCATAGGTCTGCAATCTTTCTATCCACCTTGCGACTTGACCTTCTGGATTTTTGAAGTTCAACAGCCAGCTCAGAGCACCGTGGTCTGTCCGCAGAAGGAATTTCTGTCCATAGATGTACTTATGGAAGTGCTTTGTTGCCAAGATAAGAGCTAGCAGCTCCCTTCTGGTCACGCAGTAGTTCCTTTCGGGTTTCGATAGGACCTTGCTGTAGTATGCCACCACTTTCTCTTCGCCATCATGCACTTGGGACAGTACCGCCCCGATTCCAACGTTGCTTGCATCTGCGTCGACGATGAATGTTTTGCCAGGTGTTGGATGTGCCAGCACTGGAGCGTTACAGAGGCGGTATTTGAGTTCCTGGAAAGATTTCTCACACTCACCTGACCATTTAAACTGCTTCCCCTTTTCGGTGAGCTGATGCAAACTCTTTGCAACTCCAGCGAAGTTCTTAACGAAACGTCGGTAATATGTGGCAAGTCCCAGAAAGCTTCGGAGTTGATGTTTGTCCTGTGGTGTTGGCCAATTTTTGACGGAGTCAACTTTTTCAGGATCAGTCTTTACTCCTTGGGATGAGATGATGTGTCCCAAATACTTGACTTCGGTTTTGAAAAGTGCACATTTTTCTGGATTCAGTTTAAGGTTAGCCTCTCGAAGTCTCTGAAACACGGCTTTAAGGTTCTTACAATGTTGGTCAAATGTTTTCCCGTAAACAATGACATCGTCCAAGTAGACTAGGCAAGCTTTCCACGTCAGTCCTTGAAGAACACACTCCATCAAACGCTCGAATGTTGCCGGAGCGTTGCATAGCCCAAACGGCATAACCTTAAACTGCCAGAGCCCATTACCTGTAGAAAATGCCGTCTTTTCCCGATCATCAGGGTGGATGTCAACTTGCCAATATCCACTCTTCAAGTCCAGCGTCGAGAACCACTGGGCTCCCTCCATGGCATCCAGGGTATCACTGATTCTGGGCAGGGGATAGCTGTCCTTTTTAGTCACATCATTCAGCCTTCGGTAGTCCACACAAAAACGAGTGCTTCCATCTTTCTTTTTCACTAGCACCACTGGTGACGCCCAAGGACTTTTGGAATTTTCGATAAGACCATCCTTCTTCATTGCTGTTATCATGTCCTCAACCTCACCTTGTTTGGCCAGTGGAAGGCGTCTTGCGGGTTGACGAATCGGTCTTGCATCTCCTGTGTTGATGCGATGCTGCACCAACTGTGTCCTACCATATTGTCCCTTTTTCGATGCGAAGATGTCAGTGTACTCTTGTAGGAGATTTTCAGCCATCCTTGTTTGTTGGTGATCAAGGTTGGATGAACTCAGTATCTTAGCTCTGATGGTTATGAGCTCCTCCGGAGTTAACGTTTTTCTCGGGGCCTCGTCCGTGATCTTCGTAATTGCTGCAACCGATTCGCAACGTCCAACGACTTCTCCTTTCTTCAACTTTACATCGTACGGTCTGGTGTTCAGTAATCGTACGGGGACCATTTTGTTCTTCGGTGCTACCAGTGTTTTCCCAATGATGACGCTTTGGGAGGAACACTCTGGGTCTGGTTCCACCATGAGGTATCGAAGGCTTCCAAACTCACCTTCCAGTTTTGTCCAAACGAACACTTCAGAAGAAGGAGGCAAAATCAGATCTTCCGTGATGACAGTTCTCAGTGTTGACGTATTTTCATTCGAATAGGTCATTGGAATTTCTTTATTTTGGTATTTCAAAACTTGATTACCGATATCCAAAATAACTCCGTGCTGTTTCATAAAGTCGATTCCAATGATGCACTCGTCACATATATCTGCCACCAGGAATTGATGAGTAAACACTAGATCGGCCAGTCGGATCTTGAGACACACTTCTCCATATACTCTTGCTGCTTCTCCCGTTGCGGTTCTTAGACGGTAGCTATTGGTGTTATGGAGCCACGTCATCTTTACCAGGTCTCGACGTACTATGGATGCTGTGGCACCGGTGTCAATGGTAGCCACATGTTTGTTCCCGTTAATAGTAGTCTCCACAGTCAGACTTTTGTTGTCGCGTTTGGTCTGGGAGACCTGGATGGTGGTTTTGGGGCCATCGATACAAGAAACCAGCCTCTGCCCCTCGAAGTTGGTTCTTACTCGTTTCCCTGATGGGAAACGGGCTGATAGGCAACGCTGGTGTTGTTGTTACCTTGCTCTGGGTTGGATCTCTTGCTTCCACAATGTTGACAACTGGCTTTGTTTGGTGGTAGTCGGCATTGACGCTGTAAGTGCCCGGTCTTGTTGCAGTTCCAACATCTTGCTAGTCCGCTCCGGTTCTTTTGTATTTCAGCTCTTTGGCACGAGCATTCTTCGACTATGGCCTCTCTAAGTCGATGTACTCCCTGAGAAGCCTGTTCTGCTGCTTCAATTGTCAATGCGAATGCTAAAGTTTCGGAAAGAGTACGTGTTCTAGCAGTTCGCACAGACCTCTGAAGATGTATATCGGAAATGGCACGAACGAAGGACTCAACAGCGAGCTGGTTGATGATTTCTTCTCCAGCATCCGGGTATGCCAGGTGAACCAGTCTTTCGACGTCTGCTTGGAGCTGCTGTAGACTTTCACCCCTTTTCTGGACTCTGTTATTGAGTTGGACTCGGAAGACTTCTTTCAAGTGGCTATCTCCAAAGCGCTTATCTATAGCTGCCACGAGAGAACTGAAATCGCCGCTCTTACCAGCTGGAACTGTTTGAAGTAATTCAGCTGCTGGTCCTCTAAGAGCAAGAGTCAGTGCAATGTACTTGTCTTCGTCATCCCAGCCATTTGTTGTCGCGGCTGCCTCAAATTGTCTCTTGTAGACTGGCCAAGAAGACTGTCCATCAAATGTTGGGGGTTTCATCTCCTTTTTCTTTGCATACTCCCCAGCAGACTCTCGAATTTTTATTTTCCGGATCTGGTCCAATTCCTTGGTCAGAACAGAGAACTGTTTATCACATCGGGTTTCTTCGATTTCGAAACGATTCTCTACAACAGAAAGCTGCTTCTCCACACCTTCAACGCGTTCATCTAGGGCACATACATTTTTCTCAATGTTACCCAATTTACCTTCTAGAATGTTTTTCTGACCTTCCAAAACATTCTGTTGCGCCTCAAGTCTTTCGAGAATATTCTGTTGTTCCTTCTTTTGTTCGTTTCGTTGTGCTTCCAGTTGTTCGAGAACATTCTGCTGTTCTTTCTTTTGCTCGCTTCGTTGCTCTTCAATCAGCTTCTTTTGCTCGTTTCGTTGTGCTTCAAGTTGTTCGAGAACATTCTGCTGTTCTTTCTTTTGCTCGCTTCGTTGCTCTTCAATCAGCTTCTTTTGCTCGTTTCGTTGTGCTTCAAGTTGTTCGAGAACATTCTGTTGTTCCTTCTTTTGATCGTTTCGTTGTTCTTCCAGACGTCCTAGAATCTTCTGCTGTTCTGTCTTTTGTTCTAATAAAAGCTTCATTATACTAGAAAAATCTACACTTTCACTTGCTTCCTCTTCTTCCACTTCTGTTTCAAAAACAAAAGTGTTTACGTCTTTCCCTTGCTGTTCCAAATAGTTACGCAAGCGCAGGACGAGCTCATTTTTCGATCCCGCTCTAGAAAGATTTCGCTTACCTAACTCACTTTTAAGCTCAATGCAGTTGAGCTCTTCTAACAACTTACCCATTTTCACTGTATAATTATTATTTTTCTTTTTACCCTTTTTTTTTTTACACTTTACTTCAAATAAGTTTTATTTACACTTCTGACACCAATGTAACGTGCGCTTAGTTCGCAAAAATAAAACTCTACTTTTCAATTTAATTCTACCACTTTATTTACTTTCGATATACACTTTATTGAACTCAACTCGACTTTTGGACTATCACTTGTATTTACTCTTAACTTTATCACTCTATAAACAAAACTGACTTCTGGTTGCCTCGGGCGGGCTATTTATATCGAATGACACGCCATCTAGAACTCTCCAGTAACTTCTACATTGTCGCCACATTTGCTGTCTACTCTCTGTCTGTCTGTCTCTCTACACTCACACACACTGGCTTACAAGCAGCGCCTGTCATTTATACCATTCCATTAAAGTGTTGCCAGTTGTGTTTTCGGTTGAACGTTTTTCGATTAGGAAATTGGTATAAAATGTTGGGTTCACGTTACAGTATATTAAAGTGACCACTATTCTATCTTCGACAATCGAAGATAAAAATTCCGCGTCATAGTTGCATTTTTGATGTGAATTTTGAGCTTATCATACATTTGTGCGTTTCGTAAATGGAAACAAGATTCTTCGTATCATGAAGTCGGTTGGCCTTAAGCTCGACATCCCAGAGGATCTGTACCATTTGATAAAGAGGGCTGTTGCTATGCGCAAGCACTTGGAACGTAATAGTAAGGATAAGGATTGCAAGTTCCGTTTGATTCTTGTTGAATCAAGAATCCATAGGCTGGCCAGGTACTACAAAACCAAGAGTGTTCTGCCACCAAATTGAAAATACGAATCAAAGACAGCCTCTGCTTTGGTTGCTTAAGTTCAGTGATTTGAAAAATGTGGAAGTGAAACTCTTTTTCAATTTTTAATAAGATACCCAAAAAGAAGAGACTCAACTATTTATCGTCTCGAGGACTATGCTTCTGGCGTAACTTTGGAAATCAACGATTACTTTTTAGACCTGCACAATTTTTTACAGATTGAAGAGCGTCGACTATTGGACGAATTTAAAGTACTAGCTCGTTCCTCGCAAAAATCAATTCATGAAGCTTGTGTTAAGCTATCAGACGCTCAAACAGTACTAGCAAAAAATATTTTCTTAGTTTTACAAAACAATAAATTGAAGAATCTTGTCAGATACAAATATCCGAAGTCAAAACGAATCCTTTTGTGTAAGTTTGATGAGTTCAGAATGTATGTGTAACTTAATTCATTTTGTTTTTCTTTTTTAGATTTAAAAAGCTCAAAGACGTGCGAAAAGAAATATCAAAATCTTAAAGTGTAATTGGAATCGATCTAAAAATTTGTATCAGAATAACTCCGATGTACGGAGATCACAGTTCCTCGTTTGAAATTAGTTCAGAGGAAATAGCGCTGACAGAAGACACTATGCCTCAGATAAAGTCAGTGGCAGACATACCTCTAATGTCAGTTTCTTCATCTTCGACAATTGCAATTGGAAAGGGTAAACGTGACGGTCGGATAACTAATATCATAAGTCCTTCACAGGTTTATGTACAAAACGAAGACGCACTTTCAAACGTTCTCAAACACATGTCTAAAATCGACGAAAATAGCTTCCATGTTGAGTTCGTGAATACAGGAGAAATGTACGCTGTTTATCAAGTTGGAAAAATTTCATGGCTGCGTGGTGTTGTTAAAGGGGAGGTGAAGAAGCTTAAAGGTTCCAACGACATTGAAAACATGAAATACAAAGTGTTCTTTATTGATTATGGAACAGAAGATGATATTCACAAAAGTCAATCACGTATGATTGAGGAAAACGTTAAATCAATTCCGGCAGCGTCTTTTGCTTGTAGGCTCACGGATATTGCTCCTGCTGACGGTGAATGGTCTCAAGAGGCTTGTGATCTTATGGAAGAGATCATTCAAAAGTAATTTTTTATCTAATCTTTGTCTTAGTCAGTGTATCTTAACAAATTATTATTTTAGCAAACCAGTGCAAGTATCGATAAATGATACAACAAAATCACCTTGGAGCGTGGACGTGGTGACGGTTAATTATGCCGAGCCAATTTCAATTCGTGAGGCTTTTTTATATACCGGGCTAGCAATTGATATCTCTGCGACATCCTCAGAAAGAAGTTCAAAGTTTGCTGGCTCAAAGGTTGGTTGTGTTTTTTTCTTATGCGGTAAAATAAATGAATACCTTCTTTTAAAGCCAACACAATTTTCAAACAGAGGCTGTCGAGGCAAGTACTGTCTCCGGGGGAAATATTTCGTGTGAATATTACACACATTGAGAATCCACAACAATTTTTTGTTATCAAGGTAATTTTTAGTTATTTTTGTTTCTCTATTTTTTTTTTTAACATACTTTTGTTGTTTTTATCCTTTCAGTTTGCCCAGCTTGAAGAACTAACTAAGCTGGAGTCAGATATGGAAATCGAATACTCTGGCAAAAAACAATTAAATACCATCTACTATGCCCAACTACACATGTGTTGTGCAATCTGTGTGGAAGGAAAATGGTATCAAAGCAAATACCGCAATGCGAACACTGAAAAGAACTCCAATACAAGTAGTTCATATCGTCGATCCAGGAGAGTTTTCCACCTAGTAGAACACATCCCAGGTATTCTACAGTTCCAGGAGGAGCTTCAAATTTCAAAAGAGATGAGTTCGGAGAGTGAAAATTTGATTGCAAACATTGAATGGAATGTTAACGACAACTGTCTTATTCTGACCAGCCTAAGTGAATGCGCTGTCAAGCAATGGTACCGCGGAGTGATTAAACGACACTGTGGAATTGCTGCAACAAGGTTGGAATAGCCTGTTCCAGAGGATACGTCTGATGAATTACGTATTACGTAGAATAATATATATCAATAATAACCAATTATATATTTAACAAAAAGAAAGAAGAACAAAAGAAAAACACAAATGTGTACAGTGTAAAATGCATTTAATTGTCGTAATAAAGTGGAATTGCATGTTTATATACAATAAGAAAGAATGTATTATAAGTATAAAAGATATATTTTTACTACAAATGTAGTAAAAATTATTTATTTATTTATTTATTAAATTGCACAAAAAACCTAATCTTTTTATTGTTGTTTTTATTGAAATGAAGTTCCTGCTTAAATTGTTAATACGTTAGGCATTTAAAACTGTAACAACCAATCATCCTTTAACTTAAAAAGGAATAGTTTTTACTCAGCACTCATGTAATTGACCTTGACATTCGCTTTCAGTTTTTGATAAGTTGTATTTTTTGCAGTAGTGATAAAAATGTCTATACCAATTATATCGGCTTTTAAAAAGAACGCTTTATAAACATAATACTCTTATTAGCTATCGCTCCACCAACAGGGTGGACAACTATCACATTTTAAAGAACTATTTATTTATTATCAATATTTTGTTGCTTATACTAGCAGTCAATAACCGTGTAGGCAACTCGATGAAGATGTGCGACATGTCTTTTTATTGTCAGATCTCTCAATTCTCTTTAAACTTTATACTAATTAAATTTAAAAAGTTAGTTGGTAGATACACCAAGTATTTTTTCAAGCAGATATGTATGTATATACTTCCCTCGTTAGTTGTGAATTTGCTTTACCATTTGAGTAGGTATAGTACTTTACATAAATTGACAATCCACACTTTTTTACTATTTAAACTGCACTGCTGTTGTTGTTTTGAACCACTTTTATTTCCTTTTCACAAAATAAGAAACAAAAAAAAAATCAAGTCACATCTGCAAATCGAATCAAAATCTTTGGATAGGCGTTCTTTACCAGCAAAGAAAATAAAAATATGCATTTTTTTGGGACTTAGCGATAGAGGAATGAAGGCCCCGGCCCATAGAACGCGGTGCGTGCGGTAGAAGCGGCGCGGCAACTGATGCGGTGGGTTTTGCCGCGCGCAACTGATAGGGGTGACCCATAGAATCCGTTGCGGTGTTTTGACAGATAAATTTAGTCAAAATGGGGGCGTTCAAGAATCGCATCTGGTTAGCTTGTTGTTGTTGTTTACGTGTGGGAAATCGAAAAAAATAAGTTATAATCGTCTAGCAATGATATTTTGAATGTTTTTCTGTTTTCAAAAGTCGAATTTTAATATTTCACAGCTGTTGTCTGTTGTCGATAGTTCAAAAAGGTATCTAAGATACGGCTATCCGAGATAGGCTATCCGATAGGTTCTTGAACGCGCCCATTGTCACTTTTTCCATATAAGAGAAAACTTCACATTGGTTGTGACTGCGCATGTCTCTCTTCTGTCACCGCGTGAGAGCCGCGGCAAAATAGAAGTTTGGCTACTCGGCGCGTGCGGCGCGTTGCTCGCGGTGCTTATGGGTCACCTCTCATAAGAACGTGTGTATTTAATCGAGCTGTCAGTTGGAAGCGGTGCCGCACGCACGCACCGCGTTCTATGGGCCGGGGCCTTGACTCCTACTCGAGAAGAAAGCGACAAGTGTTTTCGACACCCTTAGTGTCAGAACCCCAATGCTTCAGTCCGTAATACACGTATTTCTTCAGCAGATCCAAGCGCTCGCTGCTGGTAGGGTCCCAGGGTTTTTGGTATTTGATTTCTTTGAAAATCCACGGTTTAATCAAAGCACTGCGTGTTGTCACTTTCATGACGTTTCGTAAGAGCCTATTCTTGAGTTAGCTCCTTGACTATGGGCACAACACAAGCCATTTCTCCGTACTTAATATCAGCCCCAAACTCCTTGCAAATACGTCGAAATGGAAGATTTCCAACCGTTGTCAACGGACTTAGAATCAATTTGTCTACGTTCTTCTTAATGGCAGCATCACGACCTAGGGATTCTTCATCAACAGCGCATCCAACAGACATTTTATTTCCATTCGCTTCCACAGCACCACTAGTTTGATTAGGTTCTCCATTTTGGTCAGTTTCATCCGCTTCCATTGCCACATCTTTGATATTATCGCTGCTTTCATCTTTTTTGATAATATAGCTCTCCGTCCTGGTTTCTTCCTGGTCACATTTATTGTCGCTTTGTTTTTTCTTCTGTTCATCCTTTCGTCGATCGCAATCCGAAAGAATTTTTTTACATCTCGAGAAGTCATAATCTCGTTTATGCAGCTTAATTTGGAGTTCTGAAACAGTGATATATATTCAAAAACAATATTTTTATTAAGTTTTTATTTTTTACCCGTTGATATCGAAAGTAGATGTTTTTGTATTTGGATAATAAAAATCAGCCTTCATGTTCATGTTTGAAACTATTGTTTTTGCTTGTCAATTTAAAACATAACCTGAAATTTAATTTTCACCACACTGAAAAATTCTTAAGGGCAGGGTTTGAACAACACCAAAGTTATAGTTTTTTAAAAACTCAATTTTTTTTTGTAAAGCTGGGCAAAATGTGAAAACTCATAAAAATGCAACTATACTGATTCTATTGGGACTCATTATATTGTGATTCGCTCCCTCAGCTCGGTTATTCGTCTTAACTTTTTATGAATACCAAAACCTAAATATTAAACTATAAAGACATTTTTTGAAAAACTTATCTCAGTCAAAATATTGAAATGCAGCGATCTTGTAGACATTACGGAGAGCTCAGAAAGCCTTCATTCATCTCTGTAGCACAATTATTAACAAAGCACCAACACTTTTAGTTTTAATTTTTTTGAACAAATTGAAAGTGGACATGAAACTATGTACACATTTTTTGAAAAACTTATTTTAGCCAAAATCTTTAAATGCAGCAATCTTGTAGACATTATGGAGAGCTCAGAAAGCTTTCATTCATCTCTGTAGCACAATTATTAACAACCACTTTTAGTTTTGATTTTTTGTTTTTATTAAAAGCTCGGTAGAAAATTTTTTAAAAACTTGTCTCAATCAAAATCTTTAAATGTGAAATTTTTGTCTACATTCTGTTAAGCTCAGAAAGCTTTCATTCATCTCTGTAGCACAATTATTAACAAAGCGCCAACGCTTTAAGTTTTCAATTTTTCTTAACACAAAAAAAAATTAAAACTAAAAGTGTTGGTGCTTTGTTAATAATTGTGCTACAGAAATGAATGAAAGCTTTCTGAGCTCTCCATAATGTCTACAAGATTGCTGCATTTAAAGATTTTGGCTAAAATAAGTTTTTCAAAAAATGTGTACATAGTTTCATGTCCACTTTCAATTTGTTCAAAAAAATTAAAACTAAAAGTGTTGGTGCTTTGTTAATAATTGTGCTACAGAGATGAATGAAGGCTTTCTGAGCTCTCCATAATGTCTACAAGATCGCTGCATTTCAATAATTTTGACTGAGATAAGTTTTTCAAAAAATGTCTACATAGTTTGATATCCGCTTTCAATTATTTTACTTTTGTCTTTTTTTTTTAATTCAATTAATTAACTTCTTAAATTTTCAACTCAGCTTCAAGAAGAGAATCGAAAGCTTAAGTTGGAATCTCTTTCATCAAACAAATGCAAAATGAATTCATATTTATTGGTTACTGTTTTGCTTTAGTATATATTTTTTTAACAGTCATACTTTTCTGTCTATTTCTCTTAAGAAACGTTTTTTAAAAAAGAAGAAATAGAAGGGAGGAGACTACTCAGAGAAATGTTTAACAAAAAAGAAAATATTTTAATATTTTGATGCTTAAATTTTTATTTCCAAATACTTTAAAAAGTATATAATCACAAATAAATTTTATTTACAAAACCCAAAAAAAAGTTTTAAATCCAAAAATTCTGCCATACGTAGCCTTAAGGTGACTAAAAGTAAAAAAAAAAAAAACAAAAACCGGTTCCCAGACGAGAATACCAATACTACGGTACAATTTTGTGTAAGCCCTGTGTGTGGATCCGAATATAAAGTGGTGTTAGTGAAATTTTGTGTAAGCCCAGTGTTGAGATCCGAATATAAAGTTGTGCTAGTGAAGTTTTGTGAATGAGTGCGTGCAGCAGCTTGTGGGGTGGTATCAATGTGTTAGTGTGGTTTTCCATCTTGTTCTTTATTCATCTAAGGTCCGAGTCATAGTTGGTCTCTCGGAAAGTTCAGACATCTAACACACTGGAAGAGTGCCTTGCGTCGATCGCAACATGGTCAATTTGGTTGACGGTTGATTGATATGGGGATCGCCATGTACCCTTATGAATTATGAGATGCGGGAAGCGTGTACTACATACAACAATATTCAGACCCGCAGCAAAATCGATTAGCCTTAGTCCGTTTTCGGAGGTTTTGTCATGGACGCTACCGATTGTATTTCCAAAGATGTCCTCCTTCCCTAGTTTTGCGTTAAAATCGTCAAGAACGATTGCCACGTCGCGTCGGTCGTGTCTAGGGCACTGCTCATGTTTATTCGAGGAGTTCGAAGTCTTTTTTCTTTTTGAGAACTCGGCATTCTTCCCTCTTGTTATACTGATCGTAAGCAGCCCTTGTTCGCTTTTGCATAAGCGTTAGTCATGGTTTTTGTTTGGCTGCCTGCATTCTTCATCGAACCATGGGTTTCGTTTTGGGGGCCGAGTAAAACTCAGAAACTCAGAGGCAGCGGTTCTGATGGCTTCTTGGCATTGCTGCTACTGGTTTCAATGCTTAATGCTTGCGGCATAGGATTCAAGTATAATTGAAGGGACACCTGATTGGAAAAGGTATTGGCAATCTCTTGCGATTGCAGCTTTCCGACGTCATATCGCATCACAGCGTTATTTTGTGCGAGTCGTGAACAAGATATCTTCATTCGTATCTTGGCTACAAGGTGGTCCGAGTCATAGTTGGTCTCTCGGAAAGTTCAGACATCTAACACACTGGAAGAGTGCCTTGCGTCGATCGCAACATGGTCAATTTGGTTGACGGTTGATTGATATGGGGATCGCCATGTACCCTTATGAATTATGAGATGCGGGAAGCGTGTACTACATACAACAATATTCAGACCCGCAGCAAAATCGATTAGCCTTAGTCCGTTTTCGGAGGTTTTGTCATGGACGCTACCGATTGTATTTCCAAAGATGTCCTCCTTCCCTAGTTTTGCGTTAAAATCGTCAAGAACGATTGCCACGTCGCGTCGGTCGTGTCTAGGGCACTGCTCATGTTTATTCGAGGAGTTCGAAGTCTTTGGAACTGTCGTCTTTCTCTTCTGTGGGGGCCTGGGCGCATATAAGGCTATTGTTGGCGAATTTAGGTCCCTTTTATGAGCAGCGAATCGAACGTTCGATTGGAAGCGAATGTTTTTGCGAGCTTCTTTCATAGCGGTATTATAGGTTGTAGAAACAAAAACTTTGTAGAAAACTTTTTTTTTCGACGTTTAAGATATGTCAGATAAGAGAATGGACGAAGTTAAATGATAATAATCCAATAAATAAGTTTCTCTAAAACATTCGCTTCCAGTCGAACGTTCGATTCGCTACTCATAATACGGACCTTAGCCTTGATGTGGATGGTCATTATACGCTGATTAACTGGATTTTGGCTAGTAACCTTATCCCTGAGTCTTCCTCTAACGACAAATCCTCACTCTAATAGGCGCTGTTTCTGTTGTCTGTAGCAGTCGCTATAGTTTTTCAATTTTCACTTTTACGACAAGGGTCGAAAGCTTAAAAAATTCTCCTTTTGATATTGCGTATCTCTATCGACAAGGGTTTCTGTTACAGTTTCGGGGGAAAATTTTTCATGTTCAAAAAATTTCCCTTTTTAAGAGCTATTTTTCCCCGTGAAATGTGCAAACGTTGAGAGCAATTTATTTCACTTATATTTGTGAGGCGAACAAGTGAACAACAAAAGCAGAAAAATGTAAGTCTGGAATCTTGTTCAGGGGAGACTCATAACAGATTTTAAAATTCCGAGCGAACAAAAAGGTTCCTGGCGAAAGGCCGATTATGAATAAATCCTAAAATTTGACATTTGAGTTAGTTTCAGTGATAGAGTCGAACGCAAAAATACAGACGACAACGAACGAATTCAAAATTGAAAGTATCGAACAATAAGAATACGCAATACCAAATTTCATTTTCGATGTTGGACTATCGACAACCGTCGCGTCGTGTATTGACAGCCAAACAACACAGAGGAGGTCCAAACAAACTTAAAGCATTTTTCGTGCTGAAGAAATTATGGAAAGACATTTATAAAAAGGAAAAAAAAGAGACGAAATCGAAGGCGACATTCACAACGAGGGCGTCTATGATGATTGTTTTTTTTGCATTCGTAGTACAAAATACATGGTTAAGATGGGCTTTGTGATAGGAGCCAATCACTGCACGAGAATTTGATGCTACTGTTCGGTCTGTAAACTAACAAGAAGCTTACTCTGCGGTCCTACTATGCCCACAAACCAGCATTCTTTTTCCATACCTTTTTTTACATTTTTAATGAAGTCTGCACTCCATTGTGTTGATATTTCAGCGATTAACCACTTTTCAGTTTTCAACAAAAACACAGAGTATTCACTTTTTTTTACATTTCCATTTTATTTATTTTCTGAAAATTATAGTATAGTTTGTATACATAATAATAAATTTGCATTTAAATTATTTAAACATTTATTTTCAAGTTACAAGTGATATTCTGGGGATTCTTGTATTATTAATTTTCTTTTTAATAATTTGTCTATCTTTTATCTTCAAGATTATTGCAAATCAATTATTTATCAATACTTTGTTTTTTAAATAAGTAGTTTTTAGTTAGAAATCAGTATAAATGTAGTTGTTTTTTTTTTTGCTAAGCCAAATTGAGAAAATAGTAAATAGTACAGCGTAACATTGCTAATATATAATTTAGGTGATCCCAACACAAGCTATCAATAGAAAGAAGGAGTTATAATTAGCTAATATGATTTAAAGTCTGCCATTCAAACATAGGCTTCTTTTCCAGAATCACTTAAAAAAGTCAATAAATTAAAATTTAGTTAAATGAATTTTAAATAAAGATACATCTTGATACATATTGTTAAGGTTTTCATGGGAGAATCACCTTTATAAATCTAGAATACAAAATGTAAATGTGTATTTACTACTCGTAAGCCAACAACAAAACATTAGTAGATAGGTACAATAATTGTTTTTTGCTGTTAAACTTGGGCGATTACACTTTAAAAAATAATAAAACTGGTTCGCCATTTTGGGAAACGAGACATCTATTCTGCAAGTAAGAAGAGCACAATTAGATTGCACATAAGACTTTGAACAGAGACGATGTAGACATACCTTTTGTGAAAGAAAACACCTCAAAAAAATCTGAGACGTTTGTTCTTCTTCCAATCAAGCTAATAGTAAGTGACAAACAATTTTCTTAACTTATAATCTTATGATTGGGGCTGGGGGTTGGGGGAGCATCTACAATTTTTTCAAATAAGCCGCACATTTGACAGCACTGCTCACTTGGCCCGTATTCGGGATATTGAGCTTCTTGTGCTTTTGCCGGAATTTCTTGACGTAAGCTTCAATCAAGTTTTGAATTTTCTTCGGATTGATATCGCCCGATCTACTGTGACAAATCTGTTTACAAAAAAAGAAGCATTTCGTTGGGGTTTGTGTACATTTTTGTTTAATTTTGTTGATTTATACCTTAGGTACAGCGCGACGCATGATTTCTTTGTAATCATCCTTAGTGATTTGTTTCTTATTGAATCTTGGCTTGAGAATCATTTTGACTTCTTCCACAACGCGTTCTTGGCGATTCAATTTACGCAAAAACTAAAAAATAATGTTAACTTATAAATTTTTGGGCACAATTTCACGAAATTAAAACGAAATAATAAGAAAATAATAAAAGTAAATAAAAACTAAAACACACTTACTCTTACCTTATCCTTGACCTGCAATTCCACAGCGGAATTGGGCAGATCATCGTACACTTTGACGTGATCGTCGTTGGGTAGTTTTTGAACTGAAAATGGGAAGGTTACTTCATTAGTTTTGAAAAATATTTTTAATTATAAAAGACTGTCATCAAAAATACAACTTTCCAAATTTTATACGACGAAATAAGTGTCATGGTGCTTTCATTATATCCGCAAACTTACAAATACATACGAGTATACATAAATGGTCATTCATTTAAATTATAAAAAATTTTTGAAGTGGTTGGAAGTTGGTGTGTTACGATTGTGACGGTTTCTGGGTATCGTTGGTGCTGAATTATATTCAATAACGACTTTATCTTATATTATTACTTTCTGTTATATTTAAAGCATTTACTCAAGAAAACATATACACGGTGTTACATTTGTACTCAGTATCACACGTATATGCAAATATCTTTTAAATGGTTACATTAATCAAGAGAACTTTTACTCATAATTACGACCCACTCTTAAAATTAACAATATGGTTTTTCTTTTTTCAACTCAAAACTTAAAGAAAAAAATGAAACAAAAAATTCATCTTCAAAACTTAGCGGAAACAATTTTATTTGTTTACTAACCAAAAAACAACTATTTTGAATGTTCCATATTTACATACAGCCAAACCAGAAACTGGTTAAAATTAATAAGAGATTTATAATCAATTTACACCCCCTGACAAGAATAATCCAATGTTGAACAGACGTGCGAGACGTGGATCGTAGTAGATTTGTAGTAGTAGATTTGTAGTGATAGAGCCAAGAGCTTTGAAAGCAACCTGAATGTCCAAGAAGATACGAATACAACGAAAGAAAGGATACAACGTTTTCTCTGAACCAGAACCGGACTCCTTTTTTTTACAATACAATACAAACAATAGTTTGCAATTCTGTCTGTCTGTCGTATATGGATCTACAGCCTGAACCGCTTGACCGATTTTCTTCAAAATTTGCAGTTTTGGTATCTGGAGTAGCCAAAAAAGGCAAAGCGATTGGGCCAGACGAGGTACCATATGAGTTTTGGAAAAATATGGGAGACATCGGGCTGAGATGGCTCACGATTCTCATCTCCAAACTTATAAGAGGTGACAGTTTGCCTAATCAATGGAGGGAAAGTTTTCTTCTTCCAATGTACAAAGGAAAGAGAGATACAAGAAGCTGTGACAACTATCGTTCGATCAAGGTGATGTCCCACACGTTGAGCGGGTTTTGGGATAGACGACTGCGGAAAATAGTAAGGCTGTCTGATGACCAATGCGGGTTTGTCGCGGGTAAGTCAACTACAGACGCAATCCAAAGCATAAGGATCATTATGGAAAAACACCGAGATGCCTTAGAGGATTTGCATAATGTGTTGGTTGACTTCGAAAAAGCATTCGATCGACAACCACGAGATCTGATATGGGTGGCCCTCAGACACCGAGGAGTTCCTGAAGCCTATGTGCGAATAATTATGGACATGTACGAGGGAGCAGTTACAAAAGTGAGATGCCCAGCTGGAGTCACCGAAGAATTCCAAATAACAGTAGGTGTACATCAGGGAAGTGTCTTCAGTCCACTGCTCTTTATTGCTGTTCTGGATTATTTGCTCGAAGGAAAAGTAACGGACAATAAAGTACAACAATTATTCTTTGCTGATGATGGAGCCATCATAAGCGAGGATCCTACATCCCTGCAACGAGCACTTGACGTTTGTATTGATGTTCTGGAAGGAAATGGGTACCGTATTAGCGCTAAAAAGACGGAATACCTGTGCTGCCCGCTCTTTTTCAGATCCAGACAAGCCTATTCCAGACATTTATTTGAATGGAAATGTGCTTCCCAAGTGTGAAAAGTTTAAATATGTGGGATCTATGATCAATAGTGAAGCAACTTGTGATGACGACATCAATCATCGAGTAAGCGTAGGGTGGATGAAGTGGCGAGAAAACTCCGCTATCTTCTGTGATCGAAAAATGCCCCCTAAGTTGAAGGGAAGACTCTACACAGCAGTTGTCCGTCCAGCTCTGACATACGGTTCACAATGTTGGACACTGTACAAAAAGTATGAGAGCAAATTGACGGCAGCCGAAATGAAGATGCTTCGGATGACAGCAGGAGTAACAAAGCTTGATCGAATTAGAAATACTAAGATCCGTGGAAGCCTTCATGTCAAAAGTACCATCTTGGACAAAATTCAGCACCAGTTGGTATTGTCATGTTCAAAGGAGAGATCCGCAGAACCCCGTACAAAAGGCAATATCGTACAACTTTTCAACAAATTCGCGACGAAAAAGAAAAGGCAGGCCAAAACACTCCTGGTACAAGCAAATGCAAAAACAGCAGCATTTGGTTGGCCTCAGACATGGAACAATCCAAAACCGGGAGGCTTGCCGACGCTTTCCGAGGTCAACGCGGCGTACCCCACAGGCGGATCACTAGTGTTAAGCAGAAAAGTGGGAGAGTTGTGATCGCTTCAAGATCACTACTCGTAACGCCGGAAATAAAAAAGAAGATGGTCTCTGGAGTAGAATACAGAGGGGTTTTTGGAATTGGGTCTCTAAGTCTTGAAATAACGGTACCTGCCTTACAACCTAAATGTTAATACTTAGATTTCTCGATGTAAACTTTTTTTTTGAAAAGTTTGAAAACGGTACACTATTTTGACCAAATTTCATATTTTAGAAGTTCTAAGTTGTCTAAGAAAGACTGCATATCAAAATTTGAAAAAATTAGTTTTTCCGAATTTTCATTGATTTTTTAGAATAAATTTGTTTTTTCGAATAATTTCAAAACGGTATCTTTGATTTATATCAAAATTCACATCTTTTAGCAAGGTCTTGAAATTAGTGTAAACTTCAATTTTTAAAACCTAATTTTTGAAAAAAAAAAAAAAAAATAATAATAAAAATCAGGTTTTTTAAAAACGGCTCTAACGATTTTGAAGAAATTTTTAGGGTTTATAAAGGGTTTTCCAATAAGAGTGATATGATTTCTTTTTTGAAAAAAAAAAAAAACACACTTTTTGTAAAGGAAATTCAAATATTTTTTATTGAATGTGCATTTCAATAAATATATTTAAGTTTTAAATCAAATCAAATGGTGGTCATTCAAATGGCCACCACGACTTCTTCTGCAGCAACAAATTCGATTAACCCAATTTTCGAGCATTTTTTTCCAGTAAATCAAGTCGTATATCATGAGTGGCACGCTCAAAATTGACTTGTAAAGCTGGAAGAGAATCTGGTTTATTTTGAAAGACCAATGACTTCCAATAATCCTACAAGAAATAGTCTAATGGTGTTAAATCACGACTTCTTTGAGGCCATTCAATGTTACCATTTCCTCAAATAATCGAATCTTAAAATTTTTCTCGCAATAATTCAATTGTTGCATTTGCTGTGTGACACGTAGCCTCGTTTTGTTGAAACCAAATGTTGTCAAAATTGATTTTTTCCAATTTCGCCCATAAAAATTTGGTTATCATCGATCTATACCGCTATCCATTGACAGTAATGGTCCAGCTTCATTTTGAAAAAAAAAAAAAAGAACGGACCGATGATTCCACCAGCCTAAGAACCACACCAAACTGTCAATTTAGGTGAATGTAATGGTTTTTCATGAATATTTTGTGGATTTTCATCGCAGTTTTGTTTAAGTAAGCCTCTTCGGAAAAGATGATTTTCTTAAAAAAATCGTTATCGATTTCAAGTTGCTCCAAGGCAAAACCAGAAATTTCACGACGTTTACGGTGGTCCAATGGTAAAATGCAAACACTTCTAAATGCAATAAAAAACAAATGAGAGATCATGACATACTACAAATGGCCGAAACGCCACTGCAAAATCATATCATACCTATTGGAAAACCCTTTATATGTATTAGCAACTGCAAAAAATTACGTTTTTAGATTTTCGCTTGAAACCTTTTGAGTAATTAATTCAATTTTTTTTTTAGTATTTTGCGTGATTTTATTCAATTATAAAAATCAATGTGTAGTTGGCAAACCTGTACCACCAAATATATAAAGATCAAAAAACCTTTTACTCAGCCTTAAGATTTTGGTATTGTACTACACAATCGCAAGTTCGTGCAACCCAGTCGTGTCCATTTTTTTATTTAGTGTAATGACTTGGTATTTCGCAGGATTTAAGAGTTGGCCATTTGCAATAGACCAATGGTTGATTCGACTTACCGTCTTTATTGATGAAGACAGACAAAGTTCATCAAGGCCTGGATATATAAAATATAACGTCATCGAGATATAAATATGCAAATAGCAAGATGGTAGATCTTTTACAAACAAGCTTAATAGTAAAGAACTAAAAATCAATCCCTCTGATTTTTTTTTTTTGTTTCTCGGAGGTTTTTAAAATACCAACTGGATCACTCAGATCTGAATACTGGCTCATTGTACTACGAGATAGCTTTGCAGATTTTTGTAGAAAAGTCAAATTACACTGCCATGATAAGGAACTTAAGTAGCCAATTCTAACCATGTCTCTGCCTAGTATCTGGAATGAGAATACGTCGTTCCTCATGCATTCCTATATCATCTCTCTCCACAAAGGCCCATATATATATTTGACACAATCCGTGAAGATCCGATAACAATCTTTTCCTGGTTCAGATTCTAGAATCAACCATTCCTGAACAAACGGAAACTTGACCGTGTATTTTTGACACAGTTTGAACCTTAGGATCATCGTATCTGACGCCATATCCATTAGACTTTAGTCAAAAGATGTTACGAAATATCAAAACTCCAGTGTGAATTGCGCAAGAACGAATTTTTTTTTAAAGGAGGAATGGTCTTGAACATTAGAGGTGAATGTGATAAGTATAGTCTCAACCTTATATGCATACTTGATTTCTCTAAGACTTTTAAAAAAGCCAACCAAGGTATTAACAAAGCAAAGTACAGAGCCATGTCTAGTTTCGGCATCCCTGCAAAACTCGTACGACTATGCAGGATGACCTTGGAGAATTCACGCTGCTCCGTCAAAAAGTCGGTAAAGAACTCACCGAGACCTTTGATGTCGAAAAAAGTTTTAGACAAGGCGACAAACTGTCATGCGATTTCTGCAACATCATACTTGAACAGATTGTAAGAAACTCAAACGTCAACACCAGAGGAACAATCTTTCAAAAGTCTGTACAATTACTCGCCTATGCAGACGATTTTGACGTAATGGGAAGAAAAAAGCGTGATGTCATAGGAGCTTTTGCGAGTATTGAAACAGAAGCGGCAAAAATGGGTTTGATGGTTAATGAGGGCAAAACGAAGTATATGTTGTTATCAAACAAAGACACAGAACATCGACGAATTGGACAATACGTCACAATAGACAGACATAGCTTCGAGGTAGTACAGGACTTCGTCTACCTAGGATCCGCTGTAGACACGGACAACAACATCAGTGCGGAGATCAAACGGAGAATAACTCTTGCCAACCGTTGCTTCTTTGGGTTAAGAATGCAATTGAGAAACAAAACCCTCTCCAGAAAACCAAGGTAACCTTGTATAAGACCTTAATCATCCCAGTCCTACTGTGCGCCGTACAAGCATGGACATTATCGAAAGCGTATGAGGAAACCCTTGGTCGTTTCGAAAGAAAAATTCTCCAAATGATCTTTGGTCCCGTATGCGAAGGCAATGTGTGGAGAAGAAGATACAACAACGAGCTGTATGAGCTGGACATGGGCATAGCCAGAAGAGTACGCATCGCGAGGCTACGATTGTTGGGCCATGTAGAGCGGATGGACCCAAACGCTCCGGCTCGTCGGGTGTTCGAAAGAACATTGCAGGGAAATCGCGGAAGGGGAAGACCTCGTCTTAGGTGGCGCAATCAAGTGGATGAAGACCTCAACCGACTTGGAGTGCGAAACTGGAGAGAGCTCGCCCGAAATCAAATCGAAGTCGTTATAGAAGGATGTTGGTTGAGGCCCAGGTTCACCCCGAACTGTAATGCCCACCTAAGTAAGTAAGTAAGTAACCAAAGCATTTTTTGCTGGAAATTGTAATTGTGGATTTAGTGCTCGGGCACGCAAGCTATGAACAAATGTCTGGTCGACTGCAAAAAGTTGTATCTGCTAGATTTCTTATCAAAGGAGCCCACAGCTCTGTGGACGAATCATTAGTCTTCTGGAATAAAGAAAAGCTATATATATATATAGAATGGAGTAAGGACATAGTGTTACAGGAAAAAAAGAGAGGTCCGCGAGGTGGCGTTCTATTTCTACAATTTATGATTTGATTGATTCCTGAAAGATGTCCTACAGTTTGTTTTTCATTCATATTATCTAGTGCGGCATATACACTGATCAAATGCTTGAACAGCACGTGAGAGTGTATTATTAAATACTATTTGACTTTGGATAGACACACTTCAACCTTTAGCCTTCAATGATTGTTGTTGTTTTCCCCATTAAACTTCGCGCTCCATGACGACGAATGTTCGCTTTACGGTGTCTTTACAAAATGAATGATAGATCAGATCAAGCATTCAATCTCGAATATACACTCTTCTTTCTCGCCTGATTGAACGAAAATCAAAACGATTTGATTTTGCTTCAAGCATACACACAATGCGTACGTGAGTTTTTTTCACTACACTCTTACATGCTTGACAAGCATTTGAACAGTGTATATGCCGCATAACGCCATAGAAACCACAACTCAGGGTCAAGAGAGCATTGCGAGCCGTTTTTTTTTTTTGCGAATTGAAAATTTTTACTTTTCAAACTAAAAATTAGAAAAGGTTCGGAGGCAAAAGGAGACCTGGGGCACACCAGCATTTACTTTATAGGTTTCAGAACTAAAAACATCCAAAAACCGGCTTGTTAAATGGATCGAAAGATTGTTACTAATCCATCGAAGAAGAAGCTTTTCGAAACCGAAAGCACGAGCTTAAGACAAAAGATATTAATAAATAAATAGGGTGGTTCAACAGAGCGGCGAGCTCCGGGGCCTAGTGCATTTCTCACAACCATGCCTTATGGAGGAGACCTACAATTTTTTACCGATTCCGAACGGCTAATCGATCATGGCATTGAATTTACTATCGGAGGACTTGCCCATTCATCGCCAAAGGCGAAATCCGTGGAAAAACATTTTTGCTTTCTGTTGGGATTCGAACCAAGACCCAGCCGCGTGACATGCAGACACGCTAACCGCTACGCCACGGGCACTACATTAAGGAAAATTAGCTTAGTGCCAAACTTTATCTATCGACCGAAATAAAAACGATGTAGAGACTTGTTCAATTATTTTGTGAGGAAAGCTATTAAATCAACAGTGGACCTATTGGCTACCGTAAAGCTGGTCATTGAGAAGTTTTCCCTCTTGAAGATATTTTTAAAGCCGATAAACAATCATCGTCTCCATGAACCCGGAGAGAAGGGGAGCAAGTGCAATCGGTTGATAATTATAGGGTGAAGAAGATTAGACGAAATGGCTTATTTCGCCACGAAAAAAGCCTGTATTTTGGACCTAAAGACAAAAGCTTACAAGATGTTCAACAATGGAACGGAACAGAGTAAAAACCGGACTAGTATCATCTTTGCGGAAGACCATTTCGAGGTCTACTGGGCGTTAGATGGCTAAAACATTGTCAGTGCATGGCTAGGTTTAAATGGTTGCCAGGACAACAACTGAAACACTTAGACCAATATTAGATCCATTGTGATATTATACGAAATATGTTTGGAGCTTTAAATAAAGCGATAGAGGTGAAGGGTATATGTGTTCTATCAGATCAAGTAAAAAATTAATTTTTTTTATGCTGAAAACGAGTAGAATTCAATTCTTTGAAAACTCAATGCTGTCTCTTGTCGTTGAAGCTTAACATTTCGCCATTACCATTATCCATGAATGGTACCTGCATCCAAGAAACCAAAAAGCTGGCAGTACTTGGTATGTGTGTAAACGATGATCTTCGTTGGAACGACCACATATTTGAAGTCGCCAAAAATGCTGTTAAATGCTTAGGTTTCTTAAGACGATGCAGGAAGTTCTTCACCCCTTCTGATCTGGCTACAATTTATAAGGCCTTCATCCGCCCAAAACTGGAGTATAACTCTAATATTTGGTCAGGTTCTCCTCAAACATCTTTGCGCCTACTTGATAGGGCACAAAATAGAGCGTTAAAATTGATAGGTGACAGTCGATGATGAACATCGTCGAAATGTTAGCTGTCTCACTCTTTGTTATGGTTTTTTCCACAAACAGTGCTATAGTGCAATAGCCAAGTGCATTCCTAATATGAAACAATTTAGCCGCAACACCCGCCTCGCTAGGAATACTCATCAGTTTTGCCTTGAGCTCAACTTCGGGCGTACAGTCAAGAATAGAGATTCTTATTTTAGTCGCACCACCCGAATGTGGAATGCTTTACCTGGTTCTGTGTTTCCGCTACAAAGATTCAAAAGGGTAGTCAAGTCATAACCCCTTGATGTGCGCGTTAATTATAAAAAAAAAATCTTAACACCATTTCTGCAAATAATTTACGAGGTAGTGACCACGAGTTTTTTGAAATTTGTTGATATGTTATTTTACAATACGAAATTAGCCGATTTTTTTCACGAAAATTCGCGTTTTTCAGTTCAAAGTGTTCCAAAAAAGTGAAAAATTAAAATTTCGGAAAATTCCCTCGACATTCAGCCTTATTATGAGTTTCACGTGAACAGCTTTTCGCCCGGAATTTTAAAAGCTATTATGAGTTTCCCTTAACAAAATTCCATTTGGAATCAGAAAGTTTACTTCGAAAAAAGACCACGTTCAATCCAATCCATCCAATTTCCCGTCATTGCTCTCATTGTTTTCACATTTCACGGGGAAAATAGTTCATATTAAGAGAATTTTTGCGAATGTGGAAATTTTTTCCCCCGAAACTCATAAAAAGGGAAAATTAAAATGGGAATATTTTCGAGAAGAATTAGTTCACGTTTTTTTCGCGACACGTCCGATTGATTGCAATTTTACAACACTCTTGAAATGTCACTTTTTAAATTTGAAATTTGAACTGGTTCAGCACAAAAATTCGCAAAAATATGCCTTTTTTTAACTAATTAACATGGACCACCGGTGGTCAACGCCGCGTCGAGTAGAACGTGCTAAGTAGAAATCTCCTAGATGTAGTTTTCGTTTGAGGAGAGGGTAGGATATGAACAGCTTCTGCAGAAGTCGGTTTATAGAACGCCCGAAGTTTATCTAACTCTCAAAAAGAAGTCAGTGTGCAGTATATGCTCAGGGATAGTAAGTGTCTTCTGTCTTGTACGTTTTCGATCCAATTTCGGCCAGCTGCTTGTAATTGGTTTCCGATTTCATTTTTGGCGAGTACTATTGGAAGAATCAAATGGTATAATTTAGACACGGAAAAATGTTAGGAGTTCATTCCAAAAGAGTTTTCACAACATAGTCTAAAATGCAGGGAGCACAATATGTTGGATTTCGTTTAACAAACTAGTTAAGAGGTTTAGACAGAAACAAATCATTGCCAGTCGTTTCAAAGCGACATTATTAACAAACCAAAAGAACATGGTGGTGAACTGATAAACTACAGCAAAAAGAAAGTCACTTACAAGGCATTGTTAAAGTGCCACTTAAATACAAGAATGAAAATACAGGGTTTTCCATTGGGGACTATCCATATTGTTTCTTTAATGTAAACGCGCCCTTAAGGTCTTTTGACATTCTGTAAACGTCAGATTGCTCATTAAGGTCTACCATTTCATCATGGTGAGTTACACGAATCAACAACGTTTACAAATTAGCGTACTATCAAAATTTTGAGTCAGTCGCTGCAACTTTAAGAGCGCTAACTCCGATTTTTGGTCGTTATAATCGTCTCACCCGTGCCGCAATTCTTAGTTTAGTGCACAAATTTGAATCCACGTTTTCGCTGCACAATGTTCCCGTGCCAGTGAGGTAAAGATTAGGACGGAGTGCTGAAAATATCGCGGCCGTAAGTGCATCCGTTCAGAACGACCCAAATCAGTCAATTCCACGTCGTTCACAGGAATTGGGCATCGCACAAACCACATTATGGTGTTATTTTGGCGTCAGTTGCGTGGAATGGATAATAGTGACATGTGGTTCCAGCAGGATGGAGCTACAGCCCATACAGCTCATGCAACCATCAACATTTTGAAGAGGAAATTTGGTCAACGTGTTATCTCAAGAAATGGACCGATCAATTGGCCGCCGCGCTCGTGTGATTTTACTCCTTTGGATTTCTTTCTTTGGGGCTATGTCAAGTCGTTGGTCTACGCCAACAGGCAAGAGACTTTGGAGGAACTTCAAGCCAATATTGAACGCGAAATTGCCGCTATACCGGTCGATATGTGCGAGAGAGTGGTCGAAAATTGGGTTCAACGTATCGATCGCTGCAAGCGCGCCCGTGGAGGACATATGAACGAAAGAGTTCCATTCGTAATGGTATTGGGTGTACTTCAATATGAAATGTTTTTTTGATATCTCAAATGGCTGGCGTTTTTATTTAAAAAATAAAATGGATAGCTCTTAATGGAAAACCCTGTACAAAAACTTTAAGAAAGGATCGAAGACGAAGTGCGCTGATCTGCAGACAAAGAGCAACGAAGGACAAGATTGACTGCTGATGCAAGCCAAATTATAAAAAAAATTAAACAGAATAGATGCCATATATAAGCACTAAAAGGTAAATGACATCGGGGATATATGCCTCACGATTTTGTAGCTTATACTAGATGCCTAAAAAATGGAGTATAATGTCTGTGGCATAATAGTAAGTAGATAAGTCTGCCTGTTGCGTGGGAGGAGATTGAAGTTCGAATCCCATCAGAAGCATACAATTATTTTCCACGGTTACCGTCTTTCGCGGGGTGTTGTCAATATCACCGAGAGCAATAGCACTGCGATGAATACGCTTTCTCTTCTGTAATACGTAAAACCCAAAGGTTCCCATAGCTTTGTTTTGACACCTATTTATTACAACAATGGAAGGAAGACACCTTCTACCAATGTACAAAGGCAAGTTCGATACTCGAAGCTGTGAAAATTGCGGTTCGATCAGGCTGATGTCCCACACTTTGAAGAACTTTGAACGGGTATTACAACAATGGAGGGAAGACACCTTCTACCAATGTACAAAGACAAGTTCGATACTCGAAGCTGTGAAAATTGCTGTTCGATCAGGCTGATGTCCCACACTTTGAAGAAATTTGAACGGGCAATTGGGTGGCTGAATGTGGAAAATAATAAGACTGTCTGATGACGAATGCTGGTCTTTCGCTGGTATGTCAAAAAAAAAGGGATTCGATCGACAGCTATAACATTTTGAATGAAAAAGCGAAAGATTTTTGATCAATAAAGAGGTCTCCTGTGATGACGATAAGATAAAGAGGTTATGATGTTTTTGATTAAACTCTTTACAGGCTATCAATTTGCAGTTCAGTTTATTCATTTCATTTTACTTATGAGCAGTAAAAAATACAGAATAAATATGTTCCGTAATTGACGGAAGAAACATTATTGCAATAGCAGTCTTGCCGCTTAATACATCGAAAAACAGAAGAGATAGATCATAGATTATTAAAAAGACATGGTTTGAACATGCCAATCGTTAAAATATTTACGTATGAGTAAAAGCGTATAACTGTGGCTATTGCAATTAGTGACTTATAAAATATAAAAAAACAAGATAACAATATGAGAAAAGCCATGAAAGATGTAGTGCAACGCTCAGATTTTCACAAATTGGAAATACATTTAAAAAAAAAATTTAATTTATTGCTGCAATATCGGCACATATATATAGAAAAAAAAAGAGAAAATCGAAAATGTTGATTCACCGCCAGTTGCCATTGTAATGAACTGATTTTACAATTCAAATGATAGATAGATAGATAGATAGATAGATAGATAGATAGATAGATAGATAGATAGATAGATAATAATTTCAGGTAAAAGCTTTAGTTTTTTGTTTTTAGACATGAGTTTAACTGCAAGCTGGACTGAAAATAGAACAATCTTCTAAATGGTTCTATATATAATAATAAAAAAAATTTATCATTTTAAGAGGGTCATCCCATGTGATGGGCTCAAAAAAATTCATAAAGTTCATGTTTAGAATACGGTAGTATTCTATTTCTATATATTCTATATTTCAATGTCGTTTTCAAGATGTAGCACTAAGAAGAAGAAGCTGTTTGGAGCTTTTTTCAGCGAACTCGAAACTTTAAACGCGTTTTTCTCGAAACTGTGTTTTTCAAACTCCATCGTACCTCAAAAACAGCTTGATCGAATGCCTTGAAATTTCAAAAGATTCAATGTTTTTATAGCATGAAAACATAACAAAAAAAAGCGCAAAATTCGCAACTTTTTTTTCAAATTTCTACTAAAAGTCCAATCTTTGGTATATTCATTTGATAATTATTCATTCCGTGCATTAAGGCTTATACAGGGTGTCCCGTAATTCGTGTTACATACTTCAGGATGTTATTCTTGGTCATATTCTAAGAAAAAAATTGTTCTACAGTAAAGTCCGTTTCTCAACTTTGACATCACTTTTTGTAAATTTGAAAAAAGGTTAACTTTAGTGTACCCTGACCTGTATTAAATTCGATTTCTCTGTTAATACTGATGGTAGAGACCTAGTTTTAGACTTATTTTTTTTGAGAAATGATAATCTTTAAAACTGTATTTAAATTAGACTCCTATAGGCTTAGCATTGCCAGATTTTAAATTTTAAATGGTGTGCAAGTCTTCTCCCCAAGCAAAGTTTTGACTTTGAGGTAAATTTTTTTCAGAAAATGCCTTGTAAACATAGTTTCTTTATTTTTTACAGGTGACACCCGAAGTATGTAACAAAAATTACGGGACATCCTGTATAATCAAACCCCGTAAAACTGATAAGCCAATCATCCGGAACCGTAGAGGAAGCGCGAGTCGATTTTTTCGAGGCAGGGGTGTTCAGAACGCTGTAATTCATGTTCTATACAATATTTTTAGCTCACAATTATATGTTCATAAATTACAATAAACTTCAAGTTCTATCTATTAACTGGTCGTAGAAAAAAAAATCCATTAAAAACAGACCGCAACATGGGATGCCCCTTAAATAGTATTTAGTATAAATAAATGATATTAATATTTTCCTATAGTTTTAGCATTTTATATATAAACTACAGTAAATCAAAAAGGCGATTTAACAATTTTATGGACCGAAGAACACCAGTAGTGGCGCAGCAATAGCTTTTTATACAATGGTTAAACTAAAAGCTTGGAACGGAGACTGCTAGGTTTGACCGGAGACAACAGTTTCGCCATCAGTTCAGAAGTCTACAAAATCCTACTAGTTTATAAATATCGGGTGTTTTTTAGAGGTTGGTTTTTCGAATAGGACTAAAACTGACATCTTGTGGTCAAATCGGCCAACTCTGACGTCATTTAAGTTCAGTTTGAACAGATGTTCATGAACAGATTGACAAAAGAACAAATCATGCAAATTTATTTCGAAAATAATGGTTCAGTTCGGGAAGTTTACCGCAAGTTCCATCCATTCTGTGGTCGACACAATCGTCCATGAAAGCAATTAATTCGGTTAACCATAGATCGTTTTCGCACTACGTTTACTTTCCGCATCTGCAGAGACGTCGAACATTGCGCACCGAAGAAATAATTGCCGATGAAGAGCAAAGTGTTGAAGAGGACCCGAATGAATCGATTCGCTACCGTGCACAGTAATTGGGGCTTCGTCCATCAACTTTATCAACAAGATCTTGGCTTTCGACCTTACAAGATCCAGCTTGTGCAAGAATTAAAGCCACGACACCATCCAATTGGTCGTGATTTTGATGTATGGGCCAAAAATGAGATTAATCTCGATGCTAATTTTCATCGCAAAACTTTGTTCAGTGATGAGGTTTATTTTTGGTTGAATGGTTACACCAACAAGCAAAATTGCCGCATTTGGAGTGAAGAGAATCCACATGAGTACCTTGAGATGCCATTACATACACAAAAATTGACACTTTGGTGCTTTATGGGCTGGTGGAGTCATACTTCTTCCGAAATGATACTGGCGAGCCAGTTACCGTTAATGGAGACCGGTACAGGCGAGCCAGTTACCGTTAATAGAGCCGTGAAAACAGACTATTTTGTTCCCGAATTGGATGGCATGAATGTTAATGAGATGTGGTTCCAACAAGACGACGCTACATGCCACACAGCGCACGTCATAATCGATTTATTGAAGGAAACATTCGATGAGCGCATAATCTCGCGAATTTGACCTGTCGATCAAGATCGTGTGATTTGACACCATTGTATCATTTTTTTGGGGATATGTGCAGTCGCTCGTCTATGTCAACAAACCAGAAACGTTATGGGGCTTGGAAGCCAACATTGATGGCGTTATTGCCGACATACTGCCTCAAATGTTCGAACAAGTGGTTGAAAATTCGCGGCCACATGCCCGAAATCATATTTAAACATTAATGGCATAAAATTATCCTTCCAATAAAGCCAAATTGTTGAACATTAAAACGATTTTCTTGTGCTTTATTTCAATTCGAAGTTCTATACCTCTAAAAAAAAACAACCTTTACAATGGTTTTAGAGAAAAAAGACTTTACAATGTTGGCCAAAAAACAAAATCCACTTGTTCCAGCGCTTGCACTATATCCAGCTAGTAGATTTTCATCTTTATAAAACAAGTTTTATAGTAGGGGAGCCCAGGTAGGGATTTTGCGCGTTACTCGAGCGCCTCAGAAAATCATATGGGGAGAAACCTTGCACCCTGTAATGTAATCCTACCATATAAGAAACTTTAATGTTGGGGCGTTCGTTGAGGGCAGCCCGTCAGATTAGTAAAAAAAATTCGATCCTCGGAAATGCTCGAGCGCGTCAGATTAAGTGATGGTAGGTTGATTACATCCAGAAGATTGTATATTTCAATAATCTGACAATTTGAGCGGGGCCTTAGTAAGTAGGTAAGTCACAAAGATGTAAAAAAAAATCGATGTTTTGAAATACTCGAGCGCGATTAATTTTTTTTTATTTTGAAGGTAATTTTATCAGGATTACGGAAAACATATAATCTGACAATTTGCTTGCGGCGATTTAGGTAAAATCGTTAATAAAATGTATAATATATGATGGCTAATATCTCGGTTAATTTTGATATTAGAAATTGGTCCAAAAGACCTTTTTTGTAGAAAACTAAATTTTCTACAAATTTGTAGTTTACAATTTTCCTGTAGCTTTTGTTATTTACGAGATAACTGCGACTAAACGTGAATTTTATGGAAAAATCTGGTTTATTGGCCCGAACCACCTGGCCGGTATGAGTAACAACTTTGCCACAAAGAACATTTTTGTAGAGCGTTCAATTTCGAAAAAAAACATCCTCGCTTAAAGCGATCCCATGAAATGCCACTGAGCTATAGAAATTAAAAAAAAATCACTTAAAATTGTCAGGAGAGTACGGCCTCATATAATTGTCAGGTTATCATCCTGGAGGACGAAGACATAAAGTTGATCACTCTGTATAAAAATCTGACGCGCTCCAGTATTTCAAGGTCACGTGTTTTTTTTTATATTTTTAAAAATCAGCCATGACTTATGGTTCCACTCAAATTTTCTGATTATTGAAATATACACTTTTTAGAGTACACTTAAGATTCACTTTAAAAATCTGACACGCTCGAATAACTTTTTTTTTTTCAATCTCTCTTTAAGCCCATTTGTCCATATGGTGGCCAAAATAATAAGATTGAAACCAATTTTTTCCATTACCTCTTCCATCAGCTCTTCATTGGGCCTCTTTCTAACATAAGTTCTGCCATCAGAACCAAATAAATTTATCTTGGTTTCATCACTAAAAAAAAACATTTTGCCAGATTCTGTAAGCCGATTGTGAAGGATTTACTTTTGCAAATCGTATACGCTGCTTTATATTCTTACTAAGTAACGGAACCTTCATCGTAATTCGACAAAGTATCCTGCAAACGTCTGCGGATCGTGCATGAGCTGATATCCAATGATACGAGGGCAGTCCGATAAGTACTTAGCCTCTCCGCCCAATAACACCACTATCGCAAGAGAAACTTACTTTAGTGTAGTACATTTTAGTAGAAGGCTACTGTCGAAATTTCAGCCAAATTGGACTCGTAGTTTTGATTTAACCGCGTGTGGAAGCAAACGTCTCAGCGGATTTTAGAAAAATGGAAAAAGAGCAATATTGGTCAGTGATTCGATTCTTGTTTTTGGAAGGGAAATCAGGCAGCGAAATCAAAGAGCGGTTGGATGCTGTGCACGGTGACTCTTCTCCTTCGATGGCGACCGTCAAAAATTGTTTCAACGTGGTCGAACGTCGGTTTTTGATGAGCCACGCCCAGCTGCCCGAAAACGGCTACCGCGAAGGACAATGTGACAAAAATCCACGATCTCGTATTGGCAGACCGCCGATTGAAGTTGCGCGAGATAGCTGAGATAGTAGGCATCTCGAAACACCACGTGGGTCATATCCTGCATGAAATTTTGGGCATGAAAAAGCTGTCGGCGCGATGGGTGCCGCGTTTGCTCACTCTGGACAACAAACGCAACCGTGTGACCACTTCAGAGCTGTGTTTGACGCTGTTTAAGCGCAATCCGAAGGAGTTTCTGCGTCGTTTCGTGACCGTCGACGAAACATGGATCCACTGGTATACACCATAGACCAAGGAACAGTCGAAACAGTGGACTTTGCCTGGCGAACGTGCTCCGAAGAAGGCGAAAACTGTCCCATCGGCCGGAAAGGTGATGGCCACCATTTTCTGGGATTCACAAGGTGTGATCTACATCGACTACGTGAAGAAGGGTAAAACAATCACAGGACAGTACTATGCCGAATTATTGGGCCGATTGGACGCCGAATTGAAGAAAAAACGGCCCCCCATTTAGCGAAGAAAACAGTGGTCTTCCACCACGACAACGCACCGGTTCAAACTTCCGCCATCGCCGCTAAATTGGTCGAGTTGGGCTATGGACTATTGTCCCATCCACCGTATTCTCCAGATTTGGTCCCGTGTGACTTCTTTTTACTTCCAAATTTGAAAAAATCACTTTCTGGGCAGAAATTTGTATCGAATGAAGAGGTCATCATCGCCACCGATGCCTACTTTGCAGAGCTCGAGAAAACGCATTTTTTAGATGGGTTTAAAGAAATTGGAGCATCGCTGGGTCAAGTGTATCGAACTAAAAGGAGATTATGTTGAAAAATATATTAACACTTTTCCAAAATTTTGGTTTTTCTTTTGTAGGCTAAGTACTTATCGGACTGCCCTCGTAGATTTGCTTTTTTACCGCTAGATGTTGCAAAAGGATTTTTAAGCACCTCTCTTACAATCGTTTTGTCCAGCAAAGTTTTATATATATATATATTATATTTTAACACGTATGATTCAAGGGTTCAAAATTAATTGATTGTATTTTTGTGAATTTAATTTTAAATTTATGAAATTGAAAACTGGAGGATGAGTGTATGAGAAAATATGATTTTAAGCTGCAACTATTTAAGGTGGTAGAGCGTCGAAAATTGTCACAAAATCAGCCTTATGTTGATCAATTATACATATCTTTTACCTAAATATTTTTCATATAATATAATATATGGAAACTCACCAATTATTCCCGTCGATCGATCGTTTAGTTAGCACTATGAATTAACACTTAATTGACAACAAAATCACTTTTACGAAAAAAACTTTCATATTGTGGAACAGAAAAGTATTTAAATTAGGTTTATACAAAATTAGTAAAATTTAAATATTTACAATCATTATTAATTTGTTTATAAAAAAAAACATATGGGCAAGAAAAAAATCTTATGAAATCACCAACAGTTTTCTTCCAGTAATTACGGCGTGCTCGTGGAGTAATGGTTACCATGTCTACCTGTTAAAATTATTTTTCGTAAAACACCTTTAAAAATACTGTTACTATCAAAAGAAATTTTAAATCGGCCTTCTGACATTTCTTCTGCGAAATCTAACCTTAACTCAGCATTGTTCTTCGAAGCAAACATTTACTCTAATTAAAGGGTTTTCCAATAGGTATGATATGATGTTGCAGAGGCGTTTCGGCCATTTGTAGTATGTCTAAATCTGTCATTTGTTTTTATTGCATTCAGAAGTGTTTACAATTTCACTATTCGACCACCGTAAACGTCGTGAACTTTCTGATTTTGCCTTGGAACAACTTGAAATCGATAACGATTTTTTTTTCATTTGACTGGTGTGGTAAATAAACAAAACTGTTGATGAAAATCCACAAAATATTAATGAAAAACCATTACATTCACCTAAATTGACAGTTTGGTGTGGTTTTTGGGCTGGTGGAATCATCGGTCCGTACTTCTTTCAAAATGAAGCTGGTTACACCATTACTGTCAATGGAGAGCGGTATAGATCGATGATATCCAACTTTTTATGGGCGAAATTGGAAGAAATTGATTTTGAGAACATTTGGTTTCAACCAGACGGGGCTACGTGTCACACAGCAAATGCAACAATTGAATAATTGCGAGAAAAATTTAGAGATTCGATTATTTCAAGAAATGGTGATATTGAATGGCCTCCAAGAAGTCGTGATTTAACACCATTAGACTATTTCTTGTGGGGTTTTTTGAAGTCATTGGTCTTTCAAAATAAACCAGATTCTCTTCAAGCCTTAAAAGTCAATATTGAACGTGCCATTCATGACAAACGACTTGATTAAGTGGAAAAAAGTGCTCGAAAATTGGGTTCATCGAATTTGTTGCTGCAGAGAAGTCGTGGTGGCCATTTGAATGACGTTTAATTTAAAACTAAATTGTAATGATTGAACTGCAAATCAAATAAAAAATATTTGAATTTCCTTTACAAAAAGTTTTTTTTTTTTTCAAAAATGAAATCACTCTTATTGGAAAACCCTTTACAATAGGTGTTTCACTTAAAATACTGGAAATTGACAGACAGCTCCAGACACAACGCGACGGCTTGCGTTTTAAAACTTTAAAACATATTTAAGGTTAGCATCTACAATGATTACCATTCTTCTTGCCATCATTTCGAAAGTTATTCCATTTAAAGGTCAATTCTAATACAGCTATTGATAGCGTTTCACCAAAACGCCTATCCTAATAAGTATGATTGTGATCGTTTTGTCAGGTAATAATAAATAAATAGGGTGGCGCAACAGAGCGAGGAGCCCCTGGGCCTAGCGCATTTCTCACAACCATGCCTTGTGAGGGAATGGAGGGGACCTACAATTTTTCGTCGGTTCCGAACGGCTAATTGAGAATGCGCTTTTCATGGCAATGAATTTACTAACGGAGGACTTGCCAATTCCTCGCGAAAGGCGATACCCGTGGAAAAACATTTTTGCATTTTGCCTCTGCTGGGATTCGAACCTCGAAACTCTGGGTTAGCAGGTGGACATGCTAACCATTACGCCACGGGTACCACAATGTGGTATGCATTAAATCTTATTTCAGAAGACCATCACTAAAAAGGCAAAAAAAAATTTTGCGCGGAAGAAGTAAAACTCCAACAAAGTCAAGGGGACTACGAAAGCCCCGAACAAGGAAGAGACGAATATTAGGAACGATAGTTTTTAGAAAAGAAACTATTAGCAGTCTTAATGTGAGGTTCGACTGTACATGTACTTATACATACATACATAGGGTGGGGCAACAGACCGGTGAGCAACGTGGTGTAGAGCATTTCTCACAACCATGCTTTTGAGGAAATGGAGAACCTACAGTTTTCTGCCGGTTCCGAACGGTCAATAGTGTAACTGCTTTTCATAGTAATGAATTCATCTATCGGAGGACTTGCCAATTCGGCTAAAGAATGTTGACATAAAGATGCTCACTACCCCTCTACACAAGGCACTTACTTATAGGCCTTGCTTTGTAGAGTACAGTGGGGTCACTGCAAAGCATCGCACAAAGAGGTGACCGAGAAGAAAAAATAAAATCAAGAGAGCGGGATGCCCCAGGGCCTAGCGCCTAGGAATGGAGGGGACCTACAATTTTCTAACGGTTCCGAACGGCTAATCGACAAAACGCTTTACATGACAATGAATTTACTGTCGAATGACTTTAAATTCATTCAATTGAATTCCTCAATTCCCCAATGTTTCTTGCGTCGCTCGTTGTCTACGGTAGTATGTGTTTGCATATTGCACAGGAATAATGTGTTTTGTTTTATTTATTTTTTTCACTGTATAACCCATTTACAATAGCTTCTAGAAGTTGTAAACGAAACGCTTTTAGAATCAGTCGTGTGAATCGAAGGCTAAAGGACAGTCGTTGTTTATAAACTTAACAAACGGATGCAAAGAAAAAAGCTGCTTTGCGCGGATGCTCATCAAGAGTGAAATGGTGCATTTAAAATACTTTTTCTGAGTTTTAGAACTCAACCTGCCCTCTACTAATCTACCCTTGCCTTTTATTAAAGAATTTGAAAAGCAAATTGCATTGTTATAAATAGAAAAGTGTGGTAAGGTTTTCCGATATAAGTTTTTTATGAATTTTGTTTGCTTAAAATGCATACATATTTCAAATTCTAGATATTGAAATGAATTGAATTAATGTTTAATGTATATTTGTTGTATAAAAAATGTAAATTTGGAAATTCAGCATGAAGTTTATCTAAAGTGTTTGTGTGTTTGTCTTTGACTGACAAACGCTCAGATATAGATGGAATTCCTCCAATATTTTTACAATTATGTGCTATAGCTTTGGAAAATCCTTTAAAAATAATAAAGCGATCAACAATCACACCCATCTTTAAATCGGGAAGCAGGCAGGAGTTTTCAAATTACCGTCCAATTTGCAAACTATCTACAGTTCCTAAAATTTTTGAAAAGCTGTTCTATGATAGACTCCTTCTCTTAAAAAAATAATTTATCCCTATCGACATGGCTTCGTAGCTGGTAGATCTACTACCACTAATCTTACAATTTGTTGTAATTTAGTTTTAAATGGACTTGAGAATGGCTCACAGTACGACGTTATCTACACCGACTTTTCCAAAGCTTTCGATCGAGTAAATCACGACGTATTACTGAAGAAAATAAACAAAGTTGGTTTTCACTCGAACTTTCTTAAACTGGATCAATTCGTACTTAAGGGATCGTATTCAGTATGTTCGTATAAGCAATGTTCTTTCTACACCGGTATATGTTACTTCGGGTGTTCCACAAGGAAGCCACCTCGCTCCCCTTTTTTTGCATTTTGTCAACGACATTCCTGAAATATTTTCAAATTCTTAATGTATGCGGACGATTTGAAAGTTTTTCGTTGCATAAAATCTGAAATTGATTCTTTGCTTTTACAAGATCTTGATAAGTTGTCAAGGTGGTGTACAACAAACTCTCTTAATCACAAACATTTCTAAATGTCAAAGTTCAACATTTTGTCGAAACCGATCGCCAGTTAATTTTACGTATAAAATTGATCAAAAAGAACTGTCTGTGATACATTTTAAGAATGATCTTGGTGTAATTTTTGACGAGAAGCTGAACTTTATACGACACATAGACTTTTTAGTTGCTAAAGGAAATTCAATGTTAGGCTTTATTTTGCGTAACTCCAAAAAGTTTTCCGATCCACAGACTTTAAAATGTCTATATTTTGCCTTTTTTGAGGTCTAATTTGGAGTACTGCAACACAATTTGGGGTCCCTCATATGCCGTTCATTCATTCCGAATTGAAAAAATCCAAAAACGAGAGTTGTTGTGAAAAGACTTAATTGGGACATAGATGTGCCTTCTTATGAAACAAGATGTCAATTACTCGGTATTCTGCCTCTAAAATTATGTTTATTCGCGACAGACCATATTGATTGCTCTCAAAATTTAGCTTTAATTAACTTCAATGTTCCTGTGAGAATGCTTAGAAACCCTGTATTTTATAAAATACCTTTTCACAGAACTGTATATGCTGCCAACGAACCATTATCAAGATGTCTAAGAGAAGCGAATTCTGTTTGAAATATGATTGATTTTAATCTGTGTAGATATCTATTTAAGTCAAAATTATTGTTAATTTTAAATAACTTTGTTGGTGGTAATGTTTAAAATGTATTATGCATCTAGTAATCACTAAAGTATTATAACTTTGTTTGATGAATAAACTAAACTAAACTAAATAAAAAAAGAAAATACTTTTCTGTTCCATTCAATTGCAAAAAAAAATCACAACACTTTCACTGCACTTTTCTTTTGTTTTGAAATTGATTTAAAAAATATTTATTTAAAATTTTCTATTCTTGTCTCACCTCGATCGATCCAGCCAGTCTGCACAATCGTAGAACACCAATCCAACCCCTTATACACATCAAATTCAAATTTAACTAGTGTTCTTACCAAAAACACCTCTTTTTCAAACAACAACAAAATATTTATAATATATGCAAGTATATGTATGTTAATGTAATTTTATATAAAAGGAAAAACCCAGAAAAACATTACCATATGTTGGTTGACGAAATAGTAAAGTGGTGGAGAATTACTGTTAAAGGCAACAACGAACATAATGGAACAACCACGACAGCGAGATAAAGTAAAATAGCCTGCGTTTAAAAAAAGATTAGAAACCCACCTTTAACAATCATTTTGTGTTTGTTTCGCGCAGCTTGAGCTGCCTTGTGTTTTCTAGCAGCCAACGATCTATGTTGTATGGGCGAGGAGCCAAATAAATTTTCAAACATATCACCTTTGCCACGTTTATCATTACGTCGCCTTTTATTACCACCGTTCGTTTCTGGTGGCGGTTCAAATAGATCTTCATAATCTGCCGATCCGGGTGAATAGGGACTTTCAATATCATTTATATCAACATCACCATTGTGACGATTGCCCAGGCCAGGAAGGTTGCTCAGGATATTTGCGACTTTTTGTTGTTGTGGTGGTGGTGGTAGAGGTGGTGGCTTGTGCGAGGAGCTCTTCGATAGCGGTGGGCTAGAGATGCTCGGTATGTGTTGATTCTTTGCGTTGGAAAGTATTACATTCGACAGAACGGTTATACCCAAGTTGTTTGGCGCGATGTTCTCCTCGGGTTTATCATTATCGTCAATGAGATTTACTACCACCTGGTTGGAATTATATTGCGATTCATTGGATTTATTGGCAATGTCTTGTGAGACGTTCTTTTTGGTGGACATAAGAGCCATAACCAAATCAACGGGGTTTATAGTGTTCTTTTCAGAAGCACCTTGACCTCCAGACGAAGCCGTCAGTCGAGTCTCTGAGCGTAGTTCCTCGGTTGAGTGTTTTTCATTATCTGGTGCCGACTCATGAGACACATCTAATGGTGGTGTTGGTGAGCGTGGGGACATTGATGGTGATTTTGTAGGATCGAATGGATCGTAGACGTCGGGAGAACATGGTCCAGACTCCGGAGGAGTGTTCGGTCCTATTTTATTCGCTCCCTGTGACATCTGATCACGATCGTCCAGATGCTCTTCTTCAAGATTTTCATCCTCCGACTGTAGTTCTGTTGGATCATGCAGAATATTGCGGATGCCTTTCTGTTTGTTCTTGATTAAGTTGAATTTTATGCCACCTGGCGGCTCGGGAGGAGTCTTCGGACCTTGTTGCTGCTGGATGGCGTTCTCATAAGATTCTTCCATGATGGCTTGGAGGCGATCTAGTGGTGGAGTTTTATCGCTGTTCACTGTTCTGTGGGATGAACCTTCACGATGATCCATTTCGTTCATCATTGCGTTCGTAGATTCACGGCTTACATTCAAATTCTCATCATCGTCTTGCATTCCAGCGTCGCTGTCGGTAAGAACGATCACATCAGTGGGTTCTTGGGTCACCTGGAAGGGTGATCTTTCCAGATCAATTATAGCCACAGGTTTGGTGTCAAGCTTCTTACGTTTGCGTATTTTCTTTTTCTTTTTATTTATTAAATCTACTTGACGTTCCCTTGATCGACCTCGCATACCCGCAAGGACTTCTTCTCTTGTCGGAGGAAGAGTTACAACCGTCGTTTGTTGCGGTTGGTTGTTTGCGTCTTTGTTGAAACTCACGCTCACCAGAATATTGTTTCCTGAAGCGAAGACTTCTTTCGACGGTGCTACTGCACTTGCAACACCTTCTCGGCGTCGCTTCTCCTTATTTCGAGCAGCATCATTTCTGCGTTTATCGGATTTCTTTTTCTTCTTCTCACGCTTTTTCTTTTCTTTTGGGGGCTTGGAGGGAATTGAAAACTCATTGTATTGGTGATCGCGTCGAAGATGCATTGCACCCGCCGGCGAAATTAGAGGCGGCGTCCACGATAAATTCTCATGCATGTAGTTTCTTTGGGGACTCGGCGATGGTGACCAACCCTGATCGCCGACACCGGGAGATTTACCTTTGGGTGTGTGGTGACGCTTGCGCTTTGTTGGTGGCATCGAGTCTCTATGCCGCGACGGCACTCTTTCGCCTGGAGATTCTCTTCGCGGACTTGGGGATGCTTGACGCTTCTTCTTCTTTTTTTTCATACGATCTTTTGGTCGTTTGGCAGTCTTACGCCTTGGCGGGGTCTTCGAGCGACTCAACCGAGGTGTGAACCTAGACATGGATCGCTCTCTGTTTACAGGCGTCAGTGAGCGCTTACCTGGAGCTCCACGCTTTTGTTTACGTTTATTTCCACGACGCACTGGTGGTGAATTTGAACGTGAACGCATTCGCAACGGAGATCGGGATTGTCGACGAACTACAGAACGCCGAATAGGCGGGGTACGAGATCGCCGACGTGGACTCATTGACTGTCTTCGATTCTGCGGGAATCTAGGAGGTGTGGGTGATATGCTGAAGCTTCGTCGAATTCTTTTTGCTGGTGATGGTGAGGAGCGCGATCTAGACTTTGACCTCGACCTAGATTTCGATTTAGAAACTGACCTAGAAAAGGAGCGTCGACGACGAGTCCTACTATTGGAACGCGCCGGACGCGATGTATCCCTACCATAACGATCTTTGAATGTCCTCTGCTGATTTACAACGTTGCGGACATTATAGCGAGGCAGTTCTCGTCGCTTAAAGCGACCACCACCTCTTTGATGTTGACGACGGGGGTTGAAAAATCCTTGGTTCTCTTTATCATTTGTTCGGCTACGGGAACGGCTGCGACTATTGGAACGGCGCCGACGGCCTGCTCTCGACATTCGACCTGGTGGCTTTTCAGAGCGATAGTTGCGGACTTTTTGATTTTTGCTAACCTTTTTAAATTGTTCTCTATCTCTCTTCGACCGTTTACTCTTATCACGCTTGTCAGAATCATCATCTTCCGATATAAGTTCTGTTTCCATTCCGGCTATTCCTGCCCCATCCGCATCTGGATCCACATCGGGATCAACAACCGTATCTGTACGTTCAGGAGTATGGGACTCCTCCGGTGGGTCCAAATTATTTGCTGTACTAGTCAAAGGGGCCGCCAATTCCGGAGTACACGCTCCGTCATTTTCCTCTTCATTCTTCTCATCTAAGCAAGGTGTATAAGAACGATCTTGTTCTCTTTCAGTTTCATCTTCTTCGTCGTCGCCTTCATTGGGCTTCTCAGTGACTTCCGTCGTGATAGTTTCACCCTGTTCTCCTTCTTCTTCTTCGGGCTCTCCAGAGCTTGGCCTCGGTACTTCCGGTGTTAATGCTGCATCATCTATCTTATCATCCACAGCTTCATCTTCTTCTTGCTCAACTGGTTGTTCACTATCAACTCTCTCTGGAGATTTTTGTGTAACCGGCGAAATCGGTTTGATTTGATAATCTTCCACGGTGGGCCTTTCCATATTGAGTTCTTCCCAGTCGCTGTCATCGTACAGCTCCAAAACACCCTTGCGCGGACCTCGCTTCTTTTTTGTCACTTCGCTTTCTTGGGGTAAATTGATTCCAGATAGACTGATAGCATCATCGCCATCGCCATCTTTATCAGTTTCTGGTTCTTGTTCTTCATTAAATTCAGGCTGCTCATTTTGTTCAACACCTATTTCGGGACTGGGTGTTCTCTTATCAGCTATTGAATCTTGACTTTCAACTTCCATGTCATTTTCTGTTGGTGATTTCGCAGAGTAATTGTCATCATCAGACTGATCTTTATTTTGATCTTCAGCGGCATCATTGTCGTCATTGTCATTGTTGTGATTAGCAGCTGGCGGTGATACATCATCGTCGTCAGATTCAATCGTTGGCTGATCTGGTTCATACAATTCAGTTTGGGGGTCAACCGATTCAGAGGTGTGATTATCTTTTGATGGAGGCAATGGTATATCATCTTCATCGTTATGAGTGCTCATTGCTTCGTCGTCATCACTTAATTGCACTAAATCTTCATTTTCATCGTCTTCCTAAGAATGGAGTTTGTGTAAATAGGAAAAAAGAAAAAAGGATATTTCATGGTTAGTACCATTTTATAAAAGTCTCATGTTTTTTTTTTTGTTTTTTTTTTCTAATTTTTGCTAAGATAAACTATAGGAAGGAAGTTATCTTATCAAGTACCTGGACATTAGAGACGATTGTGTATCAAAGGTTTTCTCTCAAACCGGAAAACACTGACAGTGTTTAAAACAACTAAGCCTTGAAAGCATTTTCGTTCAGTCGTCCGGTATTAGACTGCATAAAAATGAACTCGACTTTGTAAGCCAGAAGAAAATAAGTTGCAACACTTTTTGAAGAATTGTTCCCTCCCTAAAACCTTGCCAAAGCTTTACTGTTGTTGACAATTTATTTAGTGGCTTTTGCCTTTGAACTGACGAGCAATACACATTTGCTCCCTAAATTTGGGTGCTGTGAATTATTCAGTCTAACCTAACAAACGAGCCATTTCATAAGTTTTAAGAGAAATAAAATTAAAATAAATAATGTGTCGCAGCAATCGGATAGTATCGGGCCTTAAGAACTTCCCAAACCAAATCGCAGTCATAGCAGTGGCAATTGGAGTAATCAAAATTAAGCTATACAGCGACATACCGAGCGACATACAAAAAACGCAGCGCTTTCATACAATCGTATGAACCTCAAAAATGCTTTAGTTTGGGAGAACCTTTAGGCATTTCAGGGATCTACAATTTTAAGCCGATTTCGAACGGCCAAGTTAGAAAGCGCTGTTCGTGGCAGTGTAATTTCTTTCGGTGTACTTCTTGAATCCTCGCAAAAGATAATATATGAGGGAAAAAGTTTAACCTCCTACAAAAAAATAGAACAACTCAATCAAAGGTTTGACGATATGTCATATCGCAGCAACAGATGGGCTTGCGTGCGTCGATTCAACCGAGCAGTAAGCAAAAGTTCGCTGAGCTGAAAATATTAAAATATCTTACTTAAGAAGACAGAACGCGAAGAACCAGGGCCTAGCGCTTTCTGTCAACTATATACTGAGAGGAATGGAGGGAAATTGCTAAATTACCGATTCCGAATGGCTAACTTAGAAAGCAAATTTCAAGACAAAGAAATTTCCATCAAAGAACTTTCCTATTTCTCGAGGTAAAGGCGATATGCGGTGAAAAACAATTGGATGCTTTCGGGATTCAAACCTCGTACTCACATTTACATGAAGAAATGGTTTGCCGACATGCTAACCATTACGCCACCTGCGCCGCCATAGTATAAGATAATAGGCACATAAATGGTACGTAAAATGGCACTTGCTTTCAAGTTTGCTAATTTCAATTATTTTTTGTGTCTGTCGACGAAGCTGTTAATTTATTATCTGCTCACATCGCTTTGTTGTTTGTGTAGGTTAAAAGTTTGCGTGTATTCATGACTTGCCATGAATTGACGGTGAACTCTTGGGGTTTGAAGGCGCTGTTACCACTATGATCTTATAGGAATAACAGCTATCCAACTCGAATGGCTTAACTAGTGATCCACCTGAATCAAAAAACATAACAAGAAAAAGATGCAAGAAAAATGTAATACAAAAGAATTATATTTATGGTGTGGATTGTCGGGATGGCCAAGAAATTTAAAATAAGTCGAACGATCTTCAGTCAAAACACAAATGTTTTAAGAAGTAAAACAAGTGTACATCATCACTACTTAGTTTATACTAAAGAGGTCCCCAATTTTCCTTTGCCATTCTCGCAGTAGGAATCCTATTGTAACAATTTTATTCCCTACTCCAAACAATCGATCGTAAGCATACATTGGAATAGTGATGTTTATTTGATCATGCCAATTTTGAAATTGTTTTTTAAGGCATCAGTCGCTGTTTTGCTACAACATTTTCTGGTAAGCCTCGTCCTAATAAGCGGACTCAAACTATCCTCTTTTTATAAAAGATTGTCAGTACAGAGAACAAACAGTATTCGTTTCATTCGTTACACGAAAGCAAAAGCAGTCGTAAATGACAGCAATATCGTGAAACTTAACCGCAACGTAGCGATAACGAGGAGACTTTTGGCAGTAGCGTTGTTTATAATACGAATCCTGGATTCAATTACCTTTTATATGATTATCGTCCAATTTCTCGACAATCATACACGGAACGAAGATTACGATGAAAATCGAATCACAAGTTCAGACCCTAGGTCGTATTTTTAATTAAGAAACATGACGAAAAAAAAAATTTTAAAGATTACCAAACGATTACAAAACGATCGCCAAAAGCATTCGTAAACGACATCGAGTATCGTGAAAAGTATTCGCAACGAAACGATATCGAAAGTATTTTTGCAAGAATCGTTGTTTGTAATACGAGCCCTGGATTCAATAACTTTTTAGATGATTATCATCCAATCGTCTATCTTCTATTGTATCGTCTAAAAATTGTTTCATGTGACATCGTTTTCAGCGATTGAAGGTAGCTATTCTAATATCGTCTTATGAATGTTTGCAACTTTTTATGTCCTTAAACCATTTTCCTTATTACCAAGAATTTAGACGTTAGTTGTCTTTAAAAGTTACGGAATCCAGGCCCAACTAAATTGATTCACAGCAACAAATATCTACATACTAATATGGACATAAAAATAGATTTCAAGTATGTATGTATTTTTTGAACTTGAATACAAAATTTTGACTACAATTTTGTTTTAAATAAGGTCGTTATCTTATTGTAGAACCAATCTGAGAGGCATTTTATTCAGCACAAGACAGCATGGTTTTCTTCATTACATCAACGCATATTGCCTGCTGCCTAACCGTTTATTGGGTATTGTGGGTAGGGTTCTTTTATAGGTGGCCTTCGAACAGATTGTCTGTTCTCAAAATCCGAACATATTGGTATTTGCCAGTCCAGCCAATTTTAAGCCCTTCCTTGAGATGTCATTGGCGACCTGCTATCCTGCTATGCAAATTATTTTTTAACAAAGTTTTTCAACTTATCTTTGTTGAAATAATCAACTACTTTAAGGGCCAGTTGCTCAATCGAATCATAAATTTAAGTTCTACATAAAGTTTTCATTTTTGTATGAGACGTTCCGGAATTCTTAAGTTCTACATAAAATCCCCATACTAAAGTAGAACTTTATGTAGAACTTAAATTTATGATTCGATTGAGCAACTGGCCCTAAATGCGACTATTAGCTAACACTTCCTAGCTTATCGTAGCTGTTTTCTGTTAAAATAGCAGATTTCTCTCACAATAATTTAATATGCTACATCAAATGGTAGTTTAATAAAACAAATAAAATTTAAAACAATGTTTTGAAAGACAAAAATTTAAACAAATCTGCGTTTTAATCTGCTTCTGGTTAAATGACGACCGAAAAAAAAAACTAAATTTGTGACTGAAATTAATTGTTGACAAGAATTGAATGGGTTGCCCCTCCTTTTGTTTGTATTTTTTACGTTGGCTTGAAATTGTCTATTTTAGTGTCCATATCTGTATACCTCAAGGGAAGAGAATCCTACAAACCATCTAAACATTGATGTCGGAAGTCAGTGCTTCAACGAAAGGATCTGACAACACATAAAAAAAAAAAAAAAAACAATAATAAAAATATTTGTTTTTGTCGCCGCTCAGGGACTGTTTCGTTAGCTTAGCGATACACATCCAAAAAATGTATGTAAAATGTACGGTGAAAAATTGACAAAATGTTTTCTAGTGAAGCACAATTTTGCATCGTGTTTTTTGTGTTGTGTGGTTCATATATCTGCTAATTTATGTTCGATTTTTAATCCAGTAGTCAAAAGGGAATTGAAAATCCCGTGGTAAATCAACAACATTGTTTATGCAAAACGAAGTTATACCTCGACATTTTTCAAATCCGAGTGCTTAAGAAATAAATGGTTGTTGTATTCACAACACATATTTTAATTAAATGCTATTGAATGTCATCTACAATTACAAAAAGAGCCTTTCCATTCGAGTTTTCTCTTCAGCATATTGGCTTCTCATAGAATTTAGTGCTCAATTGAAAAACAATATTCAAATAAAATAAATAAATAAATATAGTGGAAAAACAGAGCTCCGGGAACCACCTACTACTACTATTCTATTTTTTAAACTTAACAACAACTTGATCGGACGGGAACTAGAAATAACACTGGTCAGCAGTGGTTTTGCCAACAAAAGCAAACTTCATTAGTCCAAAGGCTTTTGCTTCGCTGAATCTTAATATGAGCAAATAATTTTCCTAATAGCTCTGTGGCTAGGTAAAACTTCTAAAATACATAAATATAAAAATATAAAATTTGAACTTCTCATAAAAAAAGCCGAAATGTTTTACACTGCTTCCTGAGCTTCACGCCGTTTAGTTTTTGTGTTCAGTGGAAATGTATGTTGCTACAAGCTTAGAAAACTTACTTTCCGGAACACTTGCTGCATTACACGGACACTTTTCTTTCGTTAAGCTTTTTAACGTAGTAGGCTTAATCGAAGAAGAGAGAAAATGATGAAACCGGGGGCATTTCCTATGCGTCTTTCCTGTATTCTCTGGGGTCAGGTTACAGACACTCGGCGTAGACATGTTGACAGCTGGCAACTTATTTTCCTTATATTAGCCTTTTGAAATTTTTTAAAAACATCTGGAAAGCTTTAACAAAAGATGGTTGCAGTCTGGTAGTATAATGTCCCAATGCTCGCGTAAGTAATTAAAACCCTGGACAAAAAAACTTGTTTATGACTCAACAAGACCAAGCTACTGATATAAAAGCAGCTAATCCAGTCATTCCTTATGTGCAGATGTCGCATTTGGTTTCCTAAAACACCAACAGCAGCAAAAGCCAGCTCTTTAAGGAAAAAAAAATCTTGACTTATTACAAAGAAGACGCCCTACGAGAGAGCAAGAGGAATCCTACTAGCAGGCCATTTAAACTTTCATCGAATCGAAAAAATGTGCGTCATAATGAACACATATTCTTTATGTTTAGCTTTTTTTAGTTTATTGGATCCGCCACGGACAAGGACAATAATACTGTGTCAGCAACTAGGGTACAGAGCCTTAAGTAAGGAATAACGAAGTTGAAATCAAAGTCGTCTCTGAGCACTCTTGTTACTCAAATATAATCAAACCCCACAAGACTGACGTAGACATCAATTTAAAAAAATGAATGCCGCTCCGTTACGACTTTTACAACAAAAATATCGGTAAAATAAAGAGTGACTGTTACTGGGCTTAGTCATTTCCATTATTTTTCTTTCGTTCTCATTCTCTGAAATGTTATACATTGGCTAGTGCCCACGTTATATTGTTTGACGAAACGAAGGATATAATGTCATGAACATAAAGCAGGGCATACAAGTTCACTTATAAACGACACTAATAATCTAGTGAAAGAATTTGAAACTATTTGAATTGAGTAATTAATGACATTCCGCCCCATAGATCCACCAGTCTATATGAGAGTGCACAAGCCAGGAGTGTCTTAAATGCGTGATGGTGAATTGCTGCCAACCTAAGGTCGAATAGACAAGTACCGAAACGATAAGTAAGAGTGAACATTTTTTTATAAGGCAACTATCTGTTAGTCTCTACAAAATTTGCAAAAGCTTAGGGTTACACAATTTTATTTTCCGAGACTAAAAAGTAAAACATAAAGGAATTGAATAATCGAGGCGTTTTGTCTCGTTTATCTTGGGCCGACAGGACTGACTTCTTGCAACAGGGACTATTACAAATTACGAAACGCGAAGAACGAAGCTCAAAACAACGATAGATCGATTGTGAATTACTATTTTTCTAGAAAGCTATCTCCAATCATATTTGTGTGTGGAGGATTACACATTAGAATAATGTTTTTATTAAGCTCTCGCCGACTAACATAGACGCCATTTTATCTTGGTTTGTTTCAAACTCAAAATGCTTCAACGAATAGGAGCATTTAAAAGATTTTTTTTTTGAATAGCAACTGCCACTGCCGAGAGTTCAGTCTCTTTAAACATAAACTAACCTAACCTCAGCTATCGCACATAAATCAAGAACCTAATTTTGCAGCAAAAAACAAATGCAATAGGGAAGAGTCATTGCCAACAGGCTTTATTTTTCTACGAAGTCTGTTATTCATCCAAACACGATTGAGAAATAGGTCTAATGATAGAGATTGTAGCCCACTTTACGCCCACACGGTGGATCTTCAAAGGAAAGTTGACTGTCCAACGTTTATCGGTAACATTCGACACGATTATTTTGATAAATAAAAAACCAACATCAAAATAAGTCCCAATCAATCGAGAATATAGCCGACGTCAGAGAAAGTGAATAAACACTTCACAGCGCCCAAGGACTTGGTCTGCAACACTTCAACTACACGTCAAAAGACGATGCTTTTCAGAAAAGCCTATAAGCCAACCCGAAATAGTTACTCCATTGCCGTTTGGTGATGTTCGGCAAGATTGAGGAAATCGCCGACTATAAACCCGAAAGTTCTGTATACACAGCCCAATTTAAGTGACAAAAATATTTAAAAATTACATCAGAAATCAATCACAATTCACAACACTTAAGTCGTATTTCATATGACAAAAAGAATCGCCCAAAAGGGTTCTGCAGTTTTCTGAAGTCGATTCATTAGTGCAAAGATATCACACCCTACGTTTCTTAGAAGACAATGTTCCTTTCCGTTTTGAAGTGAGAAATCATATACATGTTCTGGAACACTTGGTGATGTAACGTAACTGCTGAGGAAAGCTTCGACATAAACGACAAGAACACCATTGACCATCGATGTTCGTAGATATTCACGAAGGAATAATGCGATGACTATTTGTCTATGATCAAGAAAGACATTTGGCATTTCATATTCGCCGAATTCAAACTTACAAGAATTGTATAATCAAATAAATGTGGCCAGAACCAATAATAAAAATCTAAAAGCTGTTTGCGTATTTAACTACGGTCTAATGAAATTCAAGTTTAAAAAAAAAAACTTACAAAAAAGAACAATAAAATCAAGATGAGTAAAAATTCTGACACAGCTTAGGCCATGAATCTTGGTAGTGTTTTCTTCTATTCGAGACAGAGATATCACGTTAACCTCTTCAAACTTACGTCTTTCATACTGAGGACCAAACTATACACACCTCTTTGTTCGCAAAATACATATAGCATAACTAATATATGTAGAGACTTAGAGTAAGTTGCAGTTGTTTTTTTTTTATCAACAGAACTACATATTGACAAGAATTTAAATGTTTTCAAAAACAATTTTTTAAAGAATCATATAAACGAGTCAAAACCGAACAAAATCGGTATTAACCATGGGTTAACATTCAATGGTTGATTACAAAACTTAGCTTAACAAAAAAAAAAAAGAAGCGTTTTCTAGCTTAACACTCGTATAAAAGCCTATTCAGTTTTGGAAAGTTGTATTTTCTTGACGCAGTGATGACACCAACTGCTTATCAATAACTAAAATGCAAATCAAAATCCATTCATACCTTTGGCGTCTCGCCTTTTGATTCAGCTGTAGTTCTAACATCCGATTTGGCTACTTGCAGTGATTCCATTGAATACACTGAGAAGTTGGGACAATTTGTATCATCATCGTCTTCATCGTTTCCGTAGTCTGCAGTCAATTGGAATAGGGAACTATTAAAGGCCGGTGGAGCAGCCAATGGAGGCGCTGACACCGGCTGTCCCATTAATGGTGGTATGCCATGTGAGGATGGTGGTGGTTGCATTGGCATAATTGGTGGAAGTTGTGAATGCATTGGGGGCATATTCGGTGGCCCGTGCATATTAGATGATCCAGACAGATTTGGTGGCCCAGACATATTAGGTGGCCCAGGCATATTAGGTGGCCCAGACATATTAGGTGGCCCAGACATATTAGGTGGCCCAGGCATATTGGGTGGCCCGTGTAGATTGGGTGGCACAGGTAAATTGGGCGGCGCAAACATTGGCGGCGTCATTGGTGGTATATTACTGCTAAACACTGGTGGTGGCATCAAGGGTGGAATTTGCGGCGGCCGACCCAGATTTAGTGGCGATTGCTGAATATTTCCAAATTGCGGCACAGGTGGTGGTGGAAAGCTAGTTGATGCTGGCGATATCGGTACAACTTGATGATGTTGTTGCCGAAGTGGTTGCATGGGTGCCTGGTGTGGAGTTACTGTGATCAAGTTTTCGTTCGAAGATTGGTTGTTGGAGTTGTTGAAGATGGGCAACGAGTTACGTTGATTGTTTCGGTTGTTGTTGTTGTTATTATTATTACGTTGATTAAAGCGATCTCTATTGTTTTGTTGGTTGTTGTTGGAATTGTTGTCGTTATCTTGGTTTTGGTTAAAGTTTTGACTGCTGAATGAAAAGTTGCCTCTTCCGACCATGTTGAAGAGATTTCCAGCTCCTGCCAATCCACTTCCAGTGCCTCCACTGCCTGACCCACCGAAGCTATTGCGATAGTTGTTACCACCACCTCCTCCTCCTCCTCCTCCGCCCCCTCCATAATTTGACTGGTTGTTGTAGCGGTTATTGTAGTTACCACCTCCACCCCCTCCTCCTCCTCCTCCCCCTTGACCTCCACCGGAATTGAAATTTCGATTGTTATTTCCTCCACCGCGCGGATACATAGGTGCTTGGGTGATTTCAACATTTGAAGGTTGAGCGGGCGTTGATGTCGGTGCAGATGAAGTTTCTTTCGCAGGACTCGATTCACTGCCTTTCGATGAAGGTGGGAGGTTAAGCGATCCATCTTGACCTATGCGAACTGCGTCCAGGTGACGACTGGCATTGTGCCATCGATCTTGCATATCCATTATATTCGACAGCAGATCCGGTGTACTTGATGGTCTTTCACGTTCCAATCTATTCAGCAATCCATTTTTCAAGCGATTAGTTCGAACACTTGACACCCGCACGGATGTTTGGACAGCAGTTGATCCTCGACCACCAGTTTCAATCTCAATGTGATCTTCAATTCCGCCTCCGTCACTGTCAGAAAAGTATTCCAAATCGTTGGCATTGCCAAAAAGTGAGAAGTTCTGCGACGATACAGCTGTTCGTGCATCACGATCCGTTGATTTGACGCCCAATTGCTCAGCTAACCTTTTGCTGGCTCCCATTTTAATATTCGACACGATTTCTTTTTGCCTCCGGGTTAGTTTTGTTTTGCGAGTTCGCTTTTTTCGTCGTCGCTTAATCACACGCTTAGTCGTCTTGATTGCAAATTTTTCATCATAATTATTCAAATCATATTCGACTACATATGTACGTTGTCGGGCACGACGTTTGCGACGCCTTCGAGTCTTAGGCACTCTTGCTGTTGGTCTAGTACTACTCGTACGAGTACGGGATGATGTTGATGCTGTCCTACTTGTTGCCGGAGCTGCATTCAAATTTGGTATCCTCGTGCTGGATCGAGTTCGCGATAAAATAGCCGCCCGAATACGTTCATTTTGACGCGTACGCAATATACGTGGCTGGTACAGTTCTGTTACCCGGAGTCGCGTCTCAGGAATACCCATGTCTCTCATGTCGGCATACAGCTCATTCAAATCATCTGCCATGTCAGAGTCTTGATTCTCCGAATCAAAACAATTGTCACAATACCACGATCCTTCTGGGACTTCATCAAGTGGAGGTGTCAGACAATCAATGTGATAGCCTTGATTGCAGCTATCACACAGCAGCATAACGTCTTCACGATCTGGTCTGTTGCATACCTCACAATGGGTAATTTCGTCATCGCTGATGATTATCTTTTCTCCGCCAAAATCTTTGCAAACGGTTATTTCGCGTACGAGCGCCCGATTTTCGTATGATTCCCGAACGATAATCCGATCAAATTCGATACGATCGATTGGACACGTTTGCACATTCTTCGACCACGCCTCGATACAATTCGCACAAAAAATGTGTTCGCACGTAGCCGGCGACCCGATCTCTTGCGTACGGAAAGTCAGGAGACAAATTGGACACTTTTCAAGCAACTCATTACTACTGCTGTCCGAATTGAATCCAGTGTCATCATTTGGTTGCAGTGATGTAGAAGCTGCTGGGATGTCATTTTGATCAGCTAGTGTAGTAACGTTGTTTGATGCCGGTCGAGCAATCTGAAACAATTGAGAAGAGAAATTCGCGTTAGTTATTTTATTAACAATAAACTGAAGATTAAGAAAATTTTAAAATTTATAAGATCTCGTTTGAAAGTAGTTAAGATTAGAAGGATTTGGAGTTCTCCAAAATTTCAAACTAAGTCAAAACCCATGACCGACGCTATTGTTCCAGGTAAAGGAATAAAGACCTAACAGCGGAAAGGTGCGTACAGCATCTTAATCAAAATACTTAAGTGTATTATGGGTAGGTGTGGGAAGGTGACATGTTCGGTTAGAAATGACAATAGCTTTTGATTGCTTACGACTGTTATAATTGTGCCTTAAGATGTCCTCCAAATTGAATAAAGGAGGATATCAACAAAATGGAATAGCGGTACAAGGCTCGAGTTTCGTATTTTTTTTTTTTTATTAAAAAAGTCTAATTATAACAACACATCAATTTTTGACTCAACCCAACATATGCCAAGAAATAATAACATTGCTTTTATGAAATAAAATAATAGGGGGTGTAACAACAGAAGGGATAGGTGAGAAAGTGTTTTATTTCCGGGGACTAGCCAGTTCCTCGCGAAAGGCGAAACGCTTGGAAAAACAAAAAGAATATTTTTGAAATTCGAACCTAATCATTACGCAACGTACACCTACAAGTAAATGACAAATAAAACAAAATGCAAGTTCTTAGAGGTTTGGTTTTCGTTAGAAAATCTTATTTTCAAATCCTGTGCTGATGAATTAAATTCAGCAATTTTCCGTGACATGTGGGGTATAACTGTTTTGAAGGGGGTGGGTAAATGCAAAGTCCCCTCCGGGGACGGGGTCATTATCTACACTAAACTTGAATTCAATTTTAAGAAGCACATATTTCTTGGCGAACTGCTGCATAATATGGACACCATACTTGAAAAGCATATTCAAGAGGGGGCAAACATGACAGTTGATAGTTGGTCCTTCATTTAAAAAGTTTGTTCGTTGAACTTTCCTCAGGGTTGACCCAGCTTTTCTTGACAAACCTTTGAGTTGTCAAAAAAAACCGGGGTTTATCAGTCCTCAAAAAACGCTGAACCACAAATCACCACACATCCCTGTCATTAAAAAAAAATACTATGCCATTTGACAGCCACAACAAAAACCTAGGGCGAGTTGAGGGAAAACCTAGGTCAATACTAGGGCTCAAAAAACACTCAGTTTGACATTCAGGGCGACCTTAGGTTTCTCAAAAAACGCTTTGTGGCGACCCCTAGTCTTCAACGAACAAACCTAATACAGCTTAAGAATACTACCAATTCGATCATAATCTGCAAAAACACAACACACAAGGTTATAGATGCAACGCTATTCAGTATGACAAACAAGAAGAGTTATTAAAACGAAAGTCTGACCAAAATACTCCTGGTACAAACAAATGCAACACATCGAGAGAATTGGCGTCACCACGATGTACTCTACCGTGATAAAGAAGAAAAAGAAGAAAAAAAGAAGAAGACGAAGTGAACCCGTACCTAGATTTACTAAAGGAGTCTACCGCCTTTAGACTTTTCAAAAAACTATTCCTTTTTTATTGCATTTTTCAAAAGTCCACATATTTAAAAGTATCATATTAAAATTCCATGAAGATCCGAGCAGTCTAACTGCACATTTGGGTAAGCGCCCTAATATCAGTTTTTTTCGTTAAAGAAATCTTTAAACGCGTTTTTCTCGGAATGAAGTTTTTGGACGGCTTGTTGATAAAATCTCTGAAGCTATTCAATCAAAAATTAACAAAATTTTACATGTTCTTTATGACTAGAGCTAGAGCGCATAAATAAATAAATAAATAAATAAATAAATAGGCTTGCGCAACATAGCCCCTGGGGCCAATCTTTTTCCTCTGACTAAAATATATATAAAATTTTTTTGTGTATTTTAATAGTGTATTTTTTTTTTTTACTTACACTTTTTATTTATTCATATTTATGATTACCGGTCGAAAAAAATTCAAGAAAATAGCCTTTTGCCTGTCTAAAGAGGGTAGACTCATTAACAATCAGATAGTGAGATGAACTCAATTCCTACTTGCAGAAATCCTCCTTTCGTGAACGTGTTCTACGAGCTTTTTTTCTTTTTTTCTAAATGTAGAATTACACGTTGTAACTCCAAACAATTGATCATCAACGACACAGTGGTCAGAAATTGTTAACGGTTTTTGCAATAGGGATGAATAGTATCGATCGATATACACTTTGGTATTACATATATGACTGTTCAATGAGCTGTTCTAGTAGTTTCAGGTAGAAAAGATCAGCTTTTGGTGTTTAATGAGAAATTTCCTGTTCTTTTCTAATCTTATTGCTTGTTTTGAAAAATGTGCTTGTTCTTTTTTGACATTTTTCACTGATAAAAAATCTCTGTTATCTGCTTCTTTGACCTGAAAAATTACAGTTTATCACTGCTCATGTAATTTATTTGTGATTTTGAAACGAATGCGATCGAACATCATAACAAAAATTGTATTTTTTTTAATGTTGCATCTCAGACAAGATAATTTTTTGTTTTTTATTTTGATCGTTCTTAAGGGGGAACGCTGGTCTAGAGCGTGAAAAAATGGGCATAATATATGAATTTTTTATGACTCAACAAAAAGATCTATGGAAAATTTGTGTCTTATAGTTTAGGTGTCAATATACAATTATTTCAAAATATTTATTTTCAAAATGGCGGCTGTCCAGCATTTCTTCGGAGGCACCTCATTTTTTAGATGGGTCCATGGCCGAAAATGTAACCTCCTTAATTTTGATCCTTGAAAAAAATTCCGAGAATTTTTAGTTTCTATATAACAACATCAAGATCCGTACGTAGGATTTTTTTCGATATTTTGTTTTTTGGCGAAATGGTCCTCGTTTGAACAAAAAATTCAAATTTTCACTAAATAAAAACGACAAAATTGTTGATTAAAAAAAAAACTATGCAATATAGAAAAAAATTCTACGTACGGCTCTGGAGAATAGTATTTCGAATGTACTGCAAAAATTTCGTATAGATCGGTGAAGATTTACTCGAGTTATGTTTTCGGCCAGTTAAAAAAAAGTGATTTCGAGAAAAACGCGTTGAAAGTTTTAAATACTATAAAATCAAACGGAATTCCTGAGGAGCGCTGCCGCAGAATGGAAAGTTTGGGCATTTAGGCATTTTTGTATGTTATTTTTAAGACCCTAAAGTGCCTTTTAAAACAAAAAAAAAATTCCTTTTTTTTTCAAAATTCTAGACCAGCGTCCCCCCTTAAGCAACCTTTGCCCCCCCCCCCCCCAGTTCGTCTCTTACAAAACCCTAAAAAAAAGCTCTTCTACTTTGATTTAATTTCATATTCAAATCCATCCGGAAATTACCGTGGGGTACTCTATCTTTGGACATTAAAAGGTATGAAACGGCATATAATATAAAGGATCAACCATTGGAACCTAGGACTTGTAACTGTATACTTAAATAAAACAATTACTTAGATATGTAGTCCCAAACCTTAGCATGTCCCTCCATAATTTTTTATTGCCTTCCGATGTAAAAACAAAAAAGGGGTGATACCTAGGACATGGCCACAAAAAAAGCAGTGTGTCAGGTCTTAGCGCATTTCACTCAACCATTACTGTGAAGATTGAAGGTGATCTACAATATTCTGCCGGCTCCGAAAGACTTAGTCAGAAAGCTCTTTTCATGTCACGAGATTTATCGTGGAACTTGTCAAAGGCGACTGGTTTGTTTTTACAGTACAAGAATGGTTTATCAGAAAGATTCTATTCAATTTTTGTACGACATGCTCTTTTTGTAAATATTTTGAGGTGAAATTAAAATTTTGTATCCTTACTTATGTTTTTATAATGTTCCTTTTATACATTACACATTAGCAGCTGTAATTATAAAGAAGTTTTGCAGAATGAGTATAATTCTGCTATTATTTAGTGAAACGACCGTCAATCTAAATTATAACTCCTCTTGCTGATCGCAAACCCAAGCTCAGTTACAAATTGTTTGACTCAAAACATCGGTAAGACATACATATGTATAACCAATTGGTAAATCAAATTAAACGAGTTACTTGTAATGTGCTGAGTTTAACGCACGATTTCCATTTCAAAATTGGGTGATAATACATACGTATCACCATAGGTATGTATGCACAACGCTTCAGTCACTTAACTTAGGTATGTTACGTTTATTCATCTTCTAAAATTTCTTTACAAATAAAACTACAGGTTTTTCAGACTTTGATTTAGTAACTTACATAACAAGGGCTTTTGACTTAAATAAAAAAAAAAAAAAAAAAATAGGGTGGCGCAACAGAGCGAGTAGCCCCTGGGCCTAGCGCATTTCTCACAACCATGCCTTGTGAGGGAATGAAGGGGACCTACAATTTTTTCGCCGGTTCCGAACGGCTAATTGAGAATGCGCTTTTCATGGCAATGAATTTACTAACGGAGGACTTGCCAATTCCTCGCGAAAGGCGATACCCGTGGAAAAACATTTTTGCATTTTGCCTCTGCTGGGCTTTTGACTTAGTCATTCGAAATCGGTTCCCTACATCCTTTACAAGATATGGTTGCGAGATATGTGCTAGTCCCAGGGGTTCACAAGCACACCTACAAATCAAATTTTACAGTCATTTTCAAAACGTGATCGTTCAACCGATAACAAAATGATGTTCTGCAATAGTATCGTTGAAAGAGATGTCAATAATTCAGTAATGGAATGACCTCTGTGTAACGAAATAGCTTTCGAATCTCGTATGTAGCTTTTTTTATCAAATGAAATAACAATGAGTAATACGTAATTCGATTGATATAAGTACATCCAATCAAAAAACCTTCATCATTGTCACTCAGCTCGAATTGCAGAAAATGACTAAAGAAATACAGTACAAACTCGGTTTACGCAACCCTCGATTCGTGCAACTCCTCGATTTTCGCAACACTAAAATCGTAACACGTCTTGACTCTGTTAGTGCAACTTCTCAAAAAAGCTACCTCGATAAGTGCAACTTCATGTGTTTATTTATCCATTTTTTATATTAACGTTCTTCTTTTAATTCTTTATTCCTGGAAAGAACATGAATAAGAACATAAAATGCATCAGTGTATATTTGAGCGGGTTATCAAATTTGTTTGTCAAATTTGTTGGATGAAAAGTTTGCATGAAAAATACCTATAGCGTTCACACTCAAACAAATCGTCAAACTCCATTCTTTGAATTTTAACCATGAAGGACATAGTAGGAGCAGCGCTTATTAGAGATGAAATTTTAAAAATGCAAGAAAAACAAAAGAAAGCGTGTTGGGACTAAAGAGTTGGACTACCTGAAACCATAGTAAATTCCGCTTTCAATGTTCCCAGCAAAGAAAAAATAGTCTTTCCAATGTACACTACTTGAAATTATTTGGAAAATGAAATTGCTTGCAAGTTTGACGAGTAGCGTTCACATTCGTCAAACTTGTTGTCCAACTTGCAAAAATATCAAAAATTTTTGAAATACATCGAACAAATTTGACAAGCCACATGATGGAGAGTTCACACTAACAAGTTTCCTTGACAAACTCGGTGCTTGACAAACAAATTGGATAGTCTGAACGCCTCTTTTACTAAATATTCATACAGAAAATATGACCCAGTAAGTGCAACAACCTCGGTTACTGCAACTGCCCGAATTTCTATTAGTTGCGTTAATCGAGTCCGTACTTATACATATTTTCTTGATTTATCAGTGTTTTTGAAAACGTTTAAAGTTGAATTTTCACAGAGTTGGACTTTTGTAAACAATCGCGATTTAAACAAAAATCAAAATCTTTAAGTGAACCAAGTTACCTTCAGTACAGTGCTACTACTTCTTCAACGCACTGGGTGTACCTCTAACATGAACAGCATCCTAAAGTTTTTAAAAGTTCAGTGAGAGTTCTCAACCTAAATATCTTAGTCACCAACTCAATCATCCCCTCCTATTCATCGCCTCCTACTCCTCACCTCTTCATCCTCCGTTATCCTGAGGAGCACAATGTGTCTTTGAGATCCGAGTGAAGTGTTTCCGTTTGCAACTGACCCTCCCATCCAACCTAAATTAACGTACCAGCACAGTCATCGAATTTATCCTCTTTGTTTCATTCCCTCCGTTTCACTTTTCTGTTTTATTCCATCTCTTTTGTTTGATTCATTCTTGGATTTCTTAGTGTTTAATTTTTCAGCAAAAATAATATGACAACCTAGAAACTTTACTCTAATCGCGCGATTAAAAAATATTGACTACAAAACTAATCTTAAACGCACCAAGAACAACCTCTTCTTTCTTCTGCCTGTTAACTTTTTACACAGAACGTAGTTTGAGATGAGCCACCAAATTCACTGTTGTAGTATTTAAAAAACATATCCCATTACATTTAATTTGTAGCTGTTGGGAAAAAAATTGTTTGCGCTAAACATTTAAGGAAGCATCAGGAGGCCCTGAGCACTTATTTGAACAATTCTTGTGTGAAATGGAAGGAGCCAATGCCGGCTACGAAAGCAAAATTCATTGCGATATAGCTTTGGAAAAATAATTGGATATGACTAATGAGCCCCAAACTTCTACGAAATAGTCCTTCTAACTATCACACGAAAGTGTGATAGTAACAAAAAGTATATCATTTGATCTTTATTTTGTGCACAAAATATGGCATATCGATTTAAAGAAGTTATGAGCAAACAAAGAAAGATTGACTTTTTTAGTGGATATTTTCTTAATATGATACAAGCATGATTACTAATTAAGTTAAGTTTTGCCAAAAATTACACAAAAAAAAACAATTTTAATAAAAAATATTTCTTCAACTGAAAACTTTCTTTGCTAAAAAAAATTGTTACTGATATAAGACACAGTATGGACTTATAGTATGGCATTTGGATTTCAAATCCAAAGAAAACAATAAATAAATCATTTGAATATTTTTCCAGGCAGCTATAACTGATCCGCGGTCAAAAATGATTAAGTTCTATACCGCTGGTAACGATTGTTCACGGCTGTACGCTTCACTTGCTAATATTTGCTTACATATAGTCTATTTTAAAGTTCGCGTTTGTGAGGTAATAAACCAAATAATTTAAACCAGTTAATTGAAAATTTGAAGAAGGTTTTTCAAACATTGTTTTGTCCTTGGTGTCGCCTTTCGTAACAAATAGACGATTCCGACAATAAATTAAATTGCAATGAAAAGCGCTGTCGCACTTATTTTAGTCGTTAGTAGTCGGCAAACAAAATATTTATCGTCTACATTCTTCACAAGGTATGATTCTAAGGCATGTGCTTGAGCCTTGTACTTCCCGATCTTATTGTGCCCGCCTATTATTTTATTCGTATTATCTAATTTTACTCTTAGGCACATTCTTTAAGCTCAGTTATGGACTTTTGACAGGTTTAATAGTAGGTTCATTCGTTGAACTTTACCTAGGGTTGACCCGACCCAGATTTCCTTGACAACTTTATGAGTTGTTAAAAAAAATCTGTGTTTCCAGTTCTCAAAAACGATAAACCACAAAATCACATCCCTGTCGTTTGCAGAAAAGTACATGCCTTTGGCAGCCCTGTTCAATACCTGAACTCGTCTTAGCAAAAACCTGGTGACATGCAAGGCTAGTTTATGTTTTTCAAAAAACGATTTGTGGCAACCACAGGGCAACTTCAGGGTTTCAACGAATGAACCTAGTGATTCTTTAATGCATAAGAAAAGTCTAATTCAAGTAAAAATTCATTAAGAAATTCACAAAATTAAATGCCTTGGAAATTTTCTTCTTTTTATCCCTCAAGAACTATTATTTCAGCAACAAAAAAATCCAATACGCCAATGCAAAACTATGATGTAAAAGAGTTCATAGCTCTTCCTCCGGTTTTGAATTATTTTATGGCTGACTACCTTTGCTTTTTTTTATATAATTTTTTTTATTTTTTTTTTATATAATTTTTTTTTATATAATTTTTTTTATATAATTTTTTTTATATAATTTTTTTTAAATAATTTTTTTTATATAATTTTTTTTATATAATTTTTTTTATATAATTTTTTTTATATAATTTTTTTTATATAATTTTTTTTATATAATTTTTTTTATATAATTTTTTTTATATAATTTGCGCGCAATCAAGGGGTTGTGACTACCCTTAAGATGTTAAGTAACACAGTACGAGCGTTAGGAAAAAGGGAGAGAGTTAGAAAGGAGATAATGATGCACATTAATATTTCTAAAGATTGTAATGAGAGGGAAAAATAGAGCTGGGCAATACATTCCACATTCGCGTGATACGGCAGAAGGAATCTCTGTATTTAACAGTACGTCCGAAATTGGACTCAAGGGAAAACTGATAGGCATTCCTTGAAGCGCAAGTATTATGGTTGAATTTTTTAAGGGGATGAATGCAGATGGCAATCTCATAAGAATTTAAATTTTTGCTTGAGAATTCACAGTGGGAGCGGCAGAGGGAGAACATTTACGTGGCCAAAATACAAAAGAAAATGCGAAAGAAATTACAGGGGAGGTACACAAAGGTTGTGGCTAGGTTTAAAAGTTTTTTTCATGGAACACTTGCCAATTCCTATCGAAAGACGATGCTCGCGAAAAAATGTTGATGTTTTTGGAATTCGAACCTCGAACTTCCAACGTAATAAGCAGAAATGCTAACTAATACGCCACGGACATAACAGGGAATGCATGGTATTTGCTTTTCACTTTTGCCGTATGGATTTCAATTAGCTGTCACCTAAATTAAGCTGTTCTAGTTTATCGTGATATGGCTTTGTTGTGAGTGTGCATTTCTTTTTTCATTCCCAAAAAAATATTGAAAAATAATTAAATTCAAATTCTAACTCGAGAGGAGAAGAGAACACAAACGACAAGAATACGCAAAATAAAGTAGTTCTTCTCATATGCCTTAATATTACTTTGCACAAAAAATGAAACAGAAATCAATTAGTCTCTTCTTACATTACATTTGACATTTAAACAACATACATTAAGTAAGCAGGTTGAAAAGAGATGATTTAATTGGAGCTTCCATTGTGTTCATCAATGTGTTCTCACATGTTTGATAAGCCTCACAAGTTGTCTTTTGTTGTGCTATGACTATTCTCTAGCATATGTAATGTCACAGCTGATTTATTTGGTCTCAAAGTTATACTTTTGAAGTTATTTCTAAAAATCAAAATTTTTCAAAAAAATTTATAAAAATTTCCAAAACTAAATTTTTTTAAATATTGATATGCAGTCTTTCTTTAACAGTTTACGACTTCTTAAATCCAAAATTTCGTCAAGATCGTGTAAGCCATTAACAAGAAAGTCGGTTTTAAAAAAACGGTACTATTGGAGGTACCGTTTTTAGCCTTTTTCCAAAAAATTTTTTTACATCATAAGAAAGACAGTTAAAAATTAATCTCTCACACAAAATTTTATCGAAATCGTTGGAGCCGTTTTTGAGAAAAATAAGTATTATCATATCGGTTGTATGGCAGGTACCGTTATTTCAAGACCTAGAGACTCAATTCCAAAAACCCCTCTGTAGGCTGCTCCACAGACCATAACTGCAAATTTTGAAGAAAATCGGTCTATTAGTTCAGGCTGTAGATCCATATACAGACAGACAGACAGACAGACAGAATTGCAGGACCCACTTTTTTCGTATTCTCTATCATCGTAATGTCATAATTAATTGTTATCTCAAAATTTTTTTTCTGCACGATTGCAAGACTTGCCTTATAGTACCTATAATCGCAAGTAAAAGGCTTAAGTAACCGACCGATTGGTATCGCGTTCGACCGAAGCTGAATCCACTCTTGTTTGATCAAAACATGTGAGTGTATGAACTGTAATAAATTGAGCAGTTATTGAAACTTTTTATGGACTCATAAGATAATCAAAAAAAAAACATCATGGAAAAAAATTTAAATTTGAGTTTATTCACCGAGAATTTCATTGAAGCTATGATAAAATTTATCACTTTATAGATTCACAGATCGGGAATTGGCTCCCTGATCAGGAGTCTAAAATAAAATAAATAAATAGGGGTGGCGCAACGGAGCGTTGAGCTTCGGGCTTATCTCATTTGTCACAACCTGTGCGGAAATGGAGGGACCTACAAATTTCTGTCGATTCCGAACGGCTTGTCGAGAAAGCGCTTTTCATGGCAATGAATTTACCAATTCTTGGCGAAAGGTGATATCAGTGAGAAAAAAAATTTTGTTTTCTGTTGGCAATCGAACCACCAACATTCCATGTAACAATCAGACATGCTAACTTTTACGCCACGGATATCACGACGACCTGGACAAGTCCTGCTATAATCCGAGATCTCGAATCATGCTTATTTTGAAATTCGTTACTTTCAAATCTCAAAGTGCACTTCTTTCGAATTCGACTGACTTTCTATCGAAATAGAATTTCAAAATAAGCTGAAAATATGGAGTAGGTCTATTTGTACACTATTCAAAAAACCCAAAGTGGCATTCGCGATATTTTTTTAAGTTAAATTTCTCTCAAATCGTAGTCATTTGAAACTCGAACATTAATTTCGGTAAAGAAAAAAAAAAAAAAAACAAAATGTATAAGATTAAGTTGACGAGAAAATGAGATAGATTACATTTCGCGTTATTTTATATTATGGGTTTCCTATTTGTGTGATGCTCGGCAGCGTCCGCGCTGTCGTTTGCAGAGCATTGTCCATGCGCCTAGTGTAGTGGCATGGTGGGCATTTCTACGTCAACATTTTACAGCCGAACCTCGTAATTATGCAGCCTGGTTTATAAAAAAGATAGCAAAAAGTCTGTGTAAATACATATTTGCGCCTGTATAATACAAAGTTTATCGTGTTGTATCATTGAATTAATGGTACCCTTGGCGTTATGGTTGACATGTCCGCCTGTTAATATAGAGGTTCGTGGTTCGCATCCTAACAGAGTCAAAAATGTTTTTCCATGGGTATTGCCCTTCGCGAGGAATTGGCAAGTCCTCCGTTAATAAATTCATTGCCATGAAAAGCGCTTTCTCGATTAGCCGTTCGGAATCGGCAGGGAATTGTAGGTCCCCTCAATTCCTGACAATTATTGGTTGTGAGAAATGCGCTGGGCCCTGAGCAGCGTTGCCGAAGTGGCACAGTTGTGCCATTTTGGCACCCTTCAGTTTCAATTGGCACCTGGGCACCTTTAGCTCTCATTTGGCACCTTAGGAGCTTGATGCATTTCAATGAAGAAAACTTAATAAAGTCATTCAAAAAAGACTGAAAGGAATGTTTTTTTTAAATTAGTGAAACATACATATCGTGTGTGTGTGTGTATACTAATTCATGCCCAAATAATCGTAATAATACTTTATGGGAAAGTATATGTTTTTTGTGTTTTTATATATCTCTCTACCTTTGAAGGGCTGGTGGCACCCAGTTGGCACCTTTGGTTACCGAAAATGGCACCTTACAAAATTTTACTGCGGCAACGCTGGCCCTGAGGCTCCTCGCTCTGTTGCACCACCCTATTTATTTACATTTATTTATCACATGCACCATTACATAACATACATTAATCTTTTTTTTTTTTTTTGAAACACGTAAGATTTATTAGTCAGAATTATAATCATTAAGCAAACATCTTGCATTTCGCACTAATAGGAAAAAATTCGTTTCGATGGATTACTAAAATTGGAAAGTATAGAAATCTTTTTAAAGGTTTTGTTTTTGAGCTCTAGTTATTTATGCTCTTTAATAATTCGTACTATGTTTGTATTTATGTAGTCAGAATAATTGATCTATGTAAGTTTTAGTCACAATAAAGTATTGCTGAGGATGGCATTTATCATGCCGAAATGCATTCAAAATTATGTGTTTTAATTGTACCTTTGTAAAGGAAAAGTTGAAATGCAGTTTAAATTTGTGAAGTCAATAAGGCGTTGACTGATTGTTTATAGTAATTACAATAGACTTCACGGTGTTGTTCATTTAAAGATTGATGTTAATAATTAACGTTTGATTTTTAATTCCAAATTAGTATAACTTTGATTTTTTTAAAATTTTTTTTCAAAATAACTTCTATCAAGATCTAAAAATTTGCATACTCGACTTTTAAAAAACAGTTTTAAAAAAAAAGTGAAAAATAAAAAACCGTTTTTTGGAAAAACTGGTCCAACGATTTTGATTAAATTTTCATCATTCATATGTATTAGCGATTGAAAAAGAATGGCGTCTTTAGCGATGTATAGGTGAAGTGGAAATCTGTTTTTCCGTCGGCTTTTTTGGTCACATTGATATTAGTAATGAAACAATGAAGTTACATTAACTTTCCCATATAGCGATGGCGATTTTGGCTTGAAACCTTTGGAATATTTAATTTAATTTTTTTATTATTTTGCGTGATTTATTTCAATTTTCATAATTAATGTGTAGTTGTCAACCCTGTACCACAAAATATATTATGAAGATCAAGATAATACCAAAACCTTTAACTCGGCCTTTATATTTTGATATCGTATTTAGAACACAATCGCAAGTTCGTGCGACCCAGTCGTGCCCATTTTTTATTATTAATTCGGGGATTATTTCTAAACACAAACCGAACACAACTGAAACATCTCGCATCGGGTTGGCATGATTCAATTAGAATTATACAAAAGGCTACAGAACAACCCAACAGATTACCATTCCACCAACAAAAAAGAATAAGGATGATAAGCTAAATAGGTTGGCGTATTCCTCAAAACCATACCTTCTGAACAATGAATGAATGAATCCATATATTTCACTTAACCCCCGAAATTGGGCTGAAGGTAAAAGTGATTTACATTCTTTGCAAGGGTGTATTGCGGTACTACTACTTCACCCGAGCATTGTTTATAAATTATGTGTTCTGTAAAAAACCTCGAACCTCTCACGTAACGCAGATATGCTAACCAATACGCCACGGGCACCACTGATAAACTCATACTCGGAAAATATTAAATTCAATGAATCCCTTAAGAGAGAAACCAACAAATTTAACACAAACAACAACTAAAATTAACAAAAGCTTTTTAGCCATTTACTCAAAAAGAAAATTCATCCTAGCTCTTGCCAATTGAGTCAAGTCTTACCTATAAGCGTTTTACATCTAAATGCAATAGGTAATGATATCGGCAAACAACTTTATAATAAGAAATTAACTGATCTTCTCTCAACAGACTCAATTGAAAATATAAAATCTTCATGTTAAAACTAGAGTCAAATGTGTATATAACAATAGAAAAGGAACTCTTTGACAATTATATCAAATATATATTATCTAATGTCGAATTCCTTTCAACAAAAAAATGAAAAAAATGAAATTTTTTTTTTCAATGGAATTCATTTAGGAGGAAAAAAAATCGACTGCAGTCGATCTCTTTTTTGAGACGGATTTTCACACACACAACAATTTTGACAGATCGAAAACGGCAAACAAAAACATCAGTATATGAAAAAAATTAAAGGAAGCAGGACTGTTTTGTATTTAGTTGTGAACTTAGAAAACATTTGGTGAAAAAAAATATAAAAATTGTGTGCTTAACAAAATGAACATAATTGTTGTGTTCTTTGGTGCTTGTTTTTCTTCATCATTCAGTTGGACACACATACATTCATAAAAAAAATCGCTACTTAGTAGCGACTGCAGTCGACTGCAAAAAGGTGAAAGGAAATCGACATAAAATAGTTCACAATCTATAATAAAAAAAATACACAAACTGGTGAATAATTTAAAAAAAATCGTTTGTAATAATTTCTTTAAGTGTTGGAAAGTTTAAAATTGCGCTACCATCAACTCGAATGAAATTTCAAAATGCTCAACTGTGTTTTAACAAATCATGTGCTTAAATATGTTCTCGAAGTGAGTAATGCTCGATTGTATGTTCTCTCAAAAGATCATGTCAAGTGAGGTATAAAAGTGATCTGCAACTGTGCCCTTTCCAACCCACTGAACCAGAAATAATTATCATGCCCGAAAAACTTTGGGAAAATTTGTCAATTCTCTACGAGGGGCTATCATATACAGTCAAACCTGGATAAGTGATAAACTGGATAAGTGAGAAAACTCTGTAAGTGAGAAAACTCTGTAAGTGAGAGTAATAGCCAGGACCCGAAGTTTTAAACTCCCAAAACCTCTATTAGCGAAAAACAGAAACCTCTGCAAGAGAGAGTCGTTTCCTTCATTGACCTCCGCAAAAGAGACTGCTACTTAACTATACCTCTCTAAGCGACAGACGAGCAAACAATTTCAACATCTGCTATTTTATGACTCGTTCTTAACTTTCGTGGAACTTTCTAGCATTGTTTTTGTATTGTTTTTTCGTCAATATTGTATCCATTCTATTTCGTGGAACTAAAAATTTTTTGTTATTTTATCGCATTCTTTTCGAATGGTCACGTGTTCCTGTGTTTATGTTAGTTTAGTTAATATGTAATAATGATAAAATTTATTATTACATGTTAACTTTTTTCGTTCTTGTTGTCACTTGATATTGCTGCGTACCTCTATAAGTGAGAAACGCTACCCATGTACCTTAATTAGCGAGAAACTCGGGTTAGTGAGAAACCTCTATAAGCGAGAGTGAGATTGTGCTCCCTTGAACTCTCGCTTGTCCAGGTTTGACTGTATTCATATATGATGTTCAAACTGGCTTCCCAGGTCCGAGGATATGTCAATGCTGCTATTATAAAGCAGATGGTACTGAGAAAATTGTGAAAGGATGCATTCAAGTATTACGCAACGCAATTTGTGGGGATCGGATCTATTGCATGGGGTATTTGGATTTGGACAACGCATTAAGCTAGCGCTAAACGACGAAAATGCTCGCCGAACTAGTGCTTGCTGTTTTTTCGTAAAGGAGCTAAAGCTAGTGTACACGATTGGTAGGTCTGACAATCATTGTCAGATCTGCAAACGTCTGACAATGTCTACAAATGAGCTGACAATGAAGGTGAAAACTGAATTTGTGTTTGCAGAAATCTACAAATATCTGCAAGTTTATTGCCAGCTATTTGGCTGACAATGTCGACAAACTGATTTGGGCAAAAAGCTGGCAATAGATTTGCAGATATTTGCAGATTTCTGCAAACCGTGTACATCCACGTGTTTTTTTTTTCCTTGTAATCCTTGCCAAATTTGTCTGCCAATGAATAAATTTGCAAATGTTCTTCAAACTGGGTCTGCAAATTTATTTATTGTCAGACATTTGCAGAAACGTCAGAAAATGAACAAAACCTGTGTACACACGATTGCCACATCTGCAAATTAATTTCTCTTCAAAATGATTGATGAAAAGATTTTTCTGCAAACTAATTTGGTGTGTACACGGTTGTCGGCTTGCGTGTACACTGTACACGATTGCCAGATATTTGCAAACTAATTGGCAGATATTTATCTACAAATTAGCAGCCAAATGGTTTTTCTGCAAATTAATTTGATGTGTATGTAGGTACACGATTGTCAGCCATTCGAGACAAATTTTTCACTGACAGATCTGGCAATATTTGCAGATCAGGCAATCGTGTACACTTAGCTTAATTGGTTTGCGAGCCGCTTGCTGCTGGGGAAAAATTTGGTTGTCTTCTGTTCGTTGGCTTGGATGCTTTACGTAACATTTTTTCATTTTAATAAGAAAAACCAAGGAATTAAAATATTCCTAATTGAAAATCTTCTTTAATTATGTATTTTTTTGGGGGAATCCGTCTATGGTCTTATTAGTTATTTTTGTTTTGGTTCTCTGGAGTTAGCAAATTTTTTAAATTTTTTATTGTCACTTGATATGTAATATTTAATGAGGGGAACAGTGGTACAGCAAAACGTTACAGTGTGTTAAGTGGAGGAACTTTGTTATAAAAAACCTAACATTACGTTACGGAGTACGTAAGGGCCTCGTAACAATACTTTTTAGCAAGTAGGTCGGTTTCTTAACTTGGTACTCAGAAAATCATAATCTATCATATTTAAGAAGGGGGATTCTCTCGAAAGAGACTGCGCACAGTAAAGAAACGACTTATACAAAACATAAACAGCAACGCTTGAAAAAACTTGTGTTTGTCACGATTTCTGTGTCTATAGAAATTTTGGTGGGAAAATTTAGCAGGTTGGGGAATCTTTTTACTTTCTCATTAGCAATATCTTCTATGTACAACTACGTAAAATCGCTGTTCTAGACTGACTGACTGATTGACTGGTTTTCGCTTAATTTCGGATTTACTGATAAATTTTCAGCAAAAGAGCACGGCTAAAAGCAGACTGACATGAGCATGAGCATAAAAAATGTGAGAAAACCAGTTGAGTGTATGCTCTTGCTCCTGTTATTATTTTTTTTTTTTTAATTCTTCAACTCGTAAATTTTTATATAAAAATTATCACCAAGAGAGTCGATTGAAAGTTAAAAAAAAAAAATGTTTTGATTGGTTCTGCATTCTGAAAAATTAGTTTTGCTTCTGTGGGAAGAATTATGCTGGAATAATTAATAATCACAAAACCGCTTAAGTTTGGAACTGACGTTTATGAGTTCAATGATAGAAAATCTGTGCATATTATCACAATGTCCTTTAACTTCAATATTACGTTGCTTTGGGTTAAAAACTACGTAACACAATTCTAACTCAAAGCATAAAGCTAGATTTGGTTGAATTCTGACAGAGCAAAACAAAAAAAATAAAAATAAAAATCACACGTAAGGGGACCAAAACCGGATTGTGACCGTGTCCTGAACTTTGAAATAAAAATAAATATGGTCGGGCACCAAAGCAACGTAACTTTAGGCTTAACACTTTTAAAGGACCGCTAAGTTTGACAGCGTTTTTATGGCAATAAGTAATTTTTCTCGGAAGACTTGCCAATTCCGCGCAGAAGGCGATATCCGTTTTTTTTATGTTTCTGAGGTTCGAACCACGAACCTCCTACGCAACATACAAACGTGTTAATTATCACGCAAATGAACTGAGTGAGTCAATTTGCATGCGTTTAGTATCTTGTTAAAACGCAATAACGCTTTGACTTCAGCCTCGTTACGTTTATCGCTTTCAATGCTCTTTGTGTTTTGGTTTTTTCTTTTTTATAAATTGTGCAGGCAATTAAATTTCAAACAGTCTGAACAAATTGCTTAAAGCTAGTCCTAAACGACGAACATGTGAATTCTTCTATTGAATAGTGGCTGTCTGTTATTTTATTTTATCCGCGATATGCACACGACGACGTTCACAGCAGAAATGAGGTTTGCTTTATAGTAAAAAACCGGTTTTGCTCGCGAGCATGGCCCTACATGGCGAACAACGAAGCCAACGAACATGACAAAATCGAAATTTTTCGACAACAGCGAGCGGCTCGCCAACTGCTTGCCAACCAACCCCTAGACGATGAAAATGCGGCGAGCACGAGCATGCTCGGCGAGCATGTTCGTCGTTTAGGACTAGCTTTAAGCTAACCATTAACGACGAACATGCTCGTTTGCATTATTCCCTACACGGCGAACACATTTGCCGAACATTCACTTCCTGTTGATTCTCCACAGCTTAAACATGTGAATTCTTCTATTAAATGGTGGTTGTCTGTTGCCATTTCACTTTATGCGCGATATGCACACGACGACGTCCACAGCAGAAATGAGGTTTGCTTCATAGTAAAAAACCGGTTTGCTCGCGAGCATGGCCCTACATGGCGAACAACGAAGCCAACGAACATGACAAAATCGAAATTTTTCGCCAACAGCCAGCGGCTCGCCAAATGCTCGGGAACCAACCCCTACACGATGAAAATACGGCGAGCACGAGCATGTTCGGCGAACATGTTCGTCGTTTAGGGCTAGCGTTAGAGTTCCAGTCGCACTATGTTCACCTCTATCATAAGCCCTGTCGTAACAATTTCGGGCTAGGAATGCCAAAAGAATGGACTAAAAACATCTCCGTAATGAATGCTTTGCAACAAATTTTTAGAATTATTAACAGTTTTATCAATAGTAGGAAATTAGGTGGAAAAAATTCAAAACGAGGCCATCTATCCTTAAGCATTTGTAGTTCGAAATCGCCACGACGCACACAGGTAATTTTTCCCAAAAACATGGCCATAACTATAAAAAAATTGGGATTTGCTGTTTTTTTTAATGCAAAGTTGTTTACAAATAGTGTAAGCTACACACCTCATATATCATACGATGCAAATTATAACGGTTTAATCAATCGATGCTTTTAAAGTGGAAACTTTAAATTGACAAATGGAGTTTATTCTGTGCTAAGAGGTTATTTTGGTGTTTATTTGTCTACTTTTTTGGGTGCTTTGGAAAATAATTTAACGTGGATTCTGTTGCTAGTAGTATGGTAAAACAAATAAAACTTTTTTTTTACAATATTTTGAGTTTTTAGTTAATTTTGGGATCAGTTAAGGCAATGTATTTGATCGGTATTTTATTGTTTATCTTTTATAATGAAAATGTTACATTGATTGGCATTGCTTTGCAATCAAAATAGTCTTAAAATTTGCGTATGCATTTCCTTTATTAGAAACAGTCAAAACATATTGCGACTTTTTTTTAAATATTGGCTCTCAAAGATGATATGACAAGGCGTTTTTTTTTTTTTGTTTTTTAATTTGAGCTTTTTATTTTGTAGGATCGCGATCAAGTTTTATTTATTTTTCAAGAAATCAGCTTTCTGAATATTTAAGGAGTTGCACATCTCAAGACATTAGTGAAAAAGTCAAGTTTTTGGCAGAAACGAAGCTCAAAAATCTCGAAACAAAGTAATAAAGCACTGTTTTGTGTAATAGGCTGAAAATATTTTTTTTTGTCAAAACCCACTGTTTTAAATATTATCACTTGATAATAAAACAAAATCAGGCCGAAAATAATTTTGTCCAGTGTTTTTGGGAAAATTTACCTGTGTGCGATGCGACGAGTCTTGTGATAGGGGCCGTTATCTTATACAAGAAACAACGTATGTAATAAGATAGATAAATAAATAGGGTGGCGCAACAGAGCGAGAAGTCCCGCATAAGAGAATACTCGTTACTGAATAACGAATACATACCATTTGCTACAGCAGTACCCGCATTTCTCAAAACCGTACCTTGTAAGGAATAAATAGAACCTTAAATTTTTTTTGTCAATTTTGAATGTCTAATCGAGAAAGTGGTACCCGTGGTGTGATGGATAGCATGTTCTCCGTGAGTATTCACTGTAATGAAAATTGTTTTCTCGATTAGCCGTTCGGAACCGGCAGAAAATTGTAGGTCCCCTCCATTCACACAAGGCATGGTTGTAAAAAAATGCGCTAGGCACTGGCACAGGGGCTCCTCGCTCTGTTGCGCCACCCTATTTCTTCTCCTTCTTTTTCATTTCCGGCGTTACGAGTAGTGATCTTGAAGCGATCACAACTTTCCCACTTTTCCGCTTCACACTAGTGATCCGCCTGTGGGGTACGCCGCGTTGACCTCAGAAAGCGTCGACAAGCCTCCCGGTTTTGGATTGTTCCATGTCTGAGGCCATCCAAATGCTGATGTTTTTGTATTTGCTTGTACCATGAGTGTTTTGGCCTGCCTTTTCTTCTTCGTCGCGAATGTGTTGAAACGTTGTACGATATTGCCTTTTTTACGGGGTTTTGCGGATCTCTCCTTTCAACATGACAATACCAACTGAGCCGGTCGTGCTGAATTTTGTCCAAGATGGTACTTTTGACATGAAGGCTTCCACGGATCTTAGTACTTCTAATTCGATCAAGCTTTGTTACTCCTGCTGTCATCCGAAGCATCTTCATTTTGACTGCCGTCAATTTGCTCTCATACCTTTTGTACATTGTCCAACATTGTGAACCGTATGTCAGAGCTGGACGGACAACTATTTATTTTATTTTATTTTTAATCGAAAAAACACTTTTCATGGCATGAAATTAACTATCGTAGAAATTCTTCGCAAAAGACGAATCTTGAACTTTTTACAAAACAGGCAGACAAGCTGACCACTACGCCACAGGCACAGGAATGATTGAAAATAAAACTGTTAAAATCCCAAACGTCGCACAAAAATAAATAGGGTGGTGCAACAGAGCAAGGAGCACCGGTGCCAAGCACATTTCTCACAACCAGTGCCTTTGGGAGATAAAACATAATATAGGAGACCTATAATTTTCCTGCCGGTTCCGAGAAGGTAATCGAGAAAGGACTTTTCATGGCAAATGATTTTCTATATAAGACAACGCGGGAAAAATATTTTTGCTTGTGTTGGGATTCGTAACACGAACCTCCCGGTTAACAGGTAGACATGCTAACCATCAAGCCACGGGTATCACAACGTCGCAGATAAAATAAATAAATAAAAATAAATAAAGCTCCAGGGCCTAGCGCGTTTCTCACAATCATGCCTTGTGAAGGAATGGAGGGGACCTACAACTTTTTGCCGGTTCCGAACGGCTAATCGAGAAAGCGCTTTTCATGGCAATGAATACTAACGGAGGACTTGACAATTCCTCGCGAAAGGCAATACCCGTGGAAAAAACATTTTTGCCTCTGTTGGGATTCGAACCACGAACATTTGGATTAACAGGCGGACATGCTATCCATCACACCATGGGTACCACAAAATCGCAGATACTGCACAGAAAACTTCTGTTCTCAAAAAGGTGTATTCATTTTTGACTTGCCGCTGAATTCCGTATTTAAATAATTGAATCATACACCTACATCCCACACATGTTAAGAGTAATTCAATTCCCACGTCTTTCCGTTAAGGGGTTAGGCCACCCTAGAATTTTCGAAAAATCGATTTTTTTTGATTTTAAATAGTCTCTTAGGACCTCAAAAATGATGTCCCAGAAGATCATGGCCGGGAAAAGCCTTTAGGTACTCGGTTTTCGAATTTTAGTACAAGGACGTCTGGTCCGCAGCGAGCTCCTTTTGTGAGTGCAAGGGTCAAGGTACGTTAGGGAAGTAGAGCATGTTATTGAAAATATTTATTTCCTGACTAGTCTAGACTAGTAGTCTAGACTAGAGTTAGATTTGCGAACGTCTCCTTCCGGCATCGCAGATTAAAAGTATTGTAAAATTATTCATGATTTTCTACTACTCAAAACTTTAAACTTTTATAGTTGGCCGGACTCGTAACTCATGCAATTTTCAACCGATTGACTTGAAATTTTAAACATGTCTTGAAATATACATTGTCTATGGAAGTAGGTACGTAGTTCATTTGCAAATTTTGCACTTTTCACTTTAGAAGGGCGCCATTTGGCCAAAAATCAATATATCGCAAAAATCCTACGTACTTCTATAGCAGTGAGTATATATAATCGAAAAAGTCTATTTGCTCATTATTATTCAAAAAATTACAGGAGCTGTTGGTCCGGCCGTGGAACTCAAAAAAAAAAAAAAAAAGACGTCGTCGAAAAAATGCTGCACAGCAATGCAGCCGCCATTTTGTAATGAATCGATTCAAAAAAAATTATCGTAAGCAGTCATTAATATAAATAATAAAATCGCGTTTCAGTTATCTCGATTTATTTTATAGTTTTTCTAAAAAAAAATCCCCAAAAAGCCTATTTTTTTCAGCCTCTAGGGTGGCCTAACCCCTTAAAAGAAAACCAACGATTTGCGCATGGCCTCGTAATAGTCACTGCTATGGAATTACGCATTCGTACTTTACATGTTCGTTTTTTCTTGTGTGTGCTTATTATAGTTTGGTTTTTAGTCTAGGAAAATATAACTCCTTTCCGATTTGCTTAAAACGATAACTTTGCAAAATACAAAACAATTCCTGTTGTAATCATTTTACCAAACGACAGGGAATAAGACAACGAAGCAATATCCGGAATGTGGTGTAAATGAACTGAATGCTTCAAATGTGAAGCCAGCATTTTATGTTTTTTTTTTTTTAATCATCAAGTTGGTACCCACATATGTCGTAGGTGTAGCTGTTATTTCCCCTGGCTGGTCAGTTTCATCGACTTAACCTGGGTCTCATTTAAGGAAAAGTTCTACGACCAATTATTTACTTTCTCAAACCAGCTGTTTGTGACCGTTCGTTGCTCAAAACAGAAACGAAACCAGAAACATAAAACAAAATTCTAACCTCGATTGAATTTTAGTTTATCGCTAAAAAGTTGTGAGGTTTTTTGATATGGGCAAATTTCTTTAGAGTGAAAATAACTACAAAGCGCTACTAAAAAAGTTACAATTCGAATGCCTACCTAAAAAAAACATGTTAATTTCAGATAACCTCACTTTATTTGCCCAATATTTTGAAGAAGGTCGTACGATGAAACAAAGATAGCCCATAAATCAGCATTATTCATGTATACCCACTCTCTCAACAGCCACAACAGCAAAATTTCGACAAAATGTGAAATATAAACTAAACGTTTGCCTATCTCCTCTACCTGTCGACTCGTGTCGGGACTCGCTCGTGTGTGTGTGAATTTGCCAAAACAACATCGACTTGAATACATTTCCATAAAAACAATCAATTCTAAACTAACTCTCGTGCTGTTGTCTTTTGTCTGTAATGTTAATGTTCCCTCCAACTCGAGTTGACACCCACAAACAGTTTCGAGTTATTGCGCACAAATAGCCAATGAGTTATTCTTGTGTCCCCCCTTCCCCCTTCTAATCAATTGGATTAGACAAATACAAATGACCAAGCGTCTACACTACACTAAAAATTCTGTAAAAAGACAATTAAAAATAAAACAATAAAAGAAGAAAAAAAAAATAACTCTTGCACTTTTACATCGACGAATTCTCTCGCACGACAACGAGAGACGCACGAGAAACGACGCAAGTGGAGAGTGTGGACTGTGGACACCTAAAAAGAGAATTAGTTTTTACCTCTCTGCCATTACTGGAACCCTCTGCTTCGTCTGCATCGTCATCTTCCAGTCTTTGGAGATTGCGTCGATTGCGGCGGCGAATAATGCCGCCAACCGGCACATCATCATCATCGCTTTCGGTGTTTTCATCACTGCTAAAGACGAAATTTGATTTTTTACCAAGTTTACCTCGCACTTTTCTGCTCGAACATGGCTTAATTTCATCATCATCACTTATGTGTTGATTCTTGGTATTTCTTTTGCTGTTGTTGGCCGTGTCTTTACCATGATCATCACTCATGCAACTAGCGCTACTGCCGCTGGTTGAGCTACTCTCATCTGAATCGTCATCAAATTCGATTCTCATGACAATTCGGCGTTTCTTTTTGGAATTGTTGCCACCGCCAACGCTTCTATGCAACGAGGATGAGGACGAACATGGCCCTGATGCAGCAGAAGAAACATTCCTGCTGCGTCGAGTAATGCGCTTGCTGCTGGTGGAAGGTTTTGCACAGAAATCACTGCTACTATCACCGGAATCACCGGACATAACTCACATTAGAATGATGGAGAAATGCAAGAAATATACATAAAATTTACAATTCAAAATTTATAGTAATTCAAGAGGAATTCCACTAAATATCTTAGAAAAGTTCTTCTCTTTTTTCAAGTCTCTGCTTTAATTTTTCTATACGTATATTATAATTTATTATATATGTATATATATCTATCTATTACATATACATATGTATGTAAAATAATTCTTTTTCTTTGCGTTAGGGGTTTTTTTTCTTGTCACTACACTTTGAAAATTGAGGAGAATAATTTGGTTGAAATTGCGTGTTATTTGTGAATTGTTTCTTGATAAACTGAAGGTTAAAGTGATACTTTTGACTTTGTTTGTATTTTCGGTTTAAATAAAGAATAATTTTTGTAGTTTTTCTACAAATTTTAAGAAGCACTTCACTCGTTTTCTGCAATCAACTCAGCCATTTTATTTTATCAGAAGGCTTTGAACTTGCTGCAGTGTGTGTGTGGAGAAGTGGATTTTGTATGCATCCTCACGTTGGCAGCTCTGGAAAATTAAACGAAAACAAAAAATGGGTGTGTTCAGAGCTTTGATGAGTTCATAATGGTGATTTCTATTGGGACTGGGAACATGAGTTTGCACACCACCTGCCGGTTGTTTTGGAACTAAAGTGGGGGCACAAAGTGAAATGCTGTTTTGACAGCCCATACAAATTGTACTGAAAAAAGAAGAAATGGTGTCGGATTAAATAATTTAAATAAAATATAAAATCAAATAAAAGTGATTGAACTATGAGCGCATTAGCATCTTAAAATGTTAAAGCTTGAATAAAACAGTGCACACGAGTGATTTTTACCTTTCAAATGTATTTAATTTGCTTTTGAAAAATTTAAGAATATGCCATTTTTGTATGGGAAAAAATGTAAACAAAGCGCTACGGAGATTTTGTTGAGGGGATGATAAATTTTGTTTAACTTAAATTTTCATTGAATTATGAGTGGTCTTCGATATTTTATTGATTTAAACTAACGCACATTCTTGATTAAGAGCTTAATTTGTGCTTTTGTGGAAATTTTAATTCATATTTTTCAACTTAAATTTTTGTTGAAAATCACAGCTCGTTTTTGCACTTGCATTTTGGACACTTCCAGTAAACTTTTTGGTTGTGCTTTAATTTCATATTTTTCTTTACACTTTTATTAATCCATTTCAATAAGAATTTCGAATATTCGACCGGCAAAACATTATATTTTTAAACAATTTTTTTGGAAAAGTGGCAATTTCAATACAAAATGTGACTTGTTGTGCCCCTGCTCATTTCTATTTTTGCCGCTACGCGTCGTGATGGCCAGTCCCAATTGGTAAATTATAATTTTAAAAGAATTAATTTTTTTTATTGTCAATGGAAAAAGATAACTGAAAATTGTGTTGGTGTTGGCGCATTAAGAGGTAGATCCTTCTGAAAATGTGGATCCACTAAACTGATCTTTGAATGAAAAAGAAATCAAATATTTGTTGCCAATGGATTGCGAATAGTATCGAGATTACCATTTTGACAGATTTGGTTAAAAAAATATTGATTCCATTTCCCAATGGAGGACGCCATAGGTAAAAAATTGTTTTATATACCGTTTCGACTAGAGATTGAATAACCCTACAAATATTAATGTTAGCTTTGGTCAGTGTGGTGGAACAGTTTGTGGGCAAATATAGCAGACAGCAGTTGAGGAGTTGCTACACAAAGTTAAAATAAAACATGCACCGCTGAAACTTTGCACGGATAAAGCGACTGTTGTCCTTCTTTGTTATTTAATTTGTAGGTATAACGACGTTGTGATTCATTCGTTAAGCAATGTAATCACTTTGGTTGACAGCGTAATCAGCCAATGTAAGCTCCATCAAACGAATTAGTGACAAGACCTGTGTTGAGGTTAATCTAAGTTCACTTTCCAGGGAGTGAGTAATTAGAGTCACTGCTGAAATGCTAAGTGAGTAATCTGACAGCCAATTGCATTAAAGCCTTGTGCAAACCAACGCGGTGAGTGCGTGCGATGCGATTGCGTTAAGTCAAATCTCTATCCCCCGTATTAATAAAGCGCGGAATAGCTGCGTTCCATGGATTAAGTGAAAAATGGTATAATGGTAGCTTTAATTAAATGGGAAATGGTATAATGGAAACTTAATCCATGGAATAAGGCTATTCCGCGTTTATTAATACGGGGGTATGTAATCTTATAGACGTTTGACTTAATTCATAGAGATTTGACTTAACATAATCGCATCGCACGCACTCAACGCGTTGGTCTGCGCAAGGCTTGACTCACTCACTGAATTCTTTAACTAATTTGATTTTCAATGGAAAGTGACTCAAATCACACACTCTTGGGAAAGTGAAATTAGCTAAATCTTGGCATTGGGTTCTCTTACATTTTAAACGATTATCGTCCAATCGAATACCGTCAATTTTATCGTCTAAACATTGTTTCATGTAATTTAGCTTGCAGTGGTTGCCTTTGATATCTTTACAACAGGTTTGAATACGTTTTTTGGCTCCTAAAACTTACATGGTAGTCGTCTTTCAGAGTCAAAACTCTTTTCTCAAAATAAGAAAAATATTCCTCTAGTTGCACCTTAGCCCAAAGTAAAAAGTGTGATGAAACCCTTAAGTTTTCATTTTAATTTTTCTTCTTCGAATGTTGGCTGCATTCAATTTGTAGCCATGTTGTCCAACTCTCCACTTCCGTTCCGTTCTTTTTCGTGTACATTAAAAATCTGACAAGATGGGTCGTATGCACGCTCCTGGGTAAAAATACATTTTTTCTTAATAAAATGCAATAAATTGTGTTGAAATTCTATATTAAAGTGACCATTATTCTATCTTCGACAATCGAAGATAAAAATTCCGTGTCGAAGTTGCGTTTTTGATGTGATTTTTGAACTTACCATACATGTGCTTCATCGCCTGTCCTCATACTAATCGGCAATTTTTATTATTTTCACAGCAAGGGTATTTCCCAATCCGCTCTCCCATACCGAAGAACAGTTCCTTCATGGCTTAAACTCAACGCCGAGGATGTCAGAGAGCAAATCAAGAAATTGGGCAAGAAGGGTATGACTCCATCCAAAATTGGTAAGCATTGTAGAGTTAAGGTTATGTCGGTGGTAATAAATAAACAAGCATATTCATTCCTTACACAGGTATTATCCTTCGTGATTCATATGGTGTTGCTCAGGTACGTTTCGTGAATGGAAACAAGATCCTTCGTATCATGAAGTCGGTTGGCCTTAAACCCGACATCCCAGAGGATTTGTACCATTTGATCAAGAGGGCTGTTGCTATGCGCAAGCATTTGGAACGCAACCGTAAGGACAAGGATGGCAAGTTCCGTTTGATTCTTGTTGAATCAAGAATCCACAGGCTGGCCAGGTACTACAAGACCAAGAGTGTCCTACCACCAAACTGGAAATACGAATCTAAGACAGCCTCTGCTTTGGTTGCTTAAGTTCAGTGATAAGAATGTGGAAGTGAAACTCTTTTTCAATTTTTATTTTTTAACACAAAACATGGAATAAAATAAGATACCCAAAAAGAAGAGACTCAATTATTTATCTTGAAAATATTTTGGTTTCAGAAAAAGTCGTTAAAAACTTTGGTTACTGTGGCTTCGCATCATTGGTCAATGTAAAAACAAGTGGCAGTAATTTAGCCAAATTCCATTTGTATGGAGGACCTTCGATTTTTGCCCGTTCCGAACGGCTTATCGAGAGCTTTTTATTGCAATCAAGTTGATATCGGAGGACTTGCAAATTCTTCGCGAAATGGTTGGGTGTTTTGATTCGAAACTCGAATTTCCCACATAAAGGCAGACATGCCAAACATTACGCCATGGTCACCAAAAAAGAGATATTTAGACAATGTCAATATTTTTATTAAAACTAACAAATTTCTTTGCAAAACATTCACTACAATGGCGTCTATGATGCTTCCTTTTTTGTATTCGTAGTCCGACATTGATACGGCGGGCCTTGCGATAGGAGTCGATAATCACCCTTATTGCGATAGGCGTTTCAATAAAACGCCTAAAAAATTACAGAGCTCCAGCCGCGATAATTTTTGTTTTCATTAAAATTTAAGTTCAGTGTTCAATCCTCTATCTGTTCCTCATTGCTCTTACCATTCCCTCAAAAGTTATTTTATTTAAACGGCAATTGTGGCACCTAGAGATAAGTCATCATATTGGCGTTTTATTAAAACGCCATTCGTAATAAGGGTTAATGACTATTTTAATTTGGGAGTAATCTTTGTTGCCAGTACGTTTTAGATGACATGGTTGTGAAACAGATTTTTAACAACAGGTTCTGATAGGGGAACTAAAGACAAGAGTAGAGATTATTAATGCAAAGTAAAATATTCTAAGCCTAAATTTAAAGACTTATTTAAAAACGTTAAGCTTTTAAGACTAAATCACAAAGCTCTTGGTAAGGTGCGACTTTGGACAGGCTGGAAAACGCAATATTGATAGTTTAACGATCAATTTATGAATGGAGACGGTTTGTAAGAATCCGGAATGATAGATAGATAGATAGATAGATAGATAGATAGATAGATTCTTTATTACATCAATATTCGTAACAATTAGTTTTCTTAAGAACAAGGACATGGCTTTACTGCCGTCTGCCTGAAATAACATTTCATTTGATTTCAAAAATAAAGAAAAATATAAAAGTGTAAAGCTTTATAGGTAATATTTACATAAAGTCTTATAATCATTTCAAACAAGTTAAATATTATAAATTAGAATCCGGAATGGAAATCTGTTTAATCCCATTCTATCATACTAGCGTTTCGCCCATGGAACAGCCAAGAGCTTTGACCGTTTTTAATCCCTTCTAATTTTGAAATTTTGTGTAAACTAAAGTTTGGAGATGTCTACGAATTCTTCAGTGTTTTGTTTTATATTAAATCTCTCATTCATATTCATATTGATTGTGTTCTTTAAGTTGCGTTTATATATAAAACTTAAGAACAGCTAAAATGCTTTGGCTAGCTAATTCAGTAATTAAACAAATGATCCGTGTTCTTCTAGATAATCGGCCCTATCAAGGTGACCGTTGGAATGGATTTTTCTCTGCAGCGCATCCTTTTTTGGAGATTCAATTTTGCTTCAAAGTAGTTGTCATCGTAAGGAATTTTTAAAAATTCACAAAATTAAAACTTTCCGCAGCAAAAACTTCTTGGAAGACGTCAGGGGCCCTACTCTGTAATTCGTTTCGAATGCAAAAATTTCCGAAAAAGAATATTTTGTACTTTTTATTTCTAAATCGGATTCGAACCTGCCATTTTCGGAACGGCAAATCCGAAAACGATTTTTTTATTTCATTTAGTTACATTTTTACTTGTTTGTAATTTGCTTTGATATTATTTTTTTTTTGCTTGATTTGATAGATATCTTGAGAAAAGTTTCAAGACTTCGCAAATCTATTCCGTTAATGAAAATATTATTAAGTACTTTTTTTCGATTCGAAAACGAAATATAGAGTACTAATTCATAATCGGATCGAAAATCACTTTCGAATAGACTTACGACTCGAAACGAAATACAGAGTAGGGCCCCAGATCGGCCGATCGGAGAATTACCACGAAGCAAAATGTCTGAATCGTAGGAAATCGAAGAGAATTCCGCTCCAACGGTTACCACGATAGGGCTGAATAGTAGCTTAAAAATTGATCTCCATCCAACAAAAGTTGGCGTTGCGCGTTTGGTCAAACGTGTTCCAAGTTTTTTAAACCAGAAAATGCTGAAAAAACATCAAAATTGCTACTGAACCTCAATAGAAAACCTCGCATAATTTGCACCGGACGACGACTCATTGTTCTCTAAAGAATCATTTTCCCCAGTGGTCGGAAGCAGACCCCTGTTGAGTCCATAAAATCCATTATTTGGATAAAAAGAACTTTGTGATTACAAAGTATACATATTCATGCTTATTTTGACATTCTATTCGATAGAAAGTTAGTCGAATTCGAAAGAAGTGCATTTTGAGACTCGAATGATTCGAATAATAAACATGTAATAATTTCGAATCGTTCGAGTTTCAAAATCCACTTCTTTTGAATTCGACTAACTTTCTATCGAATAGAATGTCAAAATAACATCATTTAAGACGCTTCATACGATCCCAGTGACCAAAATGTAAAAAGCTCCGTATCTCGAGAACGAAGCGAGATAGACGAAAAATAACGATTTTTTTGGGGTTGTACGATGGGGGACCTCCATTTAAGACGCTTCATACGATCCCAGTGACCAAAATGTAAATACAGTCGACTCCCTCTAAGTCGAACTTTCACGGGATGTTTAAATAAGTTCGAGTTAGAGGGAGTTTCTACAAAATTCGAGTTAGAGAGATTATTATTTTTTTTTTTCTTGAATATAAGGAAGAAAATAATAAGTTTGTAAATAAATAAAATTAATAAACAAAAGCTTCTTACTTCTATGACTCGTTAATTCATTACTGTCATTCATCATTGTCTCAACAAAATTATTTAAAAAAACTAGTAATTTTTGACTGGAGTTTTCACTTGTTTAAAAAATGACTCTATTTTGAAAAGGCTGTTTTGAACCTCATCTGGTACATCTTCTGTCAATTCAATCGCTGTTTGCAATATTTCAATTGCATTTTCGATTGCATTCTTTTCTGGCATTTCGATGTTTATTATCTCGGCTTCTTCATCAGCTTCACCGTCGCCATCGTTATCATCATCAGCATGTACTACTTCTTCCAAAATTGTCTCACTGTCTAGTATTTCTGTGGTTGCAATACCTTCATCGACATCAACATAATCCCTCCAATTAACACTCGCAATACTGTAATCAGTTTCAGTTAGCCGGTTCCAGATCCTCTCGATTTCATTGGTGGCGTCGGCGTCGGTTTCACATATCAGTTGGTTAAGCGGTATGTGATCTTTATCGTCCCTAGTCTCGTCCTTGAACCCGGCCTTTTTAAAACAATTTTCAATTTTCAAAGTGCCCATGCCTTTGAAACCTGATGTACACAGTCTAGAAGTGTTATCTTATAGTCCTCTTTTTTGGTTTCCCAAGCGCTTAAGATCTTGGTTAGTATGCGGCGTTTATAATGAACTTTTAAATTCTGTTTTATGCCCATGTCCATCGGTTGAACAATTGAGGTCATGTTAGGGGGGAAATACTCAAGCTTTATAAATTTTAATTTTTCCTTGACTTGTTTTTGGTGGGCAGGACAGTTGTCGATGAAGATTAATACCTTGCGTTTTGTTCGACCAAACTTTGCGTCGAGCTTTAAAAGCCAACTAGTAAAAAGATCCGCTATCATCCAAGAACGTTGGTTGGCTACGTAATCAACTGGCAAAGATTTTATTTTATTAAAGAAGCGAGGGTTTTTGCTTTTCCCGATGAATAAGAGTTTAAGCTTTTCTGAGCCTGTCATGTTGGACCCCACAAGACATGTTACTCTTTCTTTACTGTGCTTACCTCCAAAACATTTTTCTCCTTTCAAAGCCAAGGTACGTGTCGGTAAACATTTGTAAAAAAATGGGCACGACTGGGTCGCACGAACTTGCGATTGTGTTCTAAATACGATATCAAAATCTAAAGGCTGAGTTAAAGGTTTTGGTATTAGCTCTTCATAATATATTTTGTGGTACAGGGTTGCCAACTACACATTAATTATGAAAATTGAATTAAATCAAGTAAAATAATGAAAAAATTAAATTAAATATTCCAAAGGTTTCAAACAAAAATCTAAAAATGCCATTCTTTTGCAATAGCTTATATACATATGAATGATGAAAATTTAATCAAAATCGTTGGAGCAGTTTTCCAAAAAACGGTTTTTTATTTTTCACTTTTTTTTTAAACTGTTTTTTAAAAGTCGAGTATGCAAAGTTTTAGATCTTAATAAGAGTTGTTTTGACAAAAAATTTGAAAAAAATCAAAGTTATAGTTTTGAAGTTATGTATTTCAAAATATCAAAATTTTTTAAAAATATTTTTAAAAATTTCCAGAACTAAATTTTTTTTAATATTGATATGAAGTCTTTTTGTTACAGTTTACGATTTTTTAAATCTAAAGTTTCGTCAAGATCGTGTAAGCCATTAACGAGAAAGTCGGTTTTGAAAAAAACGGTACTATGGGAGGTACCGTTTTTAGGCTTTTTCCAAAATTTTGTTTTACATCATAAGAAAGAAAATCTAAAATTAATCCCTCACACAAAATTTTATCGAAATCGTTGGAGCCGTTTTCGAGAAAAATAAGTATTATCATATCGGTTGTATGGCAGGTACCGTTATTTCAAGACCTAGAGACTCAATTCCAAAAACCCCTCTGTAGACTGCTCCACAGACCCTAACTGCAAATTTTGAAGAAAATCGGTCTATTAGTTCGGGCTGTATATCCATATACAGACAGACACACAGACAGACAGACAGACAGACAGACAGACAGAATTGCAGGACCCACTTTTTTCGTATTCTCTATCATCGTAATGTCATATTTAATTGTTATCTCAAAATTTTTTTTCTGCACGATTGCAAGACTTGCCTTATAGTACCTATAATCGCAAGTAAAAATCCCGTTTCATCGACATTGAAAATGTCGTCGGGTCTAAATCCTTGGACAACTTCTGAAATCTGATGTTTCCATTCATTGGCTTTGTTATTATCCACAGAAGCACTTTCACCAGACAAAACTTTGCTAAGGATACTATGCCTGGTTTTAAATCTGGTAAGTCAACCATCACTTGCCTTGAAATTAGAAAATCCTTAGTTGTCTGCGAATTCCAGCGCTTTCTTTTTTAAGATTGGACCGCTTACAGGTAAATTATTGCCACGCACGCTTTCGAACCATTTGAAAACAGCTTTGTCAACACTTTCATACTCACAAACTTTGTTCCGCTTAAGGTGAGCATTAACAGCACAACCATGTCGAGTTCTTAATTTTTCTCTTTAAGCCCATATCGAAGAAAGAGTACTTTTAGGAACGCTAAAATCTTCAGCAATTTTCTTTTTCTTTTCAACTCCCTTCTCAATTTCTTCAATTAAACGAATCTTCGTGGAAAGATCTAATGTATTCAATTTTCTTCTGGCCATAATTTGTCTGAAAGTTTGCATTGAATTGTAAATAAAAATAAGAATTTCCCTCACATAAAGAATGCATTACCTACCAAACTAATAAGGTTTGTTCGTTGAAGCCCTGGGGTTGCCCTAGGGTCGACACAAAGCGTTTTTTGAGAAACCTAAATTCACCCTCAATGTCAAATTGAGTGTTTTTTGAGCCATAGGTTTGCCATAGGTTTTCCCCAAACTCGCCCTAGCTTTTTGCTGTGGCGATTTTAGGGCTGTCAAATGGCATGTATTTTTTTTTTAATGACAGGGATGTGTGGTGATTTGTGGTTTAGCGTTTTTTGAGGACTGGAAAACCCAGGTTTTTTTGACAACTCATAGGGTTGTCAAGAAAACCTGGGGAAAGTTCAACGAACAGACCTATAATGAAGTTCTTTAAAAGTTAACTTTTGTAAAACTTAAAATAATTTTCTGTTAACGTTAGCACTGTACATATGTACAAATGAAGAGTAGATACATACTCGTATGAAGTATAAACAACAAAACAATACGAACTCCGCGAGACTAATTCTTAAAAATGTTCGTTTCTGCAAAGAAAAATTCGACTTAGAGGGATTGAAAATAGTCCAAGAATTTATAGAACTTGTTCGAGTTAGAGGGAATTTCGACTTAGAGGGAGTTCGACTAAGAGGATGGTTTTTGTATGGAAAATTGACGGGAATGCAAAAATATGGAGAAAAAGTTCGAGTTAGAGGGAATTTCGACTTAGAGGGAGTTCGACTTAGAGGGAGTCGACTGTAGCTCCATATCTCGAGAACGAAGCGAGATAGACGAAAAATAACGATTTTTTTGGGGTTGTACGATGGGGAAACATCATTTAAGACGCTTCATACGATCCCAGTGACCAAAATGTAAAAATGGGGTTGTACGATGGGGGACCTCCATTTATGACGCTTCATACGATCCCAGTGACCAAAATGAAAAAAGCTCCATATCTCGAGAACGAAGCGAGATAGACGAAAAATAACGATTTTTTGGGGTTGTACGATGGGGAAACATAATTTAAGACGCTTCATACGATCCCAGTGACCAAAATGTAAAAAGCTCCATATCTCGAGAACGAAGCGAGATAGACGAAAAATAACGATTTTTTTGGGGTTGTACGATGGGGGACCTCCATTTAAGACGCTTCATATGATCCCAGTGACCAAAATGTAAAAAGCTCCATATCTCGAGAACGAAGCGAGATAGACGAAAAATAACGATTTTTTTGGGGTTGTACGATGGGGGACCTCCATTTAAGACGCTTCATACGATCCCAGTGACCAAAATGTAAAAAGCTCCATATCTCGAGAACGAAGCGAGATAGACGAAAAATAACGATTTTTTTGGGGTTGTACGATGGCCTCCATTTAAGACGCTTCATACGATCCCAGTGACCAAAATGTAAAAAGCTCCATATCTCGAGAACGAAGCGAGATAGACGAAAAATAACGATTTTTTTGGGGTTGTACGATGGGGGACCTCCATTTAAGACGCTTCATACGATCCCAGTGACCAAAATGTAAAAAGCTCCATATCTCCAGAACGAAGCGAGATAGACGAAAAATAACGATTTTTTTGGGGTTGTACGATGGGGGACCTCCATTTAAGACGCTTCATACGATCCCAGTGACCAAAATGTAAAAAGCTCCATATCTCGAGAACGAAGCGAGATGGACGAAAAATAACGATTTTTTTGGGGTTATACGATGGGGGACCTCCATTTAAGACGCTTCATATGATCCCAGTGACCAAAATGTAAAAAGCTCCATATCTCGAGAACGAAGCGAGATAGACGAAAAATAACGATTTTTTTGGGGTTGTACGATGGGGGACCTCCATTTAAGACGCTTCATACGATCCCAGTGACCAAAATGTAAAAAGCTCCATATCTCGAGAACGAAGCGAGATAGACGAAAAATAACGATTTTTTTGGGGTTGTACGATGGGGGTCCTCCATTTAAGACGCTTCATACGATCCCAGTGACCAAAATGTAAAAAGCTCCATATCTCGAGAACGAAGCGAGATAGACGAAAAATAACGATTTTTTTGGGGTTGTACGATGGGGGACCTCCATTTAAGACGCTTCATATGATCCCAGTGACCAAAATGTAAAAAGCTCCATATCTCGAGAACGAAGCGAGATAGACGAAAAATAACGATTTTTTTGGGGTTGTACGATGGGGGACCTCCATTTAAGACGCTTCATACGATCCCAGTGACCAAAATGTAAAAAGCTCCATATCTCGAGAACGAAGCGAGATAGACGAAAAATAACGATTTTTTTGGGGTTGTACGATGGGGGACCTCCATTTAAGACGCTTCATACGATCCCAGTGACCAAAATGTAAAAAGCTCCATATCTCGAGAACGAAGCGAGATAGACGAAAAATAACGATTTTTTTGGGGTTGTACGATGGGGGACCTCCATTTAAGACGCTTCATATGATCCCAGTGACCAAAATGTAAAAAGCTCCATATCTCGAGAACGAAGCGAGATAGACGAAAAATAACGATTTTTTTGGGGTTGTACGATGGGGGACCTCCATTTAAGACGCTTCATACGATCCCAGTGACCAAAATGTAAAAAGCTCCATATCTCGAGAACGAAGCGAGATAGACGAAAAATAACGATTTTTTTGGGGTTGTACGATGGGGGACCTCCATTTAAGACGCTTCATACGATCCCAGTGACCAAAATGTAAAAAGCTCCATATCTCGAGAACGAAGCGAGATAGACGAAAAATAACGATTTTTTTGGGGTTGTACGATGGCCTCCATTTAAGACGCTTCATACGATCCCAGTGACCAAAATGTAAAAAGCTCCATATCTCGAGAACGAAGCGAGATAGACGAAAAATAACGATTTTTTTGGGGTTGTACGATGGGGGACCTCCATTTAAGACGCTTCATATGATCCCAGTGACCAAAATGTAAAAAGCTCCATATCTCGAGAACGAAGCGAGATAGACGAAAAATAACGATTTTTTTGGGGTTGTACGATGGGGGACCTCCATTTAAGACGCTTCATACGATCCCAGTGACCAAAATGTAAAAAGCTCCATATCTCGAGAACGAAGCGAGATAGACGAAAAATAACGATTTTTTTGGGGTTGTACGATGGGGGACCTCCATTTAAGACGCTTCATACGATCCCAGTGACCAAAATGTAAAAAGCTCCATATCTCGAGAACGAAGCGAGATAGACGAAAAATAACGATTTTTTTTGGGGTTGTACGATGGGGGACCTCCATTTAAGACGCTTCATATGATCCCAGTGACCAAAATGTAAAAAGCTCCATATCTCGAGAACGAAGCGAGATAGACGAAAAATAACGATTTTTTTGGGGTTGTACGATGGGGGACCTCCATTTAAGACGCTTCATACGATCCCAGTGACCAAAATGTAAAAAGCTCCATATCTCGAGAACGAAGCGAGATAGACGAAAAATAACGATCTTTTTGGGGTTGTACGATGGGGGACCTCCATTTAAGACGCTTCATATGATCCCAGTGACCAAAATGTAAAAAGCTCCATATCTCGAGAACGAAGCGAGATAGTCGAAAAATAACGATTTTTTTGGGGTTGTACGATGGGGGACCTCCATTTAAGACGCTTCATACGATCCCTGTGACCAAAATGTAAAAAGCTCCATATCTCGAGAACGAAACGAGATAGACGAAAAATAACGATTTTTTTTGGGTTGTACGATGGGGGACCTCCATTTAAGACGCTTCATACGATCCCAGTGACCAAAATGTAAAAAGCTCCATATCTCGAGAACGAAGCGAGATAGACGAAAAATAACGATTTTTTTGGGGTTGTACGATGGGGGACCTCCATTTAAGACGCTTCATACGATCCCTGTGACCAAAATGTAAAAAGCTCCATATCTCGAGAACGAAACGAGATAGACGAAAAATAACGATTTTTTTTGGGTTGTACGATGGGGGACCTCCATTTAAGACGCTTCATACGATCCCAGTGACCAAAATGTAAAAAGCTCCATATCTCGAGAACGAAGCGAGATAGACGAAAAATAACGATCTTTTTGGGGTTGTACGATGGGGGACCTCCATTTAAGACGCTTCATATGATCCCAGTGACCAAAATGTAAAAAGCTCCATATCTCGAGAACGAAGCGAGATAGTCGAAAAATAACGATTTTTTGGGGATTGTACGATGGGGGACCTCCATTTAAGACGCTTCATATGATCCCAGTGACCAAAATGTAAAAAGCTCCATATCTCGAGAACGAAGCGAGATAGACGAAAAATAACGATTTTTTTGGGGTTGTACGATGGGGGACCTCCATTTAAGACGCTTGATATGATCCCAGTGACCAAAATGTAAAAAAGCTCCATATCTCGAGAACGAAGCGAGATAGACGAAAAATAACGATTTTTTTGGGGTTGTACGATGGGGGACCTCCATTTAAGACGCTTCATACGATTCCAGTGACCAAAATGTAATAAGCTCCATATCTCGAGAACGAAGCGAGATAGACGAAAAATAACGATTTTTTGGGGTTGTACGATGGGGGACCTCCATTTAAGACGCTTCATACGATCCCAGTGACCAAAATGTAAAAAGCTCCATATCTCGAGAACGAAGCGAGATAGACGAAAAATAACGATTTTTTTGGGGTTGTACGATGGGGGACCTCCATTTAAGACGCTTGATATGATCCCAGTGACCAAAATGTAAAAAAGCTCCATATCTCGAGAACGAAGCGAGATAGACGAAAAATAACGATTTTTTTGGGGTTGTACGATGGGGACCTCCATTTAAGACGCTTCATACGATCCCAGTGACCAAAATGTAAAAAGCTCCATATCTCGAGAACGAAGCGAGATAGACGAAAAATAACGATTTTTTTGGGGTTGTACGATGGGGGACCTCCATTTAAGACGCTTCATACGATTCCAGTGACCAAAATGTAATAAGCTCCATATCTCGAGAACGAAGCGAGATAGACGAAAAATAACGATTTTTTGGGGTTGTACGATGGGGGACCTCCATTTAAGACGCTTCATACGATCCCAGTGACCAAAATGTAAAAAGCTCCATATCTCGAGAACGAAGCGAGATAGACGAAAAATAACGATTTTTTTGGGGTTGTACGATGGGGGAACTTCATTTAAGACGCTTCATACGATCCCAGTGACCAAAATGTAAAAAGCTCCATATCTCGAGAACGAAGCGAGATAGACGAAAAATAACGATTTTTTTGGGGTTGTACGATGGGGGACCTCCATTTAAGACGCTTCATACGATCCCAGTGACCAAAATGTAAAAAGCTCCATATCTCGAGAACGAAGCGAGATAGACGAAAAATAACGATTTTTTTGGGGTTGTACGATGGGGGACCTCCATTTAAGACGCTTGATATGATCCCAGTGACCAAAATGTAAAAAGCTCCATATCTCGAGAACGAAGCGAGATAGACGAAAAATAACGATTTTTTTGGGGTTGTACGATGGGGGAACTTCATTTAAGACGCTTCATACGATCCCAGTGACCAAAATGTAAAAAGCTCCATATCTCGAGAACGAAGCGAGATAGACGAAAAATAACGATTTTTTTGGGGTTGTACGATGGGGGACCTTCATTTAAGACACGCTTCATATGATCCCAGTGACCAAAATGTAAAAAGCTCCATATCTCGAGAACGAAGCGAGATAGACGAAAAATAACGATTTTTTTGGGGTTGTACGATGGGGGAACTTCATTTAAGACGCTTCATACGATCCCAGTGACCAAAATGTAAAAAGCTCCATATCTCGAGAACGAAGCGAGATAGACGAAAAATAACGATTTTTTTGGGGTTGTACGATGGGGGTCCTCCATTTAAGACGCTTCATACGATCCCAGTGACCAAAATGTAAAAAGCTCCATATCTCGAGAACGAAGCGAGATAGACGAAAAATAACGATTTTTTTGGGGTTGTACGATGGGGGACCTCCATTTAAGACGCTTCATATGATCCCAGTGACCAAAATGTAAAAAGCTCCATATCTCGAGAACGAAGCGAGATAGACGAAAAATAACGATTTTTTTGGGGTTGTACGATGGGGGACCTCCATTTAAGACGCTTCATACGATCCCAGTGATCAAAATGTAATAAGCTCCATGTTCATTACTTCACGTGGACTGTATAATAATTTTATGTTACTTGTACTGGATGAGATATGCACTACCGGTATCTAAAACTGTAATGATGACCGATGACAAATAAATAGCTTGTACAGTTTCCTTTAATACATTTAATTTATTTACTTGTTAGTTGCGATTGCGACCGTTCTACTGTAAGTATGTACATGGTTTGACTGACTGAAACAGAATGTGACAAGCGAAAGAAAGATTAAAGAGAATTCAGTAATTGAGCAAAAATTAGTCTAGGGTATGTGGACAGTGTTTGTCAGTTGAGCAAATTGAATACATTGATACAAGTTGAATGGACTTAAGGTCAAATATAATTAGTTGTTTCTGAACATCCCGGCCGCCCTGGAACGAGTTTCAGGACATGGGTAATAGCGCAATCTTAGTGATGGGGCGAACTAGTACTCCACTAGCTGTTTTCACGGAAACTACTCGTACTCGACCATCAGTTCCCTGAGTTGTTGATTCAATCCTTCCAAGAAGCCACTTTGTTGGCGGAAGATTTGGCTCCTTAATGATGACTAGGTTTCCTGGGCTGAGGTTTGGAGTTGCGGTTTTCCATTTTTTCCGTTCTTGAAGTGTGGTGATGTACTCGAGATGCCATCTTTTCCAGAACCCTTGGACCATATTTTGTAGATGGTTCCACTGTGATAGACGATTTATTGGGGTAGTTAGAGTTGTAGGTTCCGGGATAGCAGTAAATGGTTCACCTATAATGAAGTGAGCGGGTGTTAATGGGTTAAGATCACTATCGGAAATAACACAAAGAGGACGAGAATTTAATATGGATTCTATTTGCGTTAATACGGTGTACATTTCTTCGAAAGTTAAAATGGTTGCGCCAATGACTCGTCGTAAGTGATACTTAACCGACTTAACTCCAGCCTCCCAAAGGCCTCCAAAGTGTGGGGAAGATGGTGGGATAAAATGCCAAGTAACATTATCCCTTGCAAGTGACGCAGCTACGGTCTCGTTGAAAGCTTCTGAGATAACTAGTCGGTGCATCTGGTTGAGGCATCGACGGGCACCTTGGAAATTAGTTCCATTGTCCGAGTAGACATTTGAACAAAAACCGCGTCGGGAAACGAATCGGCGAAAGGCGGCTAGAAATGCGTCTGAAGTGAGGTCACTCACTAACTCCAGATGTATAGCCTTTGTGGCCATACACACGAATAAACAAATGTACGCCTTTGATGTTTTTGGATTACGGCCTCTGGAGAGCTTTATGCAAAATGGCCCGGCATAGTCACAACCAGCATTTGAAAATGGACGACTTGGCGATATTCGTTGCAAGGGTAGATCACCCATTAGCTGCGATGTAGTAGCCTTTCGCAACTTGAAGCATGTAGTGCACTTGAACACTATCTTCCTGATTAAGTTTCGGGAGCCCAGGATCCAGAACTGTTGACGTACGATGGCAAACGTTGCGGAGACTCCAGGATGCAAATTAGCCTTGTGAATATCTTCTACAATAAGATAAGAGAAGTTAGTGTTTGGAAGAATATAAGGATGTTTAATATTATAAGCTATATTAGCGTTTTTAATTCTTCCTCCTACTCTAAGCAGACCTTGTGTGTCAAGAAAGGGAGTATACTTTAGCAAGTTAGATTTCAGGGGCATTCGATTGGTTGTTTTTAGGGTACGAATATCGGCACTGAATGATTTTAATTGCACGGATTTGATGAGGGTTGTTTTAGCGATAAGTAGTTCTCGAGTTGTAAGATAAGAGGTACGACGGTTGGGTTTTTCACTCAGATAATTAAAGATAAACCGAATTACATAAGCGAGAATGCGTTGCATTCGCAACCACGATGAAGTTTTGTTTATTATGTGATCGATAACATCAAAATTACTAGGTTCGGTTAGAAGAACTTGGCGAGGGCATGGTTTCATTTCACGCAGAAGGTCATCGTCGTCCAATTGACGTGGTTTGAAGTTAGATTTCGGCCATGTGTGCTCGTCACGCGATAGAAATGGTGGACCCGTCCACCAGAGATGATGATTTGGAAGATCCGATGGAAGCACACCGCGTGAGGCACAATCTGCTGGATTCGACTCTGTTGAAATGTGACGCCAGCCACTGCTTGGAATGATGTCCAGTATAGCTGCTGTTCTGTTGGCGACAAACGTAGTCCAGCGACGAGGAGGTGATGACAACCAATGTAACACGATCTCCGAATCGCACCACGCTACGGTTTTTGTGAACTGACATGACAATGACGATCTCACGAGACTGAATAACCGAGTTAACAGTAAAGCTCCACACAGCTCAAGACGGGGAATCGAAACAGGTTTTAATGGGGCAACCTTGGTCTTTGCTGCGACAATTGTAATTTTGTAGCTTCCTTCAGCGAGTTTACAGCGAGTATACAGGACAGCACCATAAGCGAGAGTGGAGGCATCGCAGAACCCATGAAGCTCAACCTCGTTGGGCGAAACTGTCAACAAGTATCTAGGTACTCGAATCTGCTCAAAACACCTAAGCTCTTTCCTGTATCTATCCCAACGATCAGCTAAGTCTGAAGGCAACGGGTCATCCCAGCCAAGGTTCAAGTTTGAAGACCAAAGTTCCTGAAACAACATTTTGAAGAGGACAACAGATGGCGCCAGCAATCCTAATGGGTCGAATATGCGCGATACTTCCGACAACAACGAGCGCCGAGTTAATGAAATGGATGGAACAGACTTCGACATGCGAACCGCGTATTCATCATTGGCAGGATTCCAATGCATTCCGAGCAATTTGACATACGAGTTTGTGCGGTCTGTATCGTAAAACGAGTATTCACAGTCTTCAGTTGGCAGCGTCGCAAGGAGGGGCCAACAATTAGAGCTCCATTTTCGCAGCTCGAGTTTGGCCATGGACAGAAGATTAACTAGCTCTGCTTGTAATTCGATGAGTTGTTTTGTTGAGTTTGCCCCAGTCATTACGTCGTCCACATAGACGTCTTCCGATAGAACACGGGCTGCGTTGGGGTAGTCCAGTTTATAATCCTCAGAAAGTTGTTGCAACACGCGAACTGACAAAAATGGAGCTGAAGCTGTACCGTACGTCACAGTACGCAACCGATAGTGTTCAATTTCCTTAGACGGGGAGTCGCGCCAAACAATACGTTGGTAATCACAATCAGCATCGTCGATCCAAATTTGACGGAACATTTTAACCACGTCGGCAGTAAATACGAAAGGATGCTGTCGAAACCGTAAGCAAACACCAACTAAATCCCGTTGAATAGGAGGGCCTATTAGCAAGGTGGTGTTTAACGATTTTCCAGTGGAGTCCTTAGCAGAACCATCAAAAACAACACGCAATTTTGTCGACGAACTTTCCGGCTTCATAACGGCGTGATGGGGAAGATAAAAACATTTGCCACTGGGAACTTCAATTTCATCACGAGGCACCCGAGTCATGTGACCTAACTGTATGTATTCTCGCATGAAGTCGGAATATAAATGCAACAATTTTGAGTTCTGAGCAAAACGACGTTCCATTGCAACTAACCGAGATATAGCGAGAGGGAGAGTGTTTGTGAACGATGGATTTGGAGTTTTAAATGGGAGATGAACAACATACTTCCTGTCAGGAGACCGAGAAAAGGTCTGTCGAAAATGTTCCTCAGCCTGGTCAACCACAATTGAGTCGGTTGTTGGATGAACCTCCTCAATGTCCCAGAAACGTTGTAACAACGCATCTGTGTCAAGCAATGTATGAAACGACGAGAAATGGTTCGATTCGTTTGGTTCATAGAATTGTCCGGTTATGACCCATCCAAACGAAGTGCGTTGTGCGATTGGGCATCCACGATGACCTCGAAGTTGTCCCGTTTCGATAATGCTCCAAAGTTTGTCACCACCTAGAAGAATATCGATTGGGGAGGCGACGTTGAAATTTGGATCAGCGAGTTCAAGATTTTGAATATGAGACCAGGAGGAAATGTCAATGGATCTAGTTGGCAACCTTGACGTTAGTTTGTCAAGTATGAAGGCATCAACGAATAAATGAAACGAATTGATTCGAGAACGAAGCTTTAATGAGATGACTCCTTTAGTGTATCCAACTTCAGTCGACGATAAACCGACGATAGGAATTCTTGAATGTTTACGTTGATAACCGAGTCTTTGAGCGAAGGATTCGGTAATGAATGTAGATTGTGACCCGGAATCTAGTAGCACACGACAATCTATAAGATTTCCCTGAATGTCTTGAATTTTAGCTAAGATAGTTGGTAACAAAGTTGATTTGCACAGACTAAAATCAAGCGAGTGATTATTTACGAGTGGAGCGATCGAGTTGGATTGAGCATGGTTAGATGATACTGAAGATCGGAAATGGTTCGAGGAACCCGACGGAGACGTTTGAGCTTGAGTAACTGCATCTTCAGAATGAACAAGCGAATGATGGCGTGATTTGCACACCCGACAACGAAACGAAGAGCGACATAGTTTTGATGAGTGTCCAGATCGGAGGCAGTTAAAGCATAGTGAGTTGGTTTTCGCAAACTGTCGACGAGAATCAATGTCTAACGCGACGAACTTCGTGCACTGTGCAAGGATATGACTGTCTTGACACATTGGACATTGTGATTTTAGATTTGAGGTTGACGGTCCAGCTAGATGAGCTCGAATACCGCTTGTTTGTTTTATACGCGTCGTACCCGAACGACTATTAACTGATTGGCATGCCTCCAAAGCATCGCACCGCTGCGCTAAGAATTCTAAAAATTCCGATATAGATCTTCCTTCAAGAGAGCCGACTTGTTCTGCCCAGGCTTGTTTGGTTTCTGCATCGAGTTTATTTAATAATAAATAGATAAGCCAAGGGTCGCGACCCGAATTCCCCAAGGCATTAAGACCACGCACGACTTCATCTGCCCCGTCCGATATTTTTCTTAAAACTTGAACATTCGAATTATTGATAGTGGGTAGCGACAAAAACGTTTCAATAAATGATTGCGCAATTAGCTGGCTTCGATCGTAGCGCCTTTCTAAGCGCTCCCAGGCTTCTGGATAGTTGGCATCATTGACTTGTAAATGTTTTATGAGATTTGCGGCGTCATTGCGCAAATAAGATTTGAGATAATAAAATTTATGGGTCGGACTTAGGTTTGCTCTTGCGTCGACTGAACCGAGAAAAATGTCCCGAAATGAAGGCCAATCCTTATAATCCCCACTAAATGGCGGTACGATGACTTTCGGAAGTTTGGACACGTGATCACTCGATGAATGCGAAGACGAATTGATTTTTTCGAAAAAAGCTGATTGCTGATCAGCTAACCGATCTAACGCTGTAGAATGGTCGAGAACGTCACCTACACTTTTTTTTGTTTTATCGCGAATTGCCTTAGTTAGCCCGGCATTGGCACGGAAATATTTTAACTCATATTCGGAAAAGTCACTCTCGAGTTCATCAGTTTCTTGCTCATCTACCACCTGTTCAAGCAGTTCGTTGTGAAGGCACGAAAATTCAGACCATGTGGTCTCGAGTTTATTTAACCTAATCTCTAGCATTTCAATTGGTGTAAATTCGTCTATTGTTTCTACAAATACTGACGCACGAGTTAAGCGCCCTTTAGCATGACCGCACTTTGATTTTAATACACCTGCCATTGCAGTTACGGTACACGGTGATAAAGTTGATTTAGTTAGAGAACAAGCGTTTACGGTAGAAAGCCGATGCCGTTAATTTAGTTAGAGAACAAGCGTTTACGGTAGAAAGCCGATGCCGTTAATTTAGTTAGAGAACAAGCGTTTACGGTAGAAAGCCGATGCCGTTAATTCAGTTAGAGAACAAGCAGACCCACACGTGTTGTACCGTGGAGGGGTGTATGCCTAGCAGTTATATAATCTCGATTTTTAATAAAACATATAAATACTCTAGGTCGCAAAAAACACTCTGCAGCAGCGTTTTTTTTCTTCATAAACGAGCAACAGATTCAGTCTACTTACGCAACTGTACGTACTTCAATACCCTTTTTAACCTGTTTTCTTTCTTACGTATATTTTTTCTCTTACGACAGTTTATTGAGAAATATTCACGAATGTTCTTTTTTGCATTCGGTTTGAAGGACCAGATGTTCATTACTTCACGTGGACTGTATAATAATTTTATGTTACTTGTACTGGATGAGATATGCACTACCGGTATCTAAAACTGTAATGATGACCGATGACAAATAAATAGCTTGTACAGTTTCCTTTAATACATTTAATTTATTTACTTGTTAGTTGCGATTGCGACCGTTCTACTGTAAGTATGTACATGGTTTGACTGACTGAAACAGAATGTGACAAGCGAAAGAAAGATTAAAGAGAATTCAGTAATTGAGCAAAAATTAGTCTAGGGTATGTGGACAGTGTTTGTCAGTTGAGCAAATTGAATACATTGATACAAGTTGAATGGACTTAAGGTCAAATATAATTAGTTGTTTCTGAACACTCCATATCTCGAGAACGAAGCGAGATAGACGAAAAATAACGATTTTTTTGGGGTTGTACGATGGGGGAACTTCATTTAAGACGCTTCATACGATCCCAGTGATCAAAATGTAATAAGCTCCATATCTCGAGAACGAAGCGAGATAGACGAAAAATAACGATTTTTTGGGGTTGTACGATGGGGGACCTCCATTTAAGACGCTTCATACGATCCCAGTGACCAAAATGTAAAAAGCTCCATATCTCGAGAACGAAGCGAGATAGACGAAAAATAACGATTTTTTTGGGGTTGTACGATGGGGGACCTCCATTTAAGACGCTTCATACGATCCCAGTGACCAAAATGTAAAAAGCTCCATATCTCGAGAACGAAGCGAGATAGACGAAAAATAACGATTTTTTTGGGGTTGTACGATGGGGGACCTCCATTTAAGACGCTTCATACGATCCCAGTGACCAAAATGTAAAAAGCTCCATATCTCGAGAACGAAGCGAGATAGACGAAAAATAACGATTTTTTTGGGGTTGTACGATGGGGGACCTCCATTTAAGACGCTTCATACGATCCCAGTGACCAAAATGTAAAAAGCTCCATATCTCGAGAACGAAGCGAGATAGACGAAAAATAACGATTTTTTTGGGGTTGTACGATTGGGGAACTTCATTTAAGACGCTCCATACGATCCCAGTGACCAAAATGTAAAAAGCTCCATATCTCGAGAACGAAGCGAGATAGACGAAAAATAACGATTTTTTTGGGGTTGTACGATGGGGGAACTTCATTTAAGACGCTTCATACGATCCCAGTGACCAAAATGTAAAAAGCTCCATATCTCGAGAACGAAGCGAGATAGACGAAAAATAACGATTTTTTTGGGGTTGTACGATGGGGGACCTCCATTTAAGACGCTTCATACGATCCCAGTGACCAAAATGTAAAAAGCTCCATATCTCGAGAACGAAGCGAGATAGACGAAAAATAACGATTTTTTTGGGGTTGAACGATGGGGGACCTCCATTTAAGACGCTTCATACGATCCCAGTGACCAAAATGTAAAAAGCTCCATATCTCGAGAACGAAGCGAGATAGACGAAAAATAACGATTTTTTTGGGGTTGTACGATGGGGGACCTCCATTTAAGACGCTTCATACGATCCCAGTGACCAAAATGTAAAAAGCTCCATATCTCGAGAACGAAGCGAGATAGACGAAAAATAACGATTTTTTTGGGGTTGTACGATGGGGGACCTCCATTTAAGACGCTTCATATGATCCAGGTGACCAAAATGTAAAAAGCTCCATATCTCGAGAACGAAGCGAGATAGACGAAAAATAACGATTTTTTTGGGGTTGTACGATGGGGGACCTCCATTTAAGACGCTTCATACGATCCCAGTGACCAAAATGTAAAAAGCTCCATATCTCGAGAACGAAACGAGATAGACGAAAAATAACGATTTTTTTTGGGGTTGTACGATGGGGGACCTCCATTTAAGACGCTTCATATGATCCCAGTGACCAAAATGTAAAAAGCTCCATATCTCGAGAACGAAGCGAGATAGACGAAAAATAACGATTTTTTTGGGGTTGTACGATGGGGGACCTCCATTTAAGACGCTTCATACGATCCCAGTGACCAAAATGTAAAAAGCTCCATATCTCGAGAACGAAGCGAGATAGACGAAAAATAACGATTTTTTTGGGGTTGTACGATTGGGGAACTTCATTTAAGACGCTCCATACGATCCCAGTGACCAAAATGTAAAAAGCTCCATATCTCGAGAACGAAGCGAGATAGACGAAAAATAACGATTTTTTTGGGGTTGTATGATGGGGGACCTCCATTTAAGACGCTTCATACGATCCCAGTGACCAAAATGTAAAAAGCTCCATATCTCGAGAACGAAGCGAGATAGACGAAAAATAACGATTTTTTTGGGGTTGTACGATTGGGGAACTTCATTTAAGACGCTCCATACGATCCCAGTGACCAAAATGTAAAAAGCTCCATATCTCGAGAACGAAGCGAGATAGACGAAAAATAACGATTTTTTTGGGGTTGAACGATGGGGGACCTCCATTTAAGACGCTTCATACGATCCCAGTGACCAAAATGTAAAAAGCTCCATATCTCGAGAACGAAGCGAGATAGACGAAAAATAACGATTTTTTTGGGGTTGTACGATGGGGGACCTCCATTTAAGACGCTTCATACGATCCCAGTGACCAAAATGTAAAAAGCTCCATATCTCGAGAACGAAGCGAGATAGACGAAAAATAACGATTTTTTTGGGGTTGTACGATGGGGGACCTCCATTTAAGACGCTTCATACGATCCCAGTGACCAAAATGTAAAAAGCTCCATATCTCGAGAACGAAGCGAGATAGACGAAAAATAACGATTTTTTTGGGGTTGTACGATTGGGGAACTTCATTTAAGACGCTTCATACGATCCCAGTGACCAGAATGTAAAAAGCTCCATATCTCGAGAACGAAGCGAGATAGACGAAAAATAACGATTTTTTTGGGGTTGTACGATGGGGGAACTTCATTTAAGACGCTTCATACGATCCCAGTGACCAAAATGTAAAAAGCTCCATATCTCGAGAACGAAGCGAGATAGACGAAAAATAACGATTTTTTTGGGGTTGTACGATGGGGGAACTTCATTTAAGACGCTTCATACGATCCCAGTGACCAAAATGTAAAAAGCTCCATATCTCGAGAACGAAGCGAGATAGACGAAAAATAACGATTTTTTTGGGGTTGTACGATGGGGGACTTCCATTTAAGACGCTTCATACGATCCCAGTGACCAAAATGTAAAAAGCTCCATATCTCGAGAACGAAGCGAGATAGACGAAAAATAACGATTTTTTTGGGGTTGTACGATGGGGGACCTCCATTTAAGACGCTTCATACGATCCCAGTGACCAAAATGTAAAAAGCTCCATATCTCGAGAACGAAGCGAGATAGACGAAAAATAACGATTTTTTTGGGGTTGTACGATGGGGGACCTCCATTTAAGACGCTTCATACGATCCCAGTGACCAAAATGTAAAAAGCTCCATATCTCGAGAACGAAGCGAGATAGACGAAAAATAACGATCTTTTTGGGGTTGTACGATGGGGGACCTCCATTTAAGACGCTTCATATGGTCCCAGTGACCAAAATGTAAAAAGCTCCATATCTCGAGAACGAAGCGAGATAGTCGAAAAATAACGATTTTTTTGGGGTTGTACGATGGGGGACCTCCATTTAAGACGCTTCATATGATCCCAGTGACCAAAATGTAAAAAGCTCCATATCTCGAGAACGAAGCGATATAGACGAAAAATAACGATTTTTTTGGGGTTGTACGATGGGGGAACTTCATTTAAGACGCTTCATACGATCCCAGTGACCAAAATGTAAAAAGCTCCATATCTCGAGAACGAAGCGAGATAGACGAAAAATAACGATTTTTTTGGGGTTGTACGATTGGGGAACTTCATTTAAGACGCTTCATACGATCCCAGTGACCAGAATGTAAAAAGCTCCATATCTCGAGAACGAAGCGAGATAGACGAAAAATAACGATTTTTTTGGGGTTGTACGATGGGGGACCTCCATTTAAGACGCTTCATATGATCCAGGTGACCAAAATGTAAAAAGCTCCATATCTCGAGAACGAAGCGAGATAGACGAAAAATAACGATTTTTTTGGGGTTGTACGATGGGGGACCTCCATTTAAGACGCTTCATATGATCCAGGTGACCAAAATGTAAAAAGCTCCATATCTCGAGAACGAAGCGAGATAGACGAAAAATAACGATTTTTTTGGGGTTGTACGATGGGGGACCTCCATTTAAGACGCTTCATATGATCCAGGTGACCAAAATGTAAAAAGCTCCATATCTCGAGAACGAAGCGAGATAGACGAAAAATAACGATTTTTTTGGGGTTGTACGATGGGGGACCTCCATTTAAGACGCTTCATATGATCCAGGTGACCAAAATGAAAAAAGCTCCATATCTCGAGAACGAAGCGAGATAGACGAAAAATAACGATTTTTTTGGGGTTGTACGATGGGGGAACTTCATTTAAGACGCTTCATACGATCCCAGTGACCAAAATGTAAAAAGCTCCATATCTCGAGAACGAAGCGAGATAGACGAAAAATAACGATCTTTTTGGGGTTGTACGATGGGGGACCTCCATTTAAGACGCTTCATACGATCCCAGTGACCAAAATGTAAAAAGCTCCATATCTCGAGAACGAAGCGAGATAGACGAAAAATAACGATCTTTTTGGGGTTGTACGATGGGGGACCTCCATTTAAGACGCTTCATATGATCCCAGTGACCAAAATGTAAAAAGCTCCATATCTCGAGAACGAAGCGAGATAGTCGAAAAATAACGATTTTTTGGGGTTTGTACGATGGGGGACCTCCATTTAAGACGCTTCATATGATCCCAGTGACCAAAATGTAAAAAGCTCCATATCTCGAGAACGAAGCGAGATAGACGAAAAATAACGATTTTTTTGGGGTTGTACGATGGGGGACCTCCATTTAAGACGCTTGATATGATCCCAGTGACCAAAATGTAAAAAAGCTCCATATCTCGAGAACGAAGCGAGATAGACGAAAAATAACGATTTTTTTGGGGTTGTACGATGGGGGACCTCCATTTAAGACGCTTCATACGATTCCAGTGACCAAAATGTAATAAGCTCCATATCTCGAGAACGAAGCGAGATAGACGAAAAATAACGATTTTTTGGGGTTGTACGATGGGGGACCTCCATTTAAGACGCTTCATACGATCCCAGTGACCAAAATGTAAAAAGCTCCATATCTCGAGAACGAAGCGAGATAGACGAAAAATAACGATTTTTTTGGGGTTGTACGATGGGGGAACTTCATTTAAGACGCTTCATACGATCCCAGTGACCAAAATGTAAAAAGCTCCATATCTCGAGAACGAAGCGAGATAGACGAAAAATAACGATTTTTTTGGGGTTGTACGATGGGGGGACCTCCATTTAAGACGCTTCATACGATCCCAGTGACCAAAATGTAAAAAAGCTCCATATCTCGAGAACGAAGCGAGATAGACGAAAAATAACGATTTTTTTGGGGTTGTACGATGGGGGACCTCCATTTAAGACGCTTGATATGATCCCAGTGACCAAAATGTAAAAAAGCTCCATATCTCGAGAACGAAGCGAGATAGACGAAAAATAACGATTTTTTTGGGGTTGTACGATGGGGGAACTTCATTTAAGACGCTTCATACGATCCCAGTGACCAAAATGTAAAAAGCTCCATATCTCGAGAACGAAGCGAGATAGACGAAAAATAACGATTTTTTTTGGGGTTGTACGATGGGGGAACTTCATTTAAGACGCTTCATACGATCCCAGTGATCAAAATGTAATAAGCTCCATATCTCGAGAACGAAGCGAGATAGACGAAAAATAACGATTTTTTTGGGGTTGTACGATGGGGGACCTCCATTTAAGACGCTTCATACGATCCCAGTGACCAAAATGTAAAAAGCTCCATATCTCGAGAACGAAGCGA